>LR738710.1:666555399-666754783 GCA_902687465.1 Secale cereale | reverse complement strand
GGGGGGGGCTCGCCGTCTCTCAACTCCACCACCAATCGACGCGGAAGAACACCAGGAAGCTATACGTACCACTCCCTCCTAGCTCGCCATGGATCGGCGCCGGCGACCACCATAACATCTGGCGCCGGCGCGACTCTATTTCAGAGTTTAAACCCGACGAGTGGGACCCCTCGTCAGCTTCTCATCTCTCTCCGAACCATTTTTCTGGAAAGCGCCTTCGGGCAAAGTACGTCTTTGTCTTCAGTTGGCGTACTGCATACCGGTTCGCTTTTCTGTTTTCTATTCTAGCCCCTGGAAACTTTCTGTTTCATTACAGATGAGTCCCTAGACAGAAACTCTTATATCTTTTTAACTAAAGATGATTTTGAGTTGATTCTTTTTTTGTCCTCTTTAGTTTTCTGTCTAGTTTTTTGTCATATTTATTGGAAAATATTAGGAGCAACTTTCTTTGCACGCTCGGTATTTATGTTAGTATCCGTTTATTCGATTATGTAGATACCGTAGGACGTGACGGAGCCGCGAACCTCACTGAGTTAGACTCCGACTACTCCGAACCAGGCAAGCATGTTTGAACCTTTGATATGATGGATGTGTTGCATGTTTGCTCGAGTAGTTCTTTTCATAAGCATGGTTATATAAGCATTTGTGTATGGTTATATTTCATGCAAGCAAGCTTCGGGTGAGTCCCGTATGATAATGATTGAACCACCCCGATCATGTGGTGACATGATGGGTGGAATACTGGTATTGTTGAAGCATGCCAGTAGTTGGTTAACCTAGTATCCGCGTGGATCGAGTCATGATCCCGCTCACCTCCTTTTGGTACTGTCATATGCCATCTGTTGTGATTGCGGTCTAGTCAGTTGTAAACCACTTTCCGAGTACACACCAAGTAGAGGGGCCGGGATGAGGGTTCCATGGCCCTGGATTAAAGCCCTTCATCCGGTCAGGGGGCATGGGTGTTTCCGGTTGGGACCGAGAGGGGGGCACCCCTTAGAGCGTGCACATATAAATTTGATCCCGTGCTATTCGAGGTTGTAGCCTCCCCGTCTTAAAGTTTTTCGTGAACGTTGTCACGGGTGATTCCGGACAGCAGGATGTGAAATGGGTGTGTACTGGTCAGTTGGGTTTCTGCTAAAACACCGTAGACGGAACTAGTCCTTGTGGCTAGTAGAATCCGTTGGCTATGATTTAATAGTACAAGCTCTGCAGAGTTAAATCCTTCAAGTAGCCATGTTTATGGCCTAGGGTCAATCTTCGTGTCAACCCGGTGGCCGTCTCTAGTAAATTCTTGATAGTAATAAGAGTAGTGATTTTGTCAAGTTCATTTGGTAGATGAACTCACCAATTATCTCTGTACTAATTTGTTTCCTGAAGTATTTCACCGTTCAACTATTGATATTATTAAGCCCTTTATGTGATGTCGCTCAGACGTCCGACTGTGGCATTCATGTTGTTACAAGCCCTTTATGTGATGTCGCTCAGACGTCCGACTGTGGCATTCTTGTTATTTACTTCCATTATAAGCCCTTTATATGATGTCGCTCAGACGTCCAACTGTGGCATTCTTGTTGTTTATAAGCCCTTTATGTGATGTCGCTCAGACGTCCGACTGTGGCATTCTTGTTATTTATTTCCATTATAAGCCCTTTATGTGATGTCGCTCAGACGTCCGACTGTGGCATTCTTGTTATTTATAAGCCCTTTATGCGATGTCGCTCAGACGTCCGACTGAGGCATTCTTGTAATTTATTTTCTTTATAAGCCCTTTATGTGGTGTCGCTCCGACGCCCGACTGTGGCATGTTTTCATTTGTTTATTCCTCACGAGGCGTCATGCAGACACTCGTTTGGTTTCCTTTTATTTATCTTATGGATTTCGGGAGGATTACCGCCCGACTTCTATTTTTGCATACAGCTCAGAAATATTATTATCCGGTTGCATTTTGCTAGAATACTCTTATGCTCCATGCTTGCATTTGTTATATCTTAAGTCTGAACTGTCTTGCGAGTACATTCAAAGTACTCACCTGGCTTGTTGATTTGGCCAGATGTGGACGAAGGCGATCTCATGGATGAAGAGTTCGATAGCGAGTCCGACGTCTAGTGGAGTCCCAGTCAGTCTCTTGCGATCCTGGAGTTGATCACTGTTATATAACCGCTTCCGCCATCCACCAAATAAATTCATCGGGTCTCACTCCGACACTCGATGAACTATAATATATTGGAGTCACATCATCCACTACACTGTGACATATCCACCACCTTTTTTACTACGAGTTAGTAGTATGCCACCCTGCCATTGTGTCATATCCGCCATTATGTACTATAATGGCGTACTTGTAATAAATTGTTGAGCAACCTCAGCTCAACCTTGTATAATATTCAGTATTCTGGAATTCTGTATCAAGGAATTGTCTACCGGCAAGAAGTATTCTTCCTCGCTGGTTTAATAAAAAGGTCGGTCTCTCGGTAATTATTTTACTGAAAAACCGGTCCTGACAACCTTGGTACCAGAGCCAGGCTAACTGTAGGAAGCCACAAGGTGCACTCGCTAATCGTTTATTAGCGTAATAATTGCTATTCAGCATTTTTACATCTGTAGCAATTTTCTGTTGGTCATCATAAATTTATGACTTGACTATTCGGAATTTTTGTCTACTTTTGTAGATGGCCAGCAACGACTGTGATGCACAGGTGTTCGCCAACATTCCTGAGGGGTTTCTCTAGCTCCTCTTCGCCATCACCAAAGTCGCGATTGGGCCATCAACCCGTCACAAGCTCAACGACAGCGTGTCAATGCACCAGGCCGATGTGCACTTCAAGGGAGGGCGTTCTGAAGCGCGCCGCCTCAGATTTGTGGGCAGAGCCATGCCTACGGAGAGGCATGCCATGCAAATGGCTGCCCGTGAGGCGATAGCTCGTCTTCGGGACATCCTTCCTTCAATGAAGACTCGTCGCTACCGTTACCTCCCATGTCACGTGCCCTACACGTGCCACTATGCGTTTGCTTGCGCAAATGGGGAACGTGATGAAGCCATCGAATCAATGGTTGAGTACCTCAAGGCACTTGAGGCAGCCTTTGATAATCTCGTGGACGACTTGGTGGCTGCTCGTATGGACTTGGTCCAGAGTGGCTCCGCCAACAGGAGGGAGCTACTCCATACTGCGCCACCAATGACATTTGTCTCGTCCGCCGCATCCTATGCACCTTCCATCTTAGCCACCGCTCGCCGTCTGCCTACCACTGAGGAGTTTGACGAGGTCATTGCTCCTACCCCAGTCAGAGCTGCACCGTCTGCCGCACCTGCATCAACACCTCATACCCATACTCCGCGCCTGGAGCCTATTAGTGAGGAGGAAGTTGAGTCTCCAACACCACTGGGCCTTACCCTCGGCAGGCCGAGGGAAATCTTCAACATCTCCGACTAGTGCGTTTATCCGCGACGCACTGTGCTTGCTTGTATTATGTGTGTGTTATGTAAAATAGGTTGATGGGAGTAGTCTGTTTGCGCATCATGTAGGATCTTGGAGGAGTGCACTAGCATAAATAACATGTCAGGAATGTGTACGCACACCCTGAGTGACGTTTGTATAATTAGAACCTGCGTGTAAGATATGTACTAAGCGGTCCTTCTCCGTGCGAAATCAAGCAGTTTATTTTAAAAATCTCTTTGGACATCGTGTTTTATTGCTTTTGCAAATCTTGGTTTATTTTGCTGCCCGGTTCTTCTCTTGATTTCTGCAATAATACCCCCAGAGTAAGAAATGTCTCGTCCCTGGTCGCGCTCCATGCCAAGTCCACCAGAGGAAAATTATGGCACGCAGACAGATAACAATTTCACACAGGGGCAGTCAAGTCAGCAGGGCGGCGAAACAGCATTTTCTCAAGTATGCCGTCTTTACGAGCAAAGTTAGCAACAACACCAGGAAATGATGAACCATGTCATTAACATGGGAAATCACCGTGAGCCATACCAGCAGCACTCAAAATTATCTGAATTTTAGAAGACACGTCCGACAACGTTTTCGCACTCAAACAAACCTCTTGAGGCCGATGATTGGCTTCGAGATATTGAAAGGAAATTAATTGTTGCACAATGCTCAGACCGTGAAAAGGTACTTTACGCACCACATTATCTTGCTGGAGCAGCCGCGTCATGGTGGGAAAATTTTCTGCTTATGCACCCCGACATAAATAATATCACCTGGGAAGATTTCAAGGAAGGCTTCCGCGGGGCACATATCCCTAAGAGCATTATGAAGATCAAGAAAAGAGAATTTGATGACCTCAAGCAAAGGGGCATGACAGTTCCTGAGTACAACAGTCAGTTTACGCATTTATCCCGTTATGCCAACGAAGAACGTATGACTGAAAATAAGAAGATGGAAAAATTCCTGGACGGACTGGCACCGGCACTTAAATGCCAGTTGGTGGTACACACTTTTCCAGATTTCAAGACACTGGTGGACAAAGCTATTACGTTGGAGAATGAATGTCGCAGTCTGGAAGACATTCGCAAGAGAAAAAGGGATCAGACCAACCACCCTTGAACAACAGGAATAAGGTAAATTTCCAGAAAAATGGGGCGAACAAATCCATGACAAATGACACACGCCCAAGCAGGAATTTTCATGCAAGGGACAAAGATTTCACCTATCTCCCAGGTGTTACTTGCTATGCATGTGAAGAAGAGGGAGACTATGCTAAACAGAGCCCAAAGCCAAGAAACTCAGCACCGAAGCCTAACAGCAATGGAAACAATTCCGCGCCCAAGCGTAACAATTTCAACCCCAATAACAATCACAGGAAAGGCCACCTGAACCATGTGACCAAGGAGCAAGCACAGGATGCCCCGGATATCGTACTCGGTACGTTCCCTGTCAACACAATACCTGCCACGGTTTTGTTTGATTCTTGAGCTTCTCATTCGTTCATTTTGAAGAGTTTTGCTTTGCAACATGGTTTTTTGATGCTTCCCCTGGGAAAGTCAATGACCATCAAGTCCCCCGGAAGTAAGCAGATCACTTAGAATTACTGCCAAGGTATAGACATTGAAATTGAGGGATTACAGTTTCACTCAAACCTCATCGTGTTGGAAAACAAGGGACTGGATATTATCCTGGGTATGGATTGGCTAACCACCAACAAAGGATTTATCGATTGCTTCAACAAGACAGTGATTCTTACTCATCATCACGGAAAGACAATATGAGTCGCAGCTCAGGAAAGACCAGTATCGCGGCAACCAAAATTAAACAAGGTAGACACTTCTGAGTTAAGCAAAGTTCCAGTTGTATGTGAATTCCCGGACGTATTTCCCGAAGAACTACCGGGCATGCCACCAGACAGAGAAATATAATTCATTATTGAGCTAGCGCCTGGAACCACCCCCATATACAAGAAGCCATACAGAATGGCGCCATCCGAGTTGATTGAACTAAAGAAACAAATAAAGGAATTGCTGGACAAAGGATTTATACTGGCCAGCTCCTCACCTTGGGGTTCGCCGGTGTTATTTGCCAAAAAGAAGGATGGGACTATGAGATTGTGTATAGACTACCGAGCACTCAACATGGTCACTATCAAGAACAAATATCTGATGCCACGGATAAATGATTTATTTGACCAGCTGGCGCAAGCCAAGGTTTTCTCAAAAGTTGATTTAAGGTCAGGTTATCATCAATTAAAAGTACGTACAGAAGATATCCCAAAAACAGCATTCACCTCCAGATATGGACTATATGAATTTACAGTAATGCCGTTTGGACTGACCAACGCCCCGCATATTTCGTCCACCTCATGAACAAAGTGTTTATGAAATTCATGGACAAATTCGTGGTGGTATTTATTGATGATATCTTGGTATATTCAAAAACACCAGAAGAACATGCTGAACACCTCCGCATTGTACTGGGAGAATTAAGGAAACACCAACTCTACGCCAAATTCAGCAAATGTGAATTTTGGTTAAGAAAAGTGGGTTTCCTAGACACGTATTGACACAAGAGGGAGTTGCTGTGGACCCGGATAAAGTTAAGGCTGTACTTGGTTGGAAGTCACCGGCCAGTGTAACGGATATACGAAGTTTCCTCGGTATGGCTGGATATTACCGAAGGTTTATTGAAGGATTTTCCACCATAGCCAAACCAATGACACAGTTACTCAAGAAGGATAAGAAATTCGTATGGATCGAAGAGTGTGAGAAGAGCTTCCAGGAACTCAAAAAGAAATTAACCACATCCCCAGTATTGGTTGTACCGGACATACACAAAAGCTTTGAAGTTTATTGCGACGCATCCCGGAAAGGCCTCAGATGCGTACTAATGCAAGAAGGCAAGGTAGTCGCCTACGCATCCCGCAACTACGGAAACATGAAGAAAATTATCCTACTCACGATTTGGAGTTGGCAGCAGTCATTCATGCACTAAAGGAGTGGAGGCACTTTTTGCTTGGGAATCGCTGTGAAATATATACGGACCATAAGAGCCTTAGATATATTTTCACGCACCCAGAACTCAATTTACGACAACGATGCTGGCTGGAACTGGTAAAAGATTATGATGTTGGTATCCACTATCACCCAGCAAAGGCAAACGTGGTGGCGGATGCTCTCAGCCGTAACCCCAGCCCAAACAATGGCATCCTACAGAACCTGAGATCCAAATTTCAGCGAGAATTCGCCAAACTCAACCTAATGATGGTCACTGAAGGCGAAGTGTCAAATCTGGAAATATGGCCTACACTAATACAACAAATAAAGAAGGCTCAGCATGGACACCTCATCATCGAAGGTATAAAAAGAAAAGTAAGTCAGGACAAGGCCTCAGAATTCACCATAGACAGTGAGGGAATATTATGGTTCAGAGGCAGACTTTGCGTACCAAATAGCAACGACCTTAAATAGCAAATTCTAGCAGAAAGCCACACCGCTCCATACTCCATCCACCCTGGAGGGACAAAAATGTACAAGGACATTCAGGAAAGATTTTGGTGGCACGGCATGAAGAGGGACATAGCCACATATATTGCATGCTGCGATTCATGTCAACGCATTAAAGCCGAGCACCAAAAACCCGCAGAACTCCTGCAGCCAAACAAGATACCAGAATGGAAATGGGACGATATTGGGATGGACTTTATTGTTGGACTACCACGGTCACAACATGGAATTGATGCCATATGGGTAATCACAGATAGACTGACCAAGGTGGCACACTTCATACCAGTCAAGACAACCCACACCACCCAAAAGCTTGCCAAGCTTTACCTCGCCCGTATAGTATGCCTACATGGGGTTCCAAAGACTATAATATCGGACAGAGGCACTCAGTTCGTCTCCAAATTTTGGGACCAGTTGCAACAAGCCCTCGGAACGCAACTAACGTTCAGTACAGCTTATCACCCCCATACTGGAGGACAAACGGAACGAGTAAATCAAATACTTGAAGACATGCTAAGGGCATGTGTCCTCACATATGGGACTAGTTGGGAGGCAAGCTTACCATATGCCGAGTTTGCATACAACAATAGTTACCAAGCCAGCCTGCAGATGGCACCGTTCGAAGCCTTGTACGGACGAAGATGCCGTACTCCATTAAACTGGTCGGAAACAGGGGACAGTCGTATATTCGGCCCAGATATGTTAAAAGAAGCTGAGGAAAGAGTAAAAATAATACGAGATCGACTCAAAACAGCCCAAAGCTGACAGAAGAGCTATTACGATCAAAAGCATCGGGAAGTAAGTTTTGAGCCCGGTGAAGACGTATACTTACGTGTACCACCTATGAGAGGACTGCAACGATTCAAGGTCAAAGAGAAACTAGCACCCCGATTCATCGGACCCTATCGTATAATTGCACAGAGAGGCACAGTAGCTTACTAGCTGGATCTTCCCAAGGAACTGTCAGACGTCCACGACGTGTTCCACATCTCGCAACTACGGAAGTGTGTAAGCAACCCAGAGAAGCATGTGTCACATGAAAATCTTGACGTGCAACCAGATCTCACCTACCGAGAACACCTAGTAAATTTTTTGGAGGAGTCTGAAAGGAGAACCCGTCATAAGACTATAAAATTTCTCAAGGTTCAGTGGAGTAATCACACAGAGGATGAGGCAACGTGGGAAAGGGAAGATTTCCTTCGGACAGAACACCCACACCTATTTGAGGATCAGCTGAAATCTCGGGGACGAGATTTTTCCTAAGGGGGTAGGTGTTGTAACACTCCAAATTTTTGGGTTTGGTTTTTCTTCCAAAACTTTTGGTCTTTTGGAAGGGGGTTGTTTGATCTTCTCTTAAGACCCTTCTAAAATATCTTCTGGCCAAAATTTGTGTGCTTTTCTCAAGCTTGGTTTTTGGTCTTGAAAGATTCTTCTGGTGTTAGCTCAACACAAGTTATTTTCTTAGAAATTTGTTTGATTCTTTTCCTTCATGTTTTAAACTTCTTAGGTTTAACCTTGGGCTTAACTTCCTCTCCAACCTCCATCTTGCCATGACCCCAAAAAAATATTTCTCTCCAAGACCTCCTCTTCACTTTAGGACAAGTCTCACATCAATTCCAGGGAGTTTCAACCTTAGTGGAAATTTTTCTCTTTATTCTACTCCTCAAACAATTTATGTTCATTAAAGTGGACCTTGGTGATTTACAAAGGAACCACCATGTCCATCCTGTTATATGATTCCAAACTAACCTATCTGGATAGTCCTTAGTATCCACAACCTAGATCCATCTTGTTTCTCTGGTCCACAGTTCAAAATTTTCAAATTTCACCTACTGCAGGTTTGGACCAGATTTGCAAAATTTAGTGAAATTCATATTTTTCTTCTTCCAAAAATTCTGTGAAAATTCAGGCAGCCTCTAGATACATCAAGAGGCCACTCCACCAAATATCAGCCCCAGAAACATTTCCAGCATGCCAAAATCATTTCACCAAACACCTGGCTTACACTATGTTGTCAGTTTCAGAAAACTGCTAACTGAAGATTCACCGTTGACAGTGCAGTTCGGCAGTTCGTCAGAGCCGCAGCGTCAATCTCACCAGTGCCCGCCTTGGATCGATGCTCACTGCATCTCCTGCTTATCCAGCATGCCGCACGCTTGCTTGGCGGCTTCCGGGCGTCGGTGGCGCCCTGGCCCGACCACGCCGGCGGTTTCCACGGCAACAGAACCTCCCGTGGCGGCCGACAGGGAGGATCCTGCAGCTCGACGACGTTTGGCGCCGCCCAAGTCACCCCAGCGCTCCGGCCTTCTCCACTGCCAGCGCACGCCTGCAGCACCGTCGCCGTGGCCTGGTGCGCACAGAGCACGTTCTCTGCCGCCGACGTGCCGCACGGCCGTTCCGTCGGGGCAGCCCGTAATCACCCCTCCACTGCTGAGTTAGGCACGGGAATGGAACCAGTGCACCTCCTAGTCGATGCTCAAGCCCCTAAACCCGCCGTCCAGCCACTGCATCACCGTAATCGCTCGCCGGACTTATCCCGTTCACGGCAACCACCTTGGGCCGGCTATATAAAGCGCCCCCGAGCTTGTTCTCGAGCCCGCACACCTCCACCATCTCCCTAGACCGCGCCCAGCCTCTGGAAGAGCCTCGAGGGGCCCTTCTTCCCCAACTCCGGCCAACTCCTTCCGCCTCGGGCTCCAGCAGCGTTCTCTCCGGTGAGGACTCCTCCGCCACCCTGGACTCGAGCGTAGCACCCTGACACCTACCTGAGCCTAACCCCCACTCCAATTTGACCCCAGAGATCCTCTCCGACGAGGCCCACGACCACCCGAGCCGCCGTCCGCCGGAGACAGGGTCGCCATCGACGGGGGGGCTCGCCGACACTCAACTCCACCACCAATCGACGCGGAAGAACACCAGGAAGCTGTACGTACCACTCCCCCCTAGCTCGCCGTGGATCGGCGCCGGCTACCACCGCAGCATCTGGCGCCGGCGCGACTCTGTTTCAGAGTTTAAACCCGACGAGTGGGACCCCTCGTCAGGCTCTCATCTCTCTCCGAACCGTTTTTCTGGAAAGCGCCTTCGGGCAAAGTACGTCTTCGTCTTCAGTTGGCATACTGCGTACCGGTTCGCTTTTTTGTTTTCTATTCTAGCCCCTGAAAACTTTCTGTTTCATTACAGATGAGTCCCTGGACAGTAACTCTTATATCTTTTTAACTAAAGATGATTTTGAGTTGATTCTTTTTCTGTCCTCTTTAGTATTCTGTCTAGTTTTTTGTCATATTTATTGGAAAATATTTGGAGCAACTTTCTTTGCACGCTCGGTATTTATGTTAGTATCCGTTTATTTGATTACGTAGATACCGAAGGACGTGACGGAGCCGCGAACCTCACCGAGTTAGACTCCGACTACTCCGAACCAGGCAAGCATGTTTGAACCTTTGATATGATGGATGTGTTGCATGTTTGCTCGAGTAGTTCTTTCCATAAGCATGGTTATATAAGCATTTGTGTATGGTTATATTTCGTGCAAGCAAGCTTCGGGTGAGTCCCGTATGATAATGATTGAACCACCCCGATCATGTGGTGACATGATGGGTGGAATACTGGTATTGTTGAAGCATGCCAGTAGTTGGTTAACCTAGTATCCACGTGGATGGAGTCATGATCCCCCTCACCTCCTTTTGGTACTGTCATATGCCATCTGTTGTGATTGCGGTCTAGTCAGTTGTAAACCACTTTCCGAGTACACACCAAGTAGAGGGGCCGGGATGAGGGTTCCATGGCCCTGTATTAAAGCCCGTCATCCGGTCAGGGGGCATGGGTGTTTCCGGTTGGGACCGAGAGGGGGGCACCCCTTAGAGCGCGCACATATAAATTTGATCCCATGCTATTCGAGGTTGTAGCCTCCCCGTCTTAAAGTTTTTCGTGAACGTTGTCACGGGCGATTCGGGACAGCAGGATGTGAAATGGGTATGTACTGGTCAGTTGGGTTTCTGCTAAAACACCGTAGACGGAATTAGTCCTTGTGGCCAGTAGAATCCGTTGGCTATAATTTAATAGCACAAGCTCTGCAGAGTTAAGTCCTTCAAGTAGCCATGTTTATGGCCTAGGGTCAATCTTCGTGTTAACCCGGTGGCAGTCTCTAGTAAATTCTTGATAGTAATAAGAGTAGTGATTTTGTCAAGTTCATTTGGTAGATGAACTCACCAATTATCTCTGTACTGATTTGTTTCCTGAAGTATTTCACCGTTCAACTATTGATATTATTAAGCCCTTTATGTGATGTCGCTCAGACGTCCGACTGTGGCATTCTTGTTGTTATAAGCCCTTTATGTGATGTCGCTCAGACGTCCGACTGTGGCATTCTTGTTATTTATTTCTATTATAAGCCCTTTATGTGATGTCGCTCAGACGTCTAACTGTGGCATTCTTGTTGTTTATAAGCCCTTTATGTGATGTCACTCAGACGTCCGACTGTGGCATTCTTGTTATTTATTTCCATTATAAGCCCTTTATGTGATGTCGCTCAGACGTCCGACTGTGGCATTCTTGTTATTTATAAGCCCTTTATGCGATGTCGCTCAGACGTCCGACTGAGGCATTCTTGTCATTTATTTTCTTTATAAGCCCTTTATGTGGTGTCGCTCCGACGCCCGACTGTGGCATGTTTTCATTTTTTTATTCCTCACGAGGCGTCACGCAGACACTCGTTTGGTTTCCTTTTTATTATCTTATGGATTTCGGGAGGATTACCGCCTGACTTCTATTTTTGCATACAGCTCAGAAATATTATTATCCGGTTGCATTTTGCTAGAATACTCTTATGCTCCATGCTTGCATTTGTTATATCTTAAGTCCGAACTGTCTTGCGAGTACATTCAAAGTACTCACCTGGCTTGTTGATTTGGCCAGATGTGGACGAAGGCGATAGCGAGTCCAACGTCTAGTGGAGTCCCAGTTAGTCTCTTGCGATCCTAGAGTTGATCACTGTTATATAACTGCTTCCGCCATCCACCAAATAAATTCATCGGGTCTCACTCCGACACTCGATGAACTGTAATATATTGGAGTCACGTCATCCACTACACTGTGACATATCCACCACCTTTTTACTACGAGTTAGTAGTATGCCACCCTGCCATTGTGTCATATCTGCCATTATTTACTATATTGGTGTACTTGTAATAAATTGTTGAGCAACCTCTACTCAACCTTGTATAATATTCAGTATTCTGGAATTCTGTATCAAGGAATTGTCTACCAGCAAGAAGTATTCTTCCTCGCTGGTTTAATAAAAAGGTTGGTCTTTCGGTAATTATTTTACTGAAAAACCGGTCCTGACAGGATATTATGAGCACACATGAAAAGTTCTGAGAAGAACCAAATATCTTTCATAGATAACCTTGATCATAAACTCACAATTCATCGGATCTCGACAAACACACCGCAAAAAGAGATTACATCGAATAGATCTCCTCGAAGATCGAGGAGAACTTTGTATTGAGATCCGGAGAGAGAGAAGAAGCCATCTAGATACTAGCTATGGACCCGAAGGTCTCAGGAGGTAAACTACTCACAACTCATGGTGAGGGCGATGATGATGATGATGAAGGCCTCCGTGATGGATCCCCCTCTCGGAATAGGCTCCAAGATGGGATCTCCACGGGAACAGTAGCTACGACGGTGGAATTAGGGTTTTCTCGGTGTTGTTGGAGTTTCTGGGGTACGTGGGTATATATAGGAAGAAGAGGGGCACCAGGGGCCACCGGGGCTACCCTCGAGGCAGGGGGCGCGCCCTGGGAAGGGGGCGCGCCCCCACCCTCGAGGGTGGCCCTTCTGTCTCCTGGCTTGGCCCCGAAGTCTATCCTACGTGATTTCCTCCAAAAATATCTCTCGCGAAGGTTTCATTCCGTTTGGACTCCATTTGATATTCTTTTTCTACAAAACCCTGAAATAGGCAAAAAACAACAATCTGGACTGGGCTTTTGGGTTAGTAGGTTAGTCCCAAAAATGATATAAAAGTGAATGATAAAGCCCATTAAACATCCAAGACTTCATAAATAATAGCATGGAACAATAAAAAATTATAGATATGTTGGAGACGTATCAATGCGCCATTTGTTGTTCTTCTTCTGCACTAGGGCCGGGTTGGAGAGCCACTCAGGATAGAACAATTCCATGAAGAAGCCGGCTGCTAGCAAGCGGGCAACCTCTTCTCCAACAACTCTTCTTTTTTCTTCTGACAGGCGGCGAAGTGGCTGCCTAACAAGCTTTGCATCTTCTCTCACATGTAGCTTGTGCTTGGCGAAATCCGTCGGGACACCCGGCATGTCCTTGGGAGACCATGCGAAGATGTTCCGATTCTCACGGAGGAAATCGACGAGCTCGCTTTCTTATTTGATGTCTAGGTTTGACCCTATGACAGCAAATCGCTCTGGGCGAGACGGGTCCAACGCAATCTTCTTTGTCTCCTTGGCCGGCTGGAACGAGCCTTGCGGCTCCGCCTCCCTAGGATCGGCCGGTATGGTTGGTTGCTCGCCCGCCATTGCCACCAGCCGTTCTAGGCGGCGTTTCTCTTCAGCCAGGACAAGGGACTCGGCCAGCCAGCTGCTGCCAGTCGCACATGCGATGGACTTTTCATAGTCCCTGACTATGGTGATTATTCCTTTGGGACCCGGCATCTTCATCTTGAGGTTGGCGTAATGGGGTACTGCCATGAACTTCGCAAGAGCTAGCCGGCCCAAAATCACGTGATAGGGGCTTTCTAGGTTCACTACTTCAAACCAGACCGGCTCCCGCCGGAAATGCATCTTGTCACCAAACAGGACATCAATCTTGGCCTTGCCGATTGGTGAGCAAGAGAGGCCCGGAACAATGCCGTGGAATACGGTCCTGGTAGGCTAAAGCTGTTTTTCTTTGATGCCCAACTTCTCCATGGTGTCACGGTACATGATGTTGATGCTGCTGCCGCCGTCTACCAGCACTCGGGAGAAACGACAGGCCCGCCTGTCGGTGAAGAAAGTTGCATCCAAAACCAATGCGTAAGCTCCTGGTGAAGGCATGACAGACGGGTGATCATCACGGCTCCAGCTGATGGGCCTTTCAGACCAGTGCATGAATTCTGGGGCTTTTATGGCAACAGTGTTGACTTCTCTGCGCTGCTGGCGCCGGCTGTGCCTATCGTTTTCCTGGCTTGTGAAGATGACATAGGCTCCATTCTCTTCTGGGAACTCGTCCTGGACCTAGCCGCCTGGGCGAGCAGCCGGTGGTTTGGGAGGCAGAGCCGCCTGCCCAGCAGGCGGCGGTGGCAGAGCTTCCCCTCTAGCAATCCGCGTGAGCAAATGACACTTTCATGTCATGTGATTGGAGGGCTTCGCGCCGCTGTGAAACTTGCTGGGGGCGTTCAGAGCTTGATCGAAGGAGAAGGCAGGCTACCAGGCTGGCTTGCCGCCCTTCTGGCATTTAGGACCTGCTTGTGCTTCTGGCTGCTGGCCATCAACTGCTGCCACCAGCCGATTGTTGGAAGCCGGCGGGTGGGCCTTGCGCTTGTGATCAGTCTGCTGTTGGCGCCGACTGGACTCTCCAGCCGGCGTTTGGGAGCTTGGGGAGCCATCTTTCCGGAGGCGTCCACCTGCAGCTCGGACTTCATGGAGGAATCGGCAGTGGTGTATTTGTCTGCTATGCTTAGCAGCTCGTCCAACATGGCGGGCTCGTCACAGAGGAGTTTGTGCTTGAGCAAGGTGCCTTCTCTACACCTGGCCGTGAAATACTCGATGGCTTGTTCCTCATGCACTCCCTCGCAAGAGTTGCGCAGCTCTACCCAACGTGTCAGGTAATCACGAGCAGACTCATTCGGGCCTTGGACGCATAAGGAGAGCTGGCGTGGCTTGGGAGGGTGCTTGTAGGTGCTGGTGAAGTTGCGAGTGAAGGCGTCGGTGAAGTCCAACAAGCCGTTGATGCTGTTGGGCTTGAGGCTGTTCAACCACGTCCGGGCCATGCCCTGGAGCATGAGTGGCACATACTTCACCGCAACGCGCCTGTTGCCGGTTGCTATGCTGACAGTCGTGGACTAGTCCATCAGCCAGTCCTCCGGCTTCACCGATCCGTTGTACTTGGGGGTGTCTCTGGGGAGTGAGAAGCCCTTGGGAAAAGGCTCATCATGGATACGGGGGCCGAAGCAGGCTGGGCCGAGGGCATCTTCTTCTTCGACCGCCTGGGACCGAGGCAGTCGGTCGAGGCGGTGGTGGGCATCATTCTCCCCAACTCCCTCGCGGCAGCCCAAGCGGCCTGCGAGAGAAGGGTGGTCAACAGGTGGAGGGGACACACGCCTCTCCCGACGAGGTGGAGGCGGGCGCTCCTCTCGCCGCTCTACATCCCTTGGGCGGCCGTCTTGATCGCGCTCGATGGTGATGCGAGTCTGTCTGCTGCGGCTAGCAGCCGGCTCTGAGTCACGCCGGTTGTGGGTGCCGACTGTTGGAGAGCGGGACGTGGCTCCTTGATCCCGCCGAAGAGGGCGGTTATCTGCTTGCGCGCCGGCCTCTGATGCCCGGGGACGGGCTTGCTGCTGCATGGCAGCCGCGTCGAGGAGCTGTCAGGCATGCTGAGTCATGCAGTGAAGCTCGTCTCCCTCCAAGTGGCCTAGCTCATCGACTGCCGCCTGGGCAGCCCTTAGGTTCTCCGACGGGGTGGGGTACACAGGTCGTGGGGCCCCCAACATGTCGGCCATCACTCCGCCGCAATCACGGACGGCACCTGCCCGACTGGGCTCAGCAGCAGCCGGCGTGCCGCCTATGGCACAGTCCATCTCACGGCACTAGGCTTTGGTGAGGTGCCGGGAAGCGGTCAGCTTGTTAGCGTTGTCGAGGGGCGAGACGCAAAGCGCCTCCAGCGCGGCGCCCTCCCTTCCCGCGGCGATGGGGGCGGAGAGGCTCTGCATGGCCGCCCGCAGCGGGTCTTGGCCCGACCCATCGGAAGGCTCGCCATGGCTGGCGACCAGCACCTCCGTGACGGACTGCTGATGCTACTGCAGTTGGGAGGGGATCATCAGTGATCACCACGTGCTCAGGGAAGGAATCGGCGGACGCCGCGTCGAGGTCGATGATCATGTCGACCGGTGGATCAGAGGATCCCACGGACTCCATGTCGGAGGTGCGCTCGTCAATGATGTAGAGCTTGTCGAGGAGCTCGACGAGGCAGCTCTCCGGGGCGAATGGCTCCGTGGCCGGACAGAGCTCATCGTGAATGTGGATGCCGACGAGAAGGCCGGCGAGTCCGCTCGCGGCGCATGCGGCCTCAGCGCCGCGAAGCATCCCGGCGTCCATGCTTGCGGGCGTGCCGGGTTGGCTGTGCTTGCTAGGGAGGAACAAAGTTCCCGTCCAGAACATGTCTCCGGACGATGGTGCACTTTGCCCCACGGTGGGCGCCAAATGTCGGGGTTTTGGTGCGACATATGCCAAAGGATGGCTTATCATGCATGGGGACAATAGAATGTCGCCGGGCCCTAAAAGCGGGGTAAGGCGATACTTGGGACGCGTGCGAATCTTACCCAGGTTCGGGGCTCTCCGTGGAGATAACACCCCTAGTCCTGCTCTGCGGGGACTCCGCGTCATGACTAATGTCAATAAGGTGGCTACAAGGTTGCTCCCTGAGCTGTGTCGTCTAGAGGAGGAAGAAGGGCAAGGCTAGCTCTCTACCTCCGCTCTAGGGAATCGGAATGGTCGCTAGGGTTTCTTCCTATCTCTCTCTGTGTCTCTCTTCTTTCTAGAGTCCAACCCCTCCACATGGAGGACCCTGGGGGGTTTATATAGGCCTACCCCCCCTAGGGGTACAATAGTAATCCAGGCGGAATGGCCCCCAGCTGTCAGCGTCTTCGGGTGCCGGCCTTCCCGCCTGTTGGCCAGGGCCCGCCATTTGTGGGCCCTCGTGATTGCCTTTCACTGTAGGCGCTCTTCTGCTGACGGCAGCATTGTCAGGACGGAGATGGCTACAGTGCCGCCGCCTCCTGCCGTACGCTGCCACCACGTCCTGTCTTGTCATCTTGATGAGGTTCAGACTCCTAGGGCATGGTGGGCCACCTGCTACCAGGCGGACCGTCCCCCAAGCCGCCTACCAGGGGCCGCATGCTTCTTGTTCACCCATTGGCTAGTGTGGCCAGCCGCCTGCTGGCTCTACCGCCTGTGGATGGTGGGATCATGGCGTCCTCTGACCGGGGCTTAGTCACGGGCAGCATGGCTACAGCGATACGCCCCTTAAGGGGCGTCCGTAAGATATGTCCTCACTATAGCCACGCCATTATAGATTCTCTAAGGACATGCTCAACTTTAGCCATGCCTTAGCCTTGTCGTGGTTCCCCAGCACACGTCCCGAGGGGAAGACGTGGGGCCGTCTTCTAGTCGCTGGCCATGAGGCTGTCGCCTGTTCGGGCCCCAGCCGCCTGCTGGCAGCCAGCTCCTGGGATTAGCTGCCCCAGGAGGCGGCCCGATGAGCAGGCGGCTGGGGGGTGGTAGGCGGCTCCCAATTGTCTTGAAATACTATGGATGGTCAATGAGGACACCTGTGGTCAATATCTCCGACACTATGGACCCGAAGGTCTGTGGTTAACTACTAACAACTCATGGTGAGGCAATGATGATGATGTAGAAGCACTCCATGGTAGATCCCCCCTCCGGCGGAGCTCCGGAACAGGCCCCAAGATAGGATCTCACGGGAACAGAAGGTTACGGCGGTGGAACTAGGGTTTTCTCTATTGTTCTAATGGTTTCGGGGTACGTAGGTATATATAGGAGGAGGGAGGGCACCCGGGGCCTTACGTGGGACCCACGAGGCAGGGGGCGTGCCCTAGGAGGGGTGCCCCCACCCTCGTGGGCACCACGTGGCCCCTACTTCGTGGTTCTCAAGTCTCCCGTGTGTGATTTTCTCCAAAAATATCTCTCCCGGAGGTTTCATTTCGTTTGGACTCCATTTGATATCCCTTTTCTGTAAAACCCTGACACACGCAAAAAACAACAATCTGGACTGGGCCTTTGGGTTAGTAGATTAGTCCCAAAAATAATATAAAAGTGTATAACAAAGCCCATTAAACATCCAAAACATCATAAATAATAGCATGGAACAATCAAAAATTATAAATACGTTGGAGACGTATCAAGGAGTTGACAGCTTCATGACACCACTGGATTACAGATCAAGAACTCAAGCATACATGTGGTGCTAAAGAACACATAAGTATCAATGGTTAGTGTGGTGTCAATTTATCCCATTTCAAATTGGCAATAAAGAGACGGTTTAAATTATACTCCCTCCATCTCAAAATAAGTGACTCAAAAATGACTCAACTTTGTACTAACTTTAGTACAAAATTGAGTCACTTTTGAGTCACTTACTTTGGGACGGAGGGAGTAGTAGACTAATATGACATTTTTTATAGTTAATACATTGCAGAATATGACATTGTGCTCCAGTGGGTAATTTCACAACACCACTGGATTAAAGATCAAGAACAGAAGCATACATGCATTGCAAAAGAAGATCACTAGCTCTATATAGTTTAGTTTACATGGTATGAAGAAGGAACTTGGTTGTACAGCTGAAAACTTAAATTGAGAAGGACAAACTAATGTTTATGAACTTTATAATTGATACGGCTCCAACATATCTATAGTTTTTTATTGTTCCATGCTATTATATTACCTATCTTGGATGTTTTATATGCATTAATATGCTATTTTATATGATTTTTGGGACTAACCTATTAACTTAGAGCCCAATGCTAGTTTCTGTTTTTTCCTTGTTTTTGAGTTTCGCAGAAAAAGGAATATCAAACGGGGTCCAAACGGAAGGAAACTTTACGAGGATTTTTCTGGGACAAGAAAACATCAGATGGACTTGGAGTACACGCTAGGGGACCTGCGAGGCAACCACAAGGGTGGAGGGCGCTCCCTAGGGGGTAGGGCGCGCCCCCTTCCTTGTGGACCCCTCGCACCTCCCCTGACCGACCTCTTTCACCTCTAAATTCCCAAATATTCTTGAAACCCTATACGAGCGGTCAAAACCCCTTTTCCGCCGCCACAACTCTTTGTTCTCGCGAGACCCCATTCGGAGGCCTTTTTCGGTACTCTGCCGGAGGGGGAATCAACCACGGAAGGCGTCTACATCAACACCATTGCCCTTCCAATGAAGTTTGAGTAGTTTACCATAGACCTACGGGTCCATAGCTAGTAGCTAGATGGCTTATTCTCCCTCTTTGTTCTTCAATACCATGTTCTCCTTGTTGTTCTTGGAGATCTATCCGATGTAATCTTCATTTGCGGTGTGTTTGTCAAGATCCGATGAATTGTGGGTTTATGATCAGATTGTATATGAATAATATTTGAGTCTTCTCTGAATTCTTATATGCATGATTTGATATCTTAGTAATTCTCTTTGAACTATCAGTTTGGTTTGGCCAACTAGAAAGGTTTTTCTTGCAATGGGAGAAGTGCTTTGCTTTGGGTTCAATCTTGCGGTGCTCAATCCCAGTGATAGAGACGGACATGACATGTATTATATTGTTACCATCGAGGAAAACAAGATGGGGTTTTCATCATATTGCTTGACTTAATTCCCCTACATCATGTCATCTTACTTAATGCATTACTCTGTTTTTATGAACTTAATACACTAGATGCATGATGGATAGTGGTCGATGTGTGGAGTAATAGTAGCAGATGCAGAATCGTTTCGGTCTACTTGTCACGGACGTGATGCCTATATTCATAATCATTGCCATAGATGTCATTATAATTATTCGCTTTTCAATCCATTGCTTGACAGTAATTCGTTCACCCACCATAATATTCGCTATCAAGAGAGAAGCCTCTAGTGCAACCTATGGCCCCCGTGTCTCTTTACATCTTATAAGTTCCAGATCTACTATTTTGCAACCTTTTACTTTTTCAATCTATAAACCAAAAACCCAAAAATATTTACTTTACTTGTTTATCTATCCCTATCGGATCTCACTTTTGCAAATAACCTAGAAGGGATTGCCAACCCCTTTATAGCGTTGGGTGCAACTTGTTTGATTGTTTGTGCAGGTCTTTGGCGACTTGTCTGTAATCTCCTACTGGATTGATACCTTGGTTCTCAAAACTGAGGGAAATACTTACTTCACTTTGCTGCATCACCCTTTCCTCTTCAAGGGAAACCCCAACGCAAACTCGGGAAAGTACCGAGAAAGCAAGATTTTTGGCGGTGTTGCCGGGGAGATCTACGCCAAGTCAAGACCCACCAAGTACCTTTCATTAAACTCTCATCTCCCGCATTTACATTATTTGCCATTCGCCTGTTGTTTTCCTCTCGCCCACTTCTAAAATGATTTTTGAAAAGATTTGCCTTCTTTTTGTTTGCCTTTTTCTCGTTTGATCATATGCTTGCTTGTGTTGCCATGTGCCTTGTATTTGCTTGCATCTTCGCTTGCTAAAAATCTATTTATGGATCCTCATCCACTTGCTAATTTTTTAAGATATCCAACTATGATGAACCAATTGCTAGTGAGTTCAGAGCACTAGATTATCTTTATGAGGTTTTGCTTGAAATTTGTGAATCTGAAATTTGTGATGAAGTGTTGAAAGAAGAAATTTATGAAGTGATTCACGATAGCCCTTTGAATGAAAAACATGATTGCAGTGATGTTATTATAAATTCTATTAATGACAATTGTGTTAATGATATGCAAAACCCTAAGCTTGGTGATGGCTTCTCGCCCCTCGTTGGTTACCCCAAGTGGAAGGTTTGAGATGCAGTGTAGCGGTAGTTTTCCCTTGGCAAAGATACCAAGGATCGATTTCCCTGAGACTCCCAGTTTCAACAAGAAGGTGTCAACTGCTAACGGCGCCAGATATTAGCAATCAACGTGGACCTGCACACAGATACAAATAACTTTGCTGCCAACGAGTACAGAGAGGTTGTCAATCCCTCCGGCCTTGTAGTTTACAAAGGATCAAACGCAAGTGATAATAGTGATAGGTATTGCTGCAATAGTAAGTAAAAAGCGGAAAGTAAATAGCGGATGTGATCAATGATGGTAATATGGACCAGAGTCTCATGATGTTCACTAGTGATGTCTCTCTCCCAAAAGACGATAAAACAGCTATGTGAGGTAAACGAATTACATCTGGGCAATTGACAGGACCATGTGCGCAAACCAATGCTGCCTAAGTTGCAATAAAGGTAGAGGTTCAAAGCATGGGCGGTACGCCAAGGCAAGTAGACCGAAATCCATCTGCATCTACTACTAATCATCCACCTTGAGATATCTATCCAGAACATCTCGCTGGTATTAAGTTGCGAGTCCCACCCATAGTGTAAACTCAAAGCAACAGACAACTGCATTAAAAGAACTTTGCGTAAAGTAAACAATCCTTGCACCCGCGGGCACAAGCACCGTTGTTTTCCCCCTTGTGGCAACAGCACATCCCCTAGACTCATGTTTTTGTCACTCAAGCTAGTCATCGAGGGGCATGAACCCACAATCAAGCATAACGTTCCCTCTTGGAGTCACTACCTACTACTTGGCCAAAGAAATAAATAACAACAGAGAACATGCAAGAATTACTTACGAACATAAATATAAAAGAGGTGAATCAAATATATTACTCAAACACAATCTGAACATAATCTCATAATCCATCGGATCCCAGCAAACTCATCATAGCAACAGCATAAGGATTACATATGTGCCTCGATCATGTAGGGCAGCTCACGAGGACTAATTAGTGAAGCACAAGAACGGGAGGATAACATCACATAGCTACTGGTCATGGACCCATGGTCCAAGGGAGACTACTCACAACTCATCCGGGAGGCGTCCATGGTGGTGGAGAAGCTCTCGGTGGTGATCCTCCCCTCCGGCAGGGTGCCGGGAAGAGTTCTCCTGGTGCTCCCGATCTTGGAAGCGCGGCGGCGGCGGAACAGAGATGAGATCGCGAAAAGGGGTTCCCGTCTCGAGGGTTTCGGGAGACGATATAAATATATGCCAAAGGGGGGCACCAGCGGAGGCCTGGGGGGCCCAGGCGCCCCCAGGCGCGGCCAGGAGGGGGGCCGCGCCACCAGGGCGCCTGGAGCCCTGGTGGCCCCCCTCCGGCTGTACTTCGGGTGCCGGGAAGCTTCTGGAACACTGATTTTTTATATAATTTTTCCGGGATTTTTCTGGTAGTTCTCGTAATGGGAAAACCTGAAATACAAAAACAGCCGAAAACAGAAACTGGCACTGGGGTGCACTGAGTTAATAGGTTAGTCCAAATATGATCAAACGTGTATGGAAGTGTATAAATAACATAGCAATATCACCCAAAAGAGGCATGGAGCAAGCAGAAATTATAGATACATTTTGGACGTATCACTTGGGGATGCTTATATTGCTATGCCCACTACTTGTTGCAATGATCATGATTGGGGTGATGCCTCTTATGATCTTGAAAATTTATTTAAACCCCATGATGAATATGAGATTGATAATAATTTTGCAATAATATTGAAAGTGGGTTTGAAAGAATGTCAACTTTTGATCCCACTACTTTGGAGCTTGATCAATCTTCTGAAATTTTTGATAAATGTGGGGTTGGAGAAGTGACGACTTTGTTCTATGTTAATCCCACTATTTTGAAAGAGCGTCAACTTTGCATGCATGTGGACCATGTAGAGAATATTTCATGTGATAGATATATTGTTGAATTTGATATTATGATCCTACATGTAATTATTATGAGAGGGAAAATATGGTTGTAGGAATTTTCATGTTACTAAATTACCTCTCATTATGTTGAGATTGCTGTTAGCTCTTTCTTCTTCCTTGCATATGCTAGATCTTACTTGCCTTGATAATTTGTTTGCTTATAAAATGTCTATGCTAGGAAGAATGTTACACTTAGATGTGTTTGTCACATGTTCTATGATGCTCTCTTTGTGCTTCAATCCCTGTCTTTCATGTGAGCATCATTAAAATTATCAATGCCTAGCTAAGGGCGTTAAACAATAGCGCTTGTTGGGAGGAACCCAATTTTATTTTTGCTTTTTACTTTTTGGTTCTGTTTTGCAAGTTTTACACATTATTATTTCTGTAGTAATTGTGTTTTGGTGTTTTAATTAGTGTTTCAACCAAGTAAGACCTTTGTGATGGCTTACGTTGATCGTTGATTTGATTTTGCTAAAAAATAGAAACATTTGCGCCCAGTGCAGAAAATTCCATAATTTACTGGAACGCCGAAACCTTCTGAAACTTTTACAAAAAATTTATATACAAATTCCCCACGTCGTCTGATTTTTTCAGAATTTTTATAATTACCGAAGTATGCGAAGTTTTAAGATTGCTACAGACTGTTCTGTTTTTTTACAGATTCTATTTTTTTTTGTTTGCTTATTTTGATGCATCTATGGCTAGTATCGGGGGGTATGAACCATGGAAAAGTTGGAATACAGTAGATATTACACCAATATAAAATTAGAATAATATCACAATGCTACCTTGAGTGGTTATTTGCTTTGTTCTACTAACGGAGATCACGAGATTTTCTGTTGAGTTTTGTGTTGTGAAGTTTTCAAGTTTTGGGTAAGGATTTGATGGACTATGGAATAAAGAGTGGAAAAATCCTAAGCTTGGGGATGCCCAAGGCACCCCAACCTAAAATTCAAGGACGGCCAAGAGCCTAAGCTTGGGGATGCCCCGGGAAGGCATCTCCTCTTTCGTCTTCATCCATCGGTAACTTTACTTGAGGCTATATTTTTATTCACTACATGATATGTGTTTTGCTTGGAGCATCGTGTATGATATGAGTCTTTGCCTTTTAGTTTGCCACAATCATCCTCGCTGAATACACCTTTATGAGAGACACACTTCAATCATGATTTATTAGAATACTCTATGTGCTTCACTTATATCTTTTGAGCTAGGCAGTTTTGCTCTAGTACTTCACTTATATCTTTTTAGAGCACGGCGGTGGTTTTATTTTGTAGAAATTGTTGAACTCTCTTGCTTCACTTATATTATTTTGAGAGTCTCTAAAACAGCATGGTAATTAGCTTGGGTTATGAATTTAGTTCTAATATGAGAGACATCCAAAGTTGGTATAATAAAAACCTCCATATGACAATTGTGATCATTTTGAGATGTGAGGATGGTAATATTAGAATCATGCTAGTAGTAAATAGTAGGGTGGAGAAAATAATTGTGTTAAGGTTCGTGATTCCCGAAGCATGCACGTATGGTCTATAAAAAGTGCAACCAAAATGGGATGCTTGTGTCTTGATTGTTCACCTTTGTATGAAGGTTAGGGGCGCGCGATGGTTAACTCCTACCAACCTCCCCCCCCCCAAGGAGCATGCATAGTAGTACTTTGCTTCGAGGGCTAATATATTTTTTGTAATAAGTATGTGAGTTCTTTCTGACTAATGTTGAGTCCATGGATTATACGCACTCTCACCCTTCCACTTTGCTAGCCACTCTGCCGCACAACTTTCGCCGATGCATAAAACCCTCCTTATACCTTCCTCAAAACAGCCACCATACCTACCTATTATGGCATTTCCATAGCCATTCCGAGATATATTGACATGTAGCTCCACCGTTCTGTTTGCAATGACACGCTTCATAATTGTCATATTACTTTGCATGATCATATTGTTGACATAGTATTTGTGGCAAAGCCACCGTTCATATTTTTCATCCATGTCACTCTTGATCATTGCACATCCCGGTACACCGTTGGAGGCATTAATATAGAGTCATATCTTTGTTCTAGCATCGAGTAGTAATATCAAGTTGTAAGTAAATAAAAGTGTGATGATCATCATTATTAGAACTTTGTCCCATGTGAGGTTATCAAAAATAAAAGAGGCCAAAGAAGCCCACCAAAAAAAGAGGCCAAAGAGCCCAAAACAAAATAAAAAATGAGAGGAAAAGAGAGAAGGGACAATGTTACTATCTGTTTTCACACTTGTGCTTCAAAGTAGCACCATGTTGTTCATGATAGAGAGTCTCCAATGTTGTCACTTTCACATATCACTTGTGGGAAGTTCCGGTATAGAACTTGGCTTGTATATTCCAATGATGGGATTCCTCAAATGCCCTAGGTCACTACTACGGGATGCTGCTAACGCGACACTACGATCAGAGACCCTTCGACGAAAATGTGTGCTATGCCATGATCGCAAACGGAGGTGTAAAAAACAGTCAAAAAAGGTGCAAAACGTTTGCGATGGAGGATGCATCAAACGCGGTTCAGATTTTGGTTGCGTGTGTGATGGTGGGAATATGGTTCAGCTCAATTGACTGTTTGCGATGAGGAGGAATGAAAGAAATGGGCTGCCAGATGAAGGCGTGTGCGATGTACAGCATACAGTTCAGACGGATGAACTGTTTGTGATTAGGCAACACAAAAGAAATGGACATCCATATCAAGGTTTGTGTGTGATATACGACATGCGGTTCACTCGGATGAATTGTTTGTGTTGAGACAAGAGAACAGAAATGGTTCAATATAAGATGATGTGTGTGATACGCGGCAAACAGGTCTATAATCTAGAATGTGTGCTAAGACCGATAATAACACAGACGGTTGCTGCTAATAAGACGTGTGTGTTGTGCGATGGGATTGCATACCTACCTATTATGACATTTCCACACACCAATAAAGTAAACTATATATTACATGCATGGTCAACTAGCATAAACGATCATCTGATCATCATCTATTTCTTGGTATGCTTGCTCTGCTTGTGGCTCGATCCGGGCTCGTCGATTTGGGTAACAAGGCACTTCCTCATGTCAATGATCCGCGTATGCATCTCGTAGCATGTGTACACGCTCTTGTCCACGAACCTGAGGTAAGGTTCATCCAGTTGCCGCATCCTGGCCCCGTGCCAGGATGCGGGACTTGTTCTCTTGGCATCATGCTTCATCTTTTTGTAGTATGGGTCGATGATGGCCGAGGCAAGTTCAACCAGGGAGTCCTTCTTCGTGCTACCCCAGACCCTATAGTGCTCATCGTCCCTGAGCGCTTTTACATCGTCGGTGGTTTCCACCGTGGCGAACTTGTAGTCGATGATGTTAACAAACCTATTGAAACAGTCGCAAGGCTCTGTGGCCATGCAGTAGTGGTAGATGAGGACATAATGGCGTATGCACAACTGGCAACGGCAACCTTCTGATCTATGTCGAGACGACCGACGGTGTACTGGAGGTCGATGCCGACCACCTTGTATTTGTCTCCAGCATGCAACAGCTCAACTATGTTGATGTAGTCGTCCACCACGGACGGGTCGGTGGTGTACACCACCGAGAGATCCGTCTCCCTCACGTGGGTCTCCACTTTATGCTTGCCGAACTCCATTGGAGGCTTTAGACATCCCCTCTCTATGTGTCGTCGTGGGTGTTCTTGTTGTGTTGTGGGGCGCGATCAAAAGTTTGAAGAGACTAAGGTTATAATGGCCACCGGAATTAAAGGGGAAGCTGGACTGCCAGGAATATCGGCAGGCCCTAATGGTAGTTATAATTTGCAGCGCGTAACTCCAACGTGCTGCATGTAACTGCATCGTGTGGCAACGCGCGCGACGCAACCGCATGCATATGGGGCCCCCGACGTGATCGTGTGCAGGCCTAACCGCTGGCAGAGCGCCCGTGGAGGGACGTGAGCAGAGCGCTCCGCGGTCGCCTCAACGGCGAGCAACCATATATATATATATATATATATATATGCATATAGCAGGTGAACACGCGAGGAAGAGTTGTCCACAAGTCGAGCGCATCGACGGACGCGAACAGAGCGCGCCGACGGACGGGAGCAGAGCGTGCCGTGCCGTCTAACGGCGAGCACAGTGCGCTGCATCGCCTAATGGTGAGCAGAGCTTGCTGAGGGACGCGAGCAGAGGCCAGCACAGTGGGTAACTGCATCGTCGCACTGTGCCCGGCGCAACCGCATGCACACGAACGTGTGTGATCGTGCGTGCTACTTCTCGAGCTTGCGTTGTATTCCCTCGAAGAGTAAAGGGTGATGCAGCACAGTTGCGTAAGTATTTCCCTCAGTTTTTGAGAACCAAGGTATCAATCCAGTAGGAGACCACGCGCGAGTCCATCGCACCTGCACAAACAAATAAGAACTTTGCAGCCAACGTGATAAGGGGTTGTCAGTCCCTTTACGGTCACCTACGAAAGTGAGATCTGATAGATAGGATAGTTTGATATTTTTTGGTATTTTTGGATATTAGAACAGAAAGTAAAAGCAAAAAAGTAAAGTAGATTGTAGATTGATATGTTGAGAATAGGCCCCGGGGCCATAGTTTTCTCTAGTGGCTTCTCTCATGATAGCGGTATTCAACGGTGGGTAAACAAATTACTGTCGAGTAATTGATAGAAAAGCAAATACTTATGAGACTATCTAGGCATGATCATTATATATAGGCATCACGTCCGAAACAAGTAGACCGGAACGATTCTGCATCTACTACTATTACTCCACACATCGACCGCTATCCAGCATGCCTCTAGAGTATTTAGTTCATAAGAACAGAGTAATGCCTTAAGCAAGATGACATGATGTAGAGGGATAAACTCAAATAACATGATATAAACCCCATCTTTTTATCCTCGATGGCAACAATACAATACGTGCCTTGCTATCCCTACTGTCACAGGGAAAGGACACCGCAAGATTGAACCCAAAGCCAAGCACTTCTCGCACTAGTCGTCAACCCGTGCACCTGCACGGGCTAGTTTTATTTCTTGATGATAGATATATAGCTATTATTTTACATTTTTATATCGTAAATTCATTATATGCACGTATATGAACAACTTGAATGAATTATTAGTTTAGAAATTTGTAACATTTTATATATACCATTATTGGTGTTAACCAAATAAAAAATTGAGTTGACAATAAAGCAACATTAGACTATATTTACCAACCTTCAAGTACACACTACATAAAAATGGAAGGACAATCATGTGAGATACAATACAATATTCAAAATGAAGTGTTGCTTGTTTAAATGAAGTAGTTACAAAACGAAGAAGCTTTCCGACCATTGAATACAATATTATTACACTTCCTATTCATGAAAAAAGAACCAGCCCTACAATATTGTGGCACAATTACAAATAACAATCAAACTTACAATTTGGAACGTAAATCATAAAAAAGTATTAAAAACGAAATTTCTTGATAGTATTTTCAAATGGCGCAAGGACGTGTATATTTCTAATTGAATCTAAGGAGGGCCAATAAGGTCCTCAGGAAAAAAAGAAGAATTGATGCATGTTGCACGGTACTCTAAGAAGCTTGCCGTTTTAAACAAAGTGAAAATGTTTAAGACAACATGCAAACTAAGTCACTGCAAGTAAAACCTCGGATTCTATTAGAATATTTTGTGGTACCTTGTGAACACAGCTGTAATTATGGAAATATCTTAGACGTAGCTAATGAGCAAACATTAGAACGTGATGGCGGCCCCTTTTAGAAGAACATATGCTCATATTATTTCTCACATGTCCTTAGGTGGAATTCATTACAACTCTTTGAACTAACGTCCATCAATATTTATATATATTTTGTGGCAATTGAAAGAGAATCTCGTAAAGAGATCTATGGACAATAATACGAAATTATGATCAAATATACTAACCAATGCAATGCTTTAGTGACGGTTGTCCCACTAAAATATTCATCAGATTGGCCCAGCCCACACTGAATCTAAGAATGAAAACTGCATCAGAAAATTATCAACTTTTCACATAAAAAAGAAGACCACACCCACATATTATAGATTTCCATGAAATTTACTTTCTGTAACTCCAGTATATAATATTTTTTGCTCAAATTGATGAAACCTTGCCCGCAATGAAAAATGGTAGATATAGGTATAACACCTTCAATGGAAAGAAATCTAGAAGAAAGATTCTCACCAATGAATCAATCATTCTTATCTTGCCATCATCCACAATTGGTTTGCATGGACATAAGGGATGGTAGAGTTAAGAAGAACCTCAACATGATTTGACGGTCTATACAAAAGTCTGTAATACAACAAAGTATTGTTAGTATTATTTACATGAACAAATGTGGAGGCTCGCAAGGTTCATCCTTTAGTAACAAAATTGAAGATACATAAACAGTACGACAATGATGCCAATATGGATTAAAGTCAAAATTCTAAACATTAGGCACATCACAGCATAGAAAAAGTTCCCAAGATCATTTCAAACTCCAAGACTTCAAAAGAAGAATGGGACAGTACATAACCAAATTTCCACCTGAGCATAATTGCAGCATGCGTTTATACGGACCGTGAATATATCAAGAATGAAACATTCATGCTTTAAGTTGATGACCTCAGGTAATATCTATAACCATTCATCCCATGATGAAATATAAACCGGAGAGAAAAACTCTTACTACACTTCCGTGGTCATGATATATAAAAATCATTGCAGCAATAAGAATAACAAAATAGCAGTTTATAGGTGGGAAATCCACAGCCATTCTTAATTGGTGAATATATATACATGTACTCATTGTATTCTAATTCATGAAATTTCCCATTGCCTCTGAATTATATGTTGTTAGTTATATTCTTTTCAACAGTGAATCTCTGATTAAAAGATATAGAGATACCATATGTGTTCTCTTTGCACAAAACACATGGCAAGAAGCTCCTAGAGGTAACAGAACACTTACGTCGTGCTGAGATGCAACTCGGATCGATTTCACTCTTGGCAAAGCCAAGCTGCTCCTTTCGCCTCAAGGGGTGTATGGTTGCGTTTGGCCATTGTTGCTGGTCCACCACATTGAACTTCCCCTACCGGATCTATCGGGTGAGCATTGCCTTGAACACTATTGAATCCGTGGAAATCATATCTGTAAATATGACTGCTAGTTAAGGGGAAAAAGGACACCACCAAGAAACAGAATCATAACCAGTTTTCCATCAACATATACTAAAAGGATTGAATATCTGAACATAACCGTTGCCACTGAATATTTGGCGTCTTTGCCTTCCACAACATGGTTATTATGTTGCCTCTTAGCTAGTGTATACAAACCTGAAACATTACCTGTGCACTCATACAAGACGGTAGGGGACAGATTCTACTATCACATAATCAGTAAAGATTGTGCTGCTCTTTCTAAGTAATCATAGTCTCATGGTACCAGTTGCATACACAAAGAACGAATGACTATAAACTGAACTGTACATAGCCGAGTGTGGCATGTAGGCAGTAAGGCCGTGATACCTTGTTGGTGGCACGGCTCTGTACCAAAAGTATTTTTTCTTGCTTAATATATTACTCTATGCATGCTACAATGTACTATTTCATGATTCCAATTTTTGACATCCAGAAACTGGAATTTTTGTTATTTGCCGTCCATAAGAAATCTGAATATTACAAATCCACTTTCTAGGTAAAATCGTAAGTGTCCATGGGTACTTAAATCTTGCCACTCAAAATTACTGACAATAGAGTATTTACTTACCAGTTCGTGTGACCAATATGGGTTTGGCATTTTACCGAACATGTGGTTGGTACGGTACACACATGCAGACTATTGTTCGATTGTTAGTTGTTACTCATCCAGGAAATTGTTGGAAACCGGCTATCTACAAATTTCAAAATTAATAAAGAGGACTTAAGATCAAGAAGATTGATCATGCTCTCATAATACGCAGTCGTTGCAAGATCGAGGAGACGGCCCCAATGAAGCATGAAGAGGACAAACACCAAGCATGTAATCATGAGTGCGGACAGTGCAGATACCTCTGGAACGACCCATCTCATCTATCCGGAGCCAGTAGTGCGGACAGCTCGGACACAAAGCATGCAATCGGGAGGGTATTCGTCGTTCCATACCCAGAGCTGACAGCAGACAGTGCCAACGATGAAGAAAGAAGAAATATGCTGCAGTAGAGATGCTAATTGGGAAGGCAGATAACCGTCCTACTGTCGTCATCTCGTGGCAGCGCCAGGAGAGGGGATGGCGGTGTTAAGCTGGAGGAGGATACGGCTGACTGCTTCTGCAAATTCGCTGCCTTGATTATCGTGGCCTCGTGGGCAAGGAACTATGGAGATGATGAGGCGTGGAGATGTAGGTAAGGCTACAGAGATTGGTATGTTTCTTTTTGCAAGAGTAGTTTCGTATGCTGATAGGTCACATAGACTTTGTTAGTTAATCTAATGGCCACGGACATCTCCTGGCTGATCCTAATAGCCACAGACGTCTGATCGGATTAATAAATTTTGTTCTTAATCTTTTGCCGGAATTGAACGGAATTACTCTTAGATCTCATAACACGGTCCTACCAACTACAAAACTCATATTTTTATTATTAAAATATTGATATTATATCAGCTAATCTAAACCGTAATAACTCGGTCCCACCGAGATTAACGGTTCCTAATAACTGATTAACGTGGGAATTTCTAGGGAGTCTCTAATTAGTATAAGTATAGATTGCAAGAACTATAGATCTAGTAGGCCAAACCAAACCAATAATTCGAAGGGACTTGCAAGAATATTATAATCATACATAAAGAGTTCAGAAAGAACCAAATATTTCTCATAGATAATCTTGATCATAAACCCACAATTCATCGGATCTCGACAAACAAACCGCAAAAAGAGATTGCATCGAATAGATCTCCTCGAAGACCGAGGAGAACTTGGTATTGAGATCCAAAGAGAGAGAAGAAGGCATCTAGATACTAGCTATGGACCCGAAGGTCTGTGGTAAACTACTCACAACTAATTTGAGGCAATGATGATGATGTAGAAGCACTTAGATCCCCCCTCCGGTGGAGCTCCGGAACAGGCCCCAAGATGGGATCTCACGGGAACAGAAGGTTGCGGCGGTGGAACTAGGGTTTTCCCTGTTGTTCTGATGGTTTCAGGGTACGTAGGTATATATAGGAGGAAGGAGGGCACCGGGGGCCAAACGTGGGGCCCACGAGGCAGGGGGGCGCGCCCCCCACCCACGTGGACGCCACGTGTGCCCTACTTCGTGGTTCTCAAATCTCTCGTGCGTGTTTTGCTCCGAAAATATCTCTCCCAAAGTTTCATTCTGTTTGCACTCCGTTTGATATTCCTTTTCTGTAAAACCCTGAAATAGGCAAAAAAAACATCAATCTGGACTGGCCCTTTGGGTTAATAGGTTAGTCCGAAAAATAATATAAAAGTGTATAACAAAGCCCATTAAACAACCAAAACATCATAAATAATAGCATGGAACAATAAAAAATTATAGATACATTGGAGACGTATCAAGCATCCCCAAGCTTAATTCCTGCTCGTCCTCGAGTAGGTAAATGATAAAAACAATTTTTTTTGATGTGGAATGCTAACCAACATAATTTTCAATGTAATTCTCTTAATTGTGGCATGAATGTTCAGATCTGAAAGATTCAAGACAAAAGTCTATATTGACATAAGAAATAATAATACTTCAAGCATACTAACAAAGCAATCATGTCTTCTCAAAATACTATGGCTAAAGAAAGTTATCCCTACAAAATCATATAGTCTGGCTATGCTCCCTCTTCATCACACAAAATATTCATATCATGCACAACCCCGGTTTCAGCCAAGCACTTGTTTTCATACTCTATTCTTTCAAACCTTTCAACTTTTACGCAATACATGAGCGTGAGCCATGGACATAACACTATGTGGAATAGATTGGTGGTTGTGGAGAATACAAAAAGGAGGGAGACAATCTCACATCGACTAGGCGTATCAATGGGCTATGGAGATGCCCATCAATAGATATCAATGTGAGTGAGTAGGGATTGCCATGCAACGGATGCACTAGAGCTAAATATGTATGAAAGCTCAACAAAAGAAACTAAGTGGGTGTGCATCCAACTTGCTTGCTCACGAAGACCTAGGGCATTTGAGGAAGCCCATCATTGGAATATACAAGCCAAGTTCTATAATGAAAATTCCCACTAGTATATGAAAGTGACTAAACATGAGACTCTCTATCATGAAGAACATAGTGCTACTTTGAAGCACAAGTGGGCAAAAAGATAGTAGCATTGTCCCTTATCTCTTTTCTCTCATTTTTTTGGAGGGGCTTTCTCTTTTTTTAGCCCCTCTCTAATTTTTTGGGCCATCTCTTTTTTTGGCCTATCCTCACATGGGACAATGCTCTAATAATGATGATCATCACACTTTTATTGATTTACAACTCGATATTACAACTCGATACTAGAACAAAGTATGACTCTATATGAATGCCTCCGGTGGTGTACCGAGATGTGCAATGAATCAAGAGTGACATGTATGAAAAGTTATGCATGGTGGCTTTGCCACAAATACGATGTCAACTACATGATCATGCATGTCAATATGACAATATGAAGCGTGTCATATGAACGGAACGGTGGAAAGTTGCATGGCAATATATCTCGGAATGGCTATGGAAATGCCATGATAGGTAGGTATGGTGGCTGTTTTGAGGAAGATATATGGTGGCTATATGGTACCGGCGAAAGTTGTGCGGTACAAGAGAGGCTAGCAATGGTGGAACGGTGAGAGTGCGTATAATCCATGGACTCAACATTAGTCATAAGAACTCATATACTTATTGCAAAAATTTACGAGTCATCAAAACAAAGCAATCAACGCATGGTCCTAGGGGGGAGGTTGGTAGGAGTTAACCATCGCGCGCCCCCGACCTCCACACAAAGGATGACACTCTACAAATACCTCATGCTCTAACTACGTCACATAGCGGTTCACCATACATGCATGCTACGAGAATCACTAACTTTAACACAAGTATTTCTCAATTTCATAATAACTCCACTAGAATGACTCTAATATCACTATCCTCATATCTCAAAACAATTATCAAGCATCCAACTTCTCTTCATATTCAATGCATTTAGTATGAAAGTTTTTACTACATTGATCTTGGATGCCTATCATGTGAAGGCTAGTTTTATAGCCAAAGCACATTACCATGCTGTTTTAATAGACTCTCAAAAGGATATAAGTGAAGCATGAGAGATCAATAATTTCTACAAAATATAATTACCACCATGCTCTAAATGATATAAGTGAAGCACTAGAGCAAAAACTATTCAACTCAGAAGATATAAGTGAAGCACATAGAGTGTTCTAACAATTCCTAGGCCATATTTATCTCTCTCAAAAAGGTGTGGCCAGCAAGGATGATTGTGGCAAACTAACAAGCAAAGACTCAAATGATACATGACGCTCCAAGTAAAACTCATATCATGTGGTGAATAAAAATATAGCTCCGAGTATAGTTACCGATAGATGAAGACGAAACAGGGGATGCCTTCCCGGGGCATCCCCAAGCTTAGGTTTTGGTTGTCCTTGAATTTTAACTTGGGGTGCCTTGGGCATCCCCAAGCTTAGGTTCTTGCCACTCTTTGTTCCATAGTCCATCAAAGCAATACTCAAAACTTGAAAACTTCACAACATAAAACTTAGACAAAAATCTCATGAGCTCCGTTAGTATAAGAAAACAAACCACTACTCAAAGGTACTGCAATGAACTCATTATTTGTTTATATTGGTGTTAAACCTACTGTATTCATACTTCTCTATGATTCATACTCCCCAATACTACTCATAGATTCATCAAAATAAGCAAACAACACACGAAAAACAGAATCTGTCAAAAACAGAACAGTCTGTAGTAATCGGTAACTTTCGCATACTTCTGTAACTCCAAAAAAATTGAAATAAATTCGTAAAAGTGAGGAATTTGTCTATTAATCATATGCAAAAAGAATCAACTAAATATCACACTCTAGCAAAATCTGGTGACCATTCTAGCGAGCTCTAACGATTCTGTTTTTCACAGCAAGATCATATAAACGTCACACAAGTCTTCCCAAAGGTTCTACTTGGCACAAACACTAATTAAAACACAAAACCACATCTAAACATAATCTAGATGTAATATTTATTCCTAAATAGAAGCAAAAACAAAAAATATAAAATTGGGTCGCCTCCCAACAAGCGCTATCGTTTTACGCCCCTAGCTAGGCACGATACATGGATAGATCTAGGTATTTCCATCTTTGGAAGGCAATCCATAAGTGGCCCTCATAATAGATTCATATGGTAATTTGATTTTCTTTCTAGGAAAGTGTTCCATGCCTTTCCTTAATGGAAATTGGAATCTAATATTTCCTTCCTTCATATCAATAATTGCACCAATCGTTCTAAGGAAAGGTCTACCAAGAATAATAGGACATGAAGGATTGTAATCTATATCAAGAACAATGAAATCTATGGGCACATAATTCCTATTGGCAACAATAAGAACATCATTAATCCTTCCCATGGGTTTCTTAATGGTAGAATCCGCAAGATGCAAATTTAAAGAACAATCATCAAGCTCATGGAAACCTAACAAATCACACAAAGTTTTTGGGATAGTGGAGACACTTGCACCCAAATCACACAAAGCAAAGCATTCATGATCTTTATTTTTTATTTTTGTAGTAGGTTCCCACTCATCATAAAGCTTTCTAGGGATAGAAACTTCTAATTCAAGTTTTCTTCATAAGATTGCAACAAAGCATCAACTATTTGTTTGGTAAAAGCTTTATTGTGACTATAAGCATGCGGAGAGTTTAGTACGGAATGCAACAAGGAAATACAATCAATCAAAGAGCAATTATCATAATTGAATCCCTTGAAATCCAAAGTAGTGGGTTCATCACTATGCAAAGTTTTAATTTCTTCACTCCCACTTTTAACAATTTTAGCATCAAGATCTAAAAACTCTGAATCATTGGGACACCTTTTAATTAAAGTAGACTCATCCCCAATCCCATCCCTATCAAGATTCATACTAGAAAACAAGGATCTAATAGGACACACATCAATAATTTTCAGATCTTCATCTTTATTTTCATGATAACTAGAAGAACACGCTTTTACATAATTCTCTCTTTGAGCATGCATCCTAGCGGTTTTTTCTTTGCATTCATCAATGGAAATTCTCATAGCTTTGAGAGACTCATTGATATCATGCTTAGATGGGATAGATCTAAGTTTCAAAGAATCAACATCAAGAGTAATTCGATCCACACTTCTAGCCAATTCATCAATCTTAAGCAATTTTTCTTCAAGCAAAGCATTGAAATTCTTTTGCGAATTCATAAACTCCTTAACACTAGTTTCAAATTCAGAAGGCATTTTCCATAAGAGTTATTGTAGGAATTTCCATAATTGTTAGAGGAATTACTAGGAAAAGGCCTAGGATTAAAGTTTCCTCTATAAGCATTGTTACCAAAATTATTCCTACCAACAAAATTCACATCCAAAGATTCATTATTATTTTCAATCAACATGGATAAAGGCATGTCATTAGGATCAGAAGAAGCACTCTTAGCAGCAAATAATTTCATAAGTTCATCCATCTTTCCACTCAAAACACTAATCTCTTTAATAGCATGCACTTTTTTACTAGTAGATCTTTCGGTGTGCCATTGAGAATAATTAACCATAATATTATCTAGGAGTTTGGTAGCTTCTCCTAAGGTAGTTTCCATGAAAGTGCCTCCTGCGGCCGAATCTAAAAGATTTCTAGAAGAAAAATTCAAGCCAGCATAAAAGTTTTGAATAATCATCCATAAGTTCAAACCATGTGTAGGGAAATTACGTAGCATTAGTTTCATTCTCTCCCAAGCTTGTGCAACATGCTCATGATCTAGTTGCTTAAAATTCATAATATCATTTCTAAGAGAGATGATCTTAGCAGGAGGGAAATACTTCGAGATAAAAGCATCTTTGCACTTATTCCACGAATCAATACTATTTCTAGGCAAAGAGGAAAACCAAGTTTTAGCACGATCTCTAAGTGAAAATGGAAATAACTTCAATTTAACAATATCGTTATCCGTATCCCTTTTTTTTGCATATCATACAAATCAAAAAAGTTGTTTAGATGGGTAGCGGCATCTTCACTAGGAAGGCCGGAAAATTGATCTTTCATGACAAGATTCAACAGAGCAGCATTGATCTCACAAGATTCAGCATCGGTAATAGGAGCAATCGGAGTGCTAATAAAATCATTATTGTTGGTATTGGAGAAGTCACAGAATTTGGTATTGTTCTGAGCCATAGTGACAAGCAAGCAATCCAACACACAAGCAAACAAGAAGCAAGCGAACGATAAACACACGGCAAAAAGAAGGGCAAATAAAACGGCAAGGGTGAAGTGGGGGAGAGGAAAATGAGTGGAAAATAAATGTAATGCGAAGGATAAGGGTTTGTGATAGGTACTTGGTATATGACTTTTGCGTAAGCCTCCCCGGCGACGGCGCCAGAAATTCTTCTTGCTACTTCTCGAGCTTGCGTTGTATTCCCTCGAAGAGGAAAGGGTGATGCAGCACAGTAGCGTAAGTATTTCCCTCAGTTTTTGAGAACCAAGGTATCAATCCAGTAGGAGACCACGCGCGAGTCCCTCGCACCTGCACAAACAAATAAGAACTTCGCAGCCAACATGATAAGGGGTTGTCAATCCCTTTACTTTCACTTACGAAAGTGAGATCTGATAGATAGGATAGTTTGATATTTTTGGATATATGAACAGAAAGTAAAAGCGGAAAAGTAAAGTAGATTGTAGATTGATATGTTGAGAATAGACCCGGGGGCCATAGTTTTCTCTCGTGGCTTCTCTCATGATAGTGGTATTCTACAGCGGGTAAACAAATTACTGTCGAGCAATTGATAGAAAAGCAAATACTTATGAGACTATCAAGGCATGATCATTATATATAGGCATCACGTCTGAAACAAGTTGTCGGTGTACTAAGGTAGGGGTACCCTAGTACCCCAACTTGTGCACGGGCAGCGGCAGCTCCCCGCGGCAGGGTTCACCACGCGCTTGTCGGAGACCTTCCTGACCCTTATCTAGCCATTCAAAAACAAAGTATACAAGACAGAAGACCAAGACCCCGGCAAGAGGAGCTTGCCGGGAAGGCCGTCCCAGGCTCGAGATTGCTTAACTAGCACGAGGTCCTGGCAAGAGGAGCTTGTCAGGACGAATAGAAGATTTCATCTTAGAAGACCCGGCAAGGGCTCGGGGAGCGGCAAGCTTCCGGGCCCGGCAAGGTCGAGATCCCCGGCAAGGTGCTTGCCGGGGGAGGTGCGCTGTGTGCCCGCGCTCCAGCTCATCGGCCCACGCGTCGCCCTGGGGCCACTCCAGGGACGCGTGGCGGATGGCTGTGCAGCCTGGGGGACACGGTGGCACTCCACGGCAGAGGATCCATCGCCGTGGCAGACGGAGACGCAACGGCGGGAGCTTTTGGGGTCGACGGCGACGGGCATTAAATGCCCTTGTCCCCCACTGTTAAAGTAGGTATAGACCACTGTTCTGTACTGTAGCTCCACTGTTCCCGCACTGTTACAACTACCACCTATTTTACATTTTTACCCCTTTCTCCTACGTTGACACCTGTCGGTGACCCCTTGCACTATAAAAGGAGGCCCATGCACAACGTGGACGGGGTTCGAAACCTAGATTACTCTCACGCACGGTGTAGCTGCTTCTTCAAGCTCCCGAGCGCTCAACTCAATACACAACCAAGCAGGAGTAGGGTTTTACGCATCCGTGCGGCCCGAACCTGGGTAAAACTGCCCGCGCGTCCGCTTCGATCTGCTCTTTGTGCTCCCTCCGCCCTCGTACCGCACAGACAAGGGGCTCCGGTCCCATAGGTGTTCGTGGTGGACAGTTTCCCCCGACATCTTTGGCGCGCCAGGTAGGGGGCGTCGAGGTTGTGCGAACCTGATCCGGCGTTCGCGCGGGCGCAATCTTCATCAACCTCTCCAGCTTCATCAGCAACTTCATCAGCGACAACTCCATGGCCCCGAAGAAGAAGCCTTCGGAGGTCGGAGGCCCGTCCGCGTCTCACCCGCCGCCACCAGAGCCAACGGTGGGCGGGGGAGACGCCGTCGGAAGGGTGGTTGCCGGCGAGGACACTCACGGTGCCACCAGATCCAAGAACAGGACGGACGACCGGACCTCGGTCTCCGTGGACGCGCCACGTCCATCGCAACATACGACGACCCCGCAGCGCCATGCCACGGGAGGTGGTATCCGCTTGCTGGGACAAGGCCATACTGGAGGTTCGCGGGACGCCCCGGACCCCCGTCCGGGCACAAGCAAAGCGAAGGCGCCGGCACGGGACCCCACTCCTTCTAACGTCGTTAGAAGTCCGAGCGTATCCCGTTCCTCGCACCGCTCGCCCGCGTCCCCCACTACCCCGGCAGAAGCGCTCGCAAGGGCGCAGCTGCTCCTCGATTTTCCTCCAGCGGCCGACAAGGCCGAGGAATGGAGGGCCACTATCCGGAGCCTGATAGACTTCGCCAACAACGACTCTCCGCAGCAGCCGTCGGCCTCGCGGCCGCGGCAGGCCGAGAAGACGAAGGCTATCGGCGACAAGACTGCCGGGGGTGCGACAAGCGTGCACTCCCCGCCGCAGAAGCAGAAGACGCCGCCCCGCCGGAACAACCCCGACGACGGCCCCACAGCCTCGTCGGACCCGCGGGCCCGTCGGGACCAGCGCCAGGTCCTCGACGACCGGCGAGATGAAGACGCTCGGACCACGATCGAGCGCCGCCGAGAAGCTCGGCGACAATCCGACAAGAGAGCTGGGAACGCTGTCGACGCACCCGCGCCCGGTGAACCAGGCGACTTGCCGTACGCGGCAGGCTGCCCTGCGTTCACCCGCGAGCTGCGGCGCGTCCAGTGGCCCAGCATGAAGAACTTTAAGCCCGACGTACCGGAGAAGTACGACGGCAAGACGCACCCCTCGGAGTTTCTCAGCGTCTACACCATAGCAGTGCAAGCTGCCGGGGGGCGCGACGAGAAGATCCTAGCCAACTACTTCCCGCTCGTGCTGAAGCCGAACGTCCGTTCGTGGCTCATGCACTTGCCGGAAGGCTCTATCTCTTCTTGGGCCGACCTCTGCCATCAGTTTGTTGGCGCCTTCACCGGCGGCCACAAACCCCATCCCGAGATCTGCAAATGAAATTGCAGATGGCCTTTCAAAGTGCGCCGCAATGAAGTTACCTATGGAACCAGGGACCTTTTTGCTCAAGCTGACTCGACCATCAGTTACACCATCAATTGGGCAGTCCAAGAAGAGAAAGTTGGTCTCCGGCGACTACTTGCCGGCGGATCTTCCAGAAACCGCCGCCAAGGTCCCCAGGATCAACGACAACGCTGAGGAACAGTTTGCTCCTGCAAGCCCTCGGGCTTGTGCAGTTGAAGCAAGTGTTCCCGACAAGCCTCGCCCCGGCGAGCTTGCCGGGGGACCGTCAGCTCCGACAGGACCAGAGGTCTTTGCCGTAGAAGCTGGGGTTCCCGCAGCGGCCCTCGAGCCTTTAGTCCTTGCCGTCGAGCCCCGAGCTCCGGCATGGGCACAGCAGATCGTCCGCTTTCTACAAACTGGAGAACTTTCCGACGACCCTCAAGAGATAGAGAAGATAACCAGGCAGTCAAGTATGTATCAGTTTGTGGATAACGAGCTGTACAGAAGAAGACTCAATGGAGTCAGGTTGAAGTGCATCTCCAGGGAAGATGGACAGAAGCTGTTGGCGGATATACACGGAGGCATATGCGGCCACCACATTGGCGCAAGAGCACTTGCCGGGAAAGCTTTCCGGCAAGGGTTCTTTTGGCAAGAAGCCCTCCAAGATGCAACTGCACTAGTAACCAAGTGTGAAGCGTGCCAGTTCCATGCAAAGCAAATACATCAGCCAGCTCAAGCTCTCCAAACAATCCCTTTGTCATGGCCCTTCTCGGTCTGGGGGCTCGATATCCTCGGCCCTTTCCCTCGCGCTGTCGGGGGCTTTGAGTACTTGTACGTTGCAATCGACAAGTTCACAAAGTGGCCAGAAGTGGAGCCAGTGAGAAAGGTGACGGCACAGTCAGCAGTCAGGTTCTTCAGGTCGATTGTTTGCCGTTTCGGGATTCCTAACAGGATCATCACCGACAACGGTACGCAATTCACTAGTCGCACCTTCATGCAGTACGTCCAAGACCTTGGCGCCAAGGTCTGTTTCGCTTCTGTTGCTCATCCGAGGAGCAACGGCCAAGCGGAGAGGGCAAATGCTGAAGTGCTGCGCGGACTCAAGACAAGGACCTTTGACAGGCTGCGCAAGTGCGGAAGGAATTGGATAGAGGAGCTTCCGGCGGCTCTTTGGTCAATCAGAACGACACCAAGTCGAGCCACCGGACAGACACCCTTTGCCCTAGTCTACGGGGCAGAAGCAGTTATCCCCACGGAACTCGTATACGGATCTCCTCGAGTGCTCGCTTATGATGAGCTCGAGCAAGAGCAACTGCGGCAAGATGACGCATTGCTCCTTGAGGAGGGACGTCTCCAGGCTGCTGTACGAGCTGCTCGATACCAGCAAGCTTTGCGCCGCTACCATAGCCGCAAAGTCAAGGCCAGGAGTCTCGAGGAAGGCGACCTTGTTCTTCGGCGTGTTCAGTCCGCCAAGAATTCCAACAAGTTGACGCCGAAGTGGGAAGGCCCTTATCGGGTGAGACAAGTTACGAGGCCCGGCGCTGTCCGCCTCGAGACCGAAGAAGGCTTACCGGTGAGCAACTCCTGGAACATAGAGCATCTTCGCAAGTTTCACCCCTAAGGCGCGGTTGCCGTGATCCGCTCCGGCAACCGCCTTTTGTACAAGCCTTGCCGCTGTTGCATGTAACCCTTTGTACAAAGCCGGGCGCAGACCCCGTGCATCAGTAAAGACTTCGTGTTTTCGCATCGATTGCCTTTCGCATGTTTCTCTTTGCTATTCGCATGTTTTATTTGGCATTTGATGCAACACTAAGATACTCGGTAAGCACTATTACGCCGAAAGGCGACATGCTTGTTTCCCTCTCCTTTTCCCTTTTCTCTTAAGCAGAAGGAACGTTCCTCGCGCACAAGTTTGCCGGGGGGGATGGAGGAGGAACTAAGTGCCGTTCAAGTAAGAAGAGCCTTACCGGAAAGCAAACAACATGAGCAAGCAGCATATGAAAGATAAGTTGTTAGAATTTGACCAGTTCAAATTTTAAATTCTGGTTGTCTTCCTTGAACGATCACACTTTGTATGGAAAACCTGTGCGCAGAGGAACCTATCCGTAGCTTGCCGCACCCTTATCTTGTCTTCGAGTCCACTCAACGATTTAAGTGAGCTGCGACAAGTGTCGCGCCCTTGCTTCGTTTCCGAGTACACTCAGCAAGCTAAGTGCGTTGCGACCTGCTGCGGCAAGGTTGCTTGCCGGCAAGGACCTTGGCCAGCGGGCCGCTCAGAGTCCAGCACTCAGCGCTCGCGGCAAGGGCCCCTTTCCGGCAAGCTCCCCGGGAGCGTAGGGTGAAAAACATACAAAGTCAAAGATTGGAACAAGGAAGATAACATTGCACTGATTGATTGAAGTAAAGCAAATATCTTACAAGGACAACTTGTCGCAATGGACTAATGAGTTCGTAACATAATGTGCAGCAACGAAAAGATAAAGATAGATGGGGCTCTAGTCTACACGGTCGCCCTCCTTCCTGCCGAGCTTTGCCACCTTGGCGATGATATGGCCGACCTGCTCCTTCAGGGCCTCCGTGTCTGCATCCGCCGGCAAGCTGCGAAGAACGTTCGTGAGGTTGATCCCCGGGTTGCGGAACACAATCTTCGTCAAGACCCGCTCCAGAGTTCCTGCGCAGAGACGGCGCGACTCCTCGGCCAGCTGCGCGGGGATGCGGTTCCGGAGACCTGCAAGGGCCGGAGCGACGCCTCTGAAGAAGAGGCTGAGCTTGGCGCTGTGCGGGAGGTCTGGATCCGGCGAGTAGATAAGGTGTTCGACCTTCAAGGCAAGCAGCTCCTGGTCAATGATGGATGCCGAAGAAACCAGCTCTTCGGTCCACAGCTCAATGTTCTTGCGGAAGAGCTCGGATGCCTTGTTGGTGCTGTCCACCAAGGCCCGCTCCTTGCGGAGCTCCTCCTTCAGCTTATCTTCTCGAAGCTTGGCGGCGTCAATTGAATCCCTCAGAGTTGAGACTTTCAGCTCCAAGTCCTCGATGGAGTCCTTGGCGGCCTTAAGCTCATCGCCCCTCTTGGACAGATTCACTTGGAGCTCCGCGTTTGTGTGGGCGTCCTTCTCGCGCTCAGTAATGAGCGCGGCAACCTTCTCGGTGCTCACCTTCATCGCCGCTTCTAGTTGAACAACCTTGGCGGCAAGCTCCTTCTTGGCGTCTTCCGCGGCAGCAGCAGCGGCCTTCGCCTCCTTCAGCTCCCCGCCAAGGGCAGCCTCGCGAGCGGCAAGGTCCTCCTCATGGGAGTCGAGATCCACCTTCCGCTGCGCGAGCTCTCCTTCTCGCCGGGACATCTCTACCCCGGCGAGCCGTTGCTGTTCGTCGGCTTCGGCTTTCTCAAGTACCCACTCCTGATACTCGCCGGCGAGACGCTCACGCTCCTCCGCCACCTCGCGGAGGCCCGCCTTGTGGGCAGCGCTGAGCTCCGCCGCACGCTTCTCCATTTCGGCGGCGGCCTGGGCAGCAAGGGCTTCCCGGGAGGCAAGCTTCGCCTGCCTGGCCCGGTAAAGGGCCAGGAGTCGGTGGAGAAGCTTCTCCTCCTCGGGCCCGTCTCCTTCGCCGGGCGCCTCGACGACTGTCAGACCCGCGGAGGCGAGGACTTCTCCGTCAAACGCCTCGCCCTCCGCGGGAGCTCTTGATGAAGACCCCCAAGGCACTTGGATAAAGACGCCATTGGGGGCACGAAGATAGTACGCCTGCTTCTCGCTGGTGGAGGGGCCGGCGGCCGGTGTAGCATCCGGTGCTCCCGCCACCTCCGGGTCGGCGGTGCGGTCGCCGTCCCCCTCCCCGGTCGCGGCGTCAGCGGCCGGAGCGTCCTCTTGCGCGGTCGGCTCGGTGGCCTTGGTCGCCTCCTCGGTGGCCTCGACCATCTCCACGACGACGGGAACGTCATCGCCACCGCCCTGCGCGCCCTCCTCATCCTCGATATTGATGACCTCGGTCTCCATCGGCGCAGGAGGAGGAGGAGGAAGATCTAGAAGAAGAAGAAAAAGAAGTTCAAAATCAAGCAAAGATCCAAAAAGAAGCAAAGTCAAGAAAACCAAGTACAGAACATACCTTGGCGGACGCCCTCTGCGGCGGGCTCCCTTGCCGGGGGGCTCGGCCTTGGCGGAGTGGCCGTCCTCGCCGGGCTGCTCGCCCTTGGCGGGGTACTCTGCCTTGGCGGAGTACCCGCCCTTGGCGGAGCGCTCTCCCTTGCCGGAGAGTTCTCCCTTGCCGGGGACGGCGGGGCCTGCGGCTCCTCGGTGACGGTCTCCGGGCGCTCTTCCCGCTGCGGCTCCACCTCTGCACAAGAGAAGATAGAAGAACTAAGACATTCAGAGATCAAAGCCCTAAGCGCGCCCCGACGAGCAAAAACAGTAAACCTCTAACTTACGCTGGGGGCTGCGCTGGGGGCTGCTCCCCGGAGCGGCGCTCGGGTCCGGCAAGCTCGGCTCCGGCGCGATCCCTGCTTCCGCGACGGATGGGTCTCCCACGACCTCAACTGTGGGCACCTTAACCCTCTTCGCGCGCTGCTCCAAGGTCCTGCAATCACAAGCAACAAGCAAAGTCAAGCGTCAGAAACAATCGAGATATAAAAATCAAGAAGGAGTAAGGTCTCGGGTCCTTACTCTTGGTCCTCCTCGTCGTCCTCGCTCAGCGCGGAGAAGTCAAACTCCACGGTGGGCGCGTCGGCGCGAGGAGCGGAGGATGAAGATTCCCTCGCGCGTTTCGGAGCCACCGGGGCTGGGGGCTGCGTAGGCCCAGCCCCTGTGGTGGCCGGCGCCCGAGAAGTGGGCGGAGCAGCTGCTCCGCTCCGAGAAGATCCTTGCCGGCTCGGTGCCGGCCTGCGGGACGCCTCTGTCGTGGTCCGCGCGCGCGGGGCCTCTGCCGTGGCCGGCACGCCGGTCGCCCTTGGCACGGCTTGGCTCGGCCGGGGAGCTGCCCGGCGAGCTGGCTGTTGCCGGGGCGCTCGCGCCTGCTCCCCCGTCGCCGCCTTGCGGAGACGCTTCAATGGGGACTGCTTCGGGCTTGCCGGGGGCGGGGAGCTCTCCGACGAGGAGAGGTCGTCGGCGTACAACTCTGTCGATCCGCCAGAGTCTTCGGCCTCCTCCTCCTCCTCCTCCTCTGCCTCGGCCGGCTCGCTGGGCCCCGCATCCGACGATGCGGCCCTCTTCCCCTTGGCGCCTCCGCCCCTCGCGGCGCCCCTGCTTCCTCCGGCTGTGCCCTCCATTGCCGCGGCCTCCGTCGCGATCCCACTGATCCCGGAGTGCCTCAGCGAGGGGACCCCGGCGAGCGCGTCGGGAGGGAGCTCTAGCAGCTTGCGAATCTCCTCCTTATCCGCCTGGCTGGAGGCATCCGCGGCTTCCGCCTCCGCGGGTGTGTATCCAAAGTTTCCCGCCGCCGCGGCTGCGGCGACTTCTTCAGCGCGAGAAGCCATGTAAGCAATCTCTTGGTCGGTGGTGGCCCGCGTGTGCAGCTTGAGATCGTCCTTCTTCTCCAACACCTCCACAAGGCGGTCGTAGAACTCGAGGACGTCGATAGGCTTGGGCGCAATCCACGTGCGCTCCAATCCATGAGAGTCGCACGCGGGCATCATAGCGACAAGGCGATCCCGGGCACTGCTGGCGCAGAGCGGCACCACTCCCCGGGGAGCGCGGAAGTACTCGGGGTGTGCCGGGTCGAACTTGAAAAGTTCCCTGACCATACCCCGCAGCTCGAGTGTTGTGAAGTTAAAATTGAGGCCGGGGCGCAGCCTCATGATGTCTGCCGGGCCGCCGTATTGCCACGCCGGCCTTTTCCGGTCTTGGAGGGGGGCGATCCGGCGACGAAGAAAGTCCGCGCCCACTTCAGCGACAGACAGCGGCGCCATCCGAAGACGAAGGATTCTGACGAGAGCGATATCCAGCTTGGCATCGTCGGAATCAAAATTACTCCAATCCCTGCCGCGCACGATGGGCGATGTGCGCGGCGCGGTGAAGTGTTGCGGCCGCTCCTCGACGACCCAGCACCACTCCGCGCGCCACTCTTCCCACTTGCCGCGGAGCTCCCCCGGCAAGTAGGATAATTTCTTATTCAGCCTAAACACCCAAGAGATTCCTCCGGAGAGGGGGGCGTCGGCCTCTACTCTGGGGATGAAAAAGTGCCTAAAGAGAGCTACGTTGGGCTGGATTCCTACGAAGTTTTCGCACATGTGTGCGAAAACGGACATGGTGAGGATGGCGTTGGGAGTGAAATCGAGGAGGTGGAGGCCATAAGTATTCATGACATCGCAGAAAAAGTTTGAGAAGGGAGGGCACAGACCGCAGTGGAAGAAGGCTGCGAAAAAGTAATACCCGCCGGGGTAGTGATCCTTGGCGACGGCCGGGTAGACGCGCGTGCGGGGGTGCGCTGGGGTCTCCTTGGCCCAGAACAAATAATATTTGTTCCAAAGCTCCCGCACGCCGAGCTTCGGCGCAAAGACGATGTGCTCCTTCCGGAACGCGACGAGCTTCGCCGCCTGATCTGACTTCTCCCGCTTGGACTTCTCCGACTTCGCCTTGTCGGTCTTTGGGGCCATGGCGGACGCGGTGGAAGGAAGGGGACGAAGAGCTCGGTGATGGCGGAGGAGCAGAGGCAAAGAGCAGAGGAATCTGAGGAAGAAGACGATGGCAATGAGTGCGCAGGGAGGGGAACCGCGCCGCTCTCTCTGCTTTTATGGGAGAGTGGGGGGCGTTTCGCCCTTCCCATTAAAGAAATCGTGGGCACGTCCCATCCCACGGCGCCGCAATCGACGCGTGCCGTTGCCGTGGGGTGCGGCGGATATGGAAGTGGATTCGGCGCGCCGCGGGCCGCGGGTGCCCGTGCACTGTTTTGGGCCTGGCCCAACAGCGCTCGGCACCGTGTGTGGCCCAGGCCCGGGGGCTCCTGTCGGTGTACTAAGGTAGGGGTACCCTAGTACCCCAACTTGTGCACGGGCAGCGGCAGCTCCCCGCGGCAGGGTTCACCACGCGCTTGTCGGAGACCTTCCTGACCCTTATCTAGCCATTCAAAAACAAAGTATACAAGACAGAAGACCAAGACCCCGGCAAGAGGAGCTTGCCGGGAAGGCCGTCCCAGGCTCGAGATTGCTTAACTAGCACGAGGCCCTGGCAAGAGGAGCTTGTCAGGACGAATAGAAGATTTCATCTTAGAAGACCCGGCAAGGGCTCGGGGAGCGGCAAGCTTCCGGGCCCGGCAAGGTCGAGATCCCCGGCAAGGTGCTTGCCGGGGGAGGTGCGCTATGTGCCCGCGCTCCAGCTCATCGGCCCACGCGTCGCCCTGGGGCCACTCCAGGGACGCGTGGCGGATGGCTGTGCAGCCTGGGGGACACGGTGGCACTCCACGGCAGAGGATCCATCGCCGTGGCAGACGGAGACGCAACGGCGGGAGCTTTTGGGGTCGACGGCGACGGGCATTAAATGCCCTTGTCCCCCACTGTTAAAGTAGGTATAGACCACTGTTCTGTACTATAGCTCCACTGTTCCCGCACTGTTACAACTACCGCCTATTTTACATTTTTACCCCTTTCTCTTACGTTGACACCTGTCGGTGACCCCTTGCACTATAAAAGGAGGCCCATGCACAACGTATAGGGGGTTCGAAACCTAGACAACTCTCTTGCTCGGTGTAGCTAGTACTGTAGCTCTTCAAGCTCCCGAGCTCAAGAACTCAATACAACCTAAGGCAGGAGTAGGGTTTTACGCATCCGTGCGGCCCGAACCTGGGTAAAAACTGCCCGCGCGTCTGCCTCGATCTGCTCTTCGTGCTCCCTCCGCCCTCGTACCGCACAGACAAGGGGCTCCGGTCCCATAGGTGTTCGTGGTGGACAGTTTCCCCCGACATCTTTGGGCGGGGAGCTCTCCGACGAGGAGAGGTCGTCGGCGTACAACTCTGTCGATCCGCCAGAGTCTTCGGCCTCCTCCTCCTCCTCCTCCTCTGCCTCGGCCGGCTCGCTGGGCCCAGCATCCGACGATGCGGCCCTCTTCCCCTTGGCGCCTCCGCCCCTCGCGGCGCCCCTGCTTCCTCCGGCTGTGCCCTCCATTGCCGCGGCCTCCGTCGCGATCCCACTGATCCCGGAGTGCCTCAGCGAGGGGACCCCGGCGAGCGCGTCGGGAGGGAGCTCTAGCAGCTTGCGAATCTCCTCCTTATCCGCCTGGCTGGAGGCATCCGCGGCTTCCGCCTCCGCGGGTGTGTATCCAAAGTTTCCCGCCGCCGCGGCTGCGGCGACTTCTTCAGCGCGAGAAGCCATGTAAGCAATCTCTTGGTCGGTGGTGGCCCGCGTGTGCAGCTTGAGATCGTCCTTCTTCTCCAACACCTCCACAAGGCGGTCGTAGAACTCGAGGACGTCGATAGGCTTGGGCGCAATCCACGTGCGCTCCAATCCATGAGAGTCGCACGCGGGCATCATGGCGACAAGGCGATCCCGGGCGCTGCTGGCGCAGAGCGGCACCACTCCCCGGGGAGCGCGGAAGTACTTGGGGTGTGCCGGGTCGAACTTGAAAAGTTCCCTGACCATACCCCGCAGCTCGAGTGTTGTGAAGTTAAAATTGAGGCCGGGGCGCAGCCTCATGATGTCTGCCGGGCCGCCATATTGCCACGCCGGCCTTTTCCGGTCTTGGAGGGGGGCGATCCGGCGACGAAGAAAGTCCGCGCCCACTTCAGCGACAGACAGCGGCGCCACCCGAAGACGCATGATTCTGACGAGAGCGATATCCAGCTTGGAATCGTCGGAATCAAAATTACTCCAATCCCTGCCGCGCACGATGGGCGATGTGCGCGGCGCGGTGAAGTGTTGCGGCCGCTCCTCGACGACCCAGCACCACTCCGCGCGCCACTCTTCCCACTTGCCGCGGAGCTCCCCCGGCAAGTAGGATAATTTCTTATTCAGCCTAAACACCCAAGAGATTCCTCCGGAGAGGGGGGCGTCGGCCTCTACTCTGGGGATGAAAAAGTGCCTAAAGAGAGCTACGTTGGGCTGGATTCCTACGAAGTTTTCGCACATGTGTGCGAAAACGGACATGGTGAGGATGGCGTTGGGAGTGAAATCGAGGAGGTGGAGGCCATAAGTATTCATGATATCGCAGAAAAAGTTTGAGAAGGGAGGGCACAGACCGCAGTGGAAGAAGGCTGCGAAAAAGTAATACCCGCCGGGGTAGTGATCCTTGGCGACGGCCGGGTAGACGCGCGTGCGGGGGTGCGCTGGGGTCTCCTTGGCCCAGAACCAATAATATTTGCTCCAGAGCTCCCGCACGCCGAGCTTCGGCGCAAAGACGATGTGCTCCTTCCGGAACGCGACGAGCTTCGCCGCCTGATCTGACTTCTCCCGCTTGGATTTCTCCGACTTCGCCTTGTCGGTCTTTGGGGCCATGGCGGACGCGGTGGAAGGAAGGGGACGAAGAGCTTGGTGATGGCGGAGGGGTAGAAGCAAAGAGCAGAGGAATCTGAGGAAGAAGACGATGGCAATGAGTGCGCAGGGAGGGGAACCGCGCCGCTCTCTCTGCTTTTATGGGAGAGTGGGGGGCGTTTCGCCCTTCCCATTAAAGAAATCGTGGGCACGTCCCATCCCACGGCGCCGCAATCGACGCGTGCCGTTGCCGTGGGGTGCGGCGGATATGGAAGTGGATTCGGCGCGCCGCGGGCCGCGGGTGCCCGTGCACTGTTTTGGGCCTGGCCCAACAGCGCTCGGCACCGTGTGTGGCCCAGGCCCGGGGGCTCCTGTCGGTGTACTAAGGTAGGGGTACCCTAGTACCCCAACTTGTGCACGGGCAGCGGCAGCTCCCCGCGGCAGGGTTCACCACGCGCTTGTCGGAGACCTTCCTGACCCTTATCTAGCCATTCAAAAACAAAGTATACAAGACAGAAGACCAAGACCCCGGCAAGAGGAGCTTGCCGGGAAGGCCGTCCCAGGCTCGAGATTGCTTAACTAGCACGAGGTCCTGGCAAGAGGAGCTTGTCAGGACGAATAGAAGATTTCATCTTAGAAGACCCGGCAAGGGCTCGGGGAGCGGCAAGCTTCCGGGCCCGGCAAGGTCGAGATCCCCGGCAAGGTGCTTGCCGGGGGAGGTGCGCTGTGTGCCCGCGCTCCAGCTCATCGGCCCACGCGTCGCCCTGGGGCCACTCCAGGGACGCGTGGCGGATGGCTGTGCAGCCTGGGGGACACGGTGGCACTCCACGGCAGAGGATCCATCGCCGTGGCAGACGGAGACACAACGGCGGGAGCTTTTGGGGTCGACGGCGACGGGCATTAAATGCCCTTGTCCCCCACTGTTAAAGTAGGTATAGACCACTGTTCTGTACTGTAGCTCCACTGTTCCCGCACTGTTACAACTACCACCTCTTTTACATTTTTACCCCTTTCTCCTACGTTGACACCTGTCGGTGACCCCTTGCACTATAAAAGGAGGCCCATGCACAACGTGGAGGGGGTTCGAAACCTAGATTACTCTCACGCACGGTGTAGCTGCTTCTTCAAGCTCCCGAGCGCTCAACTCAATACACAACCAAGCAGGAGTAGGGTTTTACGCATCCGTGCGGCCCGAACCTGGGTAAAACTGCTCGCGCGTCTGCCTCGATCTGCTCTTCGTGCTCCCTCCGCCCTCGTACCGCACAGACAAGGGGCTCCGGTCCCATAGGTGTTCGTGGTGGACAGTTTCCCCCGACACAAGTAGACCGAAACGATTCTGCATCTACTACTATTACTCCACACATTGACCGCTATCCAGCATGCATCTAGAGTATTAAGTTCATAAGAACAGAGTAATGCCTTAAGCAATATGACATGATGTAGACGAATAAACTCAAATAACATGATATAAACCCCATCTTTTTATCCTCGATGGCAACAATACAATACGTGCCTTGTTGCCCCTACTGTCACTGGGAAAGGACACCGCAAGATTAAACCCAAAGCCAAGCACTTCTCCCATTGCAAGAACTATAGATCTAGTAGGCCAAACCAAACCAATAATTCGAAGAGACTTGCAAGGATATTATAATCATACATAAAGAGTTCAGAAAGGAACCAAATATTTCTCATAGATAATCTTGATCATAAACCCACAATTCATCGGATCTCGAGAAACACACCGCAAAAAGAGATTACATCGAATAGGTATCCTTGAAGACCGAGGAGAAATTGGTATTGAGATCCAAAGAGAGAGAAGAAGCCATCTAGATACTAGCTATGGACCCGAAGGTCTGTGGTAAACTACTCACAACTCATGGTGAGGCGATGATGATTATGTACAAGCACTCCGTGGTAGATCCCCCCTCCGACGGAGCTCCGAAATAGGCCCCAAGATGGGATGTCATGGGAACAGAAGGTTGTGGCGGTGGAACTAGGTTTTTCTCTGTTGTTTTGATGGTTTCGGGGTACATAGGTATATATAGGCGGAAGGAGGGCACCGGGGGCCAAATGTGGGGCCCACGAGGCAGGGGGCGCACCCTATATGGGGGGCGCGCCCCCCACCCTCATGGACGCCATGTGTGCCCTACTTCGTGGTTCTCAAGTCTCCCGTGCGTATTTTGCTCCAAAAATATCTCTCCTGAAGTTTCATTTTGTTTGGACTCCGTTTGATATTCCTTTTCTGTAAAACCCTGAAATAGGCAAAAAAACAGCAATCTGGACTGGGCCTTTGGGTTAATAGGTTAGTCCCAAAAATAATATAAAAGTGTATAACAAAGCCCATTAAACATCAAAAACATCATAAATAATAACACGGAACAATCAAAAAATTATAGATACGTTGGAGACGTATCAGTGCGCCGGCCCCAAACACTGGCAGCACAACTTATAAATTGACGGATGGAGTACTAGTTACAGTGATGCATATAATTAAGCACAGGGATCGTACATGTCTGTATTGACTATAACGAGAATGCAATAGCACAATAAGAATTAAGGCCACGATGATGCGATCGTAGTGGTGGTTACAGAAGGCAAGAAGAAAGATGCATCCATCAACATACGACCTCCTCAACTCAGTGTGCCAGGCCACAGACTAGCGGCTAAGGAGCGGCGGCTTTTGTGGTGAGGTCAAGGTGCTTCTCAACAAAGGCATCCACGGCTTCTAGTCGGTTGAAGAAGACCAACATTGTAGCGTCCTCACTGGCCTTATAGATACCTATGTACATGATTTGCTCGTACACGTGGATGTGTAGGTCGATGAATTCTTGCAGGGCAAGGCGCCTCGCGGCGATCACGACCTCCAGGTGGACATTCTTCATGGCGTCGGCGGGCAGTCGTAGGGCCACTAGTGCTTGAAATAGGTTCTGGCCATGGAGGCCGATTAGGGTGACACACAATGAGGAGCCTGGGCGCATGGGCTGGAGGAGTACGGCGATGTCGTCCGCGAGCTTCTTAACGATGGTGAACTTGTTGGTGGTGGCAACAATCATCAGGTCCAACTGAGAGTCATAGTTGGCGTTGGCGGCAGCCATCCACCAGCCGGTCGTGAACACCGTCTGGAGATGACCGTTGGTGCCATGCCACAGGCCAGCATTGTGGACCACATGGCACCGCCGCTGGCCGCTCGTGCGCATCGTCACCATTTGTCTGGAGTGAGCACTTTTGCGCTTAGTGTAGGTGCTTAGGCAAATGCTTAGGTGCATACAATGTGGTAGATGCATTGGAATGGAGGGGCTCCTTTATATGAGTGCAAACTGCGTTGCATTCACATCGTGTTGCATATTTTCCCGGTCCTCCTCTCATTACTTCCCTCATGCATTCACGATGTTAATTGAAGGAGGATGCATCATTGGCCGTTCAACATTTCGGGAACCGCTACCCTCTCCCTCGTCTGCATTAAGGCCGTATCGGGAACTACGCCACCCGCTGCATGCCCGGCTGAACACGCCTCCTCGCCTCCATCTATGCTTAATTACTGAATTTTAGTTGCACAAATTAGATACTGCTAGTGATTTCTAGCTTCATATTTCGACAAATCGCAGTGTTACAAGGTTGACAAATGGCAATGTTACTAGATCAACAAATTTCAATATTTCCAGTTTGACAAATGGCAACATAAACAATATGACAGATGCAAATGTTACCAAATTGTTTGTACGTGGTTGCACACAGGTCATCCAAAACAACTGTTTGCGTTAAAGTCATGCACAAATCATGCGCTATGAATCTTCCCTTGACTTAAGGGGGAAGACCTTAGCTCTCACTTTGCATACGGGTGTCCTAACTAAAACGTTTGCGATCAAGGGCTGCAGAAATCCTACTCGGCACATTTTTTCTTGGCTTCTTGGGGAAGTTGTCGGTTTGCATACGGGTGTTCTAACTAAAACCTTTGCGATCAAGAGCTGCACATATCCTGCTCGGCAAATATTCTCTTGGCTTCCCAGGGAAGTTGTCGGTTTGCATACGGGTGTTCTAACTAAATCGTTTGCGATCAAGAGCAGCACAAATCCTGCATTGGAGATGAGTTTTGGATTTACTATAATTTTAAAACAAAGTATCTCAAAGTTTTCCTGGCAATCAACAGTGCCCTGGTGTTTGAAATTCATTCCCATTTCTTGCATGGGACCTAAGCATGCACCGAAGGACACAGATTTGATTTTTAAACCAATTTATATGCACTGGAGCATGTGCATATAGTTCAGATTTGAATTATGCACATAAAATGCCTAGAAAACCCACTTAATGTATACAAATGTCCAAACGAACCCCGAAAAATTCCAAAATTAGACACAACACTCTTGTAGTTCTATGTTGACACTAGATTTTTTTTGAAAACAATAAGTGGCAACGGATATCGTTTCGTCCCCAAAGGTGGCACGTTCCCTACAGAAACCATCATGCTTGTTGTGAGAAACTCTGGTTTGTGTGAAACTTATACCCAAACCTGAACCAAATGAGACAAAAATTTATCACGACATGTTGCTACTTCTCGAGCTTGCGTTGTATTCCTTCGAAGAGGAAAGGGTGATGCAACACAGTAGAGTAAGTATTTCCCTCAATTTTTGAGAACCAAGGTATCAATCCAGTAGGAGACCACGCGCGAGTCCCTCGCACTTGCTCAAACAAATAAGAACTTCGCAGCCAATGCGATAAGGGGTTGTCAATCCCTTCACGGTCACTTACGAAAGTGAGATTTGATATATATGATAAGATAGTATTTTTGGTATTTTTGGTATAGAAATAGAAAGTAAATAAAGCAAATAAATAATTGATACGTTCAAAACGTATCTATAATATCTGCTTGTTCCATGCCTTTTTTGTGTGATATTGTTATGATATTTATGCACTTCCATACACTTTTGATCATATTTAAAACTAACCTACTAATGATTGCAAAAGTGCACAATGTTCTTGTTTTACACTTTATTGTGTAGGAATTACTTGGAAATTGACAAAAACGCAAAAGGAGTCGTATTGGAGTAGGACTCTGACTTTCCTGAAATCTGTCTGAGAACGTTTTTTAAAGATGGTCACGTTCCGGCCCGAAGACGACGTCAAACGGAAACAGTCTAGTTGCGAAAGTTGTGGGGAATTTCGAGGTGATGCTTCTGGATATAAAATTCGTCCAAATCGGAGTCCGGACGGCCGAGTAAAGCCCGTTTTACTGAGGCCCAAAATCTGATGACGGGAATCCGAGAGTCTATATAAAGAGAGGAAACCTAGGTCACCAAGGGCCACGAATTTTCCTCCTCCCAAGCCGCCGTCTTGGAGGGGAGGACCAGCACCATTGCAGCACCATCCACAAGGAAGAAGGAGGGCCAAGGAACCGCTGCCCCCTAGGGCCGCCGCTGCCGCCTCCTCCTCGCCGCCGCCGCCTCCGTGGCCGCCGCCGGCCGCCGCCTCCTCGCGGGGCTGCACCTCTCCATCAACACCACCATCAAGATCCTCCTCCCCATGTCCATGTGTGAGTAGTATTCTCCGGGGCCGAGGGCTCGTACGTGTAGCTATGTGGTTATCTCTCTCTCCCATGATGTGATCTTCGTTGTGATCATAGGCTATGTTAATCTAGGGTGATCCCATGATATTTCCCCTTCCTCTATGTATTGGATTGATGTACTCACTTGTCTTTATCTAGTATAATCCCCGAGACCAAGGTGACAGCGGTCTATTGGACATGGATTAGAAAAATATTTTCATGAATGATTTCCTCTCTTGTGTGTTGATTGCAGATTGAGAGTCTCTTGGTGCTTGTCTTTGACTATCCTTTAGATATGTTGTGGTGATTGTGGGACTCTCTTTGGATGGCCGCGGTGACATTGGGAAATCCTTAGATTGAGAACTACGAACTTTGAGGTGTGCTTTTGTAGCCCTACATAATTCTCGTCCTCTCTTGACCACGAAGGAATGACCTCCGGGTGCATCTCCATTGCATGTTTTATGGGAAATATCATGTGATTCGATTATGTTAATGTTGTTGGGAGTTGCCACTAGTGAAAGTATGAACCCTAGGCCTTGTTTCCACCATTGCAATACCATTTGTGCTCACGTTTACCACTTGTTTGCTTGCTGCACTTTTTATTACAGATTTATATTACTTTGTTTTGTCATCCATATCACTTGCCATTTAACATCTCTTCGCCGAACTAGTGCACCTATACATCTGACAAGTGTATTAGGTGTGTTGGGGACACAAGAGACTTCTTGTATCTTAGTTGCAGGGTTGCTTGAGAGAGACCATCTTCAACCTCTACTTCCCTGAGTTCGATAAACCTTAGGTCATCCACTTGAGGGAAATTGATGCTGTCCTACAAACCTCTGCGCTTGGAGGCCCAACATAGTCTACAAGAGTAGAAGCGTGTGTAGACATCAATAATGGCGACAGAAATTGGCTAGTTGCTGGGAAAGTTATATGATAAAGATAGACCCGGGGGCCATAGGTTTCATTAGTGGCTTCTCTCATGATAGCAGAATTCTACGATGGTGTCGGTGTACTAAGGTAGGGGTACCTCAGTACCCCAACTTGTGCACGGGCAGTTGCAGCTTCCCGCGGCAGTGTTTACCGCGTGCTCGCCGGAGACCTTCCTGCTCCATGTCAAACCATTCAAAAACAAAGTATACAAGACAGAAGATCGAGACCCCGGCAAGCGGAGCTTGCCGGGAAGGCCGTTCCAGGCTCAAGGTTACATCACTCACGCAAGGCCCTGGCAAGAGGAGCTTGCTAGGATGACTAGAAGATTATATCATGGAAGACACGCCTCGGCGCTATATGCGTCCCGGCGAGGGCCCGGGGAGCGACAAGCTTCAGAGCCCGGCAAGCTCCCGGGCCCGGCAAGGTCAAGACCCCGGCAAGGTGCTTGCCGGGAGAGATGCGCTGTGTGCCCGCGCTCCAGCTCATCGGCCCACGCGTCGCCCTGGGTCCATTCCAGGGACGCGTGGCGGATGGCTGTGCAGCCTGGGGGACACGGTGGCACTTCACGGTGGTGAAGCCATCGCCGTGGCGAACGGAGACGCAAGGGCGGGAGCTTTTGGGGTCGACGGCGACGGGCATTAAATGCCCTTGTCCCCCACTGTCAAAGTAGGTAGCGACCACTGTTCGCGCACTGTAGCTCCACTATTCCCGCACTGTTACAACTACCACCTCTTTTACGTTTTTACCCCTTTCTCTTACGTTGACACCTGTCGGTGACCCCTTGCACTATAAAAGGAGGCCCATGCACAACGTGGAGGGGGTTCGGAACCTAGATCGCTCATACGCTCGGTGTAGCTGCTTCTTCAAGCTCCCGAGCTCTCCAACTCAATACACAACTAAGCAGGAGTAGGGTTTTACGCGTCTACCGCGGCCCGAACCTGGGTAAAACTGCCCGCATGCTCACTACGATCTGCTCTTCGTACTCCCTCCGCCCTCGTACCGCACAGACAAGGGGCTCCGGTCCCATAGGTGTTCGTGGTTGACAGTTTCCCCCGACATGAGGAACCAAGTGCTGTTCAAGAAAGAAAAGCCTTACCGAGAAGGAAGCAATATATGAAAGCTAAGTTATTAGAATTTGGCCAGTTCAAATTTTTAAATTATTAGTTGTCTTCCTTGAACAATCACACTTTGTATGGAAAACCTGTGCGCGGAGGAACCTACCCGTAGCTAGCCGCACCCTTATCTTGTTTCCGAGCACGCTCAACGATCTAAGTGAGCTGCGGCAAGTGTCGCGCCCTTACTTCGCTTTCGAGTTCGCTCAGCAAGCTAAGTGCGTTGCGACTAGCTGCGGCAAGGTTGCTTGCCGGTGAGACCTTGGCCAGCAGGCTGCTCAGAGTCCAGCACTCAGCGCTCGCGGCAAAGGCCCCTTGCCGGCAAGCTCCCCGGGAGCGTAGGGTGAAAAGCATACAAAGTAAATGACCGGGACAAGGAAGATAACGTCGCACTGATTGATCAAAATGAGATAAATATCTTACAAAGGATAACTTGTCGCAATGGACTAATGAGTTCATAACACCCTGTGCAGCAACAAAAAGAGATAAAGATAATGGAGGCCTAGTCTACGCGGTCGCCCTCAATCCTGGAGATCTTGTTCACCTTGGCGATGATATGGGCGACCTGCTCCTTCAGCACCTCCGTGTTCGCGTCGGCCGGCAGGCTGCGGAGAACGTTGGTGAGGTTTATGCCGGGATTGCGGTATACAATCTTCGTCAGCACGCGCTCCAAGGTTCCCGTGCAGAGCAGGCGCGCCTCCTCGGCCAGCTGCGCGGGGATCTTCTTCCGAAGACCTGCAAGAGCCGGCGCAATCCCTCTGAAGAAGAGGCTGAGTTTGGTGCTGTGCGGGAGATTCGGATCCGGGGAGTAGATGAGATGTTCAACTTTCAGCGCCAGCAGCTCCTGGTCGATGTTGGACGCGGAGGATACCAAGTCCTCGGTCCACACCTCAATGGTATGGCGGAAGTTCTCGGCCGCCTTGTTGGCGCTGTCCACCAAGGCTCGCTCCTTGCGGAGCTCCTCCTTCAACTTGGTCTCCCGGTCCCGGACGGCGTCAAGCGAGTCCTTCAACGTGGAGACCTTCAACTCTAGGTCCTCGATGGAGTCCTTGGCGGCCTTCAACTCGTCGCCCTTCTCAGAAAGACGCACCTGGAGTTCTGAGTTAGTGTGGGCGTCCTTCTCACGCTCTATATTGAGCGCGGCGACCTTCTCCACGCTCGCCTTCAGCGACTCCTCCAGCTGCGCGACCTTGGCGGCAAGCTCCTCCTTGGCGGTCTCCGCGGTAGCCGCGGCAGCTCTCGCCTCCTTCAGCTCCCCGCCAAGGGCCTGCTCCCGAGCGGCAAGTTCTTCCTCGTGGGCGTCGAGGTTGACCTTCCGCTGGGCGAGCTCTCCTTCTCGCCGGGACAGCTCCACCCCGGCGAGCCGCTGCTGCTCTTCGGCCTCGGCCTTCTCCAGCACCCACTCTTGGTATTCTCCGGCGAGTCGCTCGCGCTCCTCCGCCACCTCGCGGAGGGCCGCCTGGTTGGCGGCGCTGAGCTCCGCCGCGCGCTTCTCCATCTCCGCGGCGGCCTTGGCGGCGAGGGCCTCCCGAGAAGCAAGCTTCGCCTGCCTGGCCCGGTAAAGGGCCAGGAGCTGGTGAAGCAGCTTCTCCTCCTCGGGCCCGTCGCTTCCGCCGGGCGCCTCGACGATCTTCAAGCCCGCGGAGGCGAGGATCTCCCCATCAAAGGCCTCGCCCTCCGCGGGAGCTCGCGACGACGAACCCCACGGCACCTGGATGAAGACGCCGTTGGGGGCTTCGAGGTAGTAGCCGGCCTGCTCCATTCCGGCGGAGGGGTCGGTGGCCGGTGCAGCACTTGATGCTCCCGCCACCTCCGGGCCGGCGGTGCGGTCGCCGTCCCCCTCCCCGGCCGCTGCGTCCGCAGCCGGAGCGGTCTCCTGCGCGGCCGGCTCGGCGGCTTCAGCCGTGTCCTCGGCGACAGGGGCGTCGCCGCCACCGCCCTGCGCGCCCTCCTCCTCAATGATGATGACCTCCGCATCCATCTGCTCGGGGGGAGGAGGATCTAGAAGAAGAAGAAGAAGCAAAACAGAGTTCAAGCAAATATCCAAAAAGAAACAACGCCAAGAAGACAAAGTTACAAGACCTACCTTGGCGGACGTCGTCAGCGGCGGGCTCCCTCGCCGGGGAGCTCTGCCTTGGCGGAGTAGCCACCCTCGCCGGGCTGCTCGCCCTTGGCGGGGTACTTGCCCTTGGCGGAGTACCCGCCCTTGGCGGAGCGCTCTCCCTTGCCAGGGAGGCCGGCCTTGGCGGGGACGGCGGGGCCTGCGGCTCCTCGGGGGCGGCCTCCGGACGCTCCTGCGGCTGTGGCTCCACCTCTGCACAAGTCAAGACAAAAATATCAAGATACTGGAACAAGACAAAATCTCCAAGCGCGCCCGGCGAGCGAAAGTACAGAATCCAGACTTACGCTGGGGGCTGCGCTGGGGGCTGCTCCTCGGAGCAGCGCTCGGGTCCGGCAGACTTGGCTCCGGCGCGTCCCCAGTTGCCGCGGTGGGCGAGTCATCCGCGACCTCGACCACGGGCACCTTGGCTTTCTTCGCCGCGCGCTGGGCCAAGGTCCTGAAATCAAAGCAAAAAAAAACAAGATTAGCATCAACAATAATCAAGACGAAGTTTGAGAAGATAAAGATCTCGAATGCTTACTCCTGTTCCTCCTCGTCGTCGTCGCTCAAGGCGGAGAAGTCAAACTCCACCTGGGGCGCGTCTGCGCGAGGAGCGGGAGGCGAAGTTTCCCTCGGGCGCTTGGCGGTCCCTGGGACTGGGGGCTGCGAAGACCCAGCCCCTGTGGTAGCCGAGGCCCGGGGAGCGGGCGGAGCCGCCGCTCCGCCCCGTGAAGACTCCTGTCGGCTCGACGCCGGCCTGCGAGGCGCCTCTGTTGTGGCCTGCTTGCGGGGCACCTCCGTCGTGGCCTGCGCGCGGGCCGCCTCCGCTGTAGCTGGTGCGCCGGTCGCCCCCGGCGCAGCTTGGCTCCCCCGGGGAGCTCGCGCTGCCCGGTGAGCTGGTTGTTGCCGGGGCGCCTGCGCCCCCTCCCCCGTCTCCGTCTTGCGAAGACGCTTCAGTGGAGACCGCCTAGGGCTTGCCCGGGGCGGGGAGGTATCCGACGAGGAGAGGTCGTCGGCGTAGAGCTCCGTAGACCCGCCGGAGTCCTCGGCGGCCTCGGCGTCCTCCTCCTCCTCCTCCCCGGCTGGCTTGCTGGGCCCAGCTCCCTACGCTGCGGCCTCCTTCCCTCCGGCGCCTCCGCTCCCTCCGGCGCCTCCCCTCCCTGCGGCACCCCTGTTCCCTCCGGCGGCGTGGCCTCTCGCCGCGGCCTCCATCTGGATCCCGATGATCCCGGAGTGCCTCAAGGATGGGACCCCGGCGAGCTCGTCGGGAGGCAGCTTCAGTAGCCTGCGGATCTCCGCCTCCTCCGCTTGGCAGGACGCCTCCGCAGCATCTGCCTCGTCGGGCGTGTAGCCGAACTCTCCTGCCGCTGCGGCTACGGCGGCCTCTTCAACCCGAGAAGCGATGTACGCTATCTCCTGGTCGGTGGTGTCCCGCGTCAGCTCCCGGGTCTCGTTCTTGTTCTTCGCCACCTCCACAAGGTTGTCGAAGAAGCTGAGAATGTCAGATGGCTTGGGCGGAATCCATGTGCGGTCCACGCCGTGCGAGTCACACGCGGGCATCATGGCGCGGAGAGGATCGCAAGCCGTACTGTTGCAAAGGGGCACCACTCCCCGGGGCCCCCTGAACCATTCCGGGTGGGCCGGGTCGTGCTTAAACAGCTCCCGGACCATCCCCTTCAGCTCCAGCGACGTGAAGTTGTAGTTGAGCCCGGGCCGCAACCTCATGATATCCGCCGAGTTGCCGTACTCCCAGGCCGGCCTTTTCCTGTCTTGGAGAGGGGCGATGCGGCGGCGAAGGAAGTCTGTGCCTACTTCTACGACAGACAGCCTAGCGGTCCGGAGACGCAGAATCCTGATGAGGGCGACGTTGAGCTTGCCGTCGTCCGAATCCAGCTCGCTCCAGTCCCTGCCGCGCACGATGGGCGTTGTGCGCGGCGCGGTGAAGGATTGCGGCTGGTCCTCGACAATCCAACACCAGTCAGCACGCCACTCCTCCCACTTGCCGCGGAGCTCTCCCGGCAAGTAGGACTCCTTCTTGTTCAGACGGAAAACCCAAGAAATTCCTCCGGAGAGGGGGGCGCCGGCCTCTGCTCTAGGGGTGAAGAAATGCCTAAACAGCGCTACATTTGGGTGTATTCCTATATAGTTTTCGCACATGTGTGCGAAAACCGCCATTGTGAGGATGGCGTTGGGGGTGAAGTCAAGAAGGTGGAGGCCGTAGGTGTGCATTATGTCACAGAAGAAATCAGAAAAAGGAGGGCAAAGACCGCAGTGGAAGAAGGCTGCGAAGAAATAGTACCCGCCGGGGTAGTTGTCCTTGGCGGCGGCCGGATAAGCTCGGGTGCGGGGGTGCGCCGCGGTTCCCTTGGACCAGAACAAGCAATACTTGTTCCAGAGTTCCCGCGCGCTGAGCTTCGGCGGGAAGACGAGGTTCCGCTTCCGATACGCGGCGAGCTTCGCCGCTTGCTCCGACTTCTCCTTCTTGGCTTTCTCCGCCTTCGCCTTCTCGGTCTTCGGGGCCATGGCGGAGGCGGCGGAGGAAGAGGGACGAAGAGCCCGGCGGCGGCGGAGGTGTAGAGGCGGAGCGCAAAGGGGATCTCTGGAGGAAGAAGAGGATGCAATGAAAGCGTAAGGAGGGGAACCGCTCCTGCTTCCTCTGCTTTTATGGGGAAGTGGGGGGCGTTTCGCTCTTTCCATTGAAGGAACGTGGGCACGTCCCATCCCACGACGCCGCGATCGACGCGTGCCGTTACGGGGGGGACGCGGCGGATGCGGAAGTGGATTCGGCGCGCCGTGGGCCGCGTGTGCCCGTGCACTGTTTTGGGCCTGGCCCAACAGCGCTCGGCACCGTGTGTGGCCCAGGCCCGGGGGCTCCTGTCGGTGTACTAAGGTAGGGGTACCTCAGTACCCCAACTTGTGCACGGGCAGTTGCAGCTTCTCGCGGCAGGGTTTACCGCGTGCTCGCCGGAGACCTTCCTACTCCATGTCAAACCATTCAAAAACAAAGTATACAAGACAGAAGATCGAGACCCCGGCAAGCGGAGCTTGCCGGGAAGGCCGTTCCAGGCTCAAGGTTACATCACTCACGCAAGGCTCTGGCAAGAGGAGCTTGCTAGGATGACTAGAAGATTATATCATGGAAGACACGCCTCGGCGCTATATGCGTCCCGGCGAGGGCCCGGGGAGCGACAAGCTTCAGAGCCCGGCAAGCTCCCGGGCCCGGCGAGGTCAAGACCCCGGCAAGGTGCTTGCCGGGAGAGATGCGCTGTGTGCCCGCGCTCCAGCTCATCGGCCCACGCGTCGCCCTGGGGCCATTCCAGGGACGCGTGGCGGATGGCTGTGCAGCCTGGGGGACACGGTGGCACTTCACGGTGGTGAAGCCATCGCCGTGGCGAACGGAGACGCAAGGGTGGGAGCTTTTGGGGTCGACGGCGACGGGCATTAAATGCCCTTGTCCCCCACTGTCAAAGTAGGTAGCGACCACTGTTCGCGCACTGTAGCTCCACTATTCCCGCACTATTACAACTACCACCTCTTTTACGTTTTTACCCCTTTCTCTTACGTTGACACCTGTCGGTGACCCCTTGCACTATAAAAGGAGGCCCATGCACAACGTGGAGGGGGTTCGGAACCTAGATCGCTCATACGCTCGGTGTAGCTGCTTCTTCAAGCTCCCGAGCTCTCCAACTCAATACACAACTAAGCAGGAGTAGGGTTTTACGCGTCTACCGCGGCCCGAACCTGGGTAAAACTGCCCGCGTGCTCGCTACGATCTGCTCTTCGTACTCCCTCCGCCCTCGTACCGCACAGACAAGGGGCTCCGGTCCCATAGGTGTTCGTGGTGGACAGTTTCCCCCGACAGATGGGTGAACAAATTACTGTCAAGTAATTGATAGAAAAGCGCATAGTTATGAGAATATCTAGGCATGATCATTGTGTATAGGCATCACGTCCGTGACAACTAGACCGAAACAATTCTGCATCTACTACTATTACTCCACACATCGACCGCTATCCAGCATGCATCTAGAGTATTAAGTTCATAAGAACAGAGTAACGCCTTAAGCAAGATGACATGATGTAGAGGGATAAACTCAAGCAATATGATATAAACCCCATCTTTTTATCCTCGATGGCAACAATAATATACGTGCATCGCTGCCCCTGCTGCCACTTGGAAAGGACACCGCAAGATTGAACCCAAAGCCAAGCACTTCTCCCATTGCAAGAACTATAGATCTAGTAGGACAAACCAAACCAATAATTCGAAGATATTTGCAAGGATAGTATAATCATACATAAAAGATTTCAGAAAAGAATCAAATATTTTTCATAGATAATCTTGATCATAAACCCACAATTCATCGGATCTTGACAAACACACTACAAAAAGATTACATCGAATAGATCACCATGAATATCGTGGAGAACTTTGTATTGAGATCCAAAGAGAGAGAAGAAGCCATCTAGCTAATAACTATGGACTCGAAGGTCTGTGGTAAACTACTCATAACTCATTGGTGAGGCTATGGTGTTGATGTAGAAGCGCTCCGTGATCGATCCCCCCTCCGGCGGAGCTCCGAAACAGGCCCCAAGATGGGATTTCACGGGAACAGAAGATTCCGGCGGTGGACTTAGGGTTTCGTTTGTTGCCTCGATGTTTTCAGGGTACGTGGACATATATAGGAGGAAAAAGTATGTCGGTGGAGCAACGTGGGGCACACGAGGGTGGGGACGCGCCTGCCCCCCTGGGCGCGCCCTGCCCCCTCGTGGGCACCTTGTTTCTTCTCTGACTTGTACTCCAAGTCTCTCGTGAAGATATCGTTCCAAAAATAACTCTCCCGAAGGTTTCATTCCGTTTGGACTCCGTTTGATATTCCTTTTCTACGAAACACTGAAATAGGCAAAAAAATAGCAATCTGCACTGGGCCTTGGGTTAGTAGGTTAGTCCCAAAATTAATATAAAAGTGTATAATAAGCCCATTAAACATTCAAAACAGAATATATAATAGCATCGAACATTTAAAAATTATAGATACGTTGGAACCGTATCACATGTTGATGCCTCTCCATGATAGCATGCCAAGTTTCATGAATTGCACACGAGTTTTGGATTTGCTAGAAACTCATTCCCATTTCTTGCATGGGACCAAAGCAAGCACCAAAGGACACATATTTGATTTTTCAACCCGTTTATATGCACTGGAGCATGTGCATGTAGTTCAAATTTGAATTATGCGCATAAAATGCCTAGAAATCTCACTTAATGTATAAAAATGTCCAAACGAACCCAGAAAAATTCCAAAATTAGACACAACAATCATGTTGTTCTATGTTGACGCTAGAATTTTTTTGAAAGCAATAAGAGGCAACAGATATCATTTCGTCCCCAAAAGTGGCACGTTCCGAAAACATCATGCTTGTTGTGAGAAGCTTATACCCAAACCTACACCAAATGGGACAAAAAAAATTACCTTGGCATGTTGATGCCGCTCCATGCTAGCATGCAAAGTTTCATGAATTTCAGATGAGTTTTGGATTTACTAGAATTTAAAAACTAGGTATCTCAGTGTTTCCGGCCGAGTGACGGTGACAGGGTGTTTGAAATTCATTCCCATTTCTTGCATGGGACCTAAGCATGCACCGAAGGACACATATTTGATTTTTCAACCCGTTTATATGTACTAGAGCATGCGCATGTAGTTCAAATTTGAATTATGCACAAAAAATGCCTAGAAAACACACTTAATGTATAAAAATGTCCAAACAAACCCCAAAACAATTCCAAAATTAGACACAACACTCCTGTTGTTCTATGTTGACACTAGAAAAAAAATTGAAAGCAATAAGAGGCAACGGATATCGTTTCGTCCCCAAAGTGGCACGTTCTGAAACCATCATGCTTGTTGTGAGAAGCTCTGGTTTGTGAGAAGCTTATACCCAAACCTGCACCAAATGGGTCAAAAAAATTACTACGACATGTTGATGCCGCTCCATGATAGCATGCCAAGTTTCTTGAATTTCAGATGAGTTTTGGATTTACTAGAATTTAAAAACCAGGTACCTCGGTGTTTCCGGTCGAGTGACGGTGGAAGGGTATTTGAAATTCATTCCCATTTCTTGCATGGGACCTAAGCATGCACCGAAGGACACAGATTTGAATTTTCAATCCGTTTATATGGACTGGAGCATGTGCATGTAGTTGAAATTTAAATTATGCACATAAAATGCCTAGAAAACCCACTTAATGTATAAATATGTGCAAACGAACCCCAAAAAATTCCTAAATTGGACACAACACTCATGTTGTTCTATGTTGACACTAGAAATTTTTTGAAAGCAATAAGAGGCAAAGGATATCGTTTCGTCCCAAAAGGTGGCACGTTCCCTACCGAAACCATCATGCTTGTTGTGAGAAGCTCTGGTTTGTGAGAAGCTTATAAGCAAACCTACACCAAATGGGACAAAAAAATTACCACGGCATGTTGATGCCGCTCCATGATAGCATGCCAAGTTTCATGAATTTCAGACGAGTTTTGGATGTACTAGAATTTAAAAACCAGGTATCTCAGTGTTTCTGGCAGAGTGACGGTGGCAGGGTGTTTGAAATTCATTCCCATTTCTTGCATGGGACCTAAGCATGCACCGAAGGACACTGATTAGATTTTTCAACCCGTTTATATGAACCGGAGCATGTGCATGTAGTTCAAATTTGAATTATGCACTAAAATGCCTAGAAAACCCAGTTAATGTATAAAAATGTCCAAACGAACCCCGAAAAATTCCAAAATTAGACAGAACACTCCTGTTGTTTTTTTTTGACACTAGAATTTTTTTTAAAGCAATAAGAGGCAACGGATATCGTTTCGTCCCCAAAGGTGGCACGTTCTGAAACTATCACATTTGTTGTGAGAAGCTCTGGTTTGTGAGAAGCATATACCCAAACCTGCACCAAATGGGACAAAAAAATTACCACAGTATGTTGATGTCGCTCCATGATAACATGCCAAGTTTCATGAATTTCAAATGAGTTTTGGATTTACTAGAATTTAAAAACCAGGTATCTCAGTGTTTCCTGCCGAGTGACGGTGGCAGGGTGTTTGAAATTCATTCCCATTTCTTGCATGGGACCTAAGCAGGCATCGAAGGACACATATTTCATTTTTCAACCCGTTTATATGCACTGGAGCACGTGCATGTAGTTCAAATTTGACTTGTGCACATAAAATGCCTAGAAAAACCCACTTAATGTATAAAAATGTCCAAATGAACCCCGAAAAATTCCGAAATTAGACACAACACTCCTTTTGTTCTATGTTGACACTAGAAAAATTATGGAAGCAATAAGAGGCAACGGATATCGTTTCGTCCCCAAAGGTGGCACATTCCCTACCGAAACCATCACGCTTTTTGTGAGAAGCTCTGGTTTTGAGAAGCTTATACCCAAACCTGCACTAAATGGTTCAAAACAATTACCACGGCATGTTGATGCCGCTCCATGATAGCATGCCAAGTTTCATGAATTTCATATGAGTTTTGGATTTACTAGAATTTTAAAACCAGGTATCTCAGTGTTTCCGGCCGATTGACGGTGGCAGGGTGTTTGAAATTCATTCTCATTTCTTGCTTGGGACCTAAGCATGCACCGAAGGACAAAGATTTGATTTTTCAACCAGTTTATATGCACTGGAGCATGTGCATGTAGTTCAAAATTGAATTGTGCACATAAAATGCCTAGAAATCCCACTTAATGTATAACAATGTCCAAACGAACCCCGAAAAATTCCAGAATTAGACACAACAGTCCTCTTTGTTCTATGTTGAAACTAGAATATTTTTGAAAGCAATAAGAGGCATCGGGTATCGTTTCGTCCCCAAAGGTGGCACGTTCCGAAACCATCACGCTTGCTGTGAGAAGCTTTGGTTTGTGAGAAGCTTATACCCAAACCTGCACCAAATGGGACAAAAAAATTACCATTGCATGTCGATGCCGCTCCATGGTAGCATGCCAAGTTTCATGAATTTCAGACGAGTTTTTGTTCACTAGAATTTAAAACCCAGGTATCTTAGTGTTTCTGGCTGAATGACGGTGGCATGGTGTTTGAAATCCACTCCCATTTCTTGCCTGAGACATAAGCGTGCACCAAAGGACACATATTTGATTTTTCAACCCGTTTATATGCACTAGAGCATGTGCATGTAGTTCAAATTTCAATTATGCACATAAAATGCCTAGAAAACCCACTTAATGTATAAAAATGTCCAAACGAACCCAGAAAATTCCAAAATGAGAAAGAACACTCATGTTGTCATATGTTGACACTAGAATATTTTTGAAAGCAATAAGAGGCAACGGATATCGTTTTGTCCCCAAAGGTGGCAGGTGATACGTCCAAAATGCATCACTATTTTGTATCATAATTCATCTTTATTCATTGATATATTTCACGTTATGATGATGTTCTTATGTTGTTTTGGTCTATTTTACACAGTTTGCAACTTTCCGGTGCCGGAACAGGAAACGCAGGATTCAGAAGGAAAAAGTGGATACTGAGTTGCTGAAGAAGAACACCTCCAAATTACCTGAAAATTGACGGGAGGTGTTTTTCAGACGAATAACGAAGACACGCAAAAGGGGAGTTAAAGGGGGGGCACAGGGTGCCCAGGCGGCCTGGGGGCGCGCCCCCCCTGGCCACGCCAGGGGGGGCGCCTGGAGCCCCTGGCCCACCTCTGGTCGCCCCCTTTTGCATATATGTTCTCCGTCCCCCGAAAACCCTAGGCACGGGACTTTTTACGGAGTTCCGCCGCCGCTTCGAGGCGGAAACCTACAGAGAAGAAAAGGGCATCTCCGGTGGGCAGATTCCGCCGGGGAGATCACCTCCCGGAAGGGGAGATCGTCGCCATCGTCATCACCATCATCACGGGCATCATCGAGATCATCATCAACATCATCCCCAACACCAACACCATCTCCATCTTCATCCAAATCTCATCTTACCATCGCAACTCGTGTTGTAACTCGTGCTACCTATCCTCTCTACTCCGTTGGTGTTGATTACTACTTTGTGGTGAATGCTATTGAGTTTTGTTGGAGAAATATTATTATGTCCAGATTGTTTATCACATATTTATCCCCACTGATCATGATCTCTTTTATGTCTTGTGAGTAGTTACCTTAGTTCTCGAGGACATGGGGAAAGTCTTGTTGTTAGTAGTCATATGATGTTGAAGTAATATGTGATTGTTTGGTACTTAAGTTGCGTTGTCATTCTACTAGTGGTGGTGTGTGAGTCGAACACCCAACACTTCGCCTTATTAAGGACCTAGGAGAATACATTGTGTATAAAGAATGCTTATGGTGGGTTGCCGGAGTGACAGAAACCTGAACCCCAGTTCACACGCTTTTGCATAAGGGAATAATGGATCCTCGATCGTACTGCTATGGTTAGGCTTTTGCCTTAAATTCTATCTTGTATTTGTGGATGCTTGCAAGGTGTTTAATCATAAGAGTGCACTCATCTTAGCCTAGAGAGTGCACTAGCATAGATCCACCCACTCAACACTTATCAACACATAACATAGTATCGATACGGAATATGGCGAATGCACATGACTACCTCTCCCGTGTGTCCTCAAGAACGCTTTAGTCTTCATAAGTCCAGTTGCTAGGCCTCTCCTTTGCTAAGAAAGGATTGGGCCACTTGTTACTCTCAGTACCTTTTACACTACTTGCCTTTACATTCCTGCTGCTTATACCGAGAAAACCCCTAAAAAGTTATCTTTCAGTGCTTGCAGTAATTTCTTGCTCAGAATCGCTTATCAATACCTTCTGCTCCTCGTTGGGTTCGACACTCTTACTTATCGAAAACGCTGCAACAGATCCCTTACGGTTGAGGGTCATCAAGTACCGTTTTCTGGCGCCGTTGCCGGGGAGCGTAGCGCTATTGGTAAAGTGAAACTGGTAAGAAAGTCTTTTTATAATTCTATTTTTATTTTTTGCTATTGCTGCTCTTTGTCCTTATGGATAACCCTATTATTGGAGCGTTGCTTGCGGGAAGACACCCCACACCTGTGGTGGTTTATCCTCCCCCTACTGAAATTGTGCCTTATAAAATACCAGCTGGCATTATCGATTATGTTTTGACTAATCGTTATGCAGGAGACAGACATCCCGGTGAACACTTGCTGTATTTGTCACGACTATGTTCATTATTTAAGCTTGCAGGTGTATCGAGGGAGTTTGTCATGAGGAAATTGTTTGTTGTATCACTTATAGATAAAGCTTCAGATTGGTATGGGCTTCTCGATAATCCACACTTGCTGGACTGGCAGGAGCTTATATCTCTCTTTTATACTAAGTTTTATCCTCTTCATGAAATTCATCGAGACAGGAATTATATCTATAACTTTAGGTCTCGTGACGGAGAAAGCATTGCTCAAGCTTGGGGGAGATTGAAGTCTCTAATGCTCAAATGCCCTATTCATAAGCTTCCCAAGGAAATTATACTTACAAATTTTTATGCCAGACTTTCTCGTCAGGATAAGGAGATGCTGGATGCCTCCTCTAGTGGGGTATTTCAGAAGAAGAGCGTTGAAGAAAGGTGGGATCTCCTTGAAAGAATCCAGAGGAATACCGAAGATTGGGAAATTGATAAAGGTATTGAACCCGCTATAAATTATGAATATGATTATATTGAGAGCTATGTGGAAACTGATTACTTCAATACTTTTTGCTCTAAGATAGGTCTTGATTCCCATCTAGTGATTGATTTGTGTAAGAATTTTGCCTCTCACGTTGATTCTTTTAAAAAGAATAGAGACCAGCACCATGCACCTTTTAAAGAGAAACCTATTGATATTTATGTTGCTGAGCCTATATTGCCTGCAGTTATATATGAACAGCCTCCTTTTCCCACGAGGATAAAGGAGCACTCTCTTGTGACAGGCATAATAAATAAAAGTGAGAGAAGAGTTGATGAACCTGAGGACCAGATCAGGGTCGATCCTCAAGTTGCATTGATTAAAGACCTTGTTACTGATGATGTTTAGGATTCCAATATAACTTTTTGTGCTGTTTCCACTAACCTTGTCACAGCCAGGAACAAAGGCCCAATTTCAGGTACTCCGGTGGTATCTGTTAAAATAGGAGATCACAATTATTATGGGCTATGCGATTTGGGATCGAGTGCAAGTGCTATTCCTTACTCACTCTATGAAGAAATCATCGGTGAGATTTCCCCTTGTGAACTTGAAGAAGTTGATGTTACTATTCATCTTGCAAATAGATCAACTATCTCTCCTATCGGAATTGTGAGGGACGTTGAAGTCCTATGTGGAAAGGTAAAATACCCTACCGACTTTTTGGTACTTTGTTCAGCCAGGGACAATTTTTGTCCCATCATTTTTGGTAGACCTTTTCTTAGAACTTGTGGAGCTCTAATAGATTGCAAGAAAGGTAAAGTTTCTGTTGAATTCGATGGTGAGCCATATGAATTTAATTTTTCTAAGTTCTCTAAGCAGCCTCGTGGTACTGATTTACCTAGTGATGATAAAATTATTGAAAGTATTGCCTCTATTGCTATTCCCCCTGATGATCCCTTGCAGCAATACATGGAGGACCACGAGAATGATTTGCATATGCAGGAAAGAAATGAACTAGATGAAATATTCTTGAGGTACCTGCTATCCTGAAGCACAACCTTCCGGTTGAACCTTTGGGAATTTTGTCAAAACCAAAAGAAGACCCGGTGTTCGATCTTAAACCTCTTCCTGATACGCTCAAGTATGCTTATTTAGATGAAAAGAAAGTATATCCTGTTATTATCAATTCTAACCTTTCAGGATATGAAGAAGAGCGATTATTGGAAGTACTTCGTAAACACCGAGGCACAATTGGCTATACCCTTGATGACCTTAAGGGAATTAGTCCATCTATCTGTCAACATACTATCAACCTTGAGCCTGATGCTAAACCAGTTGTTGATCATCAACGACGGTTGAACCCGAAGATGATGGATGTCGTGAGAACTGAGATTCTCAAGCTTCTAGCCGCGGGTATTATCTACCCTATAGCTGACAGTAAGTGGGTAAGTCCGGTACATTGTGTTCCTAAGAAAGGAGGTACAACTGTGGTTCCTAATGATGAAAATGAACTAATACCTCAGAGAATTATTATTGGATATAGGATGTGTATTGATTACAGGAAGTTGAACAAGGCAACCAGGAAGGATCACTACCCGTTGCCGTTCATCGACCAAATGCTTGAAAGGTTATCCAAAACACCCACTTTTGTTATCTCGATGGTTATTCTGGCTTCTCTCAAATTCATGTTAACACTGCCGATCAAGAGAAGACCACTTTTACTTGTCCTTTTGGTACTTATGCTTACAGACGTATGCCTTTTGGTTTATGTAATGCCCCTGCTACTTTTCAAAGGTGTATGTCTGCTATCTTTCATGGTTTCTGTGGGGATATTATGGAAGTCTTCATGGACGATTTCTACGTCTATGGAACTTCATTTGACCATTGTCTTCACAACCTTAATAAAGTTTTGCAGAGATGCGAGGAGACAAATTTGGTACTCAACTGGGAGAAGTGCCACTTTATGGTTAATGAAAAAATTGTTCTTGGTCACAAGATTTCCGAAAGGGGAATTGAAGTGGACAAAGCCAAGATCGAAGCTATTGAGAGGATGCCCTATCCAAAAGACATCAAAGGTATTCGCAGTTTTCTCGGTCATGCGGGTTTTTATAGAAGATTTATTAAAGACTTTTCTAAAACCTCGAGACCCCTCACTAATCTTCTGCAGAAGGATGTTCCTTTTGCGTTTGATGAAAATTGTATGGAAGCTTTTGAAGTCCTTAAGAAAGCTTTAATAACTGCTCCTATAGTACAACCACCTGACTGGAATTTACCTTTTGAAATTATGTGTGATGCAAGTGATTTTGCTGTTGGAGCTGTTTTAGGACAAAGAGTTGATAAGAAATTGAATGTTATACATTATGCTAGTAAGACCCTTGATAGTGCTCAAAGAAATTATGCTACTACTGAGAAGGAATACTTAGCTGTAGTTTTTGCTTGTGATAAGTTTAGGCAGTATATTGTTGATTCCAAAGTTATTATTCATACTGATCATGCTGCCATTAAGTATCTTATGACAAAGAAGGATGCCAAGCCAAGGCTTATCAGATGGGTACTCCTTCTTCAAGAATTTGATTTGCAGATTGTTGATAGGAAGGGAGAAGACAATCCGGTGGCGGACAATCTTTCAAGAATGGAAGATATACCGCATGACCCCATCCCAGTTAACGATAGTTTTCCAGACGAACAACTTGCCGTTGTAAAAGTGCAACCTCTTTCCAATCCTTGGTATGCAGATTATGCTAATTTTATTGTTGCGAAGTATTTGCCTCCAGGTCTAACATTTCAGCAGAGGAAGAAGTTCTTTCATGATTTGAGGCACTACTTTTGGGATGACCCACATCTTTTCAAAGAAGGTCCCGACGGGATCGTGAGAAGATGCATTCCGGAACATGAGCAGAAGGACATTCTCCGACGGTGTCATGATAGTCCCTATGGAGGACATCATGCCGGTGAGAGGACTGCACATAAAGTTCTTCAATCAGGTTTTTATTGGCCTACTCTCTTTAAAGATGCTAGAAATTATGTTTTAGCTTGTGATAAATGTCAGGGAGTTGGTAACATTAGTAGAAGGAATGAGATGCCTATGAATTATTCACTAGTGATTGAACCTTTTGATTGTTGGGGTTTTGATTTTATGGGTCCTTTTCCTTCTTCGCACAAGTACACTCACATTTTAGTAGCTGTTGATTATGTGACCAAGTGGGTTGAAGCAATCCCCACTGAAAGTGCTGATCACAAAACATCCTTGAAAATGCTTAAGGACGTAATATTTCCTAGGTTTGGTGTACCAAGGTACCTCATGACCGATGGAGGATCACACTTCACGCACGGAGCTTTTAGAAAAGCTTTGGCTAAATAAGATGTTAATCATAGAATTGCTTCACCTTATCATCCTCAAACTAGTGGGCAAGTTGAGCTCACCAATAGAGAGATTAAGTTGATCTTACAGAAAACAGTAAACATAAATAGGAAGGATTGGTCAAATAAATTAGGAGATGCTTTGTGGGCATATAGAACTGCTTACAAAAACCCCATGGGCATGTCCCCCTATAAGATGGTATATGGCAAGGCTTGCCATTTGCCATTAGAGCTAGAGCACAAAGCTTTCTGGGCTGTTAGAGAGCTTAACGCTGACCCAAAACTAGCTGGTGAGAAGCATCTCATGAACTTGACTTCTCTAGATGAATGGAGAAGTGAAGCTTACGAGAGCGCTAAAATGTTCAAGGAAAAAGTAAAAAGGTGGCATGATAGGAAGATTCTGAAACGTGAATTTAATGTTGGTGATAAAGTTTTGTTGTTTAGATCCCGTTTCAGGTTTTCTCCAGGTAAACTACTTTCCAGGTGGGAAGGACCAATTCATATTGAAGAAGTTTATCGGTCTGTTGCAATTAAGATTAATAATTTTGAAGGCACCAAACCTCAAGTTGTGAATGGGCAAAGACTTAAACATTACATAGCAGGAGACCCTGTCGATGTTGATGTGAATATAATATACACAACAACCCACGAAGAACATGTTGCAGCCCTATTTCAGACGCCAGCAGAAGCAGAATAAAGAAAATGTATGTAGTACGGTAAGAAAACACCGCAAACCATCATAAAAGTTCCGTATTACGAGTTTTTGTAAAATTAGTAAAATTCCGAGTCGAAGTGGAGCCGGAGACGACCACCAGGGAGTCCAGGCGCCCCCCCCCCTGGCGCGCCCCCCTGGGCCGCACCGGCAGGCCGCCTGGACACCCTGGTGCCCGTCTCCGACCCCGCTTTGGTCCGTTACCTTCCTGTGCATAAATTTTTCCTATATATTTGCCCGGGTTGTTCCGGCAACGTATCTTGCGATTTCGCGTGTTTTCTCTTCGATCTGTTTCTGCCAGGAAATCTTTTAGCTAAATTTAGGTGCCATGGCTTCTCCAAGTTCACCCAAGGACACGTTCGTCGTCAACATCATCAACCCTTACCTCGCCGAGGTGAAGAAGCACCCTCAGGTTGTTCAGATGAAGGAAGGCGTCCTTCACCAAGAAGATCTGAAGGGACCTATCAAGGAGGGGAGCGTCCAGGCCAGGCTGGAAGAAGTGGAGCAGGAAGTCTTCAAGTACAAGAAGATGACCGAGCGTGGTGTCGAAGCTAACTTTGACATCACCAACGAGCTGAAGAACTACTTTCTGAAGGAGATGAAGGAGATGTGGGAAAGAATCGCCGCGTCTGAAGACAGAATCACAGAACTCCAAGGGCAAATTAATGATCTACATAACCAGAACTGTGAGTATGAACTAAGGTTTCTACGCATGGGTTTGGGTGCTGAATGCAGGATCCAGGAGACGAGCTTCTCATATGAGACTGGAGAACCCCTTCCATGGAAGAGTTTCGCAAAAAACTACTTGATCAACGCCAACAAGGATGATGAGTGAAATCTCCGTGGGTAATGGCATTCCCTCGGCTTGTTTCAAGCTTGGGGGAGTGCCCGGTATCTTTATCTTTTACCTTTTGTCTTTTAGAAGTCAAGTAGAGTCGTATCATGTCTAGGGAGGTTATTATATGAGATAGGTGTGTGCATTAAGGTCTATCACTCCTTTGGTGAAGAATTGTATCCGTGAGTGTGGAGTCGTCTATGATGGAATATTGATGAGAAGTTTATCGGTTCTTTTTGCTGCACACGGTATTCTCTTCAAGCAATCGACCTTATATGATGATTCTTATGGGGAGTATTGACCTTATGTTAGGTATGGCTATGAAACTTTATTTAATCTTGGCAAACATAGCTTTGGTCCTAACAACAAGCATGATTTTCTTAGAATATCAACATAGCCAAAACCTTTATGTTATTATGCTTGAAGTGTTATGTTGACAAGGAAGACAACTTGATGTGTTATGCTTATTTCAATGTTCATGTTTTATATTGCTTTGCATCTTAGTCATCATCAATTGTCTGCTCTCTCAAAATCTTTGCTAGCCTAACTCTGTACTAAGCGGAATTCTGCTTGTGCGTCTATACCCTTAAGACAATACCTTCCGTATGAGTCCACCATACCTACCTACTCGTGGTACTCCACTACCACCTCCTAAAGTATATAATTTATGTGTTATCCTTAAATGTTCAAAATCTTTTTGTGCCTCTGCTTTAGCTCATGAGGAAGTAGTAGCTAATTCATGACCTTTTTGAGTTGGACAAGCTTCACCCCGGGATTGCATGTATAATGTGCAAACCCATAATACGAAAAGGAACTGGCATTGAGTGCGCCCGGCTTAAAAATAATATAACAAACAAACCCTCCTTCACGCTTTGTTCATGAGAAATCAGAAAACTTTGGCAGTGATAAACAAAGTAGAATAAGAGGATGTTATCGTCCTCATACGGGAGCCGTTCCTCGAAACTTGTCCAGTTCAAGAAGCAATTGAGTTATCTATTAGCATTCGTTGACGAATCATGCACATCTCAAAAACTTGTCTTCATTCTGTCTGATTTGAGGATAGCACATGAATTTTCCCTACTACCCTAGAGCAGGGCCTATCTTTTAATTTCAAGTTGAGTCAGTTATTCCTACTTCCTTCTATTTCTCAAAGAAAGCAGACGTTTGATGTTGATAAGGACTCATTCATATAAAGTTGCATTAGGATTTGTCATATCATATCCTTGTTGACATTATCATTTGATAAGTAAGTTGTTTGTCATGCCCAGCTAAGGCAAATATCTTCCTTTGTGTTAACACTTTCACTTCTTGCTTATTAACATGTTATTTCAAAAAGCTTCAATTAATCCCATCAAAATATAAGAGCAAAAGTTAAAATTATTTGTTGTTCTTTGACCAAAGAACATGTTTGCCATGATATAATGAGTTTCCTTGGTCCTACTTTCGAATATAAGTGTTAACACTTTTTCATAAGAGCCTTATGAGTTGAAGATTGCTGCTGAGGATATTTGAGTTGGTGAAGAGACTATGATGCTTCTTGTCCGTATTCTATTTATCGACACTTCACTCTCTAAACTTGTGGACAGGTTTACCGAGTTCATATTCGCTTGGGGACAAGCGAGGTCTAAGTGTTGATACGTCCAAAATGCATCACTATTTTGTATCATAATTCATCTTTATTCATTGATATATTTCACGTTATGATGATGTTCTTATGTTGTTTTGGTCTATTTTACACAGTTTGCAACTTTCCGGTGCCGGAACAGCAGACGCAGGATTCAGCAGGAAAAAGTGGATACAGAGTTGCTGAAGAAGAACACCTCCAAATTACCTGAAAATTGACGGGAGGTATTTTTCAGACGAATAACGAAGACACGCAAAAGGGGAGTCAGAGGGGGGCCACAGGGTGCCCAGGCGGCCTGGGGGCGCCCCCCTGGCCGCGCCGGGGGGGCGCCTGGAGCCCCTAGCCCACCTCTGGTCGCCCCCTTTTGCATATATGTTCTCTGTCCCCCGAAAACCCTAGGCACGGGACTTTTTACGGAGTTCCGCTGCCGCTTCGAGGCGGAAACCTACAGAGAAGAAAAGGGCATCTCCGGTGGGCAGATTCCGCCGGGGAGATCACCTCCCGGAAGGGGAGATCGTCGCCATCGTCATCACCATCATCACGGGCATCATCGAGATCATCATCAACATCATCCCCAACACCAGCACCATCTCCATCTTCATCCAAATCTCATCTTACCATCGCAACTCGTGTTGTAACTCGTGCTACCTATCCTCTCTACTCCGTTGGTGTTGATTACTACTTTGTGGTGAATGCTATTGAGTTTTGTTGGAGAAATATTATTATGTCCAGATTGTTTATCACATATTTATCCCCACTGATCATGATCTCTTTTATGTCTTGTGAGTAGTTACCTTAGTTCTTGAGGACATGGGGAAAGTCTTGTTGTTAGTAGTCATATGCTGTTGAAGTAATATGTGATTGTTTGGTACTTAAGTTGCGTTGTCATTCTACTAGTGGTGTTGTGTGAGTCGAACACCCAACACTTCGCCTTATTAAGGACCTAGGAGAATACATTGTGTATAAAGAATGCTTATGGTGGGTTGCCGGAGTGACAGAAACCTGAACCCCAGTTCGCACGCTTTTGCATAAGGGAACAATGGATCCTCGATCGTACTGCTATGGTTAGGCTTTTGCCTTAAATTCTATCTTGTATTTGCGGATGCTTGCAAGGTGTTTAATCATAAGAGTGCACTCATCTTAGTCTAGAGAGTGCACTAGCATAGATCCACCCACTCAACACTTATCAACACATAACATAGTATCGATACGGAATATGGCGAAAGCACATGACTACCTCTCCCGTGTGTCCTCAAGAACGCTTTAGTCTTTATAAGTCCAGTTGCTAGGCCTCTCCTTTGCTAAGAAAGGATTGGGCCACTTGTTACTCTCAGTACCTTTTACACTACTTGCCTTTACATTCATGTTGCTTATACCGAGAAAACCCCTAAAAAGTTATCTTTCAGTGCTTGCAGTAATTTCTTGCTCAGAATCGCTTATCAATACCTTCTGCTCCTCGTTGGGTTCGACACTCTTACTTATCGAAAACGCTGCAACAGATCCCTTACGGTTGAGGGTCATCAGCAGGTTCCCTACCCAAACCATCACGCTTGTTGTGAGAAGCTCTAGTTTGTGAGAAGCTTATACCCAAACCTGCACCAAATGGTTCAAAAAAATTACCACGGTATGTTGATGCCGCTCCATGATAGCATGCCAAGTTTCATGAATTTCAGACGAGTTTTGAATTTTGTAGAATTTAAAAACCTGGTATCACAGTGTTTCCGGTCGAGCGACGATGGCAGGGTGTTTGAAATTCATTCCCATTTCTTGCATGGGACCTAAGCATGCACCGAAGGACAAAGATTTGATTTTTCAACCTGTTTATATGCACTAGAGGATGTGGATGTAGTTCAATTTTGAATTGTGCACGTAAAATGCCTAGAAAATCCACTTAATGTATAAAAATGTCCAAACGAACCCCAAAAAATTCCAAAATTAGACACAACAGTCCTGTTGTTCTATATTGAGACTAGAAATTTTCTGAAAGCAGTAAGAGGCAACGGATATCATTTCGTCCCCAAAGGTGGCACGTTCTGAAACCATCACACTTGTTGTGAGAAGCTCTTGTTTGTGAGAAGCATATACCCAAACCTGCACCAAATGGGACAAAAAATTTACCACGGCATGTTGATGACGCTCCATGATAGCATGCCAAGTTTTATGAATTTCAGATGAGTTTGGGATTTACTAGAATTTAAAAACCAGGTATCACAATGTTTTCGGCCGAGTGACGGTGGCAGGGTGTTTGAAATTCAGTTCCATTTCTTGTATTGGACCTAAGCATACACCGAAGGACACATATTTGATTTTTCAACCCGTTTATATGCATTGGAACATATGCATGTAGTTCAAATTTGAATTATGCAAATAAAATGCCTAGAAAACCCACTTAATGTATAAAAATGTCCAAAGTAACCCCGAAAAAAATCCAACATTAGACACAACACTCCTGTTGTTCTATGTTGACACTAGAATTTTTTGAAAGGAATAAGAGGCAACGGATATCGTTTTTACCCCAAAGGTGGCATGTTCCCTACCGAAACCATCACGCTTGTTGTGAGAAGCTCTGGTTTGTGAGAAGCTTATAAGCAAACCTACACCAAATGGGACAAAAAAATTACCACGGCATGTTGATGCCGCTCCATGATAGCATGCCAAGTTTCATGAATTTCAGACGAGTTTTGGATGTCCTAGAATTTAAAAACCAGGTATCTCAGTGTTTCTGGCAGAGTGACGGTGGCAGGGTGTTTGAAATTCATTCCCATTTCTTGCATGGGACCTAAGCATGCACCGAAGGACACTGATTAGATTTTTCAACCAGTTTATATGAACAGGAGCATGTGCATGTAGTTCAAATTTGAATTATGCACTAAAATGCCTAGAAAACCCACTTAATTAATAAAAATGTCCAAACGAACCCCAAAAAATTCCAAAATTAGACACAACACTCCTGTTGTTCTATGTTGACACTAGAATTTGTTTGAAAGCAATAAGAGGCAATAGATATCGTTTTGTCCCCATAGGTGGCACGTTCCGAAACCAACACGCTTGTTGTGAGAAGCTCTAGTTTGTGAGAAGCTTATACCCAATCCTACACCAAATGGCACAAAACATTTACCACGGCATGATTATGCCGCTCCATGATAACATGCCAAGTTTCATGAATTTCAAATGAGTTTTGGATATACTAGAATTTAAAAACCAGGTATCTCGGTGTTTCCGGCCGAGTGACGGTGGCAGGGTGTTTGAAATTCATTCCCATTTCTTGCATGCAACCTAAGCAGGCACCGAAGGACACGGATTTAATTTTTCAACCCATTTATATGCACTAGAGCATATCCATGTAGTTCAAATTTGAATTATGCACATAAATGCCTAGAAAACCCACTTGGTGTATAAAAATGTCCAAACGAACCCCAAAAAATCCGAATTTGACACAAGAGTCTTGTTGTTCTATGTTGACACTAGAATTTTTTTGAAAGAAATAAGAGGCAACGGATATCGTTTCGTCCCCAAAGGTGGCACGTTCCGAAACCATCACGCTTGTTGTGAGAAGCTCTGGTTTGTGAGAAGCTTATACCCAAACCTACACCGAATGGGACAAAAAAATTACCACGGCATGTTGATGCCGCTCCATGATAGCATGCCAAGGTTCATAAATTTCAGATGAGTTTTGGATTTACTAGGATTTAAAAACCAGGTATCTCAGTGTTTCCGGGTGAGTGACGGTGGCAGGGTGTTTGAAATTCATTCCTATTTCTTGCATGGGACCTAAGCATGCATCGAAGGACACAAATTTGATTTTTCAACCTGTTTATATGCACTTGAGCATGTGCATGTAGTTCAAATTTTAATTATGCACATAAAATGCCTAGAAAACCCACTTAATGTATAAAAATGTACAAACGAACCCTGAAAAATTCCAAAACTAGATACAACACTCCTGTTGTTCTATGTTGACACTAGAATTTTTTTGAAAGCAATAAGAGGCAACGGATATCGTTTCGTTCCAAAAGGTGGCACGTTCCCAACCCAAACCATCACGCTTGTTGTGAGAATCTCTAGTTTGTGAGAAGCTTGTACCCAAACCGGCACCGAATGGACAAAAGAATTACCACGGCATGTTGATGCTGCTCCATGATAGCATGCCAAGTTTCATGAATTTCAGATGAATTTTGGGTTTACTAGAATTTCAAAACCAGGTATCTCAGTGTTTCCGGCCAAGTGACGGTGTCTGGGTGTTTGAATTCATTCCCACTTCTTGCATGGGACCTAAGCATGCACCGAAGGACACAGATTTGATTTTTCAACCCATTTATATGCACTGGAGCACATGCATGTAGTTCAAATTTGACTTGTGCACATAAAATGCCTAGAAAAACCCACTTAATGTATAAAAATGTCCAAATGAACCCCGAAAAATTCCGAAATTAGACACAACACTCCTTTTGTTCTATGTTGACACTGGAAAAATTATGGAAGCAATAAGAGGCAACGGATATCGTTTCGTCCCCAAAGGTGTCATATTCCCTACCGAAACCATCACGCTTGTTGTGAGAAGCTCTGGTTTGTGAGAAGCTTATACCCAAACCTGCACCAAATGGGACAAAACATTTACCATGGCGTGTTGATGCCGCTCCATGATAGCATGCCAAGTTTCATGAATTTCAGACGAGTTTTGGATTTACTAGAATTTAAAAACTAGGTATCTTAGTGTTTCCGGCCGAGTGACGGTGGCGAGGTGTTTGAAATTCATTCACATTTCTTGGATGGGACCTAAGCATGCAACGAAGGACACAGAGTTGATTTTTCCACCCGTTTATACGCACTGGAGCATGTGCATGTAGTTCAAATTTCATATTCACATAAAGTGCCTACAGAACCCACTTAATGTATAAAAATGTCCAAACGAACCTCGAAAAAGTCCAAAATTAGACATAACACTTATGTTGTTCTATGTTGACACTATAATTTTTTTCAAAGGAATAAGAGGCAACGTTGCTCGTTTCATCCCCAAAGGTGGCACGTTCCCTACCGAAATCATCACGCTTGTTGTGAGAAGCTCTGGGTTGTGAGAAGCTTATACCCAAACCTGCACCAAATGGGACAAAAAATTTACCACGTCATGTTGATGCCGCTCCATGATTGCATGCCAAGTTTCATGAATTTCAGACGAATATTGGATTTACTAGAATTTAAAAACCAGGTATCTCAGTGTTTCCGGCCGAGTGACGGTGGCAAGGTGTTTGAAATTCATTCCCATTTTTTGCATGGGACCTAAGCATGCACCGAAGGACCCAGAGTTGATTTTTCAACCCGTTTATATGCACTGGAGCATGTGCATGTAGGTCAAATTTGAATTATGCACATAAAGTGCCTAGAAAACCCACTTAATGTATAAAAATGTCCAAACGAACCCCGAAAAATTTGAAACGAGCGAATCGGTCCCACCGAGTTTGCCTGACCAACTCTTTGGTTAGTTTTTTTTTGATAACTTACTGCAGAACTTGGTTCCACAGCCTTACTTTATTAAGTGCAAAGGAGTTACATATTTACAAAAATCCAAAGCCCCAGAGGGAAAAAAGGAAAAGCTACCTAAACAGAAAGAAAAGCTACCAGGGTTACAAAGAACCCACCTCAAGGAGGTAAGAAAGCAATCCATCTGAATAGCTCATCTCTAAACTTTGGTTTAATTCTATGTGTCATTAGAGATATGTCATGGATAAAATTTGATCTCCATCTATTCAAAGATGGCCTTTCATTTCTAAAAACCTTGCCATTTCTAATGGTCCAAATATTCCAGCAAGCTATGAACACCACTTCTAGAAAAAAAGGCTTAGCAAAAGCTGCCCTAGCCTGACTCACAGTCTGAACCTGATCATGGCCAGGAGGCCAGTATATCTGTAGAAAGTTCCAAACCCTATGGCTGAACCTACAGTTAAATAAGAGGTGATATTTGTCCTCATAAATGTTTCCTGGGCAGAGAACACAACTAGACGAGTCAGAGACATTCCAGTGCCTATGAATTAACGTGTCCTGGGTGTTAAGTCTGTCCATGATCATCATCCAAGAGAAAACCTTGATTTTCATTGTGCAGGAAGAAGCCCAAATCCATTTCAAGAGGGGATTGGGGATGATATTTCTGTTGACATATTGATAATAACTCTTGGGTGTATACTGTTTACCATTTTGCTTGAGCATCCAGCAGTCAAGCTCAGATTCCTGACACTGCATGGACTGCACCAGATTTTGAACCTGAAGAAATTCCCGGTAAGCCAGTTGGGACAATGGTAGGTGAAAAAGGGTCTCCCATTGTTGGCAAACTTTGAAATCCTTGACTGTGGCCAAAGGATCTATGGTGAAGGAGAATAACCTTGCAAATCTTTGCTTTAAGGGTACCACAGAATTATCTAATTGCCAATTATCATCCGAGAACAAAACAGTATCACCTTGGTTGACCTGAATGCATGTAAATTCTTAAACTTATCCATAACTTTGCAAACATCCCCCCACCAGAAAGAACCACATTTCACAGTAACTTGTGGAACTCTTTCATGGTAATAAGTGTTCCAGATCAAATTCACCCATGGCACATTATGCTTATTGAAATTTTTTATTCAAGTGCTTCATCAGCAAAGCATCATTTTGAATACCTAAGTTCATGATGCCTAACCCACCCTTATTCTTTGGTTTGCACACCAAGTCCCAAGCTGCCAGGGCAGGTGTAATGCCCAGTATGCGACTATGTCTCCCACGTGTCGGGGCACGACTTAAAGACATAAGCTCATACTAGAATGATCTCAAGTATGGTATCTTTGCACATCTCATGTAAAACTCAGGGATGAAATTGTAAGAGATAGATGGCTTACACTCGCCACGTCACACAATGAATACAATAACATACAATCATCCAAATAACATAGGGTCCGACTACGGACGAAATCCAAATGAGAAAGATACCATAAACACAAGGCCTGGTCGCCCCTAGTAGGAACCACTACTGATCGTCGGGAAATGCCACAAACATACGGCCAAGCTCTTCATCGAACTCCCAGTGAAGTTCTTGTCAATCTCCTGCATTAGTCTCAGCGGTACCTGCATCTGGTGTGTGTTGAATATGTGAGCCACAGAGGACTCAGCAATCCCGTTCCCGGGTACCAAAACTACCCAAGCCTTAGGTGTGGAAAGGCTATAAAAGTGTCTGCAGCAAGCACTAAGCGCTAACTTACGAGTTTAGAGCGAGAAGAGAACAAGTGCCAACAATCGCCAAGTTGATCAAGAAGTGATCCTAGCTACTCACAATCAAACATAACCCCACCGTGTTCACTTCCCGAAGCCCTTCGAAAAGAGACCGTCACGGTTACTCACACAGGTAGTGTATTCTTATGAAAAATGGTGTCAAGTTATCTACAACCGGATATTAACAAATTCCCATCTTCCACATAACTGCGGGCACGGCTTTCAAAAGATCAAACCCTGCAGGGTTGTCCCAACTTAGCCCATCACAAGCTCACGATCCGCGGAGTCGCAACTCCAAGCTGGGAAGACCCGAGTATTCTCGGAATCCCATGCTCAAGATATTCCGACAAAGGTAAAACTAATCCAGCAAGACCTCCCGGCGTGCCGACACCCTGATAGTAGCCCCACGTATCTCGTCTCAGGCCACGACCGGATGGGACATCCTACAGGTGTATACCAGCCCTTAAGTTTCCTCGAGGTGGCCCTGCAGTCCGCCCAGTTCGGACCAACACTCAAGACGAGCACTGGCCCGGGGGGTTGATTAATAAATCCTCGGGTTAATTACTCCCTCTGCAAGTTTTTAATTGTTAGGCAAATGTAAAACCAATGTTGGGCCTTGCTGGAAAAGCTTTAGCACTAAGCGAGTTATCAAGGGGGGCCCATAAACCCCAACCGTGTTAGGAACACAAAATCAAGGAACATAACACTGGTTTATCGGTTCCTAGGGTGGCATGAGTGGAACAAAACACTAAGCAAGAGGCTTAGCCTTCCAACCAATACCAATATATAGGTGATTTAGTTTAACAGATTATATATTGTGATATCCCAATGATAACTTCATCACGAAGCAAGAATCTTCAAATCTTCACCTGCAACTAACAACGCTATAAGAGGGGTTGAGCGATGCGTACTTAGCCAAACAACGGTTTGCTAGGAGGGTGGTTAAGGAGTTTCATGGCAACAATAGGAGGGCTGACAAATAGACATAGGCATCGAGGCAATATCTAAAGAGCGAGACATCTACCATAGGCAAAGATAGTAGTGATATCTAGGAATGGTCATCTTGGCTGGAATCCCGCAAAGGAAGAAGAACGAGTCCAACATGAAGTAGTCGAACAACTCCTCACAACTCCGGAATGAAACCGAAGCTAACGAGAGAAGCATACCGGAAAGAAGCAAACAACACGGTGAACAGACAAGCTCAAACATGGCATGATGCACAAACAAGTATGATGCATGTCCGGTTTAAATATGCATGGCATGGCAAAGTGCACAAACAATAGTACAAGTTAAGTGGAGCTCAATATGCAACGAGTTGCATATTGACAAAACACCACATTATATTTATTTACTTGACTCTCGTTTATTTACAAGACAAGGTTAAATGTTTGTTAACATGGCAAGAGGTAAAGCTTAAACAAACTACACTATCTAGTCATTTTAAATGAGGCCGGAAATAACAACAACAATTCCGGAAACTCCCCATGTGCATATTTAGCAATTATTAAAGCAAACAACCAATTCAAGCATTTAAAGGTTGTTATCATGATGCGGATGACAAATGCAAGTTTTTAGTAAAAGTTGACAATTAACAAGGTATGAAGCATTTGGTCGCCACAACGGAAAGGAAATGGGTGTCATGGTGGTGAGAATGGAAATGGTGCCATGGCAATGTTCCGATGATCCAACAACTCGTCGAGATGCCGGTGCAAAAGCAAGGTGGCGTGAGCGTGTCAAGCAAGATGATGGGGTGCTCCCGGTAACTGGGTTCCCACGTGACGACGACATGGCAAACGAGGGGCACTTCAGACTCGAGGCAAACAAGTGAAACATCTCATACACCACACAACATTCATCCACGGGGTCATCGGCTCGGCGGTATACCCTTGAAGCGTGCATTTTGGAGCGGTTCGAGTCGTCGAGGGAAGTAGTCGTACACGGGTCGTAGAGAAAGTAGTTGTTCACGGGGTCGTAGTTGAAGTAGTCGTACATGGGTCGTAGATGTTCGGGGTCATCGGTAGTGGAACTTGACGTTCACGGTGCCCTCGAGGGTCGACGATAGTCGTACACGTCGACGGTAGTGGTACTTGCGGTCTCGACGACGGTCATATGCGTTTTCGTAGATGAAATTGATGTTTCGGTACGTAGTAGTTATTTGGTCGTCGGTAGGGGTACTTGGCGATCCCGAAGACATGCACGGGTTGTAGTGGAACTTGGCAAAATTCTGGGCGGTCTTGACGCATCCAGATCGAAGCAAGGCCAAGGGCCTCGGCATCGCACAGATTCTGGCAGCAACGGGCGCTCGAGCATGGCACCGGATGAGCAAGAAGTGCGAACTGGCTCGATGCAGGGGAGCTGCAAGCGACGAACTTGGAGGCGGCGACGGGGATGAACGGCGCCGTCGGACAAGGAGGCGGGAAGGAGGGCCGACGGGACTCCGCTCCTCCGGTGAGGCAGAGCGCTGCGGCGCTGCGGCGCGGGAGGCCATGGTGACGGGGACGGTGGAGATGGTGCGGGGCGACGTCGAGGTCGTGCGGGCGAGGCGGGCCAACGAGGAGGACAGGAGGAGCGGCGCACGATGGAGCAGGCGACGTGGCTAGGCGGCGCGGTCGAGGAGTAGAGGGACAACGACGCAGAGGTGGTTGGCGGGCGCACTCCGGGCCTTGGTCGCCGGCGAAGAAGACGGCCAGCAGAGGTCGCCGGCGGTTGGTAGCGCGGCGGCCGGACGGTTCCCGAGATCCTGGCCGCTGGTCGACGTAGGAGAAGGAGGGCGAGAAGGTGATGGGGATCGGGGAGCGGGAGCTCTTGCTCCTCTCTGGCTGCGCGAGAGAGAGGGGAGGAAGATGGGGATCGGGCTAGGAGGGGGCGCAGCGGTGTGAGGAGAGGATCGAGCAGAGTGGCGGCGCTGGAGGATTGAGGGAGAGGGACCAGGGTTAGGTCATGGGAGAGAAGACAGATGGGGGTCGGGCTGGCTGGCGGCTAGGGTTAGGAAGGAGGCGCTGGGCCTAGGAGGAGGCGCTGCGGCTGATCAGGCCCAAAAGGCCGGCGGAATGCAGGCCCTCTCTCTCCATTCCTTCTCTTCTTTAACAGAAAACACAAAAAGAGAAGAAAAAGAAAGAGGGGGGTTAGGGAAAGAATTTGCACATGAAGTTATTTTTCTCGGGCTCATAAAAATGAGTGCAATCGAAGAAAAATAGACGTGGCATGATCGAAAGATATAATTCAAACATACTTGAATTTAATTCAAATGGGTTGAACTAAGACTTGATTTTTGAAGTGTCCAAAAATGTTGAAGTTTTAGGAGGAGCCTCGATGAAAGAGATAAGAATTTCCAGGAAGGTTACATAGTCAAAAAAATTGAAGTAGAAAAGAATATGGGGAATATTTGCATGTGTGTTTCAGTGATCCCAAAGTTAATGGAATATTTTATAATAGCTCCATAGTTATTAGGAGGATATGTTATAAAGAGAAGTCGTCCTTCCCTCGATTTAAATGGATCGAAGATCCACTCAATTTATTTAGTTGAGAGGAAAGTTTAATGACATGATGGCATGATGACATGATGCAATGCAAAATAAATAAAGCAAGCACAAATGAAATACACGGTAAAACCCGGAACAGCTGGATGTCTTCTAGAGCGTTAGTCTTGGGGCGTCACAGCAGGAGCCTTATCATTACCATTTCTTCTCCATAGACACTGCCGTTGAATTCTCTGTAATTGCTTCAATATCCCTAGATGAATTTCCAAGCTGCAGAGAAAGAAGATGGGTAGAGCAGATAGTGTAGAGTTTAGGTATTGCAGTCTTCCTCCTTGAGCAAGAAAGATGGAACTGGCAGACATTTTACTTTCCATACTATCAACCAGATGCATTAAATCCATGATTCTGAGTCTAAGCACCCCCACAGGTAATCCAAGATAAGTGAAAGGCAGGGATCCAACCTTACAACCAAAGGAAGCAGCCAGTCTGGATAATTCCACATCATCCACATTGATGGGTAGCATGGAAGACTTGTGATAGTTGATATTGAATCCAGTGGACTGGGAGAATTTGAGCAGCATGCCTTTAAGTGCCAGAAGTTGATCCTCATCAGTAGGTAAGATGATCAAGGTATCATCAGCATATTGCACAATAGGATAATCAGGATCATGGCAGGGTATTGGTAGATTCAACAATCCCTTGTTCAACAGATCATTTACAACAGATTGCAAGATGTCAGCAGCCAAAACAAAAAGCAAGGGGGAAAGAGGGTCACCCTGTCTGACTCCCTTTTTGCAGGCAAAATGTTTCCCAGGGACTCCATTTAGTAACACTGATGAGGTACCAGAAGATAGGAACTGTTTGACCCATAGAATCCATTTCTCAGGGAAACCCTTTAATCTTAGGATTTGATATATGGCCTCGTGCTCAATTGAATCAAAAGCTTTTTCAAAATCCAATTTGAGGATAACAATTTTCCTTTTGGACTGATGACATTGATGCAAATATTCCAAAGTCCAAGCTACACAATCCTGGATGATCCTAGATTTAATAAAGCCATACTGATTCTTGTGTATGCATCTCATAATTTCCAACTGAAATCTATCAGCAGCCATCTTAGAAATGAATTTCAGCCCCATACTGGTAAGAGATATAGGCCTAAAATCATTAACTGTCTCAGGTGCAGCCACCTTTGGGATGAGAGTTATATATGACTCATTAATGTTCTCCAACTTGGCAGTCCCCTCATGAAAAGCCTTGGCTAAGTCATAGAACTCCTGACAGATGATTGGCCAGCATTTCTTGAAAAAAGACCGTTGAAACCATGAGGGCCAGGTGCCCTATTAATTGACATTTTTTTCACAGTTAAGTCCATCTCCTCCTTTTCAAAAGGTCTGAATAAAATATCTAGTCCCTCAACTGGTGTAATCAAAGCAGCAAAATCCAGAGACATATTAATACCTCTAGTAGTACCCATTATGTTCTTAAAGGCAGACCAAAAAGCCTCTGCAATTAGGAGGCGATCATTTGTTACAGTTCCATCCTCTAATCTGATAGAAGCCACTGAATTCCTCATGTATCTCTCAGTAGCCATGGCATGGAAGAATTTAGTGTTTTCCTCCCAAAATTTTATGGACCTAATAGTGCATCTTTTCCTCCAGTATAAATATTGCAAGTAGAGCAGATTCTCCATATGTAGCTTGACAATTTTCCTGAAGTTAAATTCCGGTTTAAATAGAGGCCTTAGTTCTTCTAGCTCATCCAACAAAAAAATGACCCTGGTGCATTTCTGAATTAGGCATTTCATTTTGGAGAGTCCCATCTGCCATTTCTTGAAATCATGCCTTAATGTTTTAAGCTTGTCAGCAATAATAGTTGTAATGTGGGTCTTGCGAGAACGTTTGTTCCAAGACCTCTGCACACAATCCATAAAACCTTCTAGATGAACCCAGTAATTCTCAAAGCGAAACAAATTACATTTTGGTATTCTAGTGCTGAAGACCACTACACAAGGCACATGATCTATTGCAGTTTTAACCAGGGGAAGGACTTGTGTAGAAGGGTACAAAGAAGTCCAAGATCCAGTGGTGAACAACCAATCCAGCTGTTCAAGAAGAGGACTATCCTGCATATTTGACCAAGTAAATTGCTTCCCTTTAATGGGATGCTCAATCAGTCCTAAGTGGCCAATGATGTCATTGAAGATGAACATGTCATTGGGATCCCCCCACGCCTATTTCTGTTTGTGGTGTATCTGAAAAAATTGAAGTCACCTAACAGAAGCCATTTTTCTTCCTCAGTGATATGAAGATTATAGAGCCATTCAACAAAATCATCTCTGTCTCTACCAGCACATGGCCCATACACGGAAACTAGAGTCCAAGACTCCCCATTGTGCACAGAGGTGAATTTAATTATTATACCAAACTATTTGGTTTCAATCAAGTTCCCCAGAGACACTACAGAATTCCATAAAACCACAATACCCCCATATGCACCCACTGAAGGGCAGTAAGCAAACGTATCAAATCTGCTTGGAGAGAAGGATCGAATAACACGGTGATCGATGTGTTGCATTTTAGTTTCTTGGAGGCATATCACATAGCATTGGCTTTCCTCAATTTTCTGTCTAACTGCACGCTGACGGTCATCAGAATTAAGACCACGCACGTTCCAGCAAAGCACACGCCAGTCCCTATTGCTAATATGATTACTCTCCATGAACAAACATATAAGAAGCAATCAAGTCTATGTAGACAAATAGTGTGCTACACCACAGGTCACATAAAAGCAAATTCAGATCATAACTTACAGTTCCAGGCAATAAAATAAAACATCTAAGATAACTAGCATATTTGAGGGCTTGCCACACCCATTCCAAAGTATGAAATTTATGCATGAGAAACTGATGAGGAAGGCTGCACCACCGGATCTGCCGTAAGCATTTCCACTGAGATCTTCTCAGGAGCAATTTCAAGCTCTTCACCAATCTATTGGAGCACTGGAATTGAAGTTTCTGGTGGGACCTGGTCATGCTGCTCATCATCCTCCATGTCATTATGCGGATCGTTCGTATGAAGTGGTGCACTCAAAGGTTTAGACTTGGGCCTCTTCTTCCTTGGTTGAACCATAGGAAACTCATGTAGAATTGGTTTAAACCCATCCCTCATGATAGAGCCTCGCGTGCATATCCTCACACTAGTGTCAACCATCGGAGCGGGAGTTTTCTTCTTTCTAGCAGTCTTGCGCTTCTGCTGTGCGGAGAAAGAGAACTTCTCATAGGAGGGGCAACCAGAGCATCATCAGGTTGAGAGAATAGAGCTCTAGCAACAGGCCATGGCGAACATGTAGCATAGCAATCCGCCTGGATCAGCAGACCTTCCTGCGGCAATTGGAGGGGTATTGGGAAATCCAGAACAAAAGCCTCATTCCATGATCTTTTAAGAGACAGGTGCAAACCCCTAGGATTTGCGAGAGATATGACTCCCACGGATAACAGACGATCAAAAGCTCTCTTCCAAGCCATGTCAGGCGGCAAAGGTGGACCCAAAGGTAGTACAGGCAGAGGGATCACCTAAGTAGTGGTGAGTCTGGCAGGAGGAACATATGGGACAATGGCTAGGTCATTATTAACTAGTTCATCATCCAGAATCTCTTCAATTATAGGTGCCGCCTCCTGCATTGGCATTTCCCCACTTGCATCACTGTTGCCAATGGATTCAGACTCAAAAATAGCGGAGTTGTCGAGTACCATCGAGATTTGCTCTTGCACGGGGCTCATCTGATTATGCTGTGGTAGATCATCATGGTGCTGATCCTCCTCATCCTTTGTTACCAAAATCGGTCCTACCGAGTTTGTGTAATCGGTCTCACCGAGATTACGTTATGGCCTAACCCTAATAAAATCGGTCGTACCGAGTTGATCATATCTGTCCCACCGAAATGCCTAACGGTCACATTATGAACTAAATTGGTCTGACCGAGTTTTCTGATTCAGTCCCACCGAGTGTGGTAAATTGTGTGTAACGGTTAGATTTTCTGTGGAGGCTATATATACCCCTCCACCCACTCTTCATTCATGGAGAAAGCCATCAGAACATACCTACACTTCCAACATACATTTTCTGAGAGAGAACTACCTACACTTGTGTTGAGGTCAAGATATTCCATTCCAACCACATAAATCTTGATCTCTAGCCTTCTCCAAGTTGCTTTCCACTCAAATCATCTTTCTACCAAATCCAATCCTATAAAAGAGAGTTGACTATTAGGGAGACTATCATTTGAAGCACATGATCAAGGAGTTCATCATCAACACACCGTTTATTACCTTTTGGAGAGTGGTGTCTCCTAGATTGGTTAGGTGTCACTTGGGAGCCTCCGTCAAGATTGTGGAGTTGAACCAAGGAGTTTGTACGGGCAAGGAGATCGCCTACTTCGTGAAGATCTACCCTAGTGAGCAAGTCCTTCGTGTGTGATGGCCATGGTGGGATAGACAAGGTTGCTTCTTCGTGGACCCTTCATGGTTGGAGCCCTCCGTGGACTAGCGCGGCCGTCACCCTTCATGGGTTGAAGTCTCCATCAATGTGGATGTACGATAGCACCACCTATCGGAACCACGACAAAAGCATCCATGTCTACACTTGCGTTTGCACTCTCCAAACCCCTCCCTTTACCTTCATATGCAATTGCTTTACATTCCGCTGCTATACTCTTAGAATTGCATGTGTAGGTTGATTGCTTGACTTGTGCATAATTGCTAAAATCTGCCAAGACTTAAAATTGGGAAAAGGCTAAGTTTGTATTTGGTCAAGTAGTCTAATCACCCCCCCTCTAGACATACTTTTGATCCTACGACTGGTATCAGATTCATGGTCTCCATTTGCCTTGATTTCCATAACTATGGTGATCATATCCTTGGTTTCACAACCTAGGAGAGTATGGTGTCTAGCGAGGGAAATTACCACCATAAAGGTCCTTACTTTGATGGTACTACTTTTGCTAGTTGGAAGCATAAGATGAAAATGCATATTCTTGGACATAACCCCGCCGTTTGGGATATTGTGTGTATTGGTTTGCAAGGTGAATTCTTTGACGGGAAGAAACCAAATCGTGAAGCATCTGCAGAAGAATTGAAGATACTACAATAGAATGCTCAAGCTTGTGATATCCTCTTCAATGGATTGTGCCCCGAAGAATTCAACAAAATCAGCCATCTTGAGAATGCAAAGGAAATTTGGGATACTTTGATTAATATGCACGAAGGTACCGACTCCATCAGGGAATCCAAGTTGGATGTGCTTCAAGGTCAACTTGACAAGTTCAAGATGAAGGATGGTGAAGGTGTCGCTGAAATGTACTCTAGGCTTGCTCTCATCACAAATGAGATTGCCGGCTTAGGAAGTGAAGAGATGACTGACATATTCATCATCAAGAAGATCCTAAGAGCCTTGGAAAATAGGATACCGTATGCACACTGATCCAAATGATGCCCAATTACAAAGATCTCAAGCCAACGGAAGTCATTGGAAGAATTGTTGCTCATGAGATGTCACTCAAAGATAAAGAAGATCTTCACAAGTCTGGTGGTGCTTACAAAGCCTCATGTGATGCTCCTACATCATCAAGTGAGAAACAAGTCCTCAATGAAGAATTGAGCTTAATGGTGAAGAACTTCAACAAGTTCTACAAGAGTAGAAGTAGAGAGAGAAGGGGTAGAGATGATCGTTATGAACGAAGACCTTCTCGGAGAAGCAAGGATTCGGAAACGAAGGACAAATCATCAAGGAGCTATACAAAACGAAGACATCAAGCTCACGTTAGTGAATAGGCATCCAGTTCCGACACCGTTGACAACTCCGAGAGAAGTTATTACTCTAACTCGGAAGATACTCAAGATGAAGGTGTTGCCGGAATTACTCTTGTGTCAACCAACTCCTACGATATATTTGACTCAACAAATGAAGGAATTGGAAGATGCTTCATGGCTAAAGGCCCTAAGGTATCACACCCCGAGTATCTTGATTTCAATAGTGATGAATATGACTTGCTAGGAGATGATGATTTACTTGTTGGTAGCTATAGTGATGAAACCTATGATGAAAACTATGATGAAATTGCTATTAATCATGCTAGTCAAGACAAAACGAATGACAATGATAAGGAGAAGATTGAGCGTCTAACTAAAGAATTAAACACTCTTAAGTTAGCTCATGAAACTACCTTGGAAGATCATCGAGAACTTTTAAAGACTCATGAGAAGTTACGCTTTGAAAAGCTCAACATTGAGCAAGAGCATGAGTTCTTAAAAGCAATCAATGATGATCTTCACAAGAAAAGTTCTTCTTACATTGCCAAGCATTTACTCTTGTCTACTTACATGCCACAAGTAAAACCTAGCAACAAAAACAAGAAAGATTCTTCCTCTAGTAGTAACAACAATCATGTTAAATCCAATGATGTTGCTTCTAGTAGTTCTCTTGATTCCACTAATGATTCTCTTAGCCAAGTTACACTTGAGCAAGAAAATAGTTTATTGAAGGGAATTATAGAGAAAGGTGTATACAAGAGCCTTGCCGGGAGTAAGCAATTTGAGGAAATTGTACTCAAGCAAGGAAGACACTGGAAGAATCAAGGTATTGGTTTTATACGAAAGTTCAATGCCAATGGAGATGAGTGGGAAGAAGATCAATACCACAAGACGAAGTTTGTTCCTCAACAAGAGAAATATGATCCTACTTCTTTTCAAGGGACACAAGCACAAGATGATCTTACACCACAAGACCACAAGCTAAAGGACAAGGACAAGCTTCAAGAAGAGATAGATGCATTTGAAGAAGCTCCTAAGGCCTTGGTCAAGTGGGTTCCCAAGACTACATCAAGTTCTACTTCATCAAGTACGACTACAACTCCAAGGATTCCCATCAAGATGGTGTGGATCCCGAAGAAGAGGAACTGGAGAGTTCTTGAGGGTGACTCCGCCAACATACTTCACTCATATCATTTTGGCGAGGACAAGTGCAACCTACTTCCACATCTTGCACTAGTTCAAGGAGTCACAAACCCTCTTGTTGGTAAGACAAGGGACAAGGTAACCTAATGCTTTCATGGACATCATCTTGTGTGCAATTTCACTCTATATCTTTGGATATCCTTGTTTATTCATTGTGGGACTAACCCATGTAGGTATTGCTAGCGCAACTCACTCCAATGGATTGCTCCAAATGATCTACATCAACATTGAGCATCTACGTCTTCAACACCTACATGAATTCATCATCGACAAAACCCAAGGTTAGTTCATCCCTCTTAGGGGGGATATCACATCTAGGAGGAGCTTTACTCTAATCAATTGAGCTAGAGCAACTCTAATATGTGAACATAACAATGCTTTATGTAAAAGTGGTAACCCCACTTGTGCTTAAACGATGAGTATGACCTATGATCAAATGTTCTCATTTGAATCCTAAGTCAATATACTCATATATAGATGACCTAGTCATCGCCAATTGCTTGATAGATGCTCGAATGGTTGTGCATGCTTTGACACAAGTTTCATTTGCTATCTTATTGTGTGAGCATGTTGAATGCATATTTTTCTCATTCGAGGACATCCATTTGTTGCTTTGATTGTTTGGCTCTTTTTCTTTTGCCAAATGGATGGACAAAAATGCCTAAGAAGACCCTCTAGCTATCTATGCTTTTCTCATCTCAAACTCTATTCATGCTACATCACAAAGTTTGATCAAGTCAGATTCGAACCACTCTGTGTGAGGAGCACTCGGAATCCCCGATTCATCATAGACTTAAACTTCCAAAACCTCTTTGTGCATTTCGGTATGATTGAGTCATCCACTTCGGTCACACCGAGTTCACTAAGTTGATCTAGGTTTTCAATCTCGGTGCAACCGATTTGAACTTTTCGGTCACACCGAGTTGCAGTAACTGCTAGCAGTTTTGCATCTCGGTGCCACCGAGTTGTTCCACTCGGTCACACCGACAGGGTCAGTTATATATACCGACGGGTTGAATTTTGGAAAACTTTCCGAAACTCTTTGCCCGCGCGTGACCTACTCTGCCTCATCGGGTCTCCGGATCATCTCCTCGCCGCCAACGACCTCCTGCCGCCGGTCTTCATCGCTGTCAACGGCAATCTCCGCCGTCATTGTCGCCATAACAAGTTCACCGCCGAGTTAGGGTATGAACTTGATCGTTTGTGCTATTCTTCACTCCGATTCGTAGCACATTGCTTTTCCATCATTCTTGCCACGTTTGAAATCATCCTATCCAGCAGAAACTCCGTAGAAGTTAGTTTTGATTTGAAAATTTTAGGGTTAGGTCTCTGCCGAACTCATCTCGGACCGACTAAGTTATAGAAATCGGTCTCACCGATTTGGCTTAGGCCATTGCACAAGTGATTTTCGGTCTGACCAAAAATTGCAAATCGGTGCGACCGAGTTCAATTCTCTGTGAAGCCCTACCAATATCGATGCCACCGAACTGTGACTTGGTTTGACCGAGTTCACTAGTTTAGACTCCAGAATTGCTTCGGTATCACCGAGTTTCGCAAATCGGTAGCTCCGAAATTCTTTCTGTAGAGAACTAAAACTAAGTTTTTTGAGTCATCTGTTTTGCAAAAATTCTGCACTTTGTGATGCTCATCCACTCTACCTCATCTACATCTGTTCACAGGGTCAGTTTTTAGTTTGTAGTGCCAAGATGTCTGACCAGAGTGATAGCCAGAATTTGTCTGAGGAGCAACTCAACTTGAGTGAGGGCACTAGTCCCTCTAGCAGCTATGATGAGGGTAGCAGGAGCACTCCAAGCAACTTGTCCAAGGCAGCTACCAAGACCAGAAAGAAGAAAACCTCAGATACTGAGGATGAGGATTTTGTTGTTGATGAAGCCACTTCAAAGAAGAAGGTGCTCAGTAAGGAGTATGGCAAAGTTGCTGAAACAAAGTCAGGTTTGAAAAAGAAGGCACCTGCCAAGAGGGTTCCTATGTCGAAGGCCAGATCATCTACTCAAGATACTATGGTATTCACACTTGAATCCAGAGATGATGAGCCTGGAGCAACTAAGAAGAGAGCTAGAAAGACAACTGCCAGAGTGATTGGCATCCATGATAGAGGATGATGATGATGAAGCTGAAGTAGAAGAAGAAGTGGTTGTTGCACCAGCACCTAAAGCTCAGAAGCTCATGGGAGATGCTATCAAGTCAGTGGCTGCTCCTTCAAAGCCCAAGACTGCTCCCTGATACGTCCAAAACGTATCTATAATTTATGCTTGCTCCATGCCTCTTTTGGGTGATATTGCTATGTTATTTATACACTTCCATACACTTTTGATCATATTTGGACTAACCTATTAACTCAGTGCACCCCAGTGCCAGTTTCTGTTTTCGGCTGTTTTTGTATTTCAGGTTTTCACATTACGAGAACGGCCAGAAAAAATCCAGAAAAATTATATAAAAAATCAGCGTTCCAGAAGCTACCAGGCACCCGAAGCACAACCGGAGGGGGGCCACCAGGGCCCCAGGCGCCCTGGTGGCGCCCCCCCCCCTGGGCCACGCCGGGGGGGCGCCTGGGCCCCCCGAGCCTCGTCTGATGCCCCCCTTTGGCATATATTAAAGCATCTCCCGAAACCCTCGAGACGGGAACTCTTTTCGTGATCTCATCTCTGTTCCGCCGCCGCCGCCGCTTCCAAGATCGGGAGCACTAGGAGAACCCTTCCCGGCACCCTCCCGGAGGGGAGGATCACCACCGGGAGCTTCTCCACCACCATGGACGCCTCCCGGATGAGTTTTGAGTAGTCTCCATTGGACCATGGATCCATGACCAGTAGCTATGTGATGTTCTCCCCCGTTTTTGTGCTTCACTAATTAGTCCTCGTGAGCTGCCCTACATGATCGAGGCACATATGTAATCCTTATGTTGTTGCTATGATGAGTTTGCTGGGATCCGATGGATTATGAGATTATGTTCAGATTGTGTTTGAGTAATATATTTGATTCACCTCTTTTATATTTATGTTCGTAAGTAATTCTTGCATGTTCTCCGTTGTTACTTATTGCTTTGGCCAAGTAGTAGGTAGTGACTCCAAGAGGGAACGTTATGCTTGATTGTGGGTTCATGCCCCTCGATGACTAGTTTGAGTGACAGAAACATGAGTCTAGGGGATGTGTTGTTGCCACAAGGGGGAAAACAATGGTGCTTGTGCCCGCGGGTGCAAGGATTGTTTACTTTACGCGAAGTTCTTTTAATGCAGTTGTCTGTTGCTTTGAGTTTACACTATGGGTGGGACTCGCAACTTAATACCAGCGAGATGTTCTGGATAGATATCTCAAGGTGGATGATTAGTAGTAGATGCAGATGGATTTCGGTCTACTTACCTCGGCGTACCGCCCATGCTTTGAACCTCTACCTTTCTTGCAACTTAGTCAGCATTGGTTTGCGCACATGGTCCTGTCAATTGCCCAGCTATAATTCGTTTACCTCACATAGCTGTTTTATCGTCTTTTGGGAGAGAGACATCACTAGTGAACATCATGAGATTCCGGTCCATATTACCATCATTGATCACATCCACTATTTACTTTCCGCTTTTACTTACTATTGCAATTACATTTATCACTATTATGACTTGCGTTTGATCCTTTGTAAACTACAAGGCCGGAGGGATTGACAACCTCTCTGTACTCGTTGGGAGCAAAGTTATTTGTATCTGTGTGCAGGTCCATGTTGATTGCTAATATCTGGCGCCGTTAGCAGTTGACACCTTCTTGTTGAAACTGGGAGTCTCAGGGAAATCGATCCTTGGTATTGCCAAGGGAAAACTTCCGCTACACTGCATCTCAAACCTTCCACTTGGGGTAACCAACGAGGGGCGAGAAGCCATCAAGCAAAGTTTTCTGGCGCCGTTGCCGGGGACTCCACTCTTCAGGATAGGGGAGTTGCACGTTATCTTTTACCTTTGTTTTTTAGTCTTGTTAGTTTACCTTTCAGTTTTGCTTTAGTATCTTTTATCAAAAATCACAAAAAATAGTTATCTTGCTTGCTTGCTACTATGGGTTCCACCGAGAACACCAAGTTGTGTGACTTCACTAGTCACAACAACGATGACTTTATCTGCACACCTATCACTACACCTGCCACTTCAGCACCTTCGTATGAAATTAAACCTGCTTTACTGAATTTAGTCATGAAAGATCAATTCTCCGGTGCTGGAGATGATGCTGCTTTACACTTAAACAACTTTGTTGAACTTTGTGATATGCAAAAGTACCAAGAAATAGATGGTAATATTGTTAAGCTTAAGCTTTTTCCTTTCTCTTTGAGAGGAGGAGCTAAAATTTTGTTTCAGTCTTTGCCTAGAAATAGCATAGATTCATGGGACAAGTGCAAAGATGCTTTTATTGGAAAATACTATCCACCTGCTAAAATTATCCAACTAAGAAGTAACATAATGAATTTTAAACAATTGGATAATGAACACGTTGCCCAAGCTTGGGAACGTATGAAATCTCTTATCAAGAACTGCCCTACTCATGGTTTGACTACTTGGATGGTTATCCAAACTTTTTATGCAGGCTTGAACTTTACCTCGCGGAACTTGTTAGATTCGGCCGCGGGAGGAACCTTTATGTCAACTACACTTGGTGCTGCCACAAAGCTTCTCGATGAGATGATGACCAACTATTCCTAATGGCACACCGAACGCGCTCCAATAGGTAGGAAGGTAAACTCTGTCGAGGAGATTTCCTCCCTAAATGAAAAAGTTGACTTGATCATGTCTCTACTTTCGAAGCAATCTTCTGTTGATCCTCGTGATGTTCCTTTAAATTCTTTGATTGCTCAAGAACAAGTAGATGTGAACTTTATCTCTAGAAACAATTTTAATAACAATGCTTATAGGAGTAATTTTGGTAGCAATCCTAGACCGTTCCCCTCTAATTCTTATGGGAACAACAATGCTTATCCTAGCACCAAGAACTCCACTACTGAACTAGAGATTATGCTTAAAGATTTCATCACTACCCAAAAAGCTTTTAATAATAGTGTAGAAGAAAAACTGAACAAACTAGGTGATCTCTCTTCGAAGGTAGACAATTTAGCCAATGAGGTAGAATTGCTTAAAATTAGAACTTCTCCTCTGGAGAGGAAGGTCACTCCTATTAATGCTATTCAAGTGCAAATTAATGAAAATATTAGGATGATGGCTAAACTTAAAGAGAGATGGGCTAGAGAAAGGGAGGAAGAAGATATAATTAAGAGCCTTCCTACCAACCACACTGTTGCTACTATCCAAGTTGTTGAGGATATCCAAACTCTTAGCACCCAATGTACTCCTGGTCCCGATGGACCTATTAATGGTGATGCTATGACTATAGAAACTACCAAACAAGTGAACCTAAAGGACACCACTACCACCTTACTTGATGGTAGTGACCTTGATTTTGACAATTGCACTCTTACCGAAGTTATTGATTTCCTTCACAAGATGTCTAAAGATCCCCGCACTAGCACGCTTAACCTTGTCTTCACAGAGCATATCACTAATGCTCTTATCAAAGCTAGGGAGGAGAAACTTAGAGTAGAAGCCTCCATACCTAGAAAGCTAGAAGATGGTTGGGATCCTATGATAAAAATTAAGTTGAATAACTTCTCTTGCTATGCTTTATGTGATGTTGGTGCTAGTACCTCTGTTATGCCCAAAAGAATATATGATATGCTTAAATTGAAACCTTTTGATTCTTGTTCTTTTGGTGTTCGTCTCGTTGATTCTTCCATAAAGAAACCTTTGGGGAGGATCGACGATGTTCTTATCATTGTCAATGACAACCATGTTCCCGTTGATTTTACTATTATGGATATTGAATGTGAACCTTTGTGTCCAATTATTTTGGGACGTCCTTTTCTACGCACCGTTTGTGCTATCATTGACATGAAAGAGGGGAATATAAAATTCCAGTTTCCTCTCAAGAAAGGGATGGAACACTTCCCTCGAAAGAAGATTAAGTTACCTTTTGAGTCTGTTATACGGGCTAGCTATTCTTTTACTCTTGATAAGACTTGATCTCTATGCATTATGCCTAGCTTAAAGGCATAAAAGAAAGCGCTTTTGGGAGGCAGCCCAATGAATAAATTTTATTTTGCTTTTGTTGTGTCTTGATGTTTTTACTACTGTAGCATCATCATTGTATCTTTGCTTTTCAATTTTGTGCCAAGTATAGCCTCTGATTGCAAGAAAGTTCAAAAGTTGTGACGTGCTGTCCAGGAAACAAATTCTGTCCTTGGATAGAAAAATTCGTATAAAATCACCAGATCATCTTTTTGGTCTGAATTTTTTCTACAGTGTGCTCTATATAATTGTCTTTCGTACATCTGTTTTGAGTTTTTTTATTAGAGTTGCAGAAGTGCCCCGGAAAAATCATTTACTACCTGCTGTTCTGTTTTTCACAGATTCTGTCCTGTTTTGCCTTTCCTTCATTTTGCAAACCTAGAGCTTGCTTTTTCTTTGCAAAAACCTTTTGGCAATCTTGAGAAACAGTAGAACTTCAAGAATATCTTTATTTCCATCAAGGAACAATTATTTTATTATCGGTACTAACCTCGCTAATCAGATTATGATGAGTTATGTATGAAGGGAGTTTTCAAGTGTGCGAGGGAAGATGATAAAAAGATCCAGGAGTGTCAAATGCTCAAGCTTGGGGATGCCCCCGTGCACCCCCAAGAAATATTCAAGGAGACTCAAGCGTCTAAGCTTGGGGATGCCCCCATGCATCCCCTTCTCCATCAACATTATCAGTTCGTCGTTCGTTCCACTATATTTTAATCACTTCATGTGTTATGTGCTATGCTTGGAGCGTCTTGCTTTTAGTTTCCTTTTTAGTTTTCTTTAGCTTTTCATAACGAGTCGGAACTCGGCATTCTTTATGTGGGAGAGAAACACGCTCCACTTCTACCTAGAACATAACATAGAATTTTCATGTTTATCTTTGCTGTGTGTGTTCTTTGTCTTTTAATCGCTACTATCATGCTTAGCTCTTAACTTTCATGCTTATCCTTTTAAAGAGCTTTCGTTTAGTTGGTTGCTTGAACTCTCTTTAGTTATCATGTTTATCTTATTAAGAGAGAGTTTGCTTTCGTTGCATTGGTTGATATGTCTATGATAAAGATGCTACGTGCATAATGGCGCTTAGTAGTTCATGTTTTCTTATGGTTAGTCTCAAATAGCTGGGGGGGTTCCCAATGTGTTATTGGAGTACCAACATGATTTGTTTGCCTATGATGTGGTATGGTTTAGTAATATCTTCCTTCAAAGAATTTATTTTGATTGACTTGGAGTATGCTCACGCATATTTAAGACTGTAAAGAAAGTCTGTCAAGCCTTGATGATCTTTTGTTTCTGAGTAGCGATATAACTTCCATGCCTGATTCAGTGTTGCTTTGTCACTCTGCATGATTATGACCGTCATTGCTCTCTTAGTTGGTCACTCCCAGTCTTTTGCTAACCTTCGCATGTACTAAGCGGACTGACTGCTTGTGCATCCAAATTCCTTTATACCAGTTATGCCATATGAGTCCACCATATCTTCCTACATGGTATTTACCTGCCATTCCTAACGGAGACTTGCATGTACCATCTCGAAATTATTCAAAGAAAAAGCATTCCTATTTTGTGCCTCTGTTTTAAGTCCATGAGGAAGTAGTAGTTAATTCATAATCTTTTTAAGTTGGACAAGCTTCACCCTGGGATTGCATGTATAATGTGCAAACCCATAATACGAGAAGGAACTGGCATTGAGTGCGCCCGGCTCAAAAAGATAATATAACAAACAAACCCTCCTTCATGCTTTGTTCATGAGAAATCAGAAAACTTTGGCAGTGATAAACAAAGGAGATTAAGAGGATGTGATCGTCCTCATTCGGGAGCCGTTCCTCAAAACTTGTCCATCTCAAGAAGTGATTGAGTTGTCCGCTAGCATTCGTTGACGAAACATGCATGATCTAAAAAAAATTATTACCTCTGTTTCAAAACCAAGAGCTCTGGTACATGTTTTGTCTTTGTTTCCGACTACGGGTTTTCAACCTTGCCAACAAAAGCCACGGTTCGAGAGTCTCCACCTTCTTTTAAAGCACCAACTACTGAGAGCATGATTGTCATTCTGAGTGTAATGTGCATTGTCCCAAAGTAGCATTGTCTTTTGCATGATTGTGATATCGTTTATTCTGAAATCATTGTATCTAGTCATCACTTAAACCTTGGAGGTGCCCCTGCATTTATGTTTTGCTTCACTAAAGGGGGCAAGCGAGATATCACTTTATCATATTTGCACACCATGTTCATTACAAATCTATTTGATGTTTCAATATCATATTGTAAAACTTTCAGTTCTTTGTGATCTTCTCATGAGGCAACTTAATTACTATAGATTCATTGTCTCAGTAAGCTTTTGTCATATGACTATGAAAAAGTCCTATATGGTTAATAGCATGTCGCCACAGAAATTATTCTTGTTATCATTTACCTACTCGAGGACGAGCAGGAATTAAGCTTGGGGATGTTGATACGTCCAAAACGTATCTATAATTTCTGCTTGCTCCATGCCTCTTTTAGGTGATATTGCTATGTTATTTATACACTTCCATACACTTTTGATCATATTTGGACTAACCTATTAACTCAGTGCACCCCAGTGCCAGTTTTTGTTTTCGGCTGTTTTTGTATTTCAGGTTTTCACATTACGAGAACTGCCAGAAAAAATCCAGAAAAATTATATAAAAAATCAGCGTTCCAGAAGCTACCAGGCACCCGAAGCACAGCCGGAGGGGGGCCACCAGGGCCCCAGGCGCCCTGGTGGTGCCCCCCCCCCTAGGCCGCACCGGGGGGGCGCCTGGGCCCCCCGAGCCTCGTCTGATGCCCCCCTTTGGCATATATTTAAAGCGTCTCCCGAAACCCTCGAGACGGGAACTCTTTTCGCGATCTCATCTCTGTTCCGCCGCTGCCGCCGCTTCCAAGATCGGGAGCACCAGGAGAACCCTTCTCGGCACCCTGCCGGAGGGGAGGATCACCACCGGGAGCTTCTTCACCACCATGGACGCCTCCCTGATGAGTTGTGAGTAGTCTCCCTTGGACCATGGATCCATGACCAGTAGCTATGTGATGTTCTCCTCCCGTTCTTGTGCTTCACTAATTAGTCCTCGTGAGCTGCCCTACATGATCGAGGCACATATGTAATCCTTATGTTGTTGCTATGATGAGTTTGCTGGGATCCGATGGATTATGAGATTATGTTCAGATTGTGTTTGAGTAATATATTTGATTCACCTCTTTTATATTTATGTTCGTAAGTAATTCTTGCATGTTCTCCGTTGTTACTTATTGCTTTGGCCAAGTAGTAGGTAGTGACTCCAAGAGGGAACGTTATGCTTGATTGTGGGTTCATGCCCCTCGATGACTAGTTTGAGTGACAGAAACATGAGTCTAGGGGATGTGCTGTTGCCACAAGGGGGAAAACAACGGTGCTTGTGCCCGCGGGTGCAAGGATTGTTTACTTTACGCAAAGTTCTTTTAATGCAGTTGTCTGTTGCTTTGAGTTTACACTATGGGTGGGACTCGCAACTTAATACCAGCGAGATGTTTTGGATAGATATCTCAAGGTGGATGATTAGTAGTAGATGCAGATGGATTTCGGTCTACTTACCTCAGCGTACCGCCCATGCTTTGAACCTCTACCTTTCTTGCAACTTAGTCAGCATTGGTTTGCGCACATGGTCCTGTCAATTGCCCAGCTGTAATTCGTTTACCTCACATAGCTGTTTTATCGTCTTTTGGGAGAGAGACATCACTAGTGAACATCATGAGGCTCCGGTCCATATTACCATCATTGATCACATCCACTATTTACTTTCCGCTTTTACTTACTATTGCAATTACATCTATCACTATTATCACTTGCGTTTGATCCTTTGTAAACTACAGCCGGAGGGATTGACAACCTCTCTGTACTCGTTGGGAGCAAAGTTATTTGTATCTGTGTGCAGGTCCACGTTGATTGCTAATATCTGGCGCCGTTAGCAGTTGACACCTTCTTGTTGAAACTGGGAGTCTCAGGGAAATTGATCCTTGGTATTGCCAAGGGAAAACTTCCGCTACACTGCATCTCAAACCTTCCACTTGGGGTAACCAACGAGGGGCGAGAAGCCATCACTCCCAAAGCTACTCAAGCCACCAAGTCTGCACCCAAGAGAAGCACTAGAAACATTCTAGCTTCAGAGAAGAACAAGGCCACAATGCCTGAGATTGATGAAGATGCTGAGGTCCAAGTGCTCAGAAAGTTGAAGCCCAAGATTCTAGATCATTATAATACTCATATTGTTGCTGAGGATATGAAGTTGAGGAAGGATGCAGGTCTCGGAAAGTGGAGACAAAATGACCCATATGTTGTGAGGAGAAGGACTGATGTGGACTACAGATTCCATACCAAAGAACAGCAAGACTTCTATGAGACAATTCTGCTTGACAAGAAGCTCATAGTGTGTGATATGAGATAGGTTGATTGGGACTTCATCACTTGTTGATGACTTGGAGACACATAAGTTTGGAACTGTACATCACTTGTTGTCTGGTCTAGCAACTATCAACACTATCTTGAGGCATACATTGTTGCCCAAATCTGGAGATCACAAGATGATAAGAGGACATTCAATCAACTTGCTGCATATTTCTGATGTGCCTCAGAAATTCAAAGTCATGTGTGTGGTTGTTGAAACAATGAAGAGGACTGCTGCAGATCAGAAGAGATCATGTGGGTATGCTCCACACATTCAGGAGCTCATCAACTCCAAGATGGGCACAGGCATATACTTGTTGGACAAGGAACAACTGCCCCTATATCCAGACTTTGAGGACAACATTGTTTTCATGGATGAGAATGAGCCATCTTCAGTGCAAGCACATGAGAAGAGAGAGAAAGCGAGAGCTGAGAAAGGTGCCAGAAGCATCTCAAGTGCCCCTCAAATCCAAACAAGATCAAATGGCATATCTGATTCAAGCAACAATGAGGATTGAGAAGGGCTTGGCCACCCTGACTCAGAATCAGGAGAGCTTGGAGAGGATCATTGAAACTAAGTTCTATGGTCTTGATCTGAAAGTGACAGAGATCTAGTCTGCAGTTGAGCAGCTCCAGGAGGAAGCACAAGAGAGAAGATGGCATGCTACCACAGATGCATTTCAGCGAGTGCCTAGAGGTCAGAGGTCTGCTACAGTACCAGTACCTGATATGAGAGCTACTACATCAGCACCAGCAGCCATAGCTTCAGTGCCACCTCCAGCAGCCACTCCACCAGCTCTAACTACATCATCTGAAGCCTTCGTCCTTGGAGTTCTCTCTACACCGCCTCCCGAAGACCAAGCCTGAGAGACGCATAGCACTATTTATTTTGAAACTTTTTGGTAACTTGTTGCCAAAGGGGGAGAAATATGTATAGATCATAGGCTTCGAGAGAGGGTGTTTTGCTTTTTGGTCTCTCTTGCTTTTGGTTGAACTTTATTGCGTGTTTGTTTTATACTCTATGTCTGTGTGTGAGATACTTGTTTGATCATGTGGTTGATCATATGCTACCTTAATGGTTTCTTGGATGATATTATCTTTTATATCCTTATATGATCATTCACTTTTCGTGGTGATGAATGCATGTTTTCAGTTTATATCATTTGAGCGCTCCACCGAGATGTATGTGACATGGAAGAGTAACCCATGATCCTAATCGATTGTGCATTTGCATTCAAATGCAAATTTTAAATAATGCACAAATTTAGGGGGAGCTCTTGTTTATCACATACTTCTCAAAGCGACCATGTATTTAAATCTCATTATCTTTTGTCGATGCTTTGATCTATATGTTATCATCAATTGCCAAATAGGGGGAGATTGAAAGTGCAACTATCCCTGGGTGGTTTTGGAAATTCCTAACAACATATAGCTCATTGAACTAATGCTATCTCAAGATAAACATTTCAGGAAAGTTCAATGATTGGCATGGCATGGACAAGGAATGTGGACCCCTCAAAATACTAAGGACACATATTGGCTCAAGCTCAAGACTCTACATTTTTTATTTTAGTGACCCAAGATCACATTGAGTCCATAGGAAAGCCAATACTATTAAAAGGGGATGAGGTGTTGCTTAATGGTGATATGCTCCAAAATCCTCAACCACTTTCTCACATCCACATATGTCCCAAACCAAAAGTCAAACTCGGCCCCACCGAAAAATTCTATCCGGTGCCACCGAGTTCATTTGACATAGCCACTTCCACTAAACCCTAAACCTTTCGGTCTCACCGAAAGGGATCTTGGTCTCACCGAGATGGGATTGCAAACTCTCTATTTCCCTTCGTAACATTTCAGTCTCACTGAGATGAGCGATCGGTCCCGCCGAGTTCGCAATCAAAACTCTCTGTTTCCCATTCGTAACGTTTCGGTCCCACCGAAACAAGCGAATTGGTCCCACCGAGTTTGCCTGACCAACTCTCTGTAAGCTCATTACCAAAATCGGTCCTACCAATTTTGTGTAATCGGTCTCACCGAGATTACGTTATGCCCTAACCCTAATAAAATCGGTCCCATCGAGTTGATCATATCGGTCCCACCGAAATGCCTAACGGTCACATTACGAACTAAATCGGTCTGACCAAGTTCTTTGAATCGGTCCCACCGAGTTTGGTAAATTGTGTGTAACCGTTAGATTTTGTGTGGAGGCTATATATACCCCTCCTCCTACTCTTCACTCGTGGAGAGAGCCATCAGAACATATCTACACTTCCATCATACATGTTCTGATAGAGAACCACCTACTCAAGTGTTGAGATCAATATATATTCCATTCCTACCATATGAATCTTGTTCTCTAGCCTTCCCCAAGTTGCTTTCCACCCAAATCATTCTTCCACCATATCCAAATCTGTGAGGAATTCTTGAGTGTTGGGGAGACTATCATTTGAAGCATTTGAGAAAGGATTTCATCATCAACACACCGTCTATTACCTTTTGGAGAGTGGTGTCTCCTAGATTGGTTAGGTGTCACTTGGGATCCTCCGACAAGATTGTGGAGTTGAACCAAGGAGTTTGTACGAGCAAGGAGATCGCCTACTTTGTGAAGATCTACCCTAGTGAGGCAAGTCCTTCGTGGGCGATGGCCATGGTGGGATAGACAAGGTTGCTTCTTCGTGGACCCTTCGTGGGTGGAGCCCTCCGTGGACTCGTGCAGCCGTTACCCTTTGTGGGTTGATGTCTCCATCAACGTGGATGTACGATAGCGCCACCTATTGGAATCACGACAAAAAATTCCGTGTCTACACTTGCATTTGCTCCCTCCAAACTCCTCCCTTTACCTTCATATGCAATTGTTTTACATTCTGCTGCTATACTCTTAGAATTGCATGTGTAGGTTGATTGCTTGACTTGTGCTAAGTTGCTAAAATCTACCAAGAATTAAAACTAGGAAAAGGCTAGATTTTTATTTGGTCAAGTAGTCTAATCCCCCCTCTAGACATACTTGTGATCCTACACTATGCATCCAACTCTTTTTGGTCCCTGCAATTTGGGCGTCAAGCCTCTTGAGTAAACATGTAGGATGATGACAAAGACTCATCTTTGAGGAAGTGAAAACAATAGAGGCCCCGAATTATCAGGGATGACGGCTTATTATATTGTTCTAGTATTTACATCATCAAATTATGTACATCATGAGAGCCGATGGCTCAAGTATAGTAAGGCCGGAGATGAGCAATATTCCACGGCCGACAGGTCTCCTCCTCTAATATGCGTGAATCCTTGTGTTCCCGAACGTCAATCAGATAGGATGACCCAATATGCAGATTCTTGCTGACGACGAAAGGTCCTTCCCAAGGCGGTGATAGTTTATGCATACCAGTTTGATCTTGGATGAGCCAGAGTACTAAATCGCCTTCTTGAAAGGTTCTGGTTTTGACTCGGCGGCTGTGATACCATCGTAAATCATGTTGATAGATCGCTGAACGAGCTGCCGCGAGATCACGCTCTACATCCAACAAATCCAATACATCCCGACGTACCTTCTCATTATCAGCTTCAACGTAAGTCGCCACTCAAGGCGAGTCATGACGGATATCACTAGGAAGAACAGCCTCAGCTCCTGCTACTTCTCGAGCTTGCGTTGTTGTAACATCCCAAAATTCTAATTTTTGGAATGTTATAATAACTAGATAGATTTGATTGTTGTTTGATGTGCTGAGTAAAATTGAGTGGAAATTGAAACTTTCAAAAGTTAAATGAGAGGGAATAAAATGACTTTCCCAAACTTTCACTTTGCTTTTTGATCTCCAAGGGAATTCAATTTCTTTTCAACACAAAACCCTAGAGTGAAGATAATATGACTTCTTCCATTTTATTTTAAATGATAAAGGGCTTTGAAAGGATTTTTGAATTTCACCCTAAAAATATTTTCAATTCAGAAACTTTAAGCAACTCAATGATTTTCTCGAGAGAAGATAAAATGACTTCTTCAAATTATAGGAAATATGAGTTGGAAGTTTTTCTGAATTTTTATGGAACTCAATTTCAAATATTGAGTTATTTGGGTTTTATTCAAATTATTTTTCTCCAAAAATAAATTACATGGAAAATAGGGTAACATGATTCCCTACAGTAGAAAATTGGAGAGAAATTAATTTGAAGTCTATTTGGTATTTTAGAATGATTTATTATTGGATTTTATTGCAGCAGTAGGACGTTTTGATTTATTAGAATTTGTGGGCATTTTATTTGGCAGCAGGAAAATGTCCATCTTGTAGGATTTCTTTTTCTGCAAATTTTGATATATAATATGCCTATATTATATATTGAAATTCTTTTCCTTTTCTTTTGTTTTCGTCGTCTATTAAAAAATGTTTAAAAAAAATCTTCTCAGCTGAACTGGGCCGGCCCAGCCACTGCCAGGCCAAGGCCCAGCCCAGCTCGCCCGTCCCCGAGCTCCGGAAGGAAACCGCCGCCGCCACGCCTCGGCGTCCGTGCCCAGCACGTCTCGCCGCCGCCTCTTCCCCCTTGCCCCTTCCCCACGACATCCCCTTCCCCTCCTCCTATAAAGCTCGAGGGCCCAGCCCCGACGCCGCCCCTCTCTCTCCCCGCATCGCGCCGCCGCCGCCGTTGCAGAACAACCGGCCCCGCCGCTGCTGGCGCTGCTGCCTCGCCGCCCGCGCCGTGCCTCGCCCTCGCCTCGCCAGCTTTGCTCAACGTCGCCGCCCCGCTGCTGGCCCCGCCCTACGACGCCCGCCTCGGCCCACCGCCGTTTGCCGCCCCTCGCCGGAGCTCGCCGGCCGAAGCTCCGAGTCCGACCCGCGCCCGATCCGCCCCGGCAGTTTTCAACGGAAAACCAGCCGACTTGGTAAACCTCTAAAACCGTCCGGTTTCCTTAGATCGTTTTTCGGAAAACCCGTTTAGATATGGTTTTTTTTGGTTAAGTATCTACTGAACGTTCGTCTGTTAGGATCTAAAAACGAACGATTTCGTTCGTTAGAGTCCCGAATCGAACATTCGGTACTTAATCTTTTTCTTTTTCTTTAGATTTCTGCCAGGGACTTAGATGTAAATACTTTATTTATAGTTTAGCCCCTGAACCTTAAACGACCATAACTTTTTACCAGTTGGTCCAAATCCAACGAAAGCAACGCTCACATCTTCGTTACGATCCCCTCTTTCCAGTAATACAACTTAAACATGTTTTTGAAAATTTTAAAATTTCAATTCAACTAGTTTTAGATTCAAACTGCTTTGATCATAACTTGAGTTTCGTAACTCCGTTTCAGTTGATTATTTTTGCAAATCGAAGCTCTTGATCTAAACTTTCTCATAAGGCCAAATTCACATAATTTTGGTACTGTTGGAAATTGTTTTATGTTTCAAGAGTCATTCGTTTGTTTTCGAAGTTTTCCGAAGTGTTTATTCGTTCTGTCCGATCTTTCTGAGTGATTGCTTATGTGTGGTTACCATTGCTTGCTTACGGTAGATTGACCGAAGTGTGACGAGTAGAGCTATCAAGAGTTTTGAGTGCGAATCATCTTCATCAACATTGCAGGCAAGTTCACACTTTGATCATATTTTCCAATACCCAGTTTTCAATGCATTAGTTATATCCTCAAATACATTGCATGAGTAGGATCTATTAACATGTCGGACTGGGAAGTAGATGAGGTAGTACCTATTACCTGTATTAATTTTCAAACCCTTGGGAGTTACTTCTATGTTTGATTAGGTTGCCATTGCTTTGCTCGTAGACGTGGTTTGGGTTTGAGTGAAATCCATGACAGATGTGAGTTGTTAATTAAAGGTTCAACTTAAGGTGGCTACTTGAATACACATCTGGATGGATTGGTTGGGGCACCCTGGGGATGGACCAGTGGATTGCCCAGACACCTGGTGATGCCAGTGTTGTCCTAGGAAATCTCGGGGTTCCGTGTGATTGTCCTATTGGAATGCCACCCAGGCTCAAAGGGATCATATAATATTTTCATGCCTAGAAACTTCCGTGTGCAGCCACAAGCTATTATGGGCTCTAGCATAGTTGACTAAGTTGTGCGAACTCTTTCAGTGGTGGACTAGCAGATGTAGGGGGATGTAGGTTGGTACGGTCCACCCGGACGTAAGGTGCTAGTGCTTCTGAAAGACTGTGTCTCGGTCATCCGTTTCTCAAACAACATGTAGTGCGAGAATCCCAACGGAGGTGATCGAGTCTTGTGGGGAAAAGTGCACAAACCTCTGCAGAGTGTAAAAACTATTCATGAGTAGCCATGTCCCCCGTTATGGACATCTTTGAGTATCTAGAAGTGGATTATTTGTTGATCTCATCACTCTATAATTTAATTTGTTAGGTTAATGATGACTTTAATTTGGGATTGAGATGGGGGTACCATTCTCAACTGTTCATGATTTAAATTTAACAAAGTAGTTAAATAAAATGCATTCCTCTGTGGTAGGGAAAATCAGCTTTACGCAAAAACAGCCATACAACCTCCACCAGCCAAATATGCATGTAGTTGTAGGCATTATTCATCATTCTCATTACAGTGTGAATTTGCCAGTACATTCAATGTACTGACCTACATGGCTGCAATGTCTCATGTTGCAGGAATTATTCGACGAGTAAGTGTTACGTTAAGGTTGCGCTGTCTACACTCAACTTTGCCGTTGGTGTTGATGGAACCCACAACCTTTGTTGCTTCCGCTATGATCGATTGAGGTAATAGTATTTACGTTACTTAATACATGTGATTTACCTCTGTTATAAATCCTCGAGTACTGTGTGTGTCAGCATACCGATCCAGGGATGACACTTAAGCACAGAGACTTGATCCATTCGGATCGGGTCACTACAATTGTATTCCCTCGAAGAGGAAATGGTGATGCGGCACAGTAGCATAAGTATTTCCCTGAGTTTTTGAGAACCAAGGTATCAATCCAGTAGGAGACCACGCGCGAGTCCCTCGCACCTGCATAAACAAATAAAATCTCGCAGCCAACGCGATAAGGGGTTGTCAATCCCTTCAGGGTCACTTACGAGAGTGAGATCTGATAGATATGATAAGATAATTTTTTGTTATTTTTGGTATAGAAATAGAAAGTAAATAAAGAAAATAAATAACGGCAGCAGAAATTGGCTAGTTGATGGGAGATTAATATGATAAAGATAGACCCGGAGGCCATAGGTTTCACTAGTGGCTTCTCTCATGATAGCAGAATTCTACGGTGGGTGAACAAATTACTGTCAAGCAATTGATAGAAAAGCGCATAGTTATGAGAATATCTAGGCATGATCATTATATATAGGCATCATGTCCGTGACAAGTAGACCAAAACGATTTTGCATCTACTACTATCACTCCACACATCAACCGCTATCCAGCATGCATCTAGAGTATTAAGTTCATAAGAACAGAGTAACGCCTTAAGCAAGATGACATGATGTAGAGGGATAAACTCAAGCAATATGATATAAACCCCATCTTTTTATCCTCGATGGCAACAATACTATACGTGCCTTGCTGCCCCTGCTGTCACTGGGAAAGGACACCGCAAGATTGACCAAAGCCAAGCACGTCTCCCATTGCAAGAACTATAGATCTAGTAGGCCAAACCAAACTAATAATTCGAAGAGACTTCCAAGGATATTAGAATCATACATAAAAGATTTCAGAAAAGAATCCAATATTGTTCAAAGATAATCTTGATCATAAACCCACAATTCATCAGATCTCGACAAACACACCACAAAAGAATTACATCGAATAGATCTCCTCGAAGATCGAGGAGAACTTTGTATTGAGATCCAAAAAGAGAGAAGAAGCCATCTAGCTATTAACTATGGACCCAAAGGTCTATGGTAAACTACTCACAACTCATCGGAGAGTATGTGTGTTGATGTAGAAGCCCTCCGTGATCGATCCCCCTCCGGTGGAGCTCCGGAACAGGCTCCAAGATGGGATCCCATGGGAACGGAAGGTTGCGGCGGTGGAATTAGGGTTTCTTCTGTTGCCTCGATGTTTTCAGGGTATGAGAGTATATATAGGATGAAGATGGGCACCGGGGGACCAACAGATGGCCCACGAGGGTGGGGGCGCACCCCCTGCCCTCGTGGCCACCTCCTTCGCTTCCTGGCGTGTACTCCAAGTCTCCTGCATTGATATTTTTCCAAAAATAACTCTCCCTAAGGTTTCATTTCATTTGAACTCTGTTTGATATTCCTTTTCTACGAAACACTGAAATAGGCAAAAAAAAGAGCAATCTGCACTAGGCCTTGGGTTAGTAGGTTAGTCCCAAAAATAATATAAAAGGGTATAAGAAAGCCCATTAAACATCCAAACAGAATATATAATAGCATGGAACAATCAAAAATTATAGATACGTTGGAGACGTATCAAGCATCCCCAAGCTTAATTCCTACTCGTCCTCGAGTAGGTAAATGATACAAACAGAATTTTTGATATGGAATGCTAACTAACATAATTCTCAATGTAATTTTCTTTATTGTGGCATGAATGTTCAAATCCGAAAGATTCAAGACAAAAGTTCATATTGAGATAAGAATAATAATACTTTAAGCATACTAACAAAGCAATCATGTCTTCTCAAAATAACATGGACAAAGAAAGTTCATCCCTACAAAATCATATAGTATGGCTATGCTCCATATTCGTCACACAAAATACTCAAATCATGCACAACCCTGGTTTCAGCCAAGCAATTGTTTCATACTTTAATTTTTTCAAACTTCTTCAACTTTCACGCAATACATGAGCATGAGCCATGGATATAGCACTATAGGTGGAATAGAGTGGTGGTTGTGGAGAACACAAAAGAGGAAGATGGTCTCACATCAACTAGGTGTATCAATGGACTATGGAGATGCCCATCAATAGATATTAATGTGAGTGAGTAGGGATTGCCATGCAACGGATGCACTAGAGCTATAAATGTATGAAAGCTCAACAAAAGAAACTAAGTGGGTGTGCATCCAACTTGCTTGCTCACGAAGACCTAGGGCATTTGAGGAAGCCCATCGTTGGAATATACAAGCCAGGTTCTATAATGAAAATTCCCACTAGTATATGAAAGTGACTAAACAAGAGACTCTCTATCATGAAGATCATGGTGCTACTTTGAAGCACAAGTGTGGAAAAAAGATAGTAGCATTGTCCTTTTTTCTCTTTTTTTCTTTTTCTTTTTTTGGGCCTTTCTTTTTTTTCTTTGGCCTTTCCGTCTTTTTTTCTTTTTTCTTTTCTTTCTTTCTTTTTCTTTGGGACAATGCTCTAATAATGATGGTCATCACACTTTTATTGATTTACAACTCGATACTAGAACAAAGTATGACTCTATATGAATGCCTCCGGCGGTGTACCGGGATGTGCAATGAATCAAGAGTGACATGTATGAAAAACTATGCATGGTGGCCTAGCCACAAATACGATGTCAACTACATGATCATGCATGGCAATATGACAATGATGAAGCGTGTCATATGAACGTAACGGTGGAAAGTTGCATGGAAATATATGTCGGAATGGCTATGGAAATGCCATGATAGGTAGGTTTGGTGGTTGTTTTGAGGAAGCTATATGGTGGGTGTATGATACCAGCGAGAGTTGCGCGGTACAAAAGAGGCTAGCAATGATGGAAGGGTGAGAGTGCGTATAATCCATGGACTCAACATTAGTCATAAAGAACACACATACTTATTGCAAAAATCTACAAGTCTTCAAAACAAAGTACTACGCGCATGCTCCTAGGGGAAGGGTTGGTAGGAGTTAACCATCGCGTGATCCCGACCTCCACACAAAGGATGACACTCAATGAAATACCTCATGCTTCAAATTTGTCACACAACGGTTACCATACGTGCATGCTACGGGACTTGCAAACCTCAACACAAGTATTTCTCAAATTCATAACTACTCTACTATCATGACTCTAATATCACCATCCTCATATCTCAAAACAATCATCAAGTATCAAACTTCTCATAATATTCAGTCCACTTTATGTGAAAGTTTTTACTATACCCATCTTGAATGCCTATCATATTAGGACTAGTTTTATAACCAAAGCTCATTACCATGCTGTTCTAAGAGACTCTCAAAAAGATATAAGTGAAGCATGAGAGATCCATAATTTCTACAAAATAAAAGCACCACCGTGCTCTACAAGATATAAGTGAAGCACTAGAGCAAAACTATCTAGCTCAAAAGATATAAGAGAAGCACATAGAGTATTCTAATAAATTCCAATTTATTTGTATCTCTATCAAAAGGTGTGTCCAGCAAGTATGATTGTGGAAAACTAAAAAGCAAAGACTCAAATCATAAATGATGCTCCAAGCAAAAGACATATCATGTGGTGAATAAAAATATAGTCTCAAGTAAAGTTACCGATAGACGAAGACGAAAGAGGGGATGCCTTCCCGGGGCATTCCCAAGCTTAGACTTTTGGTTATCCTTGAATTTTATCTTGGGGTGCCTTGGGTATCCCCAAGCTTAGGCTCTTGCCACTCTTTGTTCCATTGTCCATCAAATCCATACTCAAAACTTGAAAACTTCATAACACAAAACTTAGCCAAAAATCTCGTGAGCTTCCTTAGTATAAGAAAACAAACTACCACTCAAAGGTACTGAAATGAACTAATTCTTTGTTTATATTGGTGTTAGACCTACTGTATTCGAACTTCTCTATGATTCATACCCCCCGATACTACTCATAGATACATCGAAATAAGCAAACAACACACGAAAAACAAAATCTGTCAAAAACAGAACAGTCTGTAGTAATCTGTAACTTTCGAATACTTCTGTAACTCTAAAAAAATTGAAATAAATTGGTGGACGTGAGGAATTTGTCTATAAATCATCTGAAAAAAATAATCAACTAAAAATCACTCTCCAGTAAAAAAATGATAGCTAATCTCGTGAGCGCTAAAGTTTCTGTTTTTTACAGCATGATCGCATAAACTTCACACAAGTCTTCCCAAAGGTTCTACTTGGAACAAACACTAATTAAAACACAAAACCACATCTAAACAGAAGCTAGATGAAATATTTATTCCTAAACAAAAGCAAAAACAAAGAACATAAAATTGGGTTGCCTCCCAACAAGCGCTATCGTTTAACGCCCCTAGCTAGGCACGATATAAGAATAGATCTAGGTATTGCCATCTTTGGTAGGCAATTCTTCGATTAAGCACTTATAATTATTAGGAATTTCTTCCTTCCTATTAATAACCAAACTTCTAGGCAAAGAGAACCAAGTTTTAGCACGATCTCTAAGTGAAAACGGAAATAGCTTCAATTTAACAATATCATTATCTGTATATCTCTTCTTTTGCATATTGCACAAATCAACAAAATTGTTTAGATGGGTAGCGGCATCTTCACTAGGAAGGCCAGAAAATTGATCTTTCATGACAAGATTCAACAGAGTAGCATTGATCTCACAAGATTCAGCATCTAAGATAGGAGTAATCGGAGTGCTAATAAAATCATTATTATTGGTATTGGAAAAGTCACACAATTTGGTATTATCTTGAGCCATAGTGACAAGCAAGCAATCCAACACACAAGCAAACAAGAGGCTAGCAAACGGTAAAACACATGGAAAAATAAGGGCGAATAAAACGGCAAGGGTGAAGTTGGGGAGAGGAAAACGAGAGGCAAATAATGTAGTGCGAGGGATAAGGGTTTGTGATAGGTACTTGGTATATGACTTTTGCATAGATCTCCCCGGCAACGGCGCCAGAAATTCTTCTTGCTACTTCTCGAGCTTGCGTTGTATTCCCTCGAAGAGGAAAGGGTGATGTAGCACAATAGCGTAAGTACTTCCGTCAATTATGGAGACCCAAGGTATCAATCCAGTAGGAGACCACGCGCGAGTCCCTCGCACCTGCACAAAAAAAATAAGAACCTCGCAGCCAACACGATAAGGGGTTGTCAATCCCTTCAGGGTCACTTACGAGAGTGAGATCTAATAGATATGATAAGATAATATTTTTGGTATTTTTGGTATACAAACAGAAAGAAAATAAATAACGACGGCAGAAATTGGCTAGTTGATGGGAGATTAATATGATAAAGATAGACCCGGGGGCCATAGGTTTCACTAGTGGCTTCTCTCATGATAGCAGAATTCTACGATGGGTGAACAAATTACTGTCAAGCAATTGATAGAAAAGCGCATAGTTATGAGAATATCTAGGCATGATCATTATATATAGGCATCACGTCCGTGAAAAGTAGACCGAAATGATTCTGCATCTACTAATATTACTCCACACATCGACTGCTATCCAGCATGCATCTAGAGTATTAAGTTCATAAGAACAGAGTAATGCCTTAAGCGAGATGACATGATGTTGAGGGATAAACTCAAGCAATATGATGTAAACCCCATCTTTTTATACTCGATGGCAACAATACTATACATGCCTTGCTGCCCCTGCTATCACTCGGAAAGGACACCGCAAGATTGAACCCAAAGCCAAGCACTTCTCCCATTGCAAGAACTATAGATCTAGTAGTCCAAACCAAACCAATAATTCGAAGAGACTTTGTAACATCCCAAAATTCTAAATTTTGGAATGTTATAATAAATAGATAGATTTGATTGCTGTTTGATGTGCTATGTGAAATTGAGTGAAATTTGAAACTTTTGAAAGTTAAATGAGAGGGAATAAAATGACTTTCCCAAAACTTTCACTTTGCTCTTTGATCTCCGAGGGAGTTCAAATTCTTTTCAACACAAAACCCTAGAGAGGAGATAATATGACTTCTTCCATTTCATTAAATGATAAAGGGCTTTGAAAGGATTTTTGAATTTCAATCACGGGATATTTTCAATTCAGAAACTTTATGCGACTCAATGATTTTCCTGAGAGAAGATAAAATGACTTCTTCAAATTATAGGAAATATGAGTTGGAAGTTTTTCTGAAATTTTCTGGAACTCAATTTCAAATATTGAGTTATTTGGTTTTTATTCAAATTATTTTTCTCCAAAAATAAATTACATGGAAAATAAGGTAACATGATTCCCTACAGCAGAAAATTGGAGAGAAATAAATTTGAAGTCATTTTGGTATTTTAAGAATGATCTTTATTGAATTTTAGGGCAACATTAGCACCTTTTGATTTATTAGGATTTGTGGGCATTTTAGTTTGCAGTAGGAAAATGTTCATGTTGTAGGGCTTATTTTTCTGCAAATTTTGATATATTATACGCATATATAATATTTTAGTTTATTTCTAGTTTATTCTTTTCTTGTTTGTTAAAAAATGTTTAAAGAAAAAAAAGTCTCCTCCGCCGTACTGGGCCGGCCCAGCTCCCGCCAGGCCAAGCCCAGCCCAGTCACCGCCACCTTCCTTCCCCGAAGGAGACCGCCGCCACCACGCCCCGGCGTCCGTGCATAGCACGCCTCGCCGCCGCCTTTGTGTTGCCCCTCCTCCAAGAAAGCTCGCCCCCTCCGCCTATTTAAGTCCCCGCCGCCGCCCCGTTCTTCTCCTCTCTCCCTCGCTCTCGCACGCGTCGCCGCCGTCGCTGCACTTCTCGCCGACGCGAGCTGCTACTGCTGCCGCCGCCGCGAGCTACTGCTGCTGCCTCCCACCGTTGCACGCGCCGCGCTCGCCGCGCCGCCCCTCGCCCCGCTCGCCAGCGCCGCGCCCGCCGCCGTCTACCGCCTCCAACCGGAGTTCGCCGTCGGCTGGAATTCGCCGGAGCTCCGATGCTCCAAACCCGATCCGCCCCGCGGAAAAACCGCCCGAACCCGCGGGTTTTGAGAAAAACCCTAGGTAAAGCCCCGGTCTGGTTTTTTTTTGGGTTAGATTAGGTTTTCTTCGGGTTTTTTAGTTAGATCTATTTAGAAACCGTTCACTATTTAGGGTTCATTAGTGAATGTTCGCTCTGTAACTTTTTTCTTTTCTGTTTAGTTTTCAGCCAGGGACCTCTCTGTAAATATTTTATTTACAGTTTAGCCCCTAATCTTCTTTCGGCCATAACTTTTTACCAGTTGATCCAATCCAATGAAACCAACGCCCATGTCTTCGTTACGATCCCCTCTTTCCAGTAATACAACTTCAACATGTTTTTGAAAATTCTAAAATTTGAATTCAACTAGTTTTAGATTCAAACTTCGTTTGATCATAACTTGAGTTTCGTAACTCCATTTAAGTAGATTCTTTTTGCAAATCGAAGCTCTTGACCTAAACTTTCTGATAAGGCCAAATTCACATAATTTTGGTACTGTTGGAAATTGTTTTATGTTTCAAGAGTCATTCGTTTGTTTTCGAGGTTTTCTAAAGTGTTTATTCGTTTTGTCCGATCTTTCTGAGTGATTGCTTATGTGTGGTTACTATTGCTTGCTTACGATAGATTGACCGGAGTGTGACGAGTAGATCTATCAAGAGTTTTGAGTGCGAATCATCTTCATCAACATTGCAGGCAAGTTCACACTTTGATCATACTTTCCAATTACCCAGTTTTCATTGCATTAGTCAAACCCTCACACATTGCATGAGTAGGAGCTTTAACTTGTGGGACTGGGAAGTAGATTGAGGTAGAACCTATTACCTACATTACATTTCAACCTTTGGAAGTTACATCTACGTTTGCTGTTAGGTCATGCTATGCTCGTAGACGTGGATTGGGTGAGTGTATCCATGACAGATGTGAGATTGTTAAATTAATGGTTCAACTTAAGGTGGCAACTTTAACACACATCTGGGTGGATTGAGGCACCTGGGTATTCCAGCGATTGCCTGTTTTTTTATGGACCGCCACCCAGGCTCAAAGGGATCATGAGATTATTCATACTAGAAACTTATGTGTGCAGCCACAAGCTATTATGGGCTCTAGCATAGTTGACTAAGTTGTGCGAACTCTTATAGTGGTGGACTAGCAGATGTAGGGGATGTAGGTTGGTACGGTCCACCCGTTCGTATGGTGCTAGTACTTCTGAAAGACTATGTCTCGGTCATCCGTTTCTCAAACATCATGCAGCACGAGAAATTAAACGGAGGTGATCGAGTCTTGTGGGGAAAAGTGCACAAACCTCTGTAGAGTGTACAAACTGATCATGATTAGCCGTGTCCCCGGTTACGGACATCTTGAGTATCTAGTACTTGGATTATCATGTGAATCTCATCATGTTACTCCAATTAATATTGTTGGGTTTAATGATGATTTTTAATTGGGGTTGAGAGGATGTCTATCTTCTCAACGATGTTTCAACTACCATGATAGTTAATTAAAATCTATTCCTTTGCAGTAGGGAAAAATTGGCCTTACGCAAAAACTTTAACCTTACAGCCTCCACCAGCCAAACATGCATGTAGTTGTAGGCTTTGTTCATCATTATCATTACAGTGTGAATTTGCCAATACATTCAATGTACTGACCCTTTGTGGCTGCAACGTCTCATGTTGCAGGATTATCTTACAACATGTTAGGGTTACGATTTCTACACTCAACTTTGCCGTTGGTGTTGATGGGAATCCACAACCTTTGTTGCTTCCGCTATGATCGATTGAGGTAGTAGTATTTACATTACTTAATACATGTGATTTACCTCTGTTATAAATCCTCGAGTACTGTGTGTGTCAGCATACCGATCCAGGGATGACACAGAACACAGAGACTTGATCCATTCGGGTCGGGTCGCTACAAGATGGTATCAGAGCACATGTTGACTGTAGGACGTGACCCTAGAAACTGGAAGACCATAGGAAAAGTTTTCTCTAAAACTATCTCTTTCAACAGACTCTTATCTCTCTTCTTTTCCGAGCTTTGTCAAAATCTTCCCTTTGACCTTAAATAGTTAGACAATACCCTTTACCATTTGGACCACTTCGGAGTAAGAGGATTTCACCATGCCTTGGAAGTGTTGAAGCTACAACAGTGGATACTCCGAAGATTTGAAGAGTTGACAACTTTGAAGAGATGATGACCTTTAGAAGACCAAACCCCTGTTATGTACTTACGTTAGATACGATGATTGTGAGCCGTCATTTGTTTGATGTTTTCTGACGGCCACAAATTAAAACCGTATTTTCAAAACTATTGCTTGTATTGAGTGCCCCTCTCTATCTCTTCTGAATCTCATCCCAAAACCCTTGGACCCAATAGAGGATGACTGAAGATAGACTTGAAGTCTCTGGACCAATGACCCAGCCGGAGGCAGAGTTATGGATACAAAACATGGAGGATCACTTCAGGAAGAATTTAGTTGAAAGGAAGTATGAAGTTTAATAAGTTCTTCAGTACTTTACAAAAAGTGCTGCAACATGGTGGAAGATGCATCAAGCCATACAAGGATGTAATAGAGCAGAAAATTGGGAAGAATTCAAGAAGACTCTGTTAAGATCCCGTCTCATCCGCAAGCGTGCTGACCACCCGAAGAAGAAACATTGTGCCTGCAGGATTTGTGGAGAAATAGGACACACCCAGGAGGAGCATAAGGATGAATGCCCAAATTGTGAAGGAAGTCACCTAGCTGAAGAATGCCCAACTAGGCAGATTACTTGTTTCTTGTGTGAAGGGACTACCCACTACCCTGCTCAGTGTCACATTTACCCCATGGTACAACGAACTATCCAGCAGAAGAAAGAAGCAATGAAAGAAGCCCTCGAGGAAACCTTAAAGGAATCCGCGATGGAGGAAGATATTGACGACCCTGATGGAGAAGGACTAAATAGATATTACACTCGTGCTTGCTATTCATGTAGAGAAGAAGGACATTTTTCACAGCATTGCACGAAGGAAAGCCATGAGTATCTGGGAGACTACCTGACAGAAGAAGTGGAGTTTGATCCACAAAAGATAGAAGAATTGATTGGAACAAGGAAGTCGTGGAAGAGAAAGAGCATGTGTCCCCAGAACAACCCAATTTTTGCGGAAAAGGACCTGAGTCACATCACATGTTACCGATGTAAGGAATTAGGTCATTATGCTAGCAATTGCCCAACCAGGAAGCGAAGAACCCAGTGAACCAGGATAGTCGCCATGAAGTCCCTAGATTGTCTTATGTCATTAGTTTACGCTGCAAGGAAGTAGGGCATTTTGCCAGAGAAGTTTCAGACCGCAGGAAGGATGATCAGAGTAGTTGAGATCTGGAAATTAGAATGAAGCATGTAGCTAAATATGGAATACCCTTTATTACAATGTTGAGTTGAGTATGGAAATAACATTGTAATAGTTCGTGAAGCAATGGAAGTTGAGATGTTTGGAATCTCATTGCTATGAGTTGTTGGATGATTGTGAGTGCCTCTCTTGTGATCTCACCCAGACCAAAACCTAGAACCCATGGAGTAGCTGACCCAAACCTTTCTTGGACAAAAGACCCCATTTTACCCATGGATGTTCGTATGTTGTCCTAAGAACCCCTTCTGTCTTATGCCTACAGATGACAACCCTTTACGAGTCTTTTCTTAAAGGCCCGGAAACCATCATGACCTTGACTAGTGATCAGGATTATCCAAAAATCCTGAAGGACATGATGAAGCATATTCACCTGGAAGGAGATGCAGTTTACAAGGGTTATCCCTTCATGGAGAATGGAGCTGAACTTTGGTACGTGGAGGTCCACCTCCATCGTGTGAAAGGAGTTTGCCCAAAGACTATGGGTCAATACTTTTTCATCTCCTGAGTACCGCGAACAGCATTCTTCGATTCTGTTCGTGAAGCTACTATGGAGGCCATACGTCAGATTGGATAAATACTCGAAGCAAGACTTCGTTATACCCAGGGATGCCTGAGTATGATGCATGCAGAGATGGTGGAGATGAAGCACACAGCCAATAGTATGAAGCAAAAGATTGATGATTTTAAGAATCACGTTGCACAATTCCCTTTGGGACTGAAGCGTCCTTAGCTAGGACAAGGGAATAAAGATGGGAGGAATATTTGACCATACCCCACTATGTGGATGGCAACATTTGTAGTGAAGCACCTCTGAAATTGAGTTTCGAATACTAGTTCAGGATATAATAAGAGATTTGATATGAGAAGAATATGGATTAATGATAAACCAGTGCATTTTGTTTAGGGCGATACTTTTCTGAGTGAACCCTGGACCAATGGAAAGGCAAGTGTTGCTCCAAGGAGTAGAGTTTGCACATATAAGTTGGAGTTTATTTTGATATGAGGCTTACCCCAAGAATATGAAGGAAAGAAGTATGATTGGATTTTTAAGAGGGTGTAAGGCTGAAGTATGGAACTATAGTGACCCCAAGGATTGAGTTATGGATATAGAAGTTCTGACGTGGACCCTTTAGCCGAGGACCTAAGGAGGCTACATAATCACAAGGGAACCACGAGACTTGTCAATAGTTATGTGTATCTGCTGTAGTAAAGCAGTGCATTTTGCTATAGATTGTACCAAGAAGAAGGAGTTTTGTGCTAAGTATTGGAGTTGACGCAAGAAAATGGAAGTGTAGTAGATCGTAGTAAGTTAAGAATCAATACAGTTGGCATCAGGGTATTGATTTGGAATTGTTACTACATAAGTGAAGGGTGAAGACATGGTGCCTGGAATAAGATTTTGAAGAGAACTAGTGTTTTCATTTTAAGTGTGGTAGAATCCAACACCGTTACCCGAATACACTAGCTAGTGGTTAGCTACGTCAGACTTGGAATGGATTGCCCAAAGATGAGTCTGAGTAATTTCATCATAGTTTTACCCACAGAGAAGTAAGGTATAATTGGATGGATTTAAGAAAGCCAAAGAAGTTGGATGTTGGAAGAATGATCAGTTGCAACCCGAGGATGAGACCAAGTGTTGCTAGTGATGAGATGAGCCATAACCCACAGGCCCCAGGACCTGTCAAGAAAGCAAGCTCATCCTTGCTGAAGGAAAACCCCTGGAAGAAGTGACGACCTTTGTCAATAGACGATCTTATAGGTTTTGCGCTAAACCCGAGGGTTGTGAACACGATAGACGGTTGTTTGGCTTGCAGAATAAATGGATATGTTTGAACTCGGTTCGTCAACAAGATGAAATTCTGCAATGCTTGTGAGGATGACCGAGTGTTAGAATGCGAGATTCACTAAACCATATACAAGGTAATGATTTGGGTGCGGGATGGATTGATCACCATACCGACTTACTCTAATTATTCGCCTCTGTTATACGGGATGGTAAATCTGAGTGACTTACCTATAGTAGAGAGACGGTGATGCCAAACTTTGTTTAAACCTTAGAATGGTATAGACATTTTTCCCTGGTACACGGCATGATGTTGCCAACCGTAGGATATACGGTGAGGATGAAGCCCAGACCCGTTTTCTGCAGGGACCCAACAAATTGTTTGATGAACCCATGAGATATCGATATTGTATAGAATTGGCGCCAGACCTGTTAGTTAAGAAGAATCAGTCTCGAAAGGACCGTATCAAGATGAAAGGATACACGAATTGAGGGCAAAGGTTATGCCACTTCCGAAAGAGCCAGAGAAGGAAATACCCTGAAGATTTGAGAAGACCGACTCTGTCAACCCAATGGATGGAGTACCTGCGTTTTGATGGAACCGTAACCATCATTCTAAGTGTGGTAGCACACTAGGCCACACCAATCAGTGGATTTGTTAGAAGACCCCCAAACCCTAACCTATTTCTTGCTAGCCTCTCCGAATCTCGAGGACGAGATTCATTTTAAGTGTGGTAGGTTTGTAACATCCCAAAATTCTAAATTTTGGAATGTTATAATAATAGATAGATTTGATTGCTGTTTGATGTGCTGTGTGAAATTGAGTGAAATTTGAAACTTTTGAAAGTTAAATGAGAGGGAATAAAATGACTTTCCCAAAACTTTCACTTTGCTCTTTGATCTCCGAGGGAGTTCAAATTCTTTTCAACACAAAACCCTAGAGAGGAGATAATATGACTTCTTCCATTTCATTAAATGATAAAGGGCTTTGAAAGGATTTTTGAATTTCAATCTCGAGATATTTTCAATTCAGAAACTTTATGCGACTCAATGATTTTCCCGAGAGAAGATAAAATGACTTCTTCAAATTATAGGAAATATGAGTTGGAAGTTTTTCTGAAATTTTCTGGAACTCAATTTCAAATATTGAGTTATTTGGTTTTTATTCAAATTATTTTTCTCCAAAAATAAATTACATGGAAAATAGGGTAACATGATTCCCTACAGCAGAAAATTGGAGAGAAATAAATTTGAAGTCATTTTGGTATTTTAAGAATGATCTTTATTGAATTTTAGGGCAACAGTAGCACCTTTTGATTTATTAGGATTTGTGGGCATTTTAGTTTGCAGTAGGAAAATGTTCATGTTGTAGGGCTTATTTTTCTGCAAATTTTGATATATTATACGCCTATATAATATTTTAGGTTATTTCTAGTTTATTCTTTTCTTGAATGTTAAAAAAATGTTTAAAGAAAAAAAAGTCTCCTCCGCCGTACTGGGCCGGCCCAGCTCCCGCCAGGCCAAGCCCAGCCCAGTCACCGCCGCCTTCCTCCCCCGAAGGAGACCGCCGCCGCCACGCCTCGGCGTCCGTGCGTAGCATGCCTCGCCGCCGCCTTTGCCTCGCCCCTCCTCCAAGAAAGCTCGCCCCCTTCGCCTATTTAAGTCCCCGACGCCGCCCCGTTCTTCTCCTCTCTCTCTCGCTCTCGCTCGTGCCGCCGCCGTCGCTGCACTTCTCGCCGCCGCGAGCTGCTGCTGCTGCTGCCGCCGCGAGCTGCTGCTGCTGCCTCCCACCGCTGCACGCACCGTGCTCGCCACGCCGCCCCTCGGCCCGCTCGCCAGCGCCGCGCCCGCCGTCGTCTACCACCTCCAGCCGGAGTTCGCCGCCGGCTAGAACTCGCCGGAGCTCCAAGGCTCCAAACCCGATCCGCCCCGCGGAAAAACCGCCCGAACCCGCGGGTTTTGAGAAAAACCCTAGGTAAAGCCCCGGTCTGGTTTTTTTGGGTTAGATTAGGTTTTCTTCGGGTTTTTTAGTTAGATCTATTTAGAGACCGTTCACTATTTAGGGTTCATTAGTGAATGTTCGCTCTGTAACTTTTTTCTTTTCTGTTTAGTTTTCAGCCAGGGACCTCTCTGTAAATATTTTATTTACAATTTAGCCCCTAATCTTCTTTCGGCTATAACTTTTTACCAGTTGATCCAAATCCAACGAAACCAACGCCCACATCTTCGTTACGATCCCCTCTTTCCAGTAATACAACTTCAACATGTTTTTGAAAATTCTAAAATTTGAATTCAACTAGTTTTAGATTCAAACTTCGTTTGATCATAACTTGAGTTTCGTAACTCCGTTTTAGTTGATTCTTTTTGCAAATCGAAGCTCTTGACCTAAACTTTCTGATAAGGCCAAATTCACATAATTTTGGTACTGTTGGAAATTGTTTTATGTTTCAAGAGTAATTCATTTGTTTTCGAGGTTTTCCGAAGTGTTTATTCGTTCTGTCCGATCTTTCTGAGTGATTGCTTATGTGTGATTACTATTGCTTGCTTACGATAGATTGACTGGAGTGTGACGAGTAGATCTATCAAGAGTTTTGAGTGCGAATCATCTTCATCAACATTGCAGGCAAGGTCACACTTTGATCATACTTTCCAATTACCCAGTTTTCATTGCATTAGTCAAACCCTCACACATTGCATGAGTAGGAGCTTTAACTTGTGGGACTGGGAAGTAGATTGAGGTAGAACCTATTACCTGCATTACATTTCAACCTTTGGGAGTTACATCTACGTTTGTTGTTAGGTCATGCTATGCTCGTAGACGTGGATTGGGTGAGTGTATCCATGACAGATGTGAGATTGTTAAATTAATGGTTCAACTTAAGGTGGCAACTTTAACACACATCTGGGTGGATTGAGGCACCTGGGTATTCCAGCGATTGCCTGTTTTTTTTATGGACCACCACCCAGGCTCAAAGGGATCATGAGATTATTCATACTAGAAACTTCCGTGTGCAGCCACAAGCTATTATGGGCTCTAGCATAGTTGACTAAGTTGTGTGAACTCTTACAGTGGTGGACTAGCAGATGTAGGGGATGTAGGTTGGTACGGTCCACCCGTTCGTATGGTGCTAGTACTTCTGAAAGACTGTGTCTCGGTCATCCGTTTCTCAAACATCATGCAGTGCGAGAAATTAAACGGAGGTGATCGAGTCTTGTGGGGAAAAGTGCACAAACCTCTGTAGAGTGTACAAACTGATCATGATTAGCCGTGTCCCCGGTTACGGACATCTTGAGTATCTAGTACTTGGATTATCATGTGAATCTCATCATGTTACTCCAATTAATATTGTTGGGTTTAATGATGATTTTTAATTGGGGTTGAGAGGATGTCTATCTTCTCAACGATGTTTCAACTACCATGGTAGTTAATTAAAATCTATTCCTTTGCAGTAGGGAAAAACTGGCTTTACGCAAAAACTTTAACCTTACAGCCTCCACCAGCCAAACATGCATGTAGTTGTAGGCTTTGTTCATCATTATCATTACAGTGTGAATTTGCCAGTACATTCAATGTACTGACCCTTTGTGGCTGCAACGTCTCATGTTGCAGGATTATCTTACGACGAGTAAGTGATACGTTAGGGTTACGATTTCTACACTCAACTTTGTCGTTGGTGTTGATGGGAATCCACAACCTTTGTTGCTTCCGCTATGATCGATTGAGGTAATAGTATTTACATTACTTAATACATGTGATTTACCTCTGTTATAAATCCTCGAGTACTGTGTGTGTCAGCATACCGATCCAGGGATGACACAGAACACAGAGACTTGATCCATTCGGGTCGGGTCGCTACAGACTTGCAAGGATATTATAATCATACATAAAAGATTTCAGAAAATAATCCAATATTGTTCAAAGAAAATCTTGATCATAAACCCACAATTCATCGGATCTTGACAAACACACAGCAAAAAGATTACATCAAATAGATCTCCTCGAATATCGAGGAGAACTTTGTATTGATATCCAAAAAGAGAGAAGAAGCCATATAGATAATAACTATGGACCCGAAGGTCTGTGGTAAACTACTCACAACTCACCGGAGAGGCTGTAGTGTTGATGTAGAAGCCCTCTGTGATCGTTCCCCCTCCGGTGGAGCTCCGGAACAGGCTCCAAGATGGGATCTCACGGGAACAGAAGATTGCGGCGGTGGAATTAGGGTTTTGTCTGCTGCCTGGATGTCTTCAGGGTATGAGAGTATATATAGGCTAAAGAGGGGCACCGGGGGAGCAACAGGTGGCCCACGAGGGTGGGGGCGCGCCTACCCCCCTAGGCATGCCCCCTGCCCTCGTGGCCACCTCCTTCGCTTCCTGGCGTGTACTCCAAGTCTCTTGCATTGATATTGTTCCAAAAATAACTCTCCCAAAGGTTTCATTTCGTTTGGACTCCGTTTGTTATTCCTTTTCTACGAAACACTGAAATAGGCAAAAAAACAGCAATCTGCACTGGGCCTTGGGTTAGTAGGTTAGTCCCAAAAATAATATAAAAGTGTATAATAAAGCCCATTAAACATCCAAAACAGAATATATAATACCATGGGACAATAAAAAATTATAGATACTTTGGAGACGTATCAGCTCCATAGACCATGAAGAAAGGTGTGTAACCTATAGATCTGTTGGGTGTTGTATTGATGCTCCATAACACCGAAGGTAACTCCTCCACCCAACAACCCGGCGTTCTCTTCAAAGGAACCATAAGCCGATGCTTGATGCCTCGCAGAATCTCTTGATTAGCCCGTTCCGCTTGACCATTAGATTGGGGGTGAGCCACGAAGGAGACATCAAGTCAAATATGCTCTTGTTGATAAAATTCCCTCATAGCACCTTTGGACAGATTAGTGCCATTTTCTGTTATGATACTGTGGGGAAAACCAAAATGGAAAATCACCTTCTTGATGAATTGAACTACCGTTTCCACATCACACTTGCTAACCGGCTCTGCCTCAATCCACTTGGTAAATTTGTCCACTGCCACCAAAAGGTTGGTTTTCTTATCCTTGGACCTCTTAAAAGGTCCGACCATGTCAAGCCCCCAAGTCGCAAACAGCCAAGTTATTGGAATCATCCTCAATTCTTGAGCCGCAACATGAGCACGCCGTGAGAACTTCTGACAACCGTCACATGTGCTGACCAAGTCTTCAGCATCAGCATGAACCGTCAACCAATAGAACCCATGACGAAAAGCTTTGGCTACAAGAGATTTAGAGTCGGCGTGATGACCACAATCTCCTTCATGGATCTCTCGTAGGATCTCATAGCCTTCCTCAGGAGAGATGCAACGTTGAAACGCTCATGTAACACTGCGATGGTGTAATTCCCCATTAACAATTGTCATTGACTTAGACCGCCCAGTTATCTGTCTGGCCAAAATCTCATCCTCAAGCAACTCGCCCCGGGTCATGTAAGCCAAATACGGGACCGTCCAATCAGGAATAACGTGAAGATCTGCCACCAATTGTGCCTCCGGGTCAGGAACAACAAGGTCCCCCTCTGTAGGTAACTTGAAAGATGGGTTAATCAGAACATCCAAAAACGTGTTAGGCAGCACCGGCTTACGCTGAGCACCTAACCTGCTTAAGGCATCAGCCGCCTCATTCTTCCTTCGATCAATGTGCTCCACTTGGTAACCCTTGAAGTGTCCTGCAATAGCATCAACCTCTCGGCGATAAGCCGCCATGAGTGGATCTTTGGAATCCCAAGTGCCAGAAACCTACTGGGCTACCAGAACTGTATCGCCAAAGCATCTTACCCTACTTAAGTTCATCTCCTTGGCCATCCGAAGACCGTGGAGCAAGGCCTCATACTCAGCTGCATTATTAGTACAAGGGATCATTAACCAGAGAACATAAGAAAATTTATCACCTCGTGGGGAAGTTAAGACAACTCCAGCCCCCGAGCCTTCTAACTGCCTGGACACATCAAAGTGAATAGTCCAATATGTGTTATCCGGCTTTTCCTCGGGCGCTTGCAATTCTGTCCAGTCATTGATAAAATCCACGAGCGCTTGTGATTTGATGGCCGTTCAAGGCACATATTTTAAACCATGAGGCCCAAGCTCAATGTCCCACTTGGCTACCCGATGTTCGCACACGAACACGTCACCGTGTACCTCCAATGCTGAGGGTGATGCACCACAGCTCATGTCGAAGGAGACCCGTCTGGAATCGCGGTACGCAAGCAATCCAGTGGGTGCTTTTGAGGACCCCCGAGGCCCCACACGCCCGGGAGGGACCCCGTCGGGGCGCGGCGGTGGCTATGGGCTTCCCTAGGTTGACCTGATCGCCCTGGGGCCTCGAGGTTCGCCGCCCTACAACAAGAAGAACATGCGAAGAACGAGGAAGAAGAAGAACAAGGAAGAGAGATAAAGGTAAAGGTAAAAGTGGTAGTTGTGTTTGTTCGATTGTGTGTTGTTCAATCGGCCATCACCCCTTAGGTATATAAGAGGCGGCTGGACTTCCCGTGCAAGGAAAAGGCTTCAATTCATGTCCAAAGCCCTAGTCCAATTCAGATTTGTTTGATTCGAACTTTCCAAAATTGTTCGGTAAAATCTGGCTGCACCTTGCGGGCCATGTTTGGGGTAGTAAACAACCTCGGATGCAAGCGAGCCCAAAAGCAATCTTGACATTTCTACGAGACGAACAACTTTCATGTTGAACGTTTTTTTATCTGAGGCCATCTTGAGGGAGTTTTCGGCTGTTTTTCGAAGTCTGCAGTAGCGAAATTCAAAACCCGGATGAACATACCCGGAGTGTCCAGCCATCCACGGTGAAATCCAAAACCCGGATGGTTGTCCCCGGAGTGTCCGGCCATCCAGTGCAGCTGCATCTTGTACTGGCTGTAACTTTTGCATACGACCTCGGATTAAAGCGATTTTTATATCAAAATCATCCGTTTCGACGAGACACACAACTGTCATGTGAAACTTTTTCTATTTAAAGCCTTATTAATTAGGTTTCAAGCCATTCTTTAATCTGATGTCAACATGAGCATCTCTGAACTTGTCATAACTTTTGCATCCGAGCTCCGTTTTAGAGCATCTTCATATCCATCTTGGTCTTCTCTAAGAAAGCCGTACCATGGTGACTTCCAATCAAAAGTTTGAATTAATCTTGACATAGCTTTAAGAAACCTCTACGATTGTGCCACTTTGGAGCGTCAACACATGCCCCCCTGTTTTTCGGCAAAGCTAGCGTGCCGAAAAATAACTTGTGCCATGGTGGTTCTAAGGACGATGTCAACACTCCATCGGCCATTTATATGCTTAGGGCGATAATTATATATCAGCCATCTTTTTTTTTGAATCCTTGATGCAAACTTGGACGAAACCTTCTCAACTTCATTAAAAATCCGATGGTAAAGTCTCATAGATATGTATCTCAAGGTCATCCTCCAAACCATATTGTTCACACTTTTGCTAGGATAAATGTAGGATCGAAAGTAGGTCTAGAGGGGGGGGTGATTAGACTACTTGACAATATAAAAAAATCTGCCTTTAGATCATGCAAAGTTTTTGGCAGTTTCACAAACAAGATCAAATCAAGTAACACCCTACACATGCAATTCTAGAGTATATGCAGCGGAAAGTAAATTGCACATGTAAAAGAGAGGTGGAGAAGATCAAACGCAGTTTGGTGACACGGAGATTTTTGTCGTGGTTCCGATAGGTGGTGCTATCGTACATCCACGTTGATGGAGACTTCAACCCACGGAGGGTAACGGCTGCGCGAGTCCACGGAGGGCTCCACCCACAAAGGGTCCACGAAGAAGCAACCTTGTCTATTCCATCACGGCCTACGCACACGGAGGACTAGCCTTACTCGGGGTAGATCTTCACGAAGTAGGCGATCTCCTTGCCCTTACAAACTTCTTGGTTCAACTCCACATCATCAAGACGGAGGCTCCCAAGCGACACCTAACCAATCTAGGAGGCACCACCCCCCAAAAGGTAATAGACGGTGTTGATGGTGATGAACTCCTTGCTCTTGTGCTTCAAGTGATAAACTCCCCAACACTCAACTCTCCTCACTGATATGGCTGTGGTGGAAGAAAGATTTGAGTGGAAAGCAACTTGGGAAGGCTAGAGATCAAGTTTCATATGGTAGGAATGGAATGGCTTGATCTCAACACAAGGGTAGGTGGTTCACTTCTCAGAAAGTGTATGGTAGAAGTGGTGGTACTTTCTGATAGCTCTCCTCACGAATGAGGAGGGGGTGGAGGGGTATATATAGCCTCCACACAAAATCCAACCGTTACACACACATTTGACCAATCTCGGTGAGACCGAAGTTAAAACTCGGTCAGACCGAAAGTTCAAATATAGTGAACGTTGGGATTTTCGGTGGGACCGAAAATACCATCTCGGTGAGACCGAAGTGAGTCAAAGGTTAGGGTTTGCCATCTCGGTGAGACCGAAAATATAAACTCGGATATTCCGAATTGATGTCAACTGATCACAGAAGGTTGGCAGCCCTTTTTCGGTGAGACCGAAACTCAGAATCGGTTTGACCGAGAAGCTAGGGTTTGGAGAAACAACTGAAGAGGTTCATCTCGGTGGGACTGAGTTGGAGAAATCGGTGTGACCGAGATGTTAGGGTTTGTGTTAAGTAGTGAATAGTGCTGATAGTTGAGGGAGTTAGATCACCAAGCACTTGAGCAACAAGAACATTAACACAACCTCATCCCCTTTTAATAGTATTGGCTTTTCCTATGGACTCAATGTGATCTTTGATCACTAAACCAAAAATGGAGTCTTGAGCTTTTGCCAATGCTTGTCTTAGCATTTTGAGGGGTTCACTTCTTCAGACATTTCCATACCCATATCATCGAACTTCTCTGAAATGATTCTCAAGATAATATTAGTTCAATGATATATATGTTGTTATTAATTACCAAAACCACCCGGGGATTAGTTGCACTTTCAATCTCCCCCTTTTTGGTAATTGATGACAACATATAGATCAAAGCTTCGACAAAAGATATAATCAATGAATAACATCGTCGCTTTGAGAAGTATGTGATAAACAAGAGCTCCCCCTAAATTTGTGCATTATTTAAAATTTGCGTTTGAATGCAAATGCACAATCGATTAGGATTATGGGTCACTCTTCCATGTCACATACATCTTGGTGGAGCGCACAAAATGATAAGAATGAATAACATGCACTTAATCACCAAGACAAGAGTAAATAGCCATACAATAAGGAATAGCATAGGATAAGCAATGAGCACACATTAAAGCATAGTATGGCTAAGCACTCATTAAGGTAGCATCAAACGTAGTAGCAAGCACACTTAAAGTTTCAGGAACCAAAAGAAACCAATGTATCTCAAGGAAAACCGGCAAAAGAACGAAAAGACGAAAGAGCACTCTCTCTCTCGAAGCCCTATGATCTATAACAATTTCTCCCCCTTTGGCAACAAGTTACCAAAAAGTTCGAAAGAGTATAGAGCTAAACGTCACTGCGGGCTCGGCTGGCTGCTCCCGTCTGGGTCGATGTCGGTGTAGAGATAGCTGCATCTGCGAAGACCTCTGCTGATGTCTGCGGTGGAGGAGTGGATGCTGGAGCTGTAGGAACTGCTGGAGCTGTAGCTGGTGCTGAAGTGGTAGCCCTGGAGTCTGTCACTGGGATAGCTGCAGATCTGGATCCTCTGGGAACCTGAGCAGCCTGGCGATGAGAGTCCTGGACTAGATCATCCTGCATAAGCTCTGCTCTCTCCTGCTTAGTCTCCTCCATGTCTGCCTCAAGCTTGTTGACAGACACCTGAATCTCAGTCAGCTTCACGTCTAGAGCGTGGATCTTGTCCTCGACAATCCTCTCAAGGCTCTCCTGAGATTGCTCAATGCTGGCCAGGCGTTGTTCAATTCTCCGGGTTGCTTCAAGAATCTGATCTCCAAAGCTCTTTGGCTTAGCTGCTGCTGCTGCTGCTGCCTCTTTGTCAGCTTTGGCTTTCTTTGCAGCTTCGATCTTGGCTTGCCCTTCAACTGAGGTGGGATCCTCTTCATCCATCACAACTACGTTGTCCTCATGCTCTGGCTGCAGTGGCAAGTGCTTCCTATCCAACATGAATTTGCCCGTGCCAAACTTGGCGTTGATGAGCATCTGTATCTGCGGAGCAAACCCACATGACCTCTTCTGGTCAGCTGCAGTCCTCTTAATGGTCTCTACCATCAAGTCCATCACCTTAAAAGGTGCCTTCTCATCGAGAATGTGCAGCATGTTGATAGAATAGCCTCGTATCATCCGGTGGTCACCTGACTTAGGCATCAAAGTATGCCTCAGAATAGTGTTAGTGGTGGTCAGACCTGCCTGGAGATAATACACTGAGCCGAGCTTCCATCCCTCCAAATCAGCAGCTGGGATCTCCTTGTACATATTCTTCATAGAATCATGACTCTTCTTAGGAATCCCATAGACATCAATGTCGTCCTCTCTCTGCACAGGAGCGTTCAGAAGTTCTGCCCATTCTGCAACAGTTGAAGAAAACCTTTGACCTTCAGTCATCCAGGTGATCTTGCCATCAGGGTAGAAGTGGGCTGTGGCATAGAACTGCATGATCATCTCGTCATTCCATGCTGTCAGTTCTTGACCAACAAAATCAGCAACTCCACATGCAGTAAAGCTCTCATGCACATGGGGAAAGAAGTCCCGGTGCTCTCTACTGTCAATGTACTTCCAGTCAACATACCTGGTGTCAGCAACAATGGGCTTCTTATCCATTAGCACTGTCTCATAGAAATCCTGCTGCTCTCTGGTGTGGAATCTGGGGTCCACAGCAGTCCTTCTTCTTACGGCATATGGATCAGACTGTCTCCATAGCCTGAGACCTTTGTCCTTCCTTGCCTTCATGTCCTCAGCTTGAGGATGAGCATCATTGTGGAGTGGCAACTTGGGACGGAGCTTGAGCAACACATGCTCTTCATCTGACTCAGAAGGTGGCATCTCACCTTTGTTCTTCTCAGAAGCTGGAATGCTTCTGGTTGTCCTCTTGGGCTTCTCTGGAGCTGCCTTAGCTGGAGCAGGCTTCTTGGGCTTGGAGGAGGCTTGAGCCCGAATAGCATCACCCATGAACTTAGCTTTCTGAGGAGGAGGCTGGGGTGCTTCTTCTTCTTCTTCTTCTTCAACATCAATTTGAGGTTCAGCATAAACAACTCTCTTCCTCTTGGAAGTCTTCTTCACCTTGCTTGGAGCAGGCTCTTCCAAGTTGAGCTTCTTGGCAACTGCAGACTGTTTTACCTTGCTTGTACCTTTCCTTGGCTGCTGCCCTTGGTGCTCTTTGGCAACCACATTCCTCTTGGGCTTGGAGGTAACTTCCTCAGCAACAAAGTCGGAATCCTCATCATCAGAAGTTCTCTTCTTCCTGGTTCTCGTAGCTGCGGGAGGCAGACCACTAGGGGTGCTCCTCTCACCATCATCACTAGAGCTGCTTGCAGGACTTGTATCTGCCTCTGGAATTTCAGCAAACGGTGATTCAGACCTGTTCTGGCTGTCACTGACATCTGACATGGCTGAAAGACCTGTGAAAAGATAAGGTATAGGCAGAATGGAAGAGTTATCACAACTGCAGAAGTTTTTGCAAAAAAATGAGTTAAAAAACTTAGTTTTGAGTTTTCACAGAATGTATTTCGGTCAAACCGATTTCAAGTTTCGGTGTAACCGAAGTGTTCAACAGAACCTACACACCACTTTCGGTCAGACCGAAATGGGTTTCGGTCCTACCGAAAACTTAGGGTTTCACAGAAACTTCAATTCGGACATTCCGATATTCACAACTCGGTCAGACCGAACTATGTAGTGCAATGGTCAGAGACCAAATCGGTCAGTCCGAGTTTCAGGAATCGGCTTCACCGAGATGCATTCCGTGGAAACCTAAACCTAAGAATTTTCCTCGAAACTAGAAGATCTTAACAATGTATTGGGATCATATCAAACTTCGATTGAATCAGGGCAGTCCTATCATGCAAGAATCAGAAGTGGAGCATGAAAGGGATCGGGACACACCCTAACTTGGTGGTGTCCCTCTACGGCGACAACGGCGGAGAAGATTACCGTTGACGGCGGCGGAGACCTGCGGCGAGGGCGCACAGGTGATGAAGGCGACGATCCGTAGACCAGGGCGGCGGCAGCAGGGGTCTTGGAGGGCGAACGTTTGAAAGGAATAGATCGCGCGCAGCCCTCAGTATATATAACCCCGTGCTGTCAGTGGGACCGAGTTGAAATACTCGGTGTCACCGAGATGCATAATTGCAGTGCAGTTACGCATATCGGTCAGACCGAGATTTTGAACTCGGTTTCACCGAGATGAAACCTAGATCAATCTAAGTGTTTCGGTTGGACCGAGATTGAGAAGCCGGTCAGACCGAAATGGACTTAGAAGGTTTTGGAAGTCAGCCTTAGACGAATCGGTGGTTCCGAGTGCTCCTCACTCGGACTGTCCGAAAAAGACTTGTTCAAAGTTGTGATATAAGCATGAATAGAATTTGAGACAAGATAGCATAGATAGCTAGGGAAGGTGCTTAGGCATTCTTGTCCATCCATTTGGCCAGAAAAAGAAACCAAAACAATCAAAACCACAAATGGATGTCCTTGAATGAATAAAAACATGCATTCAACATGCTCACACAATAAGATAGCAACTGAAATATGTGTCAAACATGCACAACCAAAACTCTAGCTACTAGCACACAATTTGTCGATGACTAGGTCATCTATATATGAGTATATTGACTTAGGAGCCAAATGAGAACATTTGATCATAGGTAATACTCATCGTTTAAGCACAAGTGGGGTTACCACTTTTACATAAAGCATTTATGTGTTCACATCATTTGGAGATGCTTTAGCTCAATTTTTAGAGCAAAGCTCCCCCTAGATGTGAGAACCCCTTTTAAAGGGTCAAACTAACCTTGGGTTGTCGTAGAAGACTTCATGTAGATGTTGAAGATGTGGATGCTCAATGTTGATGTAGATCATCAAGAGTTGAGAGCTATCCTTGGATTAGGGCACTTTCAATACCTACATGGGTTAGTCCCACAAGGAACAAACAAGAATATCCATGGACATAGAGTGAAGTACACAAAAGATAATGTCCATGAAAGCAATGATTACCTTGTCCCTTGACTTACCAACAAGAGGGTTTGTGACTCCATGAACAAGTGCATGATGTGGAAGTTGATTGCACAAGTTCTTGCCAAAATGAATATGAGTGAAGTTTGTTGGCGGAGTCACCCTCAAGAACCTACTAGTTCTTCTTCTTTGGGATCCACATCATCTTGATGGGAATCCTTGGTATTGTAGTTGAGCTTGACGAAGTAGAACTTGATGTGTCCTTGGGAACCCACTTGACCATGGCTTGAGGTGCTTCAATGAATGCATCAATCTCCTCTTGAAGCTTGTCCTTGGCCTTTAGCTTGTGGTCTTGTGGTGGAAGGTCATCTTGAGCTTGTTCCACATTGGAAGAAGTAGGATCATACTTCTCCTTTTGTGAGACAAACTGTGGAGTAGGGTATTGACCTTCTTCCCACTCAACACCTTCGGCGTTGAACTTTCGCTCAAAACCAATCCCTTGATTCTTTCGGTGTCTTCCTTGTTTGCGAACAATCTCCTCAAAGTTCTTGCTTCCGGCAAGACTCTTGTAGACACCTTTCTCTATGATTTCCTTCAATAAGCTATTTTCTTGCTCAAGTGTAACTTGGCTTGAAACATTGTTAGTGGAATCAAGAGAACTACTAGAAGTAACAACATTTGATTTAACATTGTTATTGTTACTACTAGAAGAAGAATTTTTCTTATGCTTGTCATGCTTAGTCTTAATAGGTGGCAAGAAATTAGACAAGAGAAGTCGTTTGGCAAGATATGAAGAACTCTTCTTTCGAAGATCGTCATTGATCGCTTTTAGAAACTCATGTTCTTGCTCTAGAGTGAGCTTCTCGAAGCGTAGCTTCTCATGAGATCTTAGGAGCTCTCTATGATCTTCTTGAGTTGTTTCATGAGCTAACTTAAGAGTGTTTAGTTCTTTAGTTAGACGCTCAATCTCCTTCATAGCATTGTCATTCAACTCTTCTCGACTATAAAGACTACTAGCATTTTCATCATTACTAAGCTCACTAGATTTATCATGCAAGAGCTCATCTTCACCAAGTAAGTCATCCTCATCACAATCAAAGTCAATGAATTCAGGGTGTTTTACCTTGGGGCCTTTAGCCATGAAGCATCTTCCAATTCCCTCATTTGGTGAATCAAATAAGTCGTAGGAGTTGGAGTTGGAGGATACTAGTGCAAGTCCGGCAACACCTTCATCTTGACTATAGTCGGAGTCGGAGTGATAGCTTCCATCGGATTGACTGTCAGAGTCGGAGCCGGAGACCCATTCACCAACATGAGCTTGATGTCTTCTTCTTGTGTAGCTCCTTGATGACTTGTCTTTCCTCTCCGAATCTTTGCTTCTCCGAGAGGGTCTTCGTTCATAACGATCATCTCTACTCCTTCTCTCTCTCCGAGGAGACTCATCTCTTGCTCTTCTTCTTGGAGATTCTTCTCTTCTCTTGTGGGGAGCCGTACACTCATTTGAGAAGTGTCCGGGTCTTCCACAATTGTAGCAGTCTCGATCACGACTAGAAGATCTCTTTCCATCATATGATCTAGACTTTGAGCTTCTTTCTTTGCCTCTATTCTTGTAGAACTTGTTGAAGTTCTTGACCATTAGGCTTATCTCTTCATTGGAAACTAGCTTGTCACTTGAGGTAGTAGGAGCATCACTTGTAGCTTTGTAAGCACCACTTGACTTGTTGTGAAGCTCTTCCTTATCCTTAAGTGTCATTTCATGAGCAACAATTCTTCCAATGACTTCAGTTGGCTTGAGAGTCTTGTAGTTTGGCATCATTTGGATCAAAGTGCACACGGTGTCATACTTTCCATCCAAAGCTCTGAGAATCTTCTTAATGATGAATCGGTCGGTCATTTCTTCGCTTCCTAAGCCAGCAATCTCATTTGTGATGAGAGCAAGCCTAGAGTACATTTCAGCGACTCCTTCACCATCCTTCATCTTGAACTTGTCAAGTTGACCTTGAAGAATATCTAGCTTTGATTCCTTCACAGATTCAGTACCTTTGTGCATTTCAACCAAAGTATCCCAAATCTCTTTAGCATTCTCAAGACGGCTGATTTTGTTGAACTCTTCGGGACACAAAGCATTGAAGAGAATGTCACAAGCTTGAGCATTGTTTTGCAACATCCGCAACTCTTCGGGTGTAGCTTCGCGATCCGGAACTTTTCCTTCTTCAAAGAAATCACCTTGCATGCCAACACAAATAATGCCCCATGCGGCAGGATTATGACCAAGAATATGCATTTTCATTTTATGCTTCCAACTAGCAAAATTTGTACCATCAAAGTAAGGACCTCTACGATAATTACCCTCACTAGACGCCATACTCTCCTAGGTTGTGAAACCAAGCTTATGGAGTCCAATGCAATGGAAACCAAGGCAATGGAGACCAAAGCTCTGATACCACTTGTAGGATCGAAAGTAGGTCTAGAGGGGGGGTGATTAGACTACTTGACAATATAAAAATCTGCCTTTAGATCATGCAAAGTTTTTGGCAGTTTCACAAGCAAGATCAAATCAAGTAACACCCTACACATGCAATTCTAGAGTATATGCAGCGGAAAGTAAATTGCACATGTAAAAGAGAGGTGGAGAAGATCAAACGCAGTTTGGTGACACGGAGATTTTTGTCGTGGTTCCGATAGGTGGTGCTATCGTACATCCACGTTGATGGAGACTTCAACCCACGGAGGGTAACGGCTGCGCGAGTCCACGGAGGGCTCCACCCACAAAGGGTCCACGAAGAAGCAACCTTGTCTATTCCATCACGGCCTACGCACACGGAGGACTAGCCTTACTCGGGGTAGATCTTCACGAAGTAGGCGATCTCCTTGCCCTTACAAACTTCTTGGTTCAACTCCACATCATCAAGACGGAGGCTCCCAAGCGACACCTAACCAATCTAGGAGGCACCACCCCCCAAAAGGTAATAGACGGTGTTGATGGTGATGAACTCCTTGCTCTTGTGCTTCAAGTGATAAACTCCCCAACACTCAACTCTCCTCACTGATATGGCTGTGGTGGAAGAAAGATTTGAGTGGAAAGCAACTTGGGAAGGCTAGAGATCAAGTTTCATATGGTAGGAATGGAATGGCTTGATCTCAACACAAGGGTAGGTGGTTCACTTCTCAGAAAGTGTATGGTAGAAGTGGTGGTACTTTCTGATGGCTCTCCTCACGAATGAGGAGGGGGTGGAGGGGTATATATAGCCTCCACACAAAATCCAACCGTTACACACACATTTGACCAATCTCGGTCAGACCGGAGTGAAAACTCGGTCAGACCGAAAGTTCAAATATAGTGAACGTTGGGATTTTCGGTGGGACCGAAAATACCATCTCGGTGAGACCGAAGTGAGTCAAAGGTTAGGGTTTGCCATTTCGGTGAGACCGAAAATATAAACTCGGATATTCCGAATTTATGTCAACTGATCACAGAAGGTTGGCAGCCCTTTTTCGGTGAGACCGAAACTCGAAATCGGTTTGACCGAGAAGCTAGGGTTTGGAGAAACAACTGAAGAGGTTCATCTCGGTGGGACTGAGTTGGAGAAATCGGTGTGACCGAGATGTTAGGGTTTGTGTTAAGTAGTGAATAGTGCTGATAGTTGAGGGAGTTAGATCACCAAGCACTTGAGCAACAAGAACATTAACACAACCTCATCCCCTTTTAATAGTATTGGCTTTTCCTATGGACTCAATGTGATCTTTGATCACTAAACCAAAAATGGAGTCTTGAGCTTTTGCCAATGCTTGTCTTAGCATTTTGAGGGGTCCACTTCTTCAGACATTTCCATACCCATATCATCGAACTTCTCTGAAATGATTCTCAAGATAATATTAGTTCAATGATATATATGTTGTTATTAATTACCAAAACCACCCGGGGATTAGTTGCACTTTCAATAAATAATCAACAATAAACTTTCTCCCATCCTTACTTTCGCCTGCATACAAATTTCATTAGTGGCCGAAGCTATTGACTTCGGTTCGGCCTTACCTATGTTGATGAGACTAAGCATCGGAGAGAAATGCAATACATAATGATTAACATAATAGCCGGATGCTTACTGTGCCAACTCTTTTGAATTTTCATGTCTAAATATATGAATAATTTTAATGCAACCCAAGGTAAATTTTGCAACTAGACATACCCCAAGATAAACTATAAGTGATTCGTCAAAACATTGATAACCCTTGGATATTTGTTGCACTACTCATAACGAATCACCGAAAGCCTCAATATGTATAGCACCTATAGCAAGTAAAAGAGTTAATCCGAATAACAATGCATATTCGGCTTTGAGGCTTCAAAAATATAGCACCACAAGGAGATATATAAACAACACCAACACATTGGCCATTGCTACGAATTGAATCAACAAAACATAATCTCCATAGTACTAGAGAGACAAGGCTAACATCAATATTATGCATGTCGTTAATCTGATGTTCAGTAATAAAAATCAGCTATGCTTTGGCCTCTTATAGATCTCAAAGATGCATAAGACAAATCATATCCAAACAAAGTATAAGCCCACTAGCCAATTCTGTAACTATGAATTGGTCTATGCAATGTATATTCAATGATGTCTCAACTCCATTCAATCATAATATAGGCATACATATGAATTTCCATGAGCACATACCTTGTCTTACTCTCCAATCGAACTAAGGACAATGTTAGAATACTACACCGGCCATGCATTGACATACTCTTAGGACGATAGATAAATATCGGCCATTACCATGTGGTCCGTATAGAATTCATCCATCAAGTCATGTATAACCGAAATAAACAAATGAAATATCAATAAAATATTTTGGATCTTTGGATTAGCAAGAAAAAATGTAGCTTAATAAAATGTATAAAAATTTGGTAATACCCTCTCATGATTGAGAAAATTATGTCGTGTCCATGGATCAAAATAAATCCACGGAGGGTAATTGAACGTACATGATGATGAATTCCATGGCAAAGGCATCAATGGCATGGTTGAAGAATATGGATGATGTGCTAACCGAAGATTTTGATGGGGCAATGCAACTTTCGGCTTAATTGTTTTTGGCTCCCATCCTTCTCTTTATTTACTTTTGTAACACTTGTTGCAATAGAAGCATGCACATCATTTTTGTTTTGATTGATCCTCTTGGGAACCCATGTCATCTTCTTCTTTCTCAGCTCTTGTGCACTAAGATTTCCTAATTACTTCTTTTGCCAATACGATAAGCCGAGCGGGCATCTCGGCTGTGATACTGTTTTGACCAATGGCAATTCCTTTTTAGCCTTGTGCACTCTCAATTTATTTTCTTCAGATTTGGCATTTTGACTCTCAATAATTGGTTGCTTTGTCTCATTGCCTTTAGTAGCCAATGTCAACACTTTAATAGGCTCTTTTTCATTTGAGATCAAATCTGAAGTTGCACTCTTACGACCATCTCTTTTAACACGGTAAAATCGGTTGACCACCTCTTTCTTCTTCCTTGAGCTCTGGACCGATTCCTTATGATTGAAACGGTCTTTAACATGTGATTGTTCAAATGTTGATCATCTCGGAGCTGCATAATATTGGTGAGATGGTTTAAAATAAGATGGAGAATGTGCCCGTGTATCATACATGTCCCGTGATGGATATGAATCTACATGAGCATAGGGAGACATCCACGGCATTGGCATTGGCGACCCAAAATAAAGATATGAATATGTTGCATAAAAATTGTCACTTTGCCAATACTGATCCTCATACTTGCGCCTTGGGGGTGATCTTGGTTTCTTTGCATGATTTGGCCGATAAGCATTTTTCTCTTCACTCTTCTTTTGATATTTATCCAATAGTTCAGCGAAAGTGATTTTTGATCTCTTACACTTGCGCTTATTTCGGCCTTTGTTTTCTTTTGGTTTGGTTTCATCGATCATTGGATTTCCTTGTTGCCCCCAGCCCTTGGCGTCTTCATTGTAACTTCGATGGAATCTTCTCCCTCAAGATTATGTTCATTATGCCCTTGAACAACTTCTTTCCTTGAAAGCTTGATCCCATCACCTGCAGTTTTTCCCTTCTCTCTAAATGGATCGGCTTGAAGGAGCCGATGCAAAAAGTTTTTGCCATTGGGACCAATCGGAATAGACTGGCCATCTCTTGGTGTTTCAACAAATTTCAATCGTCCTTTTTTAATGGTCGATTTAACTATTTGACGAAACATATTGCAATCCTCAAAATTATGTTTGAATTCAAAGTTGTAATGAAGATGTCAGGGGGGTTGCCTTGCGCACTATGGTGCCATACAGCTAGGGATGAAGCATCTATCGTTGACACAACTGAGGTCTCATCAGCTTGTTCGACTGCTTGCGGGGCCTGAGCTTGCCAGGTCTAGTGCCTTCTGAAGTGCTCTTAGTTTTATATATTCTTTTGTCAGCGCATTTATATGCACTGGTGGCGACCTTTGATGCCCAGTGTATGTAATCCGCGGCCATGTTGCGCTTTATTATCACCGGTAGCGAACTTTGATTCCCAGTGGATGTAATATGCCGTAATTTCTTTGTTGTATAGTCTAGGTTTATTGTTTGGTCGGTATGCTGTAATTTAGGCCGGAAGGTTCAGTGGATCTCAGTGTTGTAGGTCTTCAGGCCGGCCCATTACTCATATGGGCCAAAACGTGGGCCTATAATCATCTTAGGCCATTAGCAGGACTAAGCCTATAGTAGTTTCCCGCCTTTAACAGGCCATGGGCTACATATTTACTGTAGTGACACTGGGCTTCCTACGGGCCGTAAAAACAATGGGACTTCTACGGTCCGTAGAAACAATGGGCCTTCTACGGGCCGTAGAAACAATGGGCCTTCTACAGGCCGTATCATCAATGGGCCTTAGACGGGCTGTATGATCGATTGGCCAAACATGGGCCAAAAACAGACTGCATTATGGTCGTAAACGGGCTAGAGTTGGAGTCGTCCATTCATGGGCCGACCATAACAGGCCATCGTAAATAGGTCGTATTTGATGACGCTATGAAAACGGCCCAACGTATTAACGGGCCACAAACGGGCCGACTATAACCACGGGCTGAATTTGGCCCACAATCAGAAAATGGCAGTAATGGGCCGTAAGTAACCAAATGCTGGAAATGAGCCCAAGAATAAATGGGCCCTGAGAAGGCCGAAAGATAACATGGGCTGCAAACGGCCCAATGGTTTAATAGGCCGCTAATGGGTATAAAGTGATACAATGTTCATTATGGGCCAGTTTCACCACGGGTCGTTAATGGGCCAAGAATAAATGGGCCCTGAGAAGGCCGAAAGATAACATGGGCTGCAAACGGCCCAATAGATTAATGGGCCGTTAATGGGTATAAAGTGATGCATTGTTCATTACGGGCCAGTTTCACCACGGGTCGTTAATGGGCCAAGAGTTGCAAAGGGCCTCATATGGGCCGAAAGACATCATGGGCCGGAACTTAAAATGGGTTGGAATCATATTGGACGGCCCAGATGATGCTACTGGGCCTAATTCGGATAGGTCATAATGGGCCCTCGGTTTGCCGGTTGTAAATGGGCTATATGCGAACAGGCCGTTAACAGGCTTTCCGTGGACCGGCCCGCCACCTTTTGACCAAGTCAAATAGGCCGGCCTTTTCACAGGAATAGGCCTCTGTTGGGTCGTGCCACATGTCGATGTATCATAGGCGCTTGGGGTCCAATGAGTGGATGACATCTGTCCCAACGGTGAGCCGAAACGTGTTTCCTCCAGCCAATGATGATTTTACACGTGGAAAATCCCCATTGGTCGGGGCTGTTAACGGGTTATCGGATCCAAAACCGGACCCGATAGCTTAACGGCGTTCCGTTACGGTGGATGCCACGTGTCGGTCACCCTTGACAAAAACACTTCTGTGATGCGTGATTTATTGTCATGGAAGTGGACACTTCCGTGATGATAATTTTGGTAATGTCATGGAACACTTCTATGACAGCACAGGTATGACTATATTGATTCTGTCATAAATTTATCATGGATGTACATGCATGACAGAAAACATGACCTACTGTAACAAACATGTATCATCACGGAAGTGTATTTGTTTTGTAGTGCTCATTCTGAACACAAGAAGCTAAATCCACAATTGACATGGGATGCTTGCATGTATCCTTGAAATGTCGGATAAACTTGGCCTTCAGCTTTGCCCACGATCAAATGGAGTTGGGGGGCAATCCGTTCAACCAGTTACGGGTTGTGCCTTCCATCATCATGGTGAAATACTTAGCACACGCGGCCTCACAAACATACAGTATCTCCATAGCCATCTCGTAACTCTCCACCCAGGCCTCGGGGGGGTAATCTGCTATGTAGTTAGGCATCTTACGAGGGCCTTGAAGTCTTTGGGAAAACGCTCGTTCCATATAGCCGTCGTTAAGCACGGCAGGCCCCAAGCTCAAGAAGCTCTACCTATCTCTACTGAAGTTGTCGGGTAAAATGGTGCCGGCTGATGTTCTGCCACCTGAACCGCCAGTTTGGCCTCTCGGCGCGTCCTTCCATGATCCACTAAGTCATGTGTGTTGGCACCATGTCGCGCCGGGTCATGCCCACGAGGCTGGTGACGGTGCCGCTCCGTGCTTGAAACCGCTGGCGAGTCAACGTGCCTGCTGTAGCTGACACTTGGACGAGGGGTCGAGTGAATTTGGTCACGACTATAAGAATACGCCTGCTGTTGTGCCAGCGCTGTCTGAAGAAGTTCCCGGGCCCTCCGGGTTTCCAGTGTCACCGTAGTTTCGCCCTCAACTGGCAGAGCCACCAATCTCGTTGCTGCTGCAATCATGTTATCCAGAGGGTTGGAGTAATGACCCGCCGGCATCGCCGGGTGATGAGGTGCGATGTGGATTTGATTCATATATGGAGAACCTGTCATGCACGATTGAACCGGCGCTCCGCCCCTAGGCACTTCGGCCGTCCGGTATATCCCCAGCGGGTTATTGGTCCCTGTTTCGGCTGTGTTGAAAAGATTCCTCGGCACGTAAACGAAAGGCAGACGACTCCGCTGCTTCCTCCTCTTGACCTCGTTAGTAGCATTCTAATCCATTGTGAGCCGGTAAGAATCTGCTTGAATCCGCTGAGCCTCAGCGTCCAAAACAGCTCGTTCTACAGTCATCCTAGCGTTTTCTGCTGCCAGGTCTTCTTTTGCTTTTGCTATCTCCTGTCGCAGCATTGCCACATCTGCCTTATGCTGCTCCTGGTTTTCTGGGGTTACCTCCGTTCTCATCAGATTCGCCAAATCCTCCAACAGATCTGTCAAGACTTGAGCCGGCGGGCGTGCTGGTCCGCCCGCGCCTGCCGTAGCCATCGTCGTCGCGCCGGGTGTTATGGCCTCGGCGGTTGTCGAGCCGAGAGCCGGCTGGGTGCCAATCATGAAGATCGCCACCCTGTTCGGCGGCTCACGGGGGTCCGGAATACTGTTACCATCGGACCAGCCCCCAAGCCGTCCGTTCTGTAGCTGATACATTGAATCGGTCTCACCCATCGATGATTCACTGTCAGAGAGGACGGCCGTCTCACCGCGAGATCCAGAGCCTCCAGCGCCCTGGATGTATCCAACAAAGGCACGCCTTACGGCGGGCTGAACCCGGGCAGGTCGCGCACGCTGAGCCGTCTCGATGATGTCGGTGCAGGTGTCCGGCTCAAGGCCAAGTTCGCCGATCTTGCTGATGAAGACGTGGATTCCACCGAAGGGGACCCGGTACCCATACTCAATTGAGCCGGCCTCGGGACCCCAGCCTGCATCGTCGATGTAGAGCTTGCCGCGATGACTCTTGGTCATCTAGCCCACGGCGTATCCCTTTAGCCCCTCGAAGTTGCCCTTCAAGAACTCGAAAACACCGTGCGCAGGCCCCATGGTGGGCGCCAACTGTTGTGGAGTTGTCACGGCAGATGTCCTAAGGAAAGGACTTAATTGTGGAGCCATACCGACATGGTTAGCTTAAAGGGGTTAAAATGGGACAAGAGACACAGGAAATTTATACTGGTTCGGCCCCTTGTGGTGAGGGTAAAACCTAATCTAGTCTGAGGTGCAATTGTTGGGGTTTCGATTGCTAGGGAGCGAGTACGCTTGCCTCGCTTTAGATCTATTGTGCATTCCCTAAGCCACTACCGGGTCGTCCCCTTATATACATGGGTTGACGTCCTGCGGCTTACGGAGTCCCGGTCAGCTCATACAATCGTGTCCGACTTGGTGACTCATTGTTACATGCCTTACAGTGCAAGTTAAACATACATGGCGGTTTACACTTACGGGCTCTAAGCCACTCTGGGCTTCGGGCCCTTTATACATTATTCTTCTTGAACCGCCATCTTCAACATGCTTCTGGGCTTGGCCCATGAACCGCCATTGGGTAACCCGTCCCCTCCTGGGCGGGTCATATCAAATAGCTATATCCCCAACAGAGACCTTGGAGGACGATCCTTAGGGGGAAATCGTAAGTCGCTCCGACTTCCTCATATCCGCAAGACTCAATGGTACTTGCACCAAATATTTTAAGAAGGTGTGTAAATATGCTCTGGGAAGGCCATGATAGTAGGTCTGCCATGTGTCCTTGAGAATGAGGATGTTTCCTGGGGGGTATCTTCAGGGCGGCGTGGCCGTAGTTGCAAGTTGACGGCCCTTGAGATGCCGACGCTGAGGGGCAATCGCATGTTGTCTGATGAGAAGATAAGTGAGATGAGTTTGATCACGTCAATGTATTCTGAAGGCTACTTTTGTATTCCATTGTATTCTAAAGGCTACTTCTGTATTCCATTTCATAATTCCCCCGCTACCCACCATTTCCCAGGTTTGGCTAGGTGCCAATGGAGATTGGCTTGTATATGTACGGGAGGGTACCATCATCAATTTGCACAACATCCACAACGGTGACACCATTCCCGTCGAACCTTTATCCACCATTGGGATCGACCATGCAATGGGCCATCGCCTGAATTGGTACGATGGAACCACGATGAGATTGAAGAAGATAGCAATCCCGGAAGCCCCGATAAGATCGTGCACCAAAAAAAAATACAGTCTCATCGGGGTGTTTGACATCGCGATTGCTTTCACGCACAATCCTGGACATGGCGGTCAAAGATGGACCATGTTGTTTGCGGCCGATTTGTTGCCGTACAAGTACGAAGATGTCGTGCTCCATTTTAAACGCATATTCATGGTGACAAACTAGGGGGCTTGTTTTGTATGGGACGCATTCTACGGTATACTCACTCTCTTCCAGTTTACTAGTATATGTTTAGTTTTTCCGTTTTATAAGTATCAAATTTAGAGCCCCCATCACATGTTCAAATTTCAATGTGCATTAAATAGTTGCATGCAAGGATTAAGAGAAAACTCTCAAATGAATGTACATTTGTGAAGTACTAGTATGGCTGAAAGGGTACAAAAATCAATAACACCACCACGCCCGCAGCTGACCACCCTGGCCCACCCAAACCCCATCCCTCGCCAGCACGGCCTTTCCACCTGAAACGGTCAGCACCGCCCCACAGCGTCAGTGCCGCATTAATGCCCGGCAAAGAGCATAGGCAATACCTCACTTGCGCCAGCTTTGAAGCTGCATGACCGCCGAGAGAGCGCCGCTTCTCGATGCACGCTACTGCTCCGCATTCAAACAATAGCACAGCGGACCATTTGTCCGTGCCGCCAACATTAATGACATGCGGTCACCGAGGAACCTAGTCCGGCGTCACCCGTCCGACCACCCTAACAGTCATGGTGTTATCCTAAGCATGCTCCATTATTTCACAGGGAGAAGTCATCCCCCAATCAAAATCAGATCACTGATCGTTGATGTGCATGGGGCATTTCGTCTAACTTGGAACCTTGTAGCTGACGACACCGAGTTGGGACATACTATGTTAGCGGTCCTTACCTGTGGCACCATTAAAGGGCAACAAGGTGCCACAATCTACCACGATCGGACCCTGATCATGTACCCAGATAATCCTTTCTCTCTGATCTAAGAGTACTAGAGCGAGGAGCTATAGTTTATACACCCTCTGTCTAGTTGCATAAGTCACCTTACGGAAATCAAATAATCTCAAAACACTTGGCGCGATGCATTAACTTCCACATCGTTTCTAGTTTCTTGACATAAGAAATGAATCAACCAATGTGGGATGTGTGTGCTTTTAATGACTTGAAACTACCAAACATGACATGAAGTGGTCAGTTCATTGCATGCAATGCTATTAATTAGCAAATAAACAGCAAGTTCTCTCATTTTCCCTCCACCTTGGTCACGATGCACAACCTAAGATGACTTAGTATATCTTACTGTATAACATTTATGTGCATGTCTCTTTAGAGCATGGTTAATCGTATAGCCAACTGCTATCCATAAGCCATTGCCATGCCATCTATAGCCCATCTTATAGCCAATATGTACAATAGTTTATTAGAGGAGTATACTACTTTTTTATTATATGGCCCACCTTTCACTCTCACAAAGTGCCTAGGAGCACGTGCTAGAGCTGGCTCTTCACCAAGAGCCCACTTACCTTCTCTCTCCTCTTTTCTCTCCTCCAACTAAGCAAGAATATACTACTCCCTCCGTCTCGGTGTAGTATAAGTCATTCACGTAGTTCTAGGTCATTGATTTGAAGAATTAAATATGTGTTGTATGTCATGAAAACCATATCTCTAGATTTCTACACGGATGTAGTTTCTAAATATATATTTATTGTCGCATATAATACATATTTAGATAGTTAAATTGTCGACCTAGAACTACGCGAATGACTTATACACCGAGACGGAGGTAGTAGTTTATTTCTTATAGCCAGCTGACTCATCTCTATTGCACTTGCTCTTACACTCTAGGACCAGGAGTAGTTCTTTCCTTCTTATCATAGAGTATTATCATAGATGATCTTATTTATTTCCATGCATGACACAAAGTAGAATTCCATTTAACATGATACGGTATCTACTTATGTGCACAACATTATCATGCATGGACCTTGACCATGCACGTCACCATGTGTCCACATCTGAGATGTCGCGTGTACCGGTTGAACGGCGCCGAGTTCGACCCCCGTGATGCTACCTGGGAATGGATGAACACACTTGGAGAGTACTCGGTTCTCATTGGGGATAGCTACCCCATAGTGAAAATGATGCTACCTTCCTTGCACGACGTCGTCAGCCTGCCGTTCATGAAGAACGGGTGCGTTTTCATTGCGCACCGTGTCGGTGCAACAAACCATGGGTCTGTTGCCCAGACTGTGCACAGGTGCAAGAACAAGATTGAAGCACCATCCCAAGTCAGAGTATAAGAAACAAAGAGATTCAGAGTACCAGCTCAGAGCAGAGAGACTGAGGACAAGCCAGAGAAGGAAGACATCACCAAGAGAAGGGCCTCCCTTGCCGGGCAGGCGAGCCCAGGAAGGGGCGAGGCTACCCCTAGAAGCAGATAATAGAGACATCCTGGAAGGGCCTGCTGGGGGCTCGCGGAGGCCAGACCACCTCACCAATCACTCAAGCATGACCCATGTCGTCAATCAATGCGGTGTCAAGTCGCACGATGATTAAGCGGCATCCATTAGCCACATGGCGGCCAGTTCCTACAAGAAGTGCCCGCAGATGACACCCGTCCTGCGACGTGTCAAGAAGGCAGGCGCGAAGCTAGCAAGAAAGCCCGGCAAGCCTTGCCGGGCAACCAGTAATGTGACACTAAGTGGTGCATTTAATGCACCCTGTCAGCCCGCAGAGTTAGGTATGATAGCACTGTTTGCTATCATATTAGTGCATAGTGACTACTTTGCCACTGTGGTCGCCCGTTGATCTATAAAAGGAGGCCCATGGCAACCATAGAAAGGGTTGGAAAATAGACAAACCCATACCCCCGTACGCGCGTAGTCGCTGCTGCCCTGAGGCAACCCTTGTCGGGCGAGTGTACTACGCTCCACCACCTCCATTCTACCATCAATCCACCAAAGCAGGAGTAGGGTTTTACACCTCACGGCGGCCCGAACCTGGGTAAATTGCTTGTGTGCTCTCCGCCGCGCTTTCGCACGCTGTTCTGCTCTTTGTGCAACACGACGTTCCCCTGCCGAACCAGCAAGGGGCCTCCTGGTCCCATAGGTGGCCGCGGATATCCCTCGACATCTTTTGCACGCCATGTAGGGGGCTCGCTTGCATGAACCTGAAATCGTGTGGAGCGCGTCATCATCATCGCCATCTTCATCTTCGACGACGCCATCAGCTATGGTGCTCAAGAAGAGGTCCGGTGCTTCTGCCCATCCATCCACCTCGAAGGCTCCGCCTCCCACGGCCTCTAGTGTCACGGGAGACGCGGATGCAAGCGGAGACGTGAATACTATTGGGGACGTGGTTGGAGTAGGCGACGCCATCACCACATCCCCCGCGGCCGACACAGGAGCAGGAGATGTCGGGAGAGAACATCATCAGCAGCGCCTCAGCGGCCACACTCCGCAAGGTGTGGGCGAGGGGGTCACTCCGCCCGCACCCCCTCCTCCCACCAACGGGCACAGCCACAACAACGGCGCTCGGTCCGGGACAAGCCATCGCCCTCCGGTCGTCCCCACCACGGGAGCGAATGCGGCGCATGTGCCTCCTCCCAGACGAGCCTCTGTGCTCAACGGAGCCGATGATCCTCAAGCGCCACCGCCGCGCAACCCCGCTACCCAGGCGGTCGTTCCGCATCAGCGTGGGCGTAGCGCCGGGAGCACCACCGCCGCTGGCACCGTCAGGAGCCAGGCGACCGTGCGGTCAACATCATCAACATATATGCGAATCACGGCCGCGGAGGCTATGGCACGAGCTCGGCTGCTATTGAGGTTTCCGCCAACAACCGAACAGATGGATGAATGGTGTGCCACCATCCAAAGCCTGCTCGGTTTCGCTGAAGCTGGGGGCTCTCCACAAGCTGGCCTGCCATGGCCACCCCAAGCAACAGAAACCGCATGTACCTCTGGCCCAACGGAGGGGGCCGTCCCCACGGTGCAGTCCCCGCCACGGCAGCCAATGCGGGCGCAGCAAAATCAAGAACCAGGCGACATCTCAATGGCCTTATCTGGCCCTTGATCACGTCTTGGCCAAACTCGAGCCCCGGAGGATAGGCGGCAAGGAGACGCGCGCGTCGTCACAGATCGACGCTGCGACGACCTCTGCCAGACCAACGGGTGCGACGATCTCAACATCGATGAGCCTACGATCGGTGTTGGTGGGTGCCTACCATTCGAGGTCAGCTGCCCTGCCTTCACGCAAGTACTGCGGCAAGTCCGTTGGCCGTCCATTCGCACATTCAAGCTAGAGATGCCTCAGAAGTACGACGGGAGGCTGAACCCGGCAGAGTTCCTAAGCATCTATGCCATCGATGTGCAGACTGCCGGGGGAAGAGACAAGAAGGTGTTCGGCAATTACTTCCATTTGGCCCTCAAGTCCAACGTGAGGTCTTGGCTGATGCACCTACCGGAAGGATCCATTTCATCATGGGCAGACATGTGACACGAGTTCATCGGTGCTTTCACCGATGGACACCAAGAACCCGGCAGGCCCAGCGACCTGCAACTCCTTCAGCAGAAAGAAGGAGAAACTCTCCGTAAGTATTTACAGAGATTTAGCAAAGTTCATAGAAATATTCGAAATATCCATCCGGCAGCCATCATAGCAACTTTCCAGTCCAATGTGCGCAACCGTCGCATTCGTTCCAAGATGAACGTGCGGTTACCCAAGACTTGGAAGGAGCTATACACACATGTGGATAAGTGTGCATGGATGGAGGAAGGAAGGAAGTTTCCCGGAGAGGAAGATTGTATCAATGTTGATTCAGAGGATGAGGATGAATCAACCAGTCAGATAAAGGGCAAGAAGCGCAATAAGATGCCAAGAGATAATGTAGTGATTACTGTGAAAGGATCATGCACACCTAGTACCAGCAAGAAGGCCAAGGCAAAGGCCCCCGTCAAGGAATCTGCCGCTTGCGCTGCCTACCGGGAAGCCGTTGCCGCCAAGAAAGCTGGGAAGGGCGATGGGTCGTACTGCAAGATCCATTGGACCAAGGGCCATGACCTTCATGAGTGTTACGAGGTTGAGCAGCTTGTCAAGAAGCAGAGGGTAGAATATGATAAGCATGACAAGGAAAGAGGTCAGAATGCCGCTAGTGGTAAGGTACGAGGCGATGAAGCAAACCGCCCCGGCAAACCCTTTCAGAACCAAGGAAAACCCGCCAGGGGTCAAGAGAAGGAAGTGTGTGATAATGTGAGTGATGGAGGGGATGAAGAGGAAACCAGTGAGTAGGAGTTTCAGAAGGCCACTGATGCCCTGTGTATTGATGGGGGTGCATCTTTCCACGCCACTCACCGCCAGCTCAAGCGGTGGGCATGAGAGATCAACGCCCAGAAGCCGCTCAAATTGTCCCGCACACCCATCATCTTTGACAAGGAGGATCATCCTGGCCGCACCACTGCGGTAGGGTGTTTTCCATTGTTGGTCTCCCCAACAATTCGCAACCTCAAGGTCACAAAGATGTTAGTGGATGGCGGAGCTGGGTTGAATCTGATCTCCCCAGAAGTCATCAGCAGGCTTCAAATAGGGGAAGAAGAGCCAGGGTTACCGACACGTTCCAAGGAGTTAATCTCGGCAGGAGCCATCCCAAGGGAAAGATTACACTATCAGTAACGTTTGGGGGAGAACTGAACTATCGGACTGAGAAGATTGTGTTTGATGTAGTTGATCTCCCCCTGCCGTACAATGGGATTCTTGGATGCTCGGCCCTATCCAAGTTCATGGCGGCATCCCACTATGCCTACAACACTTTGAAGATGCATGGGCGACTGGGAGTCATCACTATCCGTCAGATGAGAAGGATGCAATTATCTGTGTTGGCAAGATGTACCGGGATGCAGTTGATACATCCAAAACGTATCTATAATTTCTGCTTGCTCCATGCCTCTTTTGGGTGATATTGCTATGTTATTTATACACTTCCATACACTTTTGATCATATTTGGACTAACCTATTAACTCAGTGCACCCCAGTGCCAGTTTTTGTTTTCGGCTGTTTTTGTATTTCAGGTTTTCACATTACGAAAACTGCCAGAAAAATATCCAGATGAATTATATAAAAAATCAGCGTTCCAGAAGCAACCAGGCACCCAAAGCACAGCCGGAGGGGGGCCACCACGGCCACAGGCGCCCTGGTGCCCCCCCCCCCCGGGGGGGGCCGCGCCGGGGGGGCGCCTGGGCCCCCCGAGCCTCGTCTGATGCCCCCCTTTGGCATATATTTAAAGCGTCTCCCGAAACCCTCGAGACGGGAACTCTTTTTCGCGATCTCATCTCTGTTCTGCCGCCGCCGCCGCTTCTAAGATCGGGAGCACCAGGAGAACTCTTCCCGGCACCCTGCCGGAGGGGAGGATCACCACCGGGAGCTTCTCCACCACCATGGACGCCTCCCGGATGAGTTGTGAGTAGTCTCCCTTGGACCATGGGTCCATGACCAGTAGCTATGTGATGTTCTCCTCCCGTTCTTGTGCTTCACTAATTAGTCCTCGTGAGCTGCCCTACATGATCGAGGCACATATGTAATCCTTATGCTGTTGCTATGATGAGTTTGCTGGGATCCGATGGATTATGAGATTATGTTCAGATTGTGTTTGAGTAATATATTTGATTCACCTCTTTTATATTTATGTTCGTAAGTAATTCTTGCATGTTCTCCGTTGTTACTTATTGCTTTGGCCAAGTAGTAGGTAGTGACTCCAAGAGGGAACGTTATGCTTGATTGTGGGTTCATGCCCCTCGATGACTAGCTTGAGTGACAGAAACATGAGTCTAGGGGATGTGCTGTTGCCACAAGGGGGAAAACAACGGTGCTTGTGCCCGCGGGTGCAAGGATTGTTTACTTTACGCAAAGTTCTTTTAATGCAGTTGTGTGTTGCTTTGAGTTTACACTATGGGTGGGACTCGCAACTTAATACCAGCGAGATGTTCTGGATAGATATCTCAAGGTGGATGATTAGTAGTAGATGCAGATGGATTTCGGTCTACTTACCTCGGCGTATCGCCCATGCTTTGAACCTCTACCTTTCTTGCAACTTAGTCAACATTGGTTTGCGCACATGGTCCTGTCTATTGCCCAGCTGTAATTCGTTTACCTCACATAGCTGTTTATCGTCTTTTGGGAGAGAGACATCACTAGTGAACATCATGAGACTCCAGTCCATATTACGATCATTGATCACATCCGCTATTTACTTTTCCGCTTTTATTTACTATTGCAATTATACCTATCACTATTATCACTTGTGTTTGATCCTTTGTAAACTACAAGGCCGGAGGGATTGACAACCTCTCTGTACTCGTTGGGAGCAAAGATATTTGTATCTGTGTGCAGGTCCACGTTGATTGCTAATATCTGGCACCGTTAGCAGTTGACACCTTCTTGTTGAAACTGGGAGTCTCAGGGAAATCGATCCTTGGTATTGCCAAGGGAAAACTTCCGCTACACTGCATCTCAAACCTTCCACTTGGGGTAACCAACGAGGGGCGAGAAGCCATCAAGCAAAGTTTTCTGGCGCCGTTGCCGGGGACTCCACTCTTCAGGATAGGGGAGTTGCACGCTATCTTTTACCTTTGCTTTTTAGTCTTGTTAGTTTACCTTTCAGTTTTGCTTTAGTATCTTTTATCGAAAATCACAAAAATAGTTATCTTGCTTGCTTGCTACTATGAGTTCCACCAAAAACACTAGATGGGAGGAGTACACCCCTTCTTCCATTACGCCAATCACCACTGTTGGGATTTACAAAAGTAATAAACCTTGTGATTATGTTAGTCTTGACGGAGAGTTATGCCCATGGCATGGTCTTCCAGAAAAAGAGTATGAGCCTCAGTTTAAAATTGCTCCTAAGCTTCCCCAAACTTGGGAAGACGTTCAAACTCTTATAATAGAGAGCGATTCAAATAAAGAGGATGACACTACGATTCTGTCCAATAATGATAAAATTGATTTTGATAATTGTAGTATCTCAGAAGTTGTCACCTTTCTACAAAGAATGGCCAAAGATCCCCACACTAGCACGCTTAATCTTGCCTTCACAGAGCATATCACTAATGCTCTCATCAAAGCTAGGGAGGAGAAACTTAGAGTAGAAGCCTCCATACCTAGAAAGCTAGAAGATGGTTGGGACCCTATGATTAAAATTAAAATAAACAACTTCTCTTGCTATGCTTTATGTGATATTGTAGCTAGTACCTCCATTATGCCCAAAAGACTATATGATATGCTTAAATTGAAACCTTTTGATTCTTGTTCTTTTGGTGTTCGTCTCGTTGGTTCTTCCATAAAGAAACCTTTGGGGAGGATCGACGATGTTCTTATCATTGTCAATGACAACTATGTTCCCGTTGATTTTACTATTATGGATATTGAATGTGAACCTTCGTGTCCAATTATTTTGGGACGTCCTTTTCTACGCACCGTTGGTGCTATCATTGACATGAAAGAGGGAAATATAAAATTCCAGTTTCCTCTCAAGAAAGGGATGGCACACTTCCCTCGAAAGAAGATTAAGTTACCTTTTGAGTCCGTTATACGGGCTAGCTATTCTTTTACTCTTGATAAGACTTGATCTCTATGCATTATGCCTAGCTTAAAGGCATAAAAGAAAACGCTTTTGGGAGGCAGCCCAATGAATAAATTTTATTTTGTTTTTGTTGTGTCTTGATGTTGTTACTACTGTAGCATCATCATTGTATCTTTGCTTTTCAAATTTTGTGCCAAGTATAGCCACTGATTGCAAGAAAGTTCAAAAGTTGTGACGTGCTGTCCAGGAAACAGATTCTGTCCTTGGATAGAAAAAATCGTATAAAATCACCAAATCATCTTTTCGGTCTGAATTTTTTCGACAGCGTGCTCTATATAATTGTCTTTCGTGCCTCTGTTTTGAGTTTTTTTATTAGAGTTGCAGAAGTGCCCCGGAAAAATCATTTACTACCTGCTGTTCTGTTTTTCACAGATTCTGTCATGTTTTGCCTTTCCTTCATTTTGCAAACCTAGAGCTTGCTTTTTCTTTGCAAAAACCTTTTGGCAATCTTGAGAAACAGTAGAACTTCAAGAATATCTTTATTTCCAGCAAGGAACAATTATTTTATTATGGGTACTAACCTCGCTAATCAGATTATGATGAGTTATGTATGAAGGGAGTTTTCAAGTGTGCGAGGGAAGATGATAAAAAGATCCAGGAGTGTCAAACGCTCAAGCTTGGGGATGCCCCCGTGCACCCCCAAGAAATATTCAAGGAGACTCAAGCGTCTAAGCTTGGGGATGCCCCCGTGCATCCCCTTCTCCATCAACATTATCAGTTCGTCTTTCGTTCCACTATATTTTAATCACTTCATGTGTTATGTGCTATGCTTGGAGCGTCTTGCTTTTAGTTTCCTTTTTAGTTTTCTTTTAGCTTTTCATAACGAGTCGGAACTCGGCTTTCTTTATGTGGGAGAGAAACACGCTCCACTTCTACCTAGAACATAACATAGAATTTTCATGTTTATTTTTGATGTGTGTGTTCTTTGTCTTTTAATCACTACTATCATGCTTAGCTCTTAACTTTCATGCTTATCTTTTTAAAGAGCTTTCGTTTAGTTGGTTGCTTGAACTCTCTTTAGTTATCATGTTTATCTTATTAAGAGAGAGTTTGCTTCTGTTGCATTGGTTGATATGTCTATGCTAAAGATGCTACGTGCATAATGGCGCTTAGTAGTTCATGTTTTCTTATGGTTAGTCTCAAATAGCTGGGGGGTTCCCAATGTGTTATTGGAGTACCAACATGATTTGTTTGCCTATGATGTGGTATGGTTTAGTAATATCTTCCTTCAAAGAATTTATTTTGATTGACTTGGCATATGCTCACGCATATTTAAGACTGTAAAGAAAGTCTGTCAAGCCTTGATGATCTTTTGTTTCTGAGTAGCGATATAACTTCCATGCCTGATTCAATGTTGCTTTGTTGCTCTGCATGATTATGACCGTCATTGCTCTCTTAGTTGGTCGCTCCCAGTCTTTTGCTAACCTTCGCCTGTACTAAGCGGACTGACTGCTTGTGCATCCAAATTCCTTTATATCAGTTATGCCATATGAGTCCACCATATCTTCCTACATGGTATTTACCTGCCATTCCTAACGGAGACTTGCATGTACCATCTCGAAATTATTCAAAGAAAAATGCATTCCTATTTTGTGCCTCTGTTGTAAGTCCATGAGGAAGTAGTAGTTAATTCATAATCTTTTTAAGTTGGACAAGCTTCACCCCGGGATTGCATGTATAATGTGCAAACCCATAATACGAGAAGGAACTGGCATTGAGTGCGCCCGGCTCAAAAAGATAATATAACAAACAAACCCTCCTTCACGCTTTGTTCATGAGAAATCAGAAAACTTTGGCAGTGATAAACAAAGGAGATTAAGAGGATGTGATCGTCCTCATTCGGGAGCCGTTCCTCGAAACTTATCCATCTCAAGAAGTGATTGAGTTGTCTGCTGGCATTCGTTGACGAAACATGCATGATCTAAAAAAAATTATTACCGCTGTTTTAAAACCAAGAGCTTTGGTACATGTTTTGTCTTTGTTTCCGACTACGGGTTTTCAACCTTGCCAACAAAAGCCACGGTTCGAGAGTCTCCACCTTCTTTTAAAGCACCAACTACTAAGAGCATGATTGTCATTCTGAGTGTAATGTGCATTGTCCCAAAGTAGCATTGTCTTTTGCATGATTGTGATATCGTTTATTCTGAAATCATTGTATCTAGTCATCACTTAAACCATGGAGGTGCCCCTGCATTTATGTTTTGCTTCACTAAAGGGGGCAAGCGAGATATCACTTTATCATATTTGCACACCATGTTCATTACAAATCTATTTGATGTTTCAATATCATATTGTAAAACTTTCAGTTCTTTGTGATTTTCTCATGAGGCAACTTAATTACTATAGATTCATTGTCTCAGTAAGCTTTTGTCATATGGCTATGAAAGAGTCCTATATGGTTAATAGCATGTCACCACAGAAATTATTCTTGTTATCATTTACCTACTCGAGGACGAGCAGGAATTAAGCTTGGGGATGTTGATACGTCCAAAACGTATCTATAATTTCTGCTTGCTCCATGCCTCTTTTGGGTGATATTGCTATGTTATTTATACACTTCCATACACTTTTGATCATATTTGGACTAACCTATTAACTCAGTGCACCCCAGTGCCAGTTTCTGTTTTCGGCTGTTTTTGTATTTCAGGTTTTCACATTACGAGAACTGCCAGAAAAATTATATAAAAAATCAGCGTTCCAGAAGCTACCAGGCACCCGAAGCACAGCCGGAGGGGGGGCACCAGGGCCCCAGGCGCCCTGGTGGCGCCCCCCCCCCCCCGGGCCGCGCCGGGGGGGCGCCTGGGCCCCCCGAGCCTCGTCTGATGCCCCCCTTTGGCATATATTTAAAGCGTCTCCCGAAACCCTCGAGACGGGAACTCTTTTTCGCGATCTCATCTCTGTTCCGCCGCCGCCGCCGCTTCCAAGATCGGGAGCACCAGGAGAACTCTTCCCGGCACCCTGCCGGAGGGGAGGATCACCACCGGGAGCTTCTCCACCACCATGGACGCCTCCCGGATGAGTTGTGAGTAGTCTCCCTTGGACCATGGGTCCATGACCAGTAGCTATGTGATGTTCTCCTCCCGTTCTTGTGCTTCACTAATTAGTCCTCGTGAGCTGCCCTACATGATCGAGGCACATATGTAATCCTTATGCTGTTGCTATGATGAGTTTGCTGGGATCCGATGGATTATGAGATTATGTTCAGATTGTGTTTGAGTAATATATTTGATTCACCTCTTTTATATTTATGGTCTCATGAACGGGTTTTTTTTCGTGGACAAACATACTTTCCGGTCTTTTTTATGGATCCTTTTAGATCTACGGGTCCTCGAGGGCATTTCAAGGCGACGCCTTTATTTTTTAAATAACATGAAGGATAAACCCCATATCGACTTAATTGTGAAAGTCCACGATTGGGATCGCGAACTTCAGGATCGGAGAAGCATTCGGAAGGGGCGAGGCCTTCATTTCGTTGGCAGAAGCAGAAACGATCCAATCATAAGATCCCGGAACTGTTCCGCCTGGAAAACCTGGTGCGGGATTTGGCTAATAAGAAGCAACAATAGAGAATATCGCCTAGCTCGAGGTCGTAAGTAATTCTTGCATGTTCTCCGTTGTTACTTATTGCTTTGGCCAAGTAGTAGGTAGTGACCCCAAGAGGGAACGTTATGCTTGATTGTGGGTTCATGCCCCTCGATGACTAGCTTGAGTGACAGAAACATGAGTCTAGGGGATGTGCTGTTGCCACAAGGGGGAAAACAACGGTGCTTGTGCCCGCGGGTGCAAGGATTGTTTACTTTACGCAAAGTTCTTTTAATGCAGTTGTCTGTTGCTTTGAGTTTACACTATGGGTGGGACTCGCAACTTAATACCAGCGAGATGTTCTGGATAGATATCTCAAGGTGGATGATTAGTAGTAGATGCAGATGGATTTCGGTCTACTTACCTCGGCGTACCGCCCATGCGTTGAACCTCTACCTTTCTTGCAACTTAGTCAGCATTGGTTTGCGCACATGGTCCTGTCAATTGCCCAGCTGTAATTCGTTTACCTCACATAGTTGTTTTATCGTCTTTTGGGAGAGAGACATCACTAGTGAACATCATGAGACTCCGGTCCATATTACCATCATTGATCACATCCGCTATTTACTTTTCCGCTTTTATTTACTATTGCAATTATACCTATCACTATTATCACTTGTGTTTGATCCTTTGTAAACTACAAGGCCGGAGGGATTAACAACCTCTTTGTACTCGTTGGGAGCAAAGTTATTTGTATCTGTGTGCAGGTCCACGTTGATTGCTAATGTCTGGCGCCGTTAGCAGTTGACACCTTCTTGTTGAAACTGGGAGTCTCAGGGAAATCGATCCTTGGTATTGCCAAGGGAAAACTTCCGCTACACTGCATCTCAAACCTTCCACTTGGGGTAACCAACGAGGGGCGAGAAGCCATCAGCAGTCGCAGCAGAGGCAGCGGCAGTAGTAGCTCCCGCCATGGAAAGGAAAGGAAAGGAAAAGGATGGTAAGACCTCCGGTAGGTAGTCCGAGAAGTGTGCCCCCTCCGAGTGCATGGCACCCGTTGACGACGTGTCGAAGTGTTCCAATAGCAAGAGATCCAAGGTTGTTGCACCCCAAGTGAAGAAGGTCCCGGCAGGGCTGGCTGGTATTCATGGTACTTTCACTATCAACGCCACCCTTGATGACAAATAGGAAAGCACGCTTGTTGCCTTCCCGCGGGCGAATATCGATGTGTTTGTCTGGCAACCATCTGATATCCCCGGTGTTCACAGGGAGGTAATCGAGAACCACGTTGATGTATGCCCACACGCCCAACCTATGAAGCAAAAAGTCCGGAAGAAGGCATTGGAGAGGCATCAGTTCATTGTCGAAGATATCAAGAAACTGGAGGCAGTTGGTTTGGTCAGAGGAGTACTGCACCCTACTTGGTTAGTAAACCCAGTGGTAGTTCAGAAGGCTAATGGGAAGTGGAGGCTTTGCATTGATTTCACATATCTTAACAAGGCTTGCCCGAAGGACCCATTTCCCTTGCAGCGCATCGACCATATTGTGGACTCCACTTCAGGTTGTGATTTGCTCTCCTTTCTAGATGCATATTCCGGATATAACCAAATCTTCATGTCCAAAGAAGATGAAGAGAAGACATCATTCATCACTCCATGTGGTTCGTACTGCTTTATTCGCATGCCATTCGGATTAAAGAGTGTCGGGTCAATTTTTGCAAGGGCAGTCCAGAATGTCTTTGAACCATAGTTGCACAGAAATATAGAAGCCTATATGGATGATATCATGGTCAAGACCAAGGATAAGGCCACCCTTATCCAGAATTTGGAGGAGACATTTGCCAATTTGCGCAAGATCAATTTGAAGCTCAATCCGGAGAAGTGTGTGTTTGGTGTTCCCTCCGGCAAACTACTTGGGTTCTTTGTGTCCCACCAGGGGATCGAAGCCAACCCTGACAAGATCAGAGCCGTTGAGTAGATCCAAGCACCAAGGACAGTTAAGGATGTGAGGCGCTTAACAGGAGGCATTGCCGCGCTAAGAAGATTCATCTCCAAGTCTGCTGAGCGTGCCCTGTTGTTCTTTAAAATTTTAAAGAGGGCAGGGCTTGTGAAGTGGACCCCGGAAGCAGATGCAGCCCTGCAAGAGTTGAAGGCATACCTTTCCTCTATACCCACCTTGGCTGCCCCCAAACCCCAATAGCCATTGTTGTTATACTTGGCGGCAACCAACCAAGTGGTCAGTGCAGCTTTGGTAGCACAGCGAGAAGTGGATGATGCAGAAAGCAAGCACAACACAGTAGAGTCATAAAAGAATCAGGACAGTAATGAGCACGGCAACGAGAGCAACCCCAAGGACGCGGCAAGGAAGAAAATGGTGCAGCGCCCAGTGTATTTCTTCAGCTCCTTGTTAGGGCTAGATCGAGGTACTTTGGTGTGCAAAAGTTGATCTTTGGTCTTGTTATGGCCTCAAGAAAACTGCGCCACTACATCGAAGCCCACGAGATCATGGTTCTCATTCGTTTCCCATTGCAAAGGATACTCCGAAACCCTGAGGCTACTGGCAGAATAGTGGAGTGGGGTTTGGAGTTATCCAGCTTTGGATTGAAGTATGAGAGCACATCAACTATCCAGAGCGGGGCATTGGCAGAGTTTATTGCAGAATGGATGCCAACGCCTGATGAGGATGTAACAGAGACATCTATCCCCGGCAAGGAATCACCGCAAGAATGGATTATGTATTTTGATGGTGATTTTTCCCTACAAGGTGTAGGAGCTGGCGTGCTTCTTGTTGACCCCTCCGGGGAGCACTTGAAGTACGTCGTCTAAATGCATTTTTCCTGGGAACAATATACCAACAATACATCAGAGTATGAAGGGCTCCTTGCCGGGATTAGAATTGCAGAAGAATTGGGAATTAAGAAACTGATCATTCGAGGAGATTCACAGCTTGTGGTGAGACAAGTCAACAAGTATTACCAAAGTCCACTGATGGAGGCATACGTCAAGGAAGTGAGGAGATTAAAGGAGCACTTTGACAGGCTGCAAACAGAGCACGTACCCCGTGCGGAAAACAGCATAACAGATCACCTGTCAAAGTGTGTTGCGCGGAAGCTTCCTGTGGAACCAGGAACTTTTGTTCTCCGTCTCTCTCATCCCTCCGTATCACCAGCAACAATGGCCCGAAAAAGGAGAAAGTTGGACTATGGTAAGCCTCTCCCGATAGAGCCGTCCGCTTCGGGCAGAGACCCTGCTGGAAACAACTCCTCACAGCCTGCCAGACCACCCCCTCCAGCCGGGCCAATGGACCCCGCGAACGAGGCTGGTGCTCCCATAGCAGAGGAGGTGCTGCTAGTCCTCGTTGCCGAGCAACAGGCTCCAGCTTGGGCAAGGCAAATTGTCCACTTCCTCCAAACCGGAGAACTCACCGACGACGAAGATGAAGCTGAAAAGGTAGCCTGAAGGGCTAGTATGTATTAGTTTGTCGATGACACTCTGTACAGAAGGAGGCCCAATGGTGTGAAATTGAAGTGTGTCTGCCGAGAGGATGGAAGGCAGCTAATGGCTGAGATTCACGGAGGAATGTGCGGCTCCCACATTGGATCAAGGGCATTAGTTGGGAAAGCATTCCGGCAAGGATTCTATTGGCCCACAACCCTCCAAGATGCAGTCGAGCTCATCATGACATGTGAAGCCTGTCAGTTCCATTCCAAGAGAACACATCTGCCTGCCCAAGCTCTTCAGACAATCCCTCTCTCATGGCCATTTTTGGTCTTCGGTCTTGATATCCTCGGCCCCTTCCCCCGACCAATCGGGGGCTTTGAATTCTTGTTCGTTTCTATCGACAAGTTTACAAAGTGGCTGGAAGTGACTGCCGTGAGAAAGGTGACTGCTCAGTCAGCTATCAAGTTCTTGAAAGAATTGGTGTGTCGTTTTCGAGTTCTCGCAAGGATCATCACCGACAACGGCACCGAGTTCACGAGCCACGCCTTCATGCAATATGGTAGTACCCTCGGATGCAAGGTCTCATTCACCTATGTGGCACACCCCCGGAGCAATGGACAAGCTGAGAGGGCGAACGCTGAAGTGCTCCATGGACTCAAGACAAGAACTTTCGATACGCTGCAGAAGCACGGCAGGTGCTGGATTGAGGAGCTGTCGGTAGTTCTCTGGTCCCTCAGAATGACACCAAACCAAGCTACCGGGCAGACTCCCTTCTCCCTGGTCTACGAGGCAGAAGCAGTTAGCCCCACGAAACTCATTTACGTGTCTCCTCGAGTGCTTGCCTACGATGAAGTAGCGCAAGTTGAGCACCGGCATGACGATGTTGTACTACTCGAAGAGAACCGTCTCCGGGCTGCTACGCGTGCTGCAGGCTACCAGCTGTCAGGACCGGATTTTTGGGTTATCAATTTCCCAGAAAATGGCCCTTGTGCTCACCAGCCCCAGGATTACTGTTAGCTGATGAGGCACCAACTTTATACAGAAATTCCAAGCAAAGTACATAACATGTAGTACAAGACAATTCTGGCCTGTGAGTACAACACAAGGTTTCTAGTGGCTGATGGCAGAAGTGGTTTGTGGTTCCTCGGTGTCTATGGGACTCCATTTCCCACAGGAACAGCTGACCAGGATAACTCCTATCTTCGCGAGGCTGCTATCACCATTGCGTAGGTTCCGGGGCGGTCATCGCAACTCTCCTCTCCATGCAAGAGAACTGGCCAAGACAATAGCCAGGGACAAGCCGGTGAGTACTTTGAATGTACTCGCAAACATTATGAACACAGGTACAATATAACAAAAGATAATCATGCTCTGAAATATTTCATGATCACAACGTCAGTCACGAAATAAAAATCCATGATGCACGCAAGTAGGTTGTTCATATACAATATGAAGATGCAATAAGGGAGTAGGAATGAAATTCACCGATCGGGTGTCTGCAGTGACGCCTCGAAAGGGTAATAATTTAAAGCATGCCTCAGTCGAGCGTCTGAGCGACGCCACATAAAGGGCTTATAAGTAGTTTAATTAACAAGCAGGCCACAGTCGGGCGTCTGTGCGACACCACATAAAGGGCTTATAAGTAATTCAAATAACAAGCATGCCACAGTCGGGCGTCTCCGCGACACCACATAAAGGGCTTATAAAGTAAGGAAATAACAAGCATGCAACAGTTGGGCGTCTCAGCGACACCACATAAAGGGCTTATAAAGTAAATAAATAACAAGCATGCCGCAATCGGGCGTCTCCGCGACACTACATAAAGGGCTTATATAAGAATAATCACAGTGAATATCCGGGAGGTAGAACCATCCCAGGGATACTTAATAATTCAAATAATACAAATGGTTAGTCCACAATAATAACAATCATAATCATCATATGTCACAAGTCATGATCGAAGTTCTGGTTTAGCAGTTTTTCCTCCGAAGACCGACACTAAGACCAACACTTGACCCATCCCAGACTGTACTCCTTGACCATGGATACGGCTATTCGAATAGATATAATCTCTGCAGAGGGTGTACTCTTTACCCACGAGTAACGGATTCCTTTAGTCCATCGGGACTAATTCCGTCTACGATCTTTTAATTGAAAACACACCTGACCGCACACACCAGCCTAACTTACCGGTGTCTGGAATCACCCACGACACCCGTTAAGCGAAACTCTAAGTGGGGAGGCTACAACCTCGACTAGCATGGGATCACAAAATTAATAACACGCGCAAACTAGGGGAGCTACCCCTTCGGCTCCAACCGAAGACACCCATGCCCCCGGACCAGGTGGCATGCCTACCGGATGCAGCCGGTATCTTCCACCATGGCCTCTCTGTATGGTGTGTGCTAGAAAGGGGTTGACAACTTACTGAACCGTACCCTACCTATGGCAGGGACAAGTGGTAGTACGAAAAAGTATGGGGGTTACTGGAACAAGACTCGATCTACGACCGACTCAGGAGGTTTAAGTATTCCCTACATGATTAGCATAACAAATATATTTCAACCAATAGACAGAATCACCACCCATCGTACCTCACCATGCCATACCGGACACAACCGTCTCGACGAGGAACTAGGGAGAAGCTCGTGTCTACACAAGACAGAGGCTTTCCCGGATTCCTTTCGGTAGGCATGAAAGGCATACGAGGGTGATTACTATCACAAACATATCAAATTCCAACAGCGCGGAATCATCAATATGCACTCATGAGTACGATCATATCATCACATAAAATAATGAAAACTCCGTGTCAAGGTGGTGTTATAACCGTATCAAACAACACAAAACAATATTATGCCAGGGTTCACAATGCTTGCCTTCAAGAGTGTGCAAGTGGGGGTGCACTTTTTGAAAGTTGCCTTCTTCTTCAAAATCCTATTTTACGAAAATTTGAATTAACACATAGTTTCAAAACAGTACAAAAAAGTTGTTTGGAAAATTTTCAAATAAATATCAAAATAAACTAGACAAAGTTTGAGAAACAACAGAAAAAGAATCAAATCAATTGGACTTATATTTAAAAAGTTAAAGCTAGTCAAAGTTTAGTCAAAATCTGTTTTTAATAAAAATCCGAAAAAGAAAACGTATCTGCAGCACTTACGTTTTTCTCTAGCGAAGGTGTATTTCGTGGAATACGCTTCCACTTAAAACACGTTTCGGTGGACTGGGTCACACACAGTGGGTCCCTTGGGCCCACTGGTCAGGTTTGACCAGTCGCCCACGCCTCCTTCCTCCTCTGTCCGAGCAGAGGCGGAGCTCCGGCGATCAACACAGGCGATTGGTCGCTCGTCGCGTGGCTCCGACGGCGGGAACATGTTCACTATGCTAGGGCGATCCTCCCGGTGGTCGAGAGGGTCGCGGGGACGAAGGGAGTCGCCGGCGGCAAGCTCTGCGGCGGACGGTGGCTTCGGGAGGATTGGGGGCTCGAGCTACGGTAGTTCCCGATCGGGTTTGAGTGGTGGGGTGGCTCTGCAAGGTCGAGGGGAAGAGGACGGTGGCACTGGATGGGCTGGGGAGGCTCTGCTTGCGATGAACGGGACCGGAGGGTGGCGGCGGCCGAGCTGACCAGACATGGGGAAGACGGCCTCCCTCCATCGATTGCTGGCTGAGGGAGCACTAGGGGGATGCTATGAGGTCGCCGTAGGGTCGGGACGAGCTCGGGGCTCCTTTTATAGGCGGTTGAGGTCGGTCCACGCGGCGGCAGAGGATAGGAACGGCGAACCGTTGTTCTGTAGCCAGGGGGCGCGTGGCGATGGCTGGCGGGGTCTGGCAGGGCGAGGGGATGAGCTCAAGCTGTTCAGGGGCGAGCTGGCACGCGGCTGTGGCTCGGGCGGCGCCGTCCATGGCAGGAGCCTGCTGCGGCCATGGCAGCTTGCGGTGGTGGTGTTGTAGGGTGCCAGGAGGTGGCGAGGGCGGTTCTGATGAGTGGAGGAGGATGGGCGTGGCTCTGCGGGCGAGCAAGGGCCAGGGCGCGAGGGAAACGAACGCGGCGGCTCGGTGCGCGCGCGTGCAAAACGTGCGCTCTGGACGCGCCCAGAGCACGCACGCCAGGCATTTGACAAAAATGCCAACGCGTTCTAGGCCTCTCTGATGCCTCTGCAGTTGAACAGGACTAGGAAATTATTATATGAGAGCTAATAGACATGCTGGTAAGGCCATTAGAGCAACTTCCTAATGCAAGTCTAAAAGCATGCCAAAACTGGCCATGCTCCTAACCTGCTCGATGAAATGCCAAGGGCATCTAGGCATCTCTTGGGGTGGCCAAAAATCCAGATCATAGTCTCTTTAGATGATAAAGGGGGTGGCAAGGTTAGTTTGACAAAAACATAAACTTGTTAGTGCAAACTTTTGTGAAAACCAAATCTGGATAGAAAATAAAGGCTATTATTGCATGGACCAAAAATATTCCAATAGGTCCAATCTCCTGGACTTAAGGGTTTGGTAGGGTGAACTATAAGCAGGAGAAATATCATGGGCACTAGAGCAAAACAAAATAAGGTTGCAGCAGAAAATACCAAACTGACCAGAGAGCAAAAGAGGATGGTTTTCTCAAATCTTTCAAAGAACACCAGTGTTTTTTTTTGCATAAAGTTGAATTATATACTCCTACTAGCATCTCCCAACTTTGGTGGAATCTTTAAAAAAAATTAAATAGGTTGCAGTGCAAACCACAAACTGATCCAGATTTGAAAACCTGAGGTAGGGCTCAAAATCCCAAGTGATTAAGCAAAGTTTTTGCATAAAAGTGATTTAGGAACCTCACATGTCATCCCCAAATTTTGGTGGAATTTTTAAATAAATTTATCAAAGGGTTATAGTGCAAAAGAGGCTCCAAAACTTACGAAAAATAATTTTAAAAGAAATAAAGCTCAGGAAAATAATTATAGAAATAATTCCACTGATAGAAGAAATGTTTCTTGAGAGGGTATACAAGTCCAACAACATTTTTGAAAAGTTTTCTATTGGAGGGAAAACTCCACAATTCAGAAGAAAAGAGTGGTTCTGAATCAAAAGAAAATCCAGAGAATAAAAATTAAATTTACCATGGCAAAATTTTAATTAATAAAGCATGGTTAAATTTTTTGGGGTGTTACAACACTACCCCCCTTAAGAAAAATATCGTCCTCGAGATTTGCTAAAGGCTGTTATGAAAAGAATTACTCCTACTATCACAAAGTAATATCACAAAAATAACCATCCTACTTATGCAATAAAATGTGGCTACAGTGAGTGGGCAATAAGTGGTGTAAAACTACAGTGTGGAATATTGGCGGTGCGTGGAAAAATCTACGGTTGGGGGAAAACGAGATACTTCTACTTTTGGTTACAGATACGTTGGTCGCACCCGAGAACACAGTGCTCTCTCTGGCTGACAGGTGGACCCAGGGCCCACTGTCAGTCTCTTATTCTACCTCTGGGTCTCTCTTCTTCCTCTCTCTCGCGCGCTTTCCCGCGATTTCTCCACCGGCGACGTCTAGCACGTAGAGCATCTAGGCCGTACTGCGGTAGTGCGCGGCGTGCTAGCTGCCGGTGCAGCGTGCACTCACCTCGCGGGCCAGTGCGCTGTCGGCACTACTCGCGGATTCGCCTCCGAACACCGGCGATCGAGCGACGAGCGGCGCTAGTGGACTTCGCCCACCGTACACCGATCTCGAGCTATAAAATGACCGAGGTGCTCCTTTCTTCTTCCTCACACCTGGCCTCGCTTCTCCTTCTCCTTCCTTCTCCTCCATTTCTGTTTGTAGGAGCTCCGGACAAGGCTCTAATGGCGGAGGTGATGCCGGACTGGTGCATGATCCTGGTGTGCGGAGGGTTGGCGGCATTGCTGGGGTTCTCCACGCTCTTGTGCGCGATGATCCTCGATGACCGTCGTGATGCTGATGCTCAAGTGCTAGCTCTTCGTGGCAGCGGCGATCATGAGGATTAGGTGCTGGTGTCGGGTGCTAACGGCTGTCAGTGTGCTGTAGGCAACTTGTACCTAAATAATTACCGACAAATCTCTCCTTCAGAGACGGTGGTGTGTTAGGAAGGTGACCAGTTAGGTGCAACATGGGTACGTGGTTTTGCAATTGGTGCACGTGGTCGAGTGGTTGGAGTTGTGAGCCTGTTGTCGTGGTGCTGCGTGAATAAAAATCTATGTCGTGCAGAGATATATGCTGCAACAACTCAGGGACAAATCTCACTTCAGACTTTACCGAGGGCGAATTTAGTTAATCAAAATTAACAGTAGCAAAACTACTCACATTATTTGAAACCAATTATCTAATTAATCGCTCAAATTTAGGACACAACGCATAAGTTGCGACACATAAATAAATGTTGGGACAATAAACATAGCAGTGACGTCTATAATGAAAACGGTAAATAGACAGGGTCTTGAGAAAACGTCTCTGGTACTGGGGCACACTCTTCTTCTATCGGAGGAAGCGGATTGACTAGTCGATGAATGCGTCTCTCCTGTCCGGGCCTCAGTGGTCTGCCAATAGCGATCTGAGGATTTAAATCAGCGAGGCTCTGGAGATAACCCATTACCCGCTGGGTCAAACGCTCTTGAGCGATGACATACTGGGCAAGGTTGGCCAGTACTGGGTCTCTCTCAGTTCGTCCACCGGGAAAAGATGCTACTTCTCCGGGTGCTGCACGGCTCGGGAAGTAATAATACCCTTGTTCGCTGGCATAGGGCACCGCGAATCAAAGGCGAGCAAGCGCTTCATACGCAGCAGCTTCTACGGCCATCTGCAGAGTCGGCATAGATTTCCCCACGAAGGAGACTTCCGTTGGGTCTTGGTTTGGGTTTGCGGGAGGGATGTGCACCACTGCCCAATATTTCGAGGTGGATGGGGTGATCCTCGATTTGAGTAAATCGTATTGGGGTGGATGGATAGAACTCATGGTACTACAGGTAAAGTCCCACAAAATTTTAACAAAACTACCTGGGGTGGCATCTGGGGTTCTCAGATAAATACTAGGGCTTGGCATGGCACAGAATGGTTGTGAGAGTTGTGCACAAGGTGAGGGGTACTTGGCAAGGTCACGAGGTGGCCTTTTATATAGCAACTAGGCTGGGTTATTAAATCACGGTGAGGGGCAACTAGTTTGTCGGTTCTGCTCTATGGGGTCGGGGTCAATGCTACAGATACACATATCTCGCAAAAGTGACGTATTACTGTGGGAGTCGTCGGGGGTGGTTTTTGGAAGCTACGCCCGGAATTAAAAATGCAATCGTACACCAACATACTTATGCATGGCTACTTATTAAAAAAATAGGGGCGCACAAGCAGACCGCATTTAATTATGGCGATACAGGATCACATAATGACAGGGCGTGGACATACTAAGACTCGGCGCTACTCAAGTGATTTAGTCTACCTCGTTTATATCTAAGCGGGTGTGCCTTGTGGATGCCGAGGCTCCTCCAAGGTCTTCACCGTCGGGGTTAGCTGGAGGGGGTTGAGGAACTGCAGGGTCGGGGTAGTGATGATGACCATCGCGGGGGTTGTTGGCCACAATCCCGTTGGAGCGTGTTCCCAAAAGGCGACGAATCACTTCATGGGACACCAAGGTATTTTGGTCGATGGCTGGGCATACCTCAAGGACTCGATCGGTTGTCCGAACAGCACGATTGGGTTGTCGGCGTCGGGCTCATCTTCTCCTCTTGCCGGGGCTCGGCGAACCAGTTCTCCACGAGCTGCGATCAGATCAAGAGTGATTTGATCGAACAGTTCCTCTAGTGCACTTACATAGCGCACCAGATGCAACAATGCAGGATCCGTCTCATGATCTCCGTTGGCAACCTGGGGTGGCCTACCATACACGTCACGGTTGGGGTAGTAGTAGAACGAGCGACAGTTAACTCTGGGCGACAAGTGCCGGAGTTGAACTATAGCCTCTCGAGCAGCTAGTTGGATGGCTTGTGGCTCAAAGGAAGTTGTCCTTCCGGTGAACCTGTAGGGGCGTTCTGGCGATAGACCCCTACCATAGACGTGCACAGTGGCCCAGAATTGACGGCTCTCACCGCTCATGGGCCCTTGGTACACAACATAGTCTGGGGGCTCTTCTAATGCAAAGGCATGGCGGGTGAGGTTTGCTAGCACGGTCACAAAACCTCCAAGGTTGGTTGCTGTGCTTTCATTGTGAACAATGGGTCCACGCATCTTGGCTTAGTTTGGGGTAGAGGGTGTGTTGCGCTAGGTTGAGGCTAGCGTGCCCTTTTTATAGAAAAAGGGGACGGAGTGTTCCTTCGCACGCTTGCGGAAGAGACTATTTAGGTGTCGGTCACTGGCGCGTGATTGACAGGCTAGGCTGATAGGTTGGGCACCGACTGCCTAAAGGTGTCGGGTCACTGTGTGGCTATCTTATACGAGAAGCTTGGCCGGGGTTAGATTAAGGTCTGGTGGGTTGGTTAACCTAGGTTTTTCGACATGGCTAAGATAGGATTAGCCAATGGACAGCCTGGCTCTGTTACCAAGGTTGTCAGGACCGGATTTTCGGGTTATCAATTTCCCAGAAAATGGCCCTTGTGCTCACCAGCCCCAGGATTACTGTTAGCTGCTGAGGCAGCAACTTGATACAGAAATTCCAAAAAAAGTACATAACATGTAGTACAAGACCATTATGGCATGTGAGTACAACACAAGGTTTCTAGTGGCTGATGGCGGAAGCGGTTTGTGGTTCATCGGTGTCTATGGAACTCCATTTCCCACAGGAACAGCTGACCAGGATAACTCCTATCTTCACGAGGCTGCTATCACCATTGCATAGGTTCCAGGACGGTCATCGCAACGCTCCTCTCCATGCAAGAGATCTGGCCAAGACAATAGCCAGGGACAAGCCGGTGAGTACTTTGAATGTACTCGCAAACATTATGAACACAGGTACAATATAACGAAAGATAATCATGCTCTGAAATATTTCATGATCACAACGTCAGTCACGAAATAAAAATCCATGATGCCCGCAAGTAGGTTGTTCATATACAATTTGAAGATGCAATAAGGGAGTAGGAATGAAATGCACCGATCGGGTGTCTGAAGCGATGCCTCGAAAGGGTAATAATTTAAAGCATGCCTCAGTCGAGCGTCTGAGCGACGCCACATAAAGGGCTTATAAGTAGTTTAATTAACAAGCAGGCCACAGTCGGGCGTCTGTGCGACACCACATAAAGGGCTTATAAGTAATTTAAATAACAAGCATGCCACAGTTGGGCGTCTCCGCGACACCACATAAAGGGATTATAAAGAAAGGAAATAGCAAGCATGCCACAGTTGGGCGTCTCAGCGACACCACATAAAGGGCTTATAAAGTAAATAAATAACAAGCATGCCGCAATCGGGCGTCTCCGTGACACTACATAAAGGGCTTATATAAGAATAATCACAATGAATATCCGGGAGGTAGAACCATCCCAGGGATACTTAAAAATTCAAATAATACAAATGGTTTTTCCACAATAATAACAATCATAATCATCATATGTCACAAGTCATGATCAAAGTTCTGGTTTAGCAGTTTTTCCTCCGAAGGCCGACACTAAGACCGACACTTGACCCATCCCAGACTATAGTCCTTGACCATGGATACGGCTATTCGAATAGATATAATCTCTGCAGAGGGTGTACTCTTTACCCACGAGTAACGGATTCCTTTAGTCCATCGGGACTAATTCCGTCTACGGTCTTTTAATTGGAAACACACCTGACCGCACACACCAGCCTAACTTAACGGTGTCTGGAATCACCCACGACACCTATTAAGTGAAACTCTAAGTGGGGAGGCTACAACCTCGACTAGCATGGGATCACAAAATTTATAACGCGCGCAAACTAGGGGAGCTACCCCTTCGGCTCCAACCGAAGACACCCATGCCCCCGGATCAGGTGGCATGCCTACCGGATGCAGCCGGTATCTTCCACCATGGCCTCTCTGTATGGTGTGTGCTAGAAATGGGTTGACAACTTACTGAACCATACCCTACCTATGGCAGGGACAAGTGGTAGTACGAAAAAATATGGGGGTTACTGGAACAAGACTCGATCTACGGCCGACTCAGGAGGTTTAAGTATTCCCTGCATGATTAGCATAACAAATATATTACAACCAACAGACAGAATCACCACCCATCATACCTCACCATGCCATACCGGACACAAGCGTCTCGACGAGGAACTAGGGAGAAGCTCGTGTCTACACAAGACAGAGGCTTTTCCGGATTCCTTCCGGTAGGCATGAAAGGCATACGAGGGTGATTACTATCACAAACATATCAAATTCCAATAGCGCGGAATCATCAATATGCACTCATGAGTACGATCATATCATCACATAAAATAATGAAAACTCTGTGTCAAGGTGGTGTTATAACCGTATCAAACAACACACAACAATATATGCCAGGGTTCAGAATGCTTGCCTTCAAGAGTATGCAAGTGGGGGTGCACTTTTTGGAAGTTGCCTTCTTCTTCAAAATCCTATTTTACAAAAATTTGAATTAACACATAGTTTCAAAACAGTACAAAAAAGTTGTTTGGAAAATTTTCAAATAAATATGAAAATAAACTAGACAAAATTTGAGAAACAATAGAAAAAGAATCAAATCAATTGGACTTAAATTTAAAAAGTTACAGCTAGTCAAAAATTAGTCAAATTATGTTTTTAATAAAAATTCGAAAAAGAAAACATTACGGCAGCATTTACGTTTTTCTCTAGCGAAGGTGTATTTCGTGGAATACGCTTCCACTTAAAACACATTTCGGCGGGCTGGGTCACAGACAGTGGGTCCCTTGGGCCCACTAGTCAGGTTTGACCAGTCGCCCGCGCCTCCTTCCTTCTCTGTCTGAGCGGAGGCGGAGCTCCGGCGATCAACGCCGGCGATTGGTCGCTCCTCGCGGGGCTCCGACGGCGGGAACATGTTCACTACGCTAGGGCGATCCTCCCGGTGGTCGAGAGGGTCGCGGGGACGAAGGGAGTCGCCGGCGGCGAGCTCTGCGGCGGACGGTGGCTTCGGGAGGATTGGGGGCTCGAGCTACGGTGGTTCTCGATCGGGTTTGAGTGGTGGGGTGGCTCTGCAAGGTCGAGGGGAAGAGGATGGTGGCACTGGATGGGCTGTGGAGGCTCTGCTTGCGATGAACGGGACCGGAGGGTGGCGGCGGCCGAGCTGACCGGAGATGGGGAAGACGGCCTCCCTCCATCGATTGCTGGCTGAGGGAGCACTAGGGGGATGGTATGAGGTCGCATGAGGGTCGGGACGAGCTCGGGGCTCCTTTTATAGGCGGTCGAGGTCGGTCCCCGCGGCGGCAGATGGTAGGAATGGTGAACCACCGTTCTGTAGATAGGGGGCGCGTGGCGATGGCTGGCAGGGTCTGGCAGGGCGAGGGGATGAACTCGAGCTATTCAGGGGCGAGCTGGCGCGCGGCTGTGGCTCGGGCGGCGTCGTCCATGGTAGGAGCCTGCTGCGGCCATGGCAGCTTGCGGTGGTGGTGCTGTGGGGTGCCAGGAGGTGCCCAGGGCGGTTCTGATGAGTGGAGGAGGACGGGTGTGGCTCTGCGGGCGAGCAAGGGCCAGGGCGCGGGGGAAACGAACGCGGCGGCTCGGTGCGCGCGCGTGCAAAACATTTGCTCTGGACGCGCCCAGAGCACGCACGCCAGGCGTTCGAAAAAATGCCAACGCGTTCTAGGCCTCTCTGATGCCTCTGCAACTAAATAGGACTAGGCTTACGATTATATGAGAGCTAATAGACATGCTGGTAAGGCCATTAGAGCAACTTCCTAATGCAAGTCTAAAAGCATACCAAAACTGGCCATGCTCCTAACATGCTGGATGAAATGGCAAGGGCATCTAGGCATCTCTTGGGGTGGCCAAAAACTCCAGATCATAGTCTCTTTAGATGATAAAGGGGGTGGCAAGGTTAGTTTGACAAAAACAGAAGCTTGTTAGTGCAAACTTTTGAGAAAACCAAATCTGGACAGAAAATAAAGGCTATTATTGCATGGACCAAAAATATTCCAATGGGTCCAATCTCCTGGACTTAAGGGTTTGGTAGGGTGGACTATAAGCAGGAGAAAGATCATGGGCACTAGAGCAAAACAAAATAGGGTTGCAGTAGAAAATACCAAACTGACCAGAGATCAAAAGAGGATGGTTTGCTCAAATCTTTCAAAGAACACCAGTGGTTTTTTTTGCATAAAGTTGAATTATATACTCCGACTAGCATCTCCCAACTTTGGTGGAATCTTTAAAGAAAAATTTAAATAGGTTGCTGTGCAAACCACAAACTGATCCAGATTTGAAAACCTGAGGTAGTGCTCAAAATCCCAAGTGATTAAGAGAAGTTTTTGCATAAAAGTGATTTAGGAACCTCACATGTCATCCCCAAAATTTGGTGGAATTTTTAAATAAATTTATCAAAGGGTTATAGTGCAAAAGAGGCTCCAAAACTTATGGAAAATCATTTTAAAAGAAATAAAGCTCAGGAAAATAATTATAGAAATAATTCCACTAATAGAAGAAATGTTTCTTGAGAGGGTATACAAGTCCAACAACATTTTTGAAAAGTTTTCTATTTGGAGGGAAAACTCCACAATTCAGAAGAAAAGAGTGGTTCTGAATCAAAAGAAAATCCAGAGAATAAAAATTAAATTTACCATGGCAAAAATTTAATTAATAAAGCATGGTTAAATTTTTGGGGTGTTACACCAGCAAGCCCTACGTTTCTATCACCACCGCAGGGTTCATGCCCGGTGTTTTGAGGAAGGTGACCTTGTTCTTAGGCGCGTTCAGTCCGCCAAGGGTACAAACAAGCTGTCACCGAAGTGGGAAGGCCCTTACCAGGTGGTACGAGTCACTAGAACTAGCGCAGTCCATCTGGAGACTGGTGAGGGCACTCAGTTGCAAAACTCATGGAATATTGAGCATCTCCGCAAGTACTGCCCGTAAGGCGCGGCTGTTGTGCCCTGCCCGGCGGCCACCCATCCGTACAGGCCTTGCCTCAGCTGCATGTAACCCCTTGTATGGAACCGGGGCGATGACTGTAACACCCCAAAAATTTAACAATGTTTTATTAAATAAAATTTTGTCCAGTGATTAAAATTTTGCCTTGTGCTGATTGTTTCTTTAGAATTCCAGGGCAATTCTTGCACTGTTATGTTGGAGTTTTTACCCCTAGTAAAAACTTTCCAGCCAATGTTAGATTCTCTTATGCACCCTTTAAAACTTTGCTTATATCAGCAGGATTAATTATATTTTTGTTCTCCTAATTATATTCCCATATAAATGGTAAACCCTAGTTTTAAGGCCTCTTTTGTACTACAACCTCTTGATAAATTTATTTATAATTTCAACCAAAAATTGGAGATGTCTAGTAATGCTATTAGACCACTTTTATGCAAGAATATAACGTTTTCATTTAATATTGTAAGCTCCACAACATGTTTGCCAATCTGGTCCAGTAGACCAAATTGCACTACAAACCTATTACATATTCCTGTTTTGCCTCCACCAAAATTATGGGATGTTCATAGCAGTATGTTTTCCAACTTTCTGCAAAAACCCAGCTGGGTCCTTTGGAAAATTTGAGTGAAACAACCTCTTTTCCATTCTGGTTCAGTTTGGTGTTTTGCACTGCAACCCTAGTCTATTTTGCTCTAATGCTCTTGAGCTTCCTCATGCGTGTAGTCTTTCTAGCAAAACCCTTAAGTCCAGGAGAGTGGGCCTATTGGGATAGTTTTGGTTCATGAAACAGTGCTCTGCATTTTCTGTCCAGAACTGAAGTTTTGCAAAACTTGCTCTAGCAAGTTTCTGCTTTTGATGAACTAACCTCACCACCTTCTTACTCATCCAAGGAGACAGCCATCTGGTAAATTTGGCCACCCCAAGAGTTGGCTAGACGCCACTGGCATTTTGTCATACACCCTGAGTGCATGACCATGTTTGGCTTAGTTTCTGGTTCATATTATGAACTTGATTCCCTGTCCAAACCAGCATGTCTTATAGCTTTGTCCAAACCTATAGCCCCACCCTGCTGACCCCCTTGCAGTTTGGAGCTCATTAGCACGCCTTGGCATATCGCCGAGCACGTAGCGTGTGTGCTCTGGGCGCGCCCAGAGCACGCATTTTGCACGTGCGTGCGCTCGGGTCGCCGCGTCGCACCCCTGGCCCCAACTCACCTGCAGAGCCTCACCCGACCTTATCCGCACCCAGGTACACGCCAAGCCGCCCCTGGGTCGCCACAGCGCCGCCGTCAGAGCGCTTTTGGCGGCACGCCGGTGATCACAGTGGCTTTCTGCCACGGTCGGCGCCGCCCAAGCCACGCGCGCTCGCCAGCTGCCCCCTGGAGCAGTGCGAGCTCATCCGCGGGCCTGTCCGCTAGCTTTCGTCGCCGCCACGTCTCCTGCTGCTACAGATTGGCGGTTGCCGGCGAGCTTATCCCCTGCCGCCGCTGAACTGCCATGGCTCGCCTATTTAAAGGTACCCGAACCTCTCCGCAGCATCATACCCTCACTAGACACCCCGCAGAGCAGCCCCGTGGCCGCCATTCACCCCCGGGAAGCTTCCTTCTTCATCTCCGACGAACACGGCCGCCGTATCTGCCTCGAGCAATCCGGCGCCACCAGGGCCTCCCCCGCCCGACCAGCACCACCGTCGCCTTCTCCTCGATCCTGCGGAGCCACCCATCACCTCAGACTCGCTCGGGAACCACTACATCGCAAAGCCCCAAACCCACCCGAAGCTTCCTCCGTCGCGGAGCTCGCCGCCGGCGAATCCCTCCGTCCCCTCCGACCAGTCGACCACCGGAAGGGCCGCCAAGGAGTCGCGGATCCATTTCCGCACTCAGTCTTCCTCGAGGAGCCTCCGTTCGCCGGCGACGATCGCCAGAGTCCCGCCTCAGTTCGGGCAGAGGAAGAGAAGGGGGGAACGACTAGTCAAACCTGAGTAGTGGGCCCCCTGGACCCACTGTCAGCGACCTAGCTTCGCCACCGCACGTTTTTAAGTGAAGGCGTAAAGCACAGAGTACGTATTCCCTAGCTCGAAGACGCATTCTCAGCCGAATCGTTTTCTCTTTTGTTTTAGTTTAAAAATCAGAATTTGACCAAACTTTGACTGACTTTGACTTCTAAACTACAGCTCCAAATGAATTGATTCTTTTTCTGCCGTTCCTCAAATTTGGTCTAGTTTAATTTTAAATTTATTTGAAAATTTTCCAGACAACTTTTTTGTGCTGTTGTGATTCTATGTATTAATTTTATATTCTTTTTATTAGGATTTTGAAGAGGGAGAAAACTTCCAAAATTCTTGGAAATGCTTTTCTCCTCCCCTCTACTTGAAGGCAAGCATCTTGAACCCCGTGATGATATACTTTGTGTGTTGTTTGCTATAATCTCTAGAGCTCCATTGATATGCCAGAATGGAACAAATCTTTATTTCATGTGGAAGTCTTACTCTTGCATATCTACTTGTGGTGAAAGATCTTTTCTGTCGTATTTGTAATAATGGTGGCAGTAACCACTTCTCATGCCTCATATGCCTGGTGATAGTTCGGACGGAGTCCGAAGGAAAGTTGTGTACCGGTAAGCACAGCTGAGTGACTGACATCTCGTGGTGACGAATGATGTGCAGTAAGGCAGGATGAAGCATGAGGGTGGTGACCCTGTCAGAAAGCGGTGGCAAGCTATATGACACAAACCTTATAATAAAGCTGAAACCTCCTGAGTCGACCATAGATCGAGTCTTGCTCCAGTAACCCCCATACTTGTTTTGTGCTACCACGTGCCCCTGCTGCAGGTAGGGTGCGGTTCAGTAAATTTGTCGATCCCTGTTCTATCACACACCGTACAGAGAGGCCACGGTGGAAGATACCGGCTGCATCCGGTAGGCAGGCCACCTGGTCCGGGGGCATGGGTGTTTCGGTTGTAGCCGAAGGGGATAGCTTCCCCCAGTTTTGGCGCGCGTTATAAATTGTTCTGATCCCATGCTAGTCGAGGTTGTAGCCTCCCCACTTAGAGTTTGGCTTAACTAGTGTCGTGGGTGATTCCAGGCACCGGTAAGTTAGGCTGGTGTGTGCAGTCAGGTGAGTCTTCAAATTAAAAGACCATAGGCGGAATTAGTCCAGAAGGGCTATAAAAAATCCGTTATTCGTGGGTAAAGAGTACACCCTCTGCAGAGGTATAAAACCTATTCAAATAGCCGTGTCCATGGTTAAGGACTACAGTCTGGGATGGGTCGAGTGTCGGTCTTAGTGTCGGTCTTCGGAGGAGAAATCTATTAAACCAGAACTTTGTTTATGACCTGTGACAGGTAGTGATCATGAATTATCATTATTATGGACTAACCATTTGCATTACGTGAAACAATGAGTATCCTTGGGACGGTTCTACCTCCCGGATATTCACTGTTATTTATTTTATTTATGAGCCCTTTCTGTGATGTCGCTCAGACGTCCGACTGTGGCATTCTTTTTATTTACAAAGCCCTTTATGTGATGCCGCTCAGACGTCTAACTGTGGCATTCTTCTTATTTACAAGCCCTTTCTGTGATGTCGCTCAGACGTCCGACTGTGGCATTCTTTTTAAGCCCTTTCTGTGATGTCGCTCAGACGTCCGACTGTGGCATTCTTTTTAAGCCCTTTCTGTGGTGTCGCTCAGACGCCCGACTGAGGCAAGCTCTTTATTTATTTTGTTACTACTTTCTGATTTCATATGCCTTATTCGGATGCCCTGCTTGAATTTATATACTGTCATATTAATATTATCATAGTGATCATAAATCATCCTTGAGCATGTTTATGTCTCACCCATTTTCATGATGTTTGCGAGTACATTCAAAGTACTCACTGGCTTGTCCCTGGCTATTGTCTTGGCCAGATTCCTTGCGTGGGAAGGAATGATGTGATGCTACCCCGGAGCCTACACTATTGGAGTTAGCAGCCTCGCAAAGATAGGTGTTATCCCGGTCAGCTATTCCCGTGGGAAATGGAGTCCCACAGACGCCGACGTATCCCAACCGCTTCCGCCATCATCCCCAGAAACCCCCGAGTTGTACTTAAAGGCCAGAATGGTCTTGTACTACATATTTGTACCTTTGCTTGGAATTTTCTGTATCAAGAGGTGCCTCATCAGCTAACAGTAATCCTGGGGCTGATGAACACAAGGGCCAAATTTTGGGAATTTAATACCCCGAAATTCCGGTCCTGACAATGACCCCGTGCAAGAGAAAATAAAGAAGCATTGTAGGGGGGCCCCAACTAAGATTGCATGCATGCACAATCACACCATGATCACTGCATAAGCATTTCATGAGCATTTGCATATGCATATAGATAGGATTGCATCCTGCATTCATTCTCATCTACATGGAGTTGTAGATTCCTGCCGTGGACTTGGCTTCGACAAGGAGTTGAGAAGATTGCCCGGCAACTGCAACCCCGGCAAGACAAACAGATAAGTTCGACCTCATGTCCTTTAGTGTACTGTAAGATATAACTTGTGCATAAGAAAACCTCGCCCCGCTCTCTTGAGGCTTAGGTGCTCCCATTCCAGACTCAAACGGTGCTTCGAGCGAGATGGTTGTAGTGGCCTTTGGTGAAAGGGAGTTGGCGGGGGGCTGGCCCCTCTGTCTGTTCTTCGGCAGACGTAGTTCTACGGCAGACAAAGAGGGTGCCGGCAAGGTAGCTTGTCGAGAAAACTTGTTTTATTACAATAAAGAGGCATTCCACCTCTACATGGCTATACACATGCACGAATTCCTAGCAAGGTTTATCTTTTCATTCATATGCTCATACAAGTACAAGCATTACAGAACACAAAGATGGACTCGAGGGATTACATTATTTAAATTAAAGTTTGGCAATCGCCCAAAAGTTTAAGATTGAAAAAAGATAAGTGCACCATAATCCCCTTCTCTATCCCTCCTTTCACAGATACTACAGCAGGAGGGGAAGGGGACAAAAGGAGCGCCCAGACAGAGCTAGCGGTGAAGGGATCAGCAACATCGATTATGTAATCACCGCCACCAAGGCCGACAAGCCACGACAGGGTGGATGAAGCCAGAATCCACGAGGAAGCCTACCGGAGATCCCAACAAAGGACTGCTGGAAGAGGAAAAAGAGTGCCGAGGAGGAAGGGAAGAGTTGGAGCCAAGGCGACGGGCCACTAGCGCAAATATAAGAGTGCAAGTGCTGTCGTATCCCGCCTCAAAGTCCTGCCTCCCGCTCCCTCCATCCTCCTTCATCTCCTCCCCATCACCGCAACGGGGAGATGCACCGAAGGCTGAGCGGCCACTATGGCCTGCGGGTGGTGTGCACTCAGGAGCTGCGGGGAGCAACGGACGAAACCGGCGCCTCCCTCGAAGAAGTAGCAGACGATAGCAGCAACACCGCTACCTGTCTCGGTCGGCAGGAAGAAGCTCCCTTCCTCTGCAACAGCCTCGACTCCGCTGGAAGGAGTAGTGTTGGGGACGCCAACATCCCCGAGCGCTCCACTTCGGGATGGCCAACGCAAACCCAGGAATTTTATCGATGAGAAGACGAGCTCCGACAGCCCGTAGCCAAGACTGGACACCTTCCTCGGAGAAACAACAAGTGACCAGAGCAGCTAGGGGGCTGGAGGCGCGCCGCTCCCCACCTTGGCAGGCAAGAAGGCATGCCCCTCGTCAACATCAGCCCCGAGGCTTCCGGGAAGGACGGTACTAGGATTACCAATGATCTCCAGCCCCGCCTCCCGACCAAGCTTTAAAGGAACCGAAAGGTTCACCGCAGCAAGGACTAGGCTCACTCCCCGAGCATTAACACCAGCATGAGGCGACAACAGCCCTAAGCTGGAGCCCGGGGGCTGGCCCCAGGCTCTCTTCTTCGACATAGCCAACAAGAGCAAAAGATGAGAAGAGGAGGAATGCAAAGCTGGATGACCTTGCCCTCCTCCACCCCTTCCTTTTATAGGCAGGGTAGGGAGGAAGGGCTACTCCATCAACGGGCGGCCACCGACCTCCTCCGCCAATTCAAGATGACCGGGCCCTCGCCATGATGCTCTCCCATGCCACGTGCCTCCATTACCTACCCCACGCGATGCATGCAACATACATGGCCGAGCAAAAAGGGCGCGTTGTGGGAAGAGTAAATTGGCAGTTTCTACCCCGTGCGTTAAAATCATTCATGTGCCATCGATGGGGTGGCCCCACCACTATTGGCTTTACAGGACGTGCGGGGAAACTGTAAACTGGCCCGGATTCACGACCCATGAAGAAGCCAAAAGAGGACCTCAAGAGAGCGGCCTCTTCAGCAACTCCGCATGTGCACTTATTAGGCCCTACATCGACGACGATCACCAGCGCAATCGGGGAAGGCCCGGGGGCTTATGTCGGTGCAACAAACCCTGGGTCTATTGCCCAGACTGTGCACAAGCGCAAGAACAAGATTTAACCACCAGCCCAAGTCAGAGTATAAGAAACCAAGAGATTCAGAGTACCAGCTCAGAGCAAAGAGACCAAGGCCAAGCTAGAGAAGCAAGACATCACCAAGAGAAGGGCCTCCCCAGAAGCAGATAACAGAGACACCCCGGCAGGGCCTCCCCGGGGCTCGCAGAGGCCAGACCACCTCACCAATCACTCAAGCATGACCCACATCGTCAATCAATGCGGTGTCAAGCCGCGGGATGATTAAGTGGCAGCCATTAGCCACATGGCAGCCAGTTCCTATAAGAAGAACCCGCAGATAACACCCGTCCTGCGACGTGTGAAGAAGACAGTCGCGGAGCTAGCAAGAAAGCCCGACAAGCCTTGCTGGGCAACCAGTGATGTGACACTAAGCGGTACAGTTAATGCACCTTGTCAGCCCACAGAGTTAGGTATGATATGACTGTTTGCCATATTAGTGCATAATGACTACTTTTCCACTATGGTCGCCCCTTGATCTATAAAAGGAGGCCCATGGCAATTGTAGAAAGGGTTGGAAAATCGACGAACCCACACCCCCATACACACGTAGTCGTTGCTGCCCTGAGGCAACCCTTGTTGGGCGAGTGTACTACGCTCCACCACCTCCATTCCACCATCTATCCACCAAAGCAAGAGTAGGGTCTTACGCCTCACGGTGGCCCAAACCTGGGTAAATTGCTTGTGTGCACCCCGTCGCGCTGCCGTGCGCTGGTCTGCTCTTTGTGCAACGCGACGTCCCCCTGCCGAACCAGCAAGGGGCTTCCTGGTCCCATAGGTGGCCGCGGATATCCCGCGACACACCAACGGATTCATATCTTGAATGCCCCTATCCCTGATCTATGCCGCTTCACTTTGGACGAGTCTACATCATGCGGAGCGGCACTAAAGAGTTGCGATGATATGGAATCCTGTTGCCCACTGTTATGGATTGTGCCATCTATGAAGAACACGTGGGACTGGAATTACAAGACGGACATGTACCCACGGATGTATGAACCTGAGTAATATGTAACACAGTAATTGAAGTAGCCAGGCACAAATAATATGAACCTGTGTGGCATGTTGGCATTTGTCTTTTACTACTCGTACCACTATGTTACGTGCAATGCACGGTGATATTATAATGTAGTACGTGCCGATGGCGGCTTCGTGCATTAATTATGCCATGGAGTTTCCTCTTGGTCAATGTGATATGTATAGAATTTCACGGACGGAGGGAGTAGTGCACATGCCAAGTTCACTGGGCTGCCGTGTTTGACACTCCTCCATCGTAAGAGTGGATACAATAGCTTTCAGCAAAAATAAAAAATGAATAGTACAACTGCAAAAGAGCAGTGACACTATCCTTCCCGGCTTCCTTGCTCGTCCTCAATATCTGAACGAATACTTTCATTCGCCGACATGTGGGACGTCGACCATCCTGGTTCACTTGCCATGACACCAAAATAGAGTGCATCACACGGAACTGCAGGGGAGACTCACCCCGGTCGTAGTGCCGCGGTAATAATGACTAATGAGTCGGCAAATCATAGGCCCAACTTTTCCCATTATAAGTTGCTCGGACGAAGGAACCATCATGACTTCGTTGAATCCGCTTCTTCAAGAAAACTACTTTACCAACATTACTGCTACCACACCTGAAGACTGCACGGCACTGTAGCACGTCATATCACTCAGACCCACTAGGCCAAACAAGCCCGCCTAATGTGCGGGAAAGCCAGGCCCTTTACATTTTTGTTCTGGATTTGTATCGGTGGATCGCACGAACAAGGGAAAGAACAGAGTAGAAAATGTTACACTTTGCAAGTTCAAAAGGAAAAGGCGGCACACTTAAAGCACGCCTGTCGCGTTCACGTTGCACCCGCCACAATCGGTCTGGAACGCTGCTCACCAAAGGGGACATGCGTTGCAATTGTCCTCCGACAGTCGGCCAAGGAAAAGGAGACAGGGAGGGAGAAGAGATCGGACGGCCTACGCGCAAGGACTCCAAGAAATATACTTGTGATATGTGAGGCGGGCCATGTACACACTCGTACAACCTATCACTAGCACACGTAAACACTCTTTGTAGCCATTCTGAAAGTACGACGTCATCTACATATTCACATCAACCTGTCAGACCCAACGTCTTTCTTTGCTCAGTGTTTGCGATTACTATAGCTCGCACAGTACCTAGCCTACTAAAATAGCGCGGAATCAGTCGGGGTTTGACACCAAGAATCATCAAACAATTTTTTCTTCAATCAATCCCTGCTTATATGATTAAACAGTTTAAACATACACCTAAGCATGCCATATTACTTCAAAAGCTGGTGAGGATACATCTGTTTCCATAACTCGGAGAGGGTTCACACGATTCACTATCAAACAAAAGTAGCAAGTACCGCCCACACAAGACACTGCATTAGCCCTAAGACGATGTGATAAAATGCATTGTTCTCGTAATTAAACACTGCAAACTATGTTGAAAGACTAGCGCGACCAACTATTTCTTGTCATCGATCTTTGGGGCAATGTCCACAGGAAGGACAACGGCATGGGGATCGATCTCTGGAGCGATGTCCACAGGAGGGACCGCGACATCGGAATCATCAAGGACGTCCACTAGCACCTGCACCTGCACAACCCTAACATATTAGTAAGCACATTGAAAATAATCAAAAACCACAACTATGGTAAACTATTTTTTTTTACCTTGTGCAGCTCACCGGGGGATCCCATCCCTCTGGTCGCCATCGCCTCGCCAGGGAAATACTGCTCCTCAACGGCAACTATCTCCTCAAACCCGGCTTAAGGCTCTCATAGGTGGCCATTAGAGTTTTTGGGGTAGGCACGGTGGGGCCCTTGCTGTTCTTCCAGCTTTCTTTGTTCAGGAGTTCGTCCGTCAAGGTCCTCAACTCTTTGTCCAGTGCTTGTTTCTTGGAGTTATTCGTCTCCATAGATTGGTCTGCCAACATCGCCAACTTGTTGGCTGGTGCTCTCTTCCTGGAGATCTCTATCTCTAGTGGGTTGTCCGCCGGCAACTCTTTGTCCAGTGCTCCAGGATCCATCAATAAACTGACAAACAAAAAGCAATCGAAAGGAAACCACAATCGCAATGAAAATGGGTTCGTCTCCATAGATTGGTCTGCCAACATCGCCAACTTGTTGGCTAGTGCTCTCTTCCTGGAGATCTCAATCTCTAGTGGGTTGTCCGCCGGCAACTCTTTGTCCAGTGCTCCAGGATCCATCAATAAACTGACAAACAAAAAGCAATCGAAAGGAAACCACAATCACAATGAAAATGGGAAAAGAATAGGCAGTGAGAATCGGTCAGTGTTTCTTAAAAAGAAGATTCTTGGAATGAAAATAGAGTAGCATCACTGATTCGCCTACCTTTCCTTCGTCGGTACAGAAGAAAAATGGTAGAAGTGACTAGCGTGGAGTGTGGTTTTCTTCAAGATAGGGGAGAGAGGGTCCAAACCAGCGTTCCAATGAAATGATGGTTGCTTTGTCCGTCCAACTTACTAGGCCACTTTACCATAGCTGGTAAATATATGAGTTTTGTGATATGACAGGTCATGACAGCCACACCGGGGTGACTGCTGAGTCTCGACTGTAGCACTTCGCAAAGATTGGGAAAATGGCATGCGGGCCCGGATGCTTGGGGTGTGTTTGAATCATGGGCAACCAAAACCTCAACCAAAATTTTGAACGACGGAGGAGGAGCTATGACGGTGTCCTAGACTAGGGGGTACTTACCACGTCGTCTTTCGATCAGTTGGGTTGGGCTGAGGACCCCCATGGCCATTTAGTCATGGGCCAGTTCGGACAGTCGATGCATACACGAGAAAGATTCCACAAGACTTGGTGATCAAGCCAAGGACTCCTCTCCACCGACGTATTCGACTAGGACTCTTGTTATCCTAGGCCACTGGTACATTATATAAGCCGAGGCCAGGCTAGTCGACAGGGAGATGCTAGATCATTATGAAATTATTCATCATACCCTTAGGTTTTAGACCAAAACATATGATCGCGGGGTAGATCAACTCTTATAATCTCTATATTCATCAAGATCAATCAAGCAGGAAGTAGGGTATTACCTCCATTAAGAGGGCCCAAACCTAGGTAAACATCGTGTCCCATGTCTCCTGTTACCCATCAATCCATGATACATAATTGGGGACCCCCTACCCGAGATCTGCCGGTTTTGACACCGACAATGGTGCTTTCATTGAGAGTTCCGTTGTGAGATCAACGAAGGATCAATGGCTCATCCACAGATTAACTGCGACATCGGCATCTTCGTCACCGGTTCGACTGGTCACCTTGGCTCGACCAAGGGCCGCACTCCGCGTCATATCGTCATGTTCGAACGATGACCTTGTCAACATCAACTCCATCTCTATCAAGATCATGGATGAATCATACATGGAGCTCGGCGGCTCAACATCAACATTGCCCTTGAGTGACCATGCTGTTTTCTGGACAACGAGTTTTTATCCGCCGTCACCGTCTCCTCGAGCATCGCTTTGACATTTGCTTCGATAGAATTGTGCGGAATTGAGTCTATAGCAACCCTGCAAACTTTCATCGCGTTCCGATGGAGGAATCTGCGGCGACCTATGATATACCGGAGCCCTGTCAAATCTGGACGGGAATCAGGATGAGTTTAGGGCGTGGTCTCCAGAGCCCAGCTCAAAGGTTCTTTCGAAGATCCAACCGTTCATCTGCTACGGGATTCCTATATCCACCACCCCTCAAAATTTCAGCTCGATCCGACCGCTCAATCTACGGAACCTTCCGATAAGTGGACAAATTTTCGGATCTATTTTCTGCGCGAATACGAATCTGACCCGAGTTCATGTTTCTTCATGAACGGGATATTGGACAACCTTTTTGAAGGAAATTTTTTCTAGGGTATTGTGCGCTATTTTTAAACACGTGCCCATAAAATTTTAAAGCTTCCTCTGAGGTAATCTTCACCATCAAACTGGTGGCAAACCAGTTCGACAATATTGCTCCACGACTGCCGACCTGCATTAGACACGTCGTTGCTTTGTTGAGCCGAGCTCAACTTCTTCGGATAATCATCTTGGCAAGCCGAACAAGAGTTCGGAATCGCAAAGGATAAATCATCACCAATAATGCACCTCACGGATTACACGGAGCGGGCACACCAGCATCGCAGTATGGTAACTTCATCAAGCCAGCATTGACCGCGTCACTAGTTACGACCTGCGTCGGCATGGTCGCACTGTTGCTTCTTCAAGCCAATGTCCATCATGCCGAACTGCTTCGACACCTTGGCTGACATGGCAGCTGCAACGTCTCCTTACCAACATGCTCCGTCGCCTTGGCTAGACCAGGGGCTTCACCATATCTTCATCAAACCTACTTCATTGACTTCGGCGTCACCAGCTGACCTGCTTTGACTCATCGGCTGACATGGAGGCTTTGACACCTCGACTGGACCGGGGCTCCGCTATTTCTTCATCAACATGCTCCGGTGACTTCGGCGTCACCGTCCGACCAGATTCGACACATCGATTGGCATGGTGGCTGCAACAACACCTTACTGACCTGCTCCGTCACCTCGGCATTCAGGCCATATTTCTTTAATTATTTACTTCACTTAAATTAATTAAGTAGAAGATTGTTTGTTTTTAAGCATATAATTGTTATTATTTCTGGCTTCCACTATTTTATGTGTGCAGGCGATTGGTTCAGACCGGGCCGCCCTGTCACCTCGGCGTGCTGACATCGCCATCCCACCTCCGTCGACACAATTGTGTCGTCACCTTGGTGTGCTGCCCTGTGTTGGCAACCCCGTCGCTTCATCAACCTACTTAGCCAGAGACTCTGACGTCATCCGCCACAACTCGGCTAGACTGGGGGGTTCACCTCTTCGGATTGCCGAGCTCTTCGCTCGGCCACCTCGGGACCGGTTTGGGGGCTGGGACCTCGTCCAGCCATAAGCTCGGGCCACGTCACCAACGATGAGCGCATTAGCCAGCTAAGTCATTTTCATGCCCAAGTTTCTTTTTAATGTTTAATTTTTGATCGGTTCGACCAAACATTATATTTGTGTTTAAAAAAAGCATTTTGCTAAAATAGTTTATTACAAACGGTGTTTGTTAAAAACAATTTTCTTTATCCAAGTTTTTTTATAGAAAGACTGTAAGGGAACTCCGTATAGTATAATTGGTGCAACGAACCCAAATTGCAAGTACCGTGCCTTGAACCTGGGTGGGTGGGAAGGCATCAGCCCCTTCCCACCACTAGGCTATTCCTTAGTCTGCAAAAATACGTCGCCGGCAGGTTAACTGGGGGCTCTTCAAATTATATGAGTTGTTTTATAGTAAATGTGTTTTCTTCTTGGTCTTTGCAAAGTCTTTTTCTATCGCTCCTTTTTCGACTCGAGTGTGTGGTCAACAGCCGAATAGCCTGGTTTCTGTTTGAATCCCCTCGAGTTTAGTTTGCTAAACTGGCCTCGGAGAAGCACTCCGCCTTGGGGATGAGGAGGTTGAAGTAAAAGGCTGGCCTGCTTGAAGTTTTGATATTGGATGTATCATGTTAAAGCATGATAGAAGCACAATTTTTTTAAGACCAATGCTCGGATTGGCACAAAAATCTTAATTTAGTTCAGATGTCAAGTTTTTTCATAAGTTTTTTGGCTTTTCGAGCTTATGGCACTTTTTAGCTATTTGTATGTTTTTCTTTCAGGAAGCGGGACATCCTCATGACCGAGGTGCCCTGCATTATAATTCAGCTCGGGAGATCTTTTCCGACCCGCATCTCGGCATCTTTCCCATCAAACTACACCTTGGTGTTGACAAAATACATGCCACATCGGGACTAGTTCCCGAGCAGTGCAATGCTAGACGCCTTTAAAGCATTGGTAATATTAACGGGGGTCTGGACTACAGCCGAACCCACCAAAAGCCAAGGTACTTCGGGGAGTCTTCGGCAAAACATTCTCGGATATTGCTTTATATGCATCAGTTTTGAATTGTGTCTTCGGTCAATAGTTGGATTGCCCGGCTCCCGTGTTTGCCTCCTATGTTTCGCTTTGTTCGGATAGGTGTGCAAAGGGAAAACCATTGCGATTGTGCTTCCAACTTGCATGGTTAAGTGCCTCAGTGGAGAAAGCCGAAAACTGACTGTCACAATAACCACAAACTGGTCAGTGATCCGATGACTGTGTTAAACTATAAGATCGATGGAGGTCACCCTGTGTTAAACGATGGGCCGTTCATAACATTGGCCAAAGTGTTAACGGCTTGACCTCGGCTGACGCCAAACACTAACCGGGGGCTATTAACTGGCCTCCCAACTTTAAGCTCCTATGACTAAGTGAAAGTTATAAAGCATGCATATCTGATTGCCTTGTTTCCGCTAACACAACTGCCTTCGGGCACCGAGACGTCGGCTAAGGGTTGTCTTGTTACTGCGGAAACACCATGTGTAGCATCTACAAAGGGGTAGAAGCCGACGATGGGCCACTTTCAAATGATAAATGGTCACAATGGGGTCAAAATAAACATATATCATCAGCGTTTGTATTCTTTATACAAGTGTTGCCTTCCGTAATTATTGTTATAAAGCCATAAATATGCATCAATTTGACTTAAGATTTTGGCCAAGCTGGACTGCCTGGCTCCTGTGATTACCCTATGTTCCCGATTGTTCGGCTAGGAGGTAAAGGGAGCACCTCTGTGATTGTTACTTCCGGGTCATCCGTGTTAGTACTTCAGACTAGGAGAAGCCGAAAGCTAGCCATCTTAAAGAATATAATTGGTCGGCAATGACGGAAGTGAAAATTCTGGTTCATTTAGACCACAGAGTTCGGGAACTTACCCCGAACTAAATCCTCAATATTTTCCTCCCACGTTGATGAGAGATGAGGTTTCATGATCATGGTTAGCATGACAACAGAAAGGAAGGAACCGTTAGCGGGACTATTTTCTTTGGAAGATGTTTCTTACGTTAATAGTAATATAACATATCTCTATGTGTACCTTTGTTTATAAAACCATATGGCCGGATTGCCTTGTTTGTCGTAAACCTTTGCCCTTGTAAAGGCTTTATAAAGTAGGACAAACACTCCCGACTACTGGCCGAGGAGGTTGAAGCCGATGGTCGATCAACAAAGTTTTGTACAATGTGGATCCAAGCATTAATGATCTAATGTGCTTGGATACATAGAATCATTACACATAAAAATTGCTAGCAAAATCCATTTATTCAACCCATCTTTTAAGCCCCGAGCCCAGCTTTCGCTGGCTCTAGCTCCTTTAAGAGATATTTATTCTCTTTTCGAGAAGTTTGTGTTAAACATAACATTTTTTCTGTCAATGGATATCAATCCTTAATTCAGCCACCCGTGCCCACATTAAGGCTCGGGTGCTACTGGGCTTCGTGCTCATTATTTATAAATATTAAAGGGGCACAATGATCCCTCGATCTCGTGCTGCCACCCGACCAGTGGCTCGGGGGCTACTGCATTGCCTAATCAACGCGGAAAATTCAAAGTGCTCAGTGTTCGGCTTAACCGAGTTATGGACAAGCGCGTCTTCGGACAACAATAAGTACCATCTGGGACTTATCCGGCATCAAGCTAATATATCACGGCGACTTCTCACGAACCTCTCTCAAGGGCCCGTCCGTTGATCACTATTACTTCTAATATATTACACTACGTTTCTATTCCTACGTATGCTGCCGAGCTAGGAATTGATCTTCATGCCGATTTCGCGAATCGACCTGAGTCTTAGGGGCTACTAGGATCAGCGGTTTCATGTTTTCCTTCAGGTGCATCTCGGGTTTTAGACCGACACACACCTTGAGGGCTACTGGTTATACATATTGACAGCAAACGAATTTACACGCAACAAAAATAAAATCCACAAACAATCAGCCCATGACCGAGGTGCTGAACCACCTCAAAAGCATTTTGGGATATAGCTCGGATGCAAGTGGCTGGCTCCATTGAGGGCATTTCCGGCATTAAGCTCGGCTAAACTCCTTCAACTTTTTTAAACCAAGGTGATCTATGACACCTCGGTTACAGTCCGGTGTTGGAGCTTGGACATAGTCCGACGTTGGAGCTCGGACATAGTCCGACGTTCGAACTCGGATACGGTTCGGCATTGGAGCTCAGCTGCCAAAAGACAACTCGGATGCAATCCAGCATTGGAGCTCGGTCGCAAGAGGACACAGCCTCACGGGAAACACTTCAAACTCAAGGTGTGGCATAAAAATAACAAGGCATCGATAAAGGCCGAAGACTTAAAGGGCTCCTCGGATACCCGACGTGTGAAATCTTCAGATTTAGCTCGGCAATCCTCAAGATAGAAGATGGGAAGATTTGTTGAACCTATTTTCAAGACCGATGACCGAAGACGAAAAATAGTTCGGAAGAACCGAGGAGCGTCCCCAACTTGAAGAATGGATCAGGGGGCTACTGATGGTGTCCTAGACTAGGGGGTACTCACCACGTCGTCTCCCGATCAGTTGGATTGGGCCGAGGACCCCCATGGCCGTTTACTCATGGGCTAGTTTGGACAGCCGATGCATACACGAGGAAGATTCCACAAGACTTGGTGATCAAGACAAGGACTCTTCTCCACCGACGTATTCGACTAGGACTCTTGTTATCCTAGGCCACTGGTACATTATATAAGCCGAGGTCAGGCTAGTCGACGGGGAGAAGCTAGATCATTATGATATTATTCATCATACCCTTAGGTTTTAGACCACAACATATGATCTCGACGTAGATCAACTCTTGTAATCTCTATATTTATCAAGGTCAATTAAGCAGGAAGTAGGGTATTACCTCCATTAAGAGGGCCCGAACCTGGGTAAACATCGTGTCCCCTGTCTCCTGTTACCCATCGATCCATGATACATAGCTTGGGACCCCCTACCTGAGATCTGTCTGTTTTGACACCGACAAGCTGGCAAAAGTAGCACTCCATGAAAAATATACTCCCACATATAGAAAATATAAATCATGTTGCTTGTTGGTGCAGCCCACGCTTCCGATAATTTCGGCGGTGGGCTTGTTCAAAATTTTATGAGGGGGTGGTTGTTAACTTAATTGAGGGTCGAGTACCACACGTGAACGATACAAAGTGCGACCTAGCACACCTATGGGGCTGGACCAAAAGCTGTTAGCTGGCGAGTAATGAGCTCCTAAATAGTTTGGCTTGCTATGGTCGTGGCTCGCTTCTCAACAAACAAATCCAATCATCAATCTGAGCCTATCTATTCAATCTAATCTACATAGGAGGCAACGCACTAGCACATTTCCTTTCGTAGTCATCATCTATCTTCTTAAAAATCACATGTACACACTCATCATGTAGACTATAACACATCATCTGAATCTGTTACCGAGAGTTCACGAGCTAAACGAGCTTCAAACGTACTGAGCCAAGTAGGGGTTTTTGCTTGTTAGTCTTACCGAGCTTAACGAGACCAGCCTTAACGAGCACGAGCTTAACGAGCCGAGTAGCTCATTCATCCACACACTCTGCTTGGAATAAGTGGGTAACTATCTCAAAAAACTTAACAACTCAAAAAACGGCGACCTGGCACGTAAACAATTGATTTTTTTTTACGTCTTAGACGGTTGTTTTGATGGAGTGAAGAAAAATCTGCTCTGCTATGCGTATATATAGGCAGGAACCTCCGCGCTTGCTTGCTAGGGTTGCTCTATTCACAAACTCTCATCCTATCCGGATCTAAACAAGATATCACATAGCCTTTTATCCTCACAGCTGGTTACTGATCCGGACGCATCCCCTCCGCCGGGGAAGGGGAGGAGGTGCAGTGTTTAGGCTGCCGTCGACGGCGAGGGCAAAGACCCACTGCCGGCCGCACCGTTGTCTCTCTAGCCGAGCGCCGGCACGGGAGTCCTCCGATCCCTTCATCGCTGCCATAATGTGGGCGGATCCAGCCTCACGCCCCCACCTAGCCACACCCCGACCTTCAGGTATATCTTCCTTCGAAACTGGCCTAGCTCTACTTCCACAGCTCGTTGCCGCTGCATGTGCATAATTTTCTACCTCTGAGCCCCCCACGTAGCTAGGATTGATCGGATTTTCCAATGCCACCTGATTTTTTTCTATTATTAGAGGTAAAGCTACTTTATGGAGTCGAATCTTTTTACTTGGTTTAAATAGGAAAGGAAGGGGGAATATGTAGTATGTAATGTACATAGGACTTGGTACAAACAGGAAAGGAAGGGGTGCAAGCAGTATAGTCTGGCCCTCCGACCGATCTCTTGGTCGAAAACGGAAATAAAGGGGAAACGATGTACACACTTGTATGACCAGGACTAGATTTGCTATCCACACATACGAGTAGGTGGCTAATGTGAAAAATGGGACCAACCCAGATATGCATTGTTCTTAATCTAATGGCCCTGGTAAAATGATGCCATGCCACTGTTATAAGTCATAACTAGTGATTTCTGTGCAGTTTAACTGGAATGTCACGCGAGAACTGTTGGCCGAATTCAGTGGAACTGCGGAAAGGGAGATCTGTGTCCAATCCTCATCATCCAAATTGGCACCCTAACCTTCCCTTAAGTAAGAATGGTATTTAATGCATGTGTTCACCTTTATTTTGCAACTGCCATGAGAAAATAATACTATTGTTTACATAGTAGACTTGTACTCACTAACAACCAAGTCTTACATTGAAGCCCACTCATGTACTTGGTTTCACCAATTGGTATAGGAGAAAAAGAAACATAGCAAGAAAAGGAAGACGATGACGGAAGAAGAAGAAGAAGAAGAAGAAGAAGAAGAAGAAGAAGAAGAAGAAGAAGAAGAAGAAGAAGAAGAAGAAGAAGAAGAAGAAGAAGAAGAAGAAGAAGAAGAAGAAGAAGAAGAAGAAGAAGAAGAAGAAGAAGAAGAAGAAGAAGAAGAAGAAGAAGAAGAAGAAGAAGAAGAAGAAGAAGAAGAAGAAGAAGAAGAAGAAGAAGAAGGAGGAATGAAGAAGGATCACAAGGCTGATACCATCCTATGTTATCCTGACATCTTGCTAGTGGTATTATATTGCTGTGTTGAAATGCACTTGTAGTACGTAGCAGAGTAGTACTTGGCTTGACGACACATCATATTAATTAACTGGATTCTTGATGCATGTGTGAGCTAGCCCTACACGATCAACAGTGCCAAGGTGATCTACCTGAAGCCCAGGCCTCAGTCGAGGCCATTGAATGGCTCCGGCAACGTCTGCATCACATTTGAGACTATGCTCCAGGAGCACTTCGACTTCTGCTGCCTCTCCTGCAAGGTCATTTAATCAATCGGGAGTACTTAAGCAGCACTAAGTAATTGTTGCCTAATTGTCCTGCCGAAGTTAAACAAGCACCCCATGCTTAATCATGTACGTGCGCGTGTGTGTGTGTGTCTGTGCAGGTGGACCATGTGTGGGAGCAGGCAGGGGGTCTTGGTAGTGTCTTGATGATCTCCTGATATAATCTCACCACTGGTAAACAAGAGTGATGTCAACCGTACATTGTAAGTGCACAGAAATATATACTATTGAATCATTTCGGCCAGTGCTTTATCTTCTCTTGTTGGACTACTTGAATAAGCTTACTTCACTAGTACCCGTCGGTGCTATACAAACGGTTTTTAACCCCTTTTCGCGACGGCATTTGGAACCCTCGCCAAGTGAGTGTGTGCGATAGGGTGTCCTTCCCACACGACCCAGAACTCGTCGGGGATAGGCCCTCCTGGGACCCAGGCTGGGGCCGTGTGCGATCGTGAGAGGCATAGAAACCCAATCATTTCCGTAGGTATGTACATCCCACACGGTAATCCGAGAAAATCATTTTCGTAGGTATGTACATCCCACACGGTGAATCCCAGAAAAATATTTCCATATGTATGTATATCACACACAGTCAATCCAATGAATACGTTTCCATTCTTATGTACATCCCACAGACTCGATCCAGGGAAAACATTTCCGTTCGGATGTACATCCCACATATTTTTTGTATACGCTCGTGTGTGAAATGTGTCACTATCACACACGCTCTACCTTGGTTAACTGTTTGCTTTCATTAACTACATCAGACACGATTTTATGACGAAAAATGTGTGGCATTGGGCTATCCATCACAAGCGCTTTTACTGCCAGAACCGTTTGCAAAGTTCCACGACCGTCTGTTCTCTTTTTATTTTTGCCTATAATTTATTATTCTAATTGGAAATTTTGAAATATTAAACATGCAATTCAAGTTCTCAGCACAATGGTTCAACAACGAATCCATAAATAAAATTTCCAGTACAATATGTTCAGTAATTACAGGATTAGGCAGGAATTAACTATTATGAACCATAGTATTTAAAGGCGGTAAAGGTGAAGAGACAAGTGTAAATCATTTTGACTGCCGACGGTGTTGAAGAAGCGGAATGCCCATAATGTGCCTTCCTGCATGCCATATGCACGAACCACTTTTGTCCAACCCCTTGTGACGATCGCCCGCCCATCCTTCACCGCCTTTAGGAAGACTTCTAGAGCATTATCATGGTAGCATGAATTATATACTTTAACCTTAGTTGCCTCCACTCCGGTCATGTAGTTTGCAAGGTAATCATCAATAAATTGCTTCGGAAACCAGTAAATTGCTTCGGAAACCAGTAAATAGCCTCCACTCCCGTTTCTTTCGCCTAATAATCTTTCTTAGTTTCCTCACTTGATGCTTGTTCATGAATATCTCATTGCCCCATACGCAAAAGGGATCGAAGTGTGGATCAGTACCGCTCATATATGTACCTACAAGCAACCAGTAAATGTTAGAAGCTAAACTCAGATTGCACAAATGATGTAAAATACAACTACCTATGTTCCTAAGTACAAGTATTTTTTTAGATTTCAATATGAACTACATACCGATGTATATAGAATTATAGATATATTTTATATTAGAATCTAGAATTCTAGATTCACTCATTTTGCTCCTTATATAGTCTATATTGGAATCTCTAAAAATACTTATATTTAGGAATAGATGGTGTATAAGACATGGGATGCAGCTAACCTCGACGGCAAACAACAGCATCGCCCATTGTAGCCCTGTGTAAGTACATGGAAAGCCAATGTTAACTACAACAGGGTTAACATCCACCAAAAATAGCAAATGATAATAAAACGGCAGCATCTGCAGTGATATCTTCATTTCGAAAGAGTAGCACGGTAGCAAAGGGACGGATTAAAAAATGGATACAACTGTTAATTGCAATAGGCTTAACAACATCCTAATTCATGTTTTGTTAGTTTGTAGCCATTGATATACAACTCTTTAAAAATGGATACAATTGTTAATTGCAATAGGCTCAATGGCCATTGAAACCGGTACTGATAAAAATGCAATTGGCAGAGTTAAACATCACAGGGCAGGTGCTCCCAGAGCAGATAATGGCCCAGTTGTCTATAAAAAGATAGGGAAAATAGCTCAAACGTGTTAGGCATGTTTACTACAACATGCTTAATACATCGATAGTACAAAACATAGCCATTAATTACAACTGGTATTGGTAAGATTGAACTGGTGGGTACATACTTGGTAAGTCCTGAGAGGTAGTTGCTGGGGCACTTCATCTTGGCCAGAGCCCGCCCAAAGTCAGCGGCGGCGGAGGCGAGCTGTTCCTCCGGGTCGAAGCGTGGATAAGTGCCACTGACATGTGTACCTACAGGCAGCCAGTAAATGGTAGAAGTTAAACTGTAATTGCACAAATGATGTGAAATACTATAAGACATGAGATGCAGCTAACCTCAACGGCAAACAACAGCATCGGCTGTTATGACCTTGCGTAAGTACATGGACAAGCATGTTAAGTACAACAGGGTTAGCATCCATCAAAAATATCAAATGGGGCAGCATCTCTAGTATCTTCATTGTGGAGAGTAGCATGGTAGCAAATGGACAGATTAAAAATGGATACAAGGCACGAACATGCTTAATACATCAACCGTACAAATCATAGCCGTTGCAAGTGGTATTGGTAAGATTTAGCTGGTCTGATCTTACCTGTTAAGTCCTGGGGGTAGTCGCTAGGGGACTTCATCTGGGCTAGAGCCTGCACCATGTCGGCGGCAGCGGCGAAGGAGAGGTGTTCCTCCGGGTCAACACGCACAGCAGCCATCGCGTCATGGACCGCCATCAGCTCCTAGAGGGGGGATTTGGAGGCATGAGGATGTTTCGCAGGCGCCATTTAAGCAATCAGGTCGGGGACGTGATAGAGATCAGCGGGTTACCTGACTGAATCTGAGCAGAACGTAGATGTGGTTGAAGTTGTGGTTGCGGCGACGGCGGTTTGAGATGCCGATAGGGGAAGGCGTGATGAGAGGGGAAGGGGGATACTGAGGGGAAGGGGGTGTGGTTGGAGGAATAAATTCTGAAATCGCGCGCCTAATGAAAATTTCGGTGCGAAACTTGAAACTTGGGAGGGGAAACACACAACGCAGACGAAGCGCGTAAAATACTCATGTGCGAGAAAAAAGAAAGTTGGCAGATCCCGTCTCCAAAAAAATGTATAAGCGTACTTGATTTTTTCGGTCAATAGTATGCCTGGTTTATTAGAAAATATCGCACAGGTAACTGGCTTATGGGTCATTAACGCAAAAAAACATAGATGGCTACGACATAGAAACCGTGTGTGTTGTGATCTTCTAATGATTAACGCAAAAAAACGCACAGGGGCACACATGCTAATCAACGCTCAAAGCCCTCAAAGGATGCTCTTACCGACATTGTACGTTAATCCTACAAACTTAAAGTACTACTAGTAATTTTCTCTAATACTATAAACTTAAACTACTTCTCATTATCGCACATGGTTCATCTCCATCGCTTCTGGAAACAGTGTGCGCTGGGCCTATTGTGTGTTGCGTTATGATTGGTAGGAACCCTAACCACGCGGATCGCACGTGTGCACCGTTGGATGCAACACGATCGAACGGCAATCCGCGTCTCTCACATCACACCCGTGTACCTGTAGCTTGATTGGATTTATATGCGCTAAATGCCTAGAAAATGCACATAATCCCCTAAATATGGTAAATGAGCCCGGAAAACTGCCAAATTTGAACACGGTGATTTGCAGGGTGTATGTTCGTCGTAGAAAAAGCTGCATGGCAAAGAACGAAGAAAATTTGGATTCCCCTTCAATCTTGGGGATTTCCCTCTCGAAAGCATGGAACTTCCTCGGTGATGGTTCGATTTATGAAGGGTGTGCATGATGACATAAGCCAAACCTTCTCAATTTTTACCAGGGCATGGTGAGGTCATACCATGGCACCATGCCAAGCATCATGTTTTTAAGCATTTATTTCATTTTTCTATAGTTGAAAACCCAACAAACAAACATTTGTGGTTGACTATTGCCACCCATTTCATCGAAATATCTGTCCATTCCATGTAAAAGGCATGAGAATTTGCTAAATGGCACGAGCATGGTTTTCTAGACCGTTCTTGTGGACCCTTTCATGCATCGATTGTTTGAACTTGAATTATGCGCATTAATGCCTAGGAAATGCACATAATCCCCTACATATGGCAAATGAACCTGGAAAAGTGCCAAATTTGAACACGGTTATTTGCAGGTTGTATGTTCATCGTAGAAAAAAAAACTCGTGGACAAAGGACAAAGGAAATTTGGACCCCCC
>LR738710.1:666518153-666552455 GCA_902687465.1 Secale cereale | reverse complement strand
GAGTAATTAAGATCCGTTAGATGCACGTAGTGTATTGATTGTTTGAATGTTATCCGTATAGAGTTAGTGATTAATTGTTTGTTCTGTACAAATGATTTTTGCTAATAATCCAACTAGGGTTAGATTGCGTGCTAATAATTCGTGGCCAGATCTTGAGAATTGATTTTGAATGTCCTACATATATGTTTGTGCCTTTTTCCTTCCTGATCTTGAGAATTGATTTCGAATGTCCTACATGTTATGCTATTTTTTTTTCTTTCAGATTGGTATGTACACAGATGAGGCCCCGACCATTGCCGTCGCCGGATGTAGATCTTTGACTCGACTGTGTGGCCAGAAGCGCCCCTGGACCTGAGGAACCAGTAGAATCTCCAGCAGACTACATCAGCGATCTCCCGGACGGAATCCTTGGGGAGATCATCTCCCTTCTCCCCACCAAGGATGGCTGCCGCACACAAGTCCTCGCATCTCGGTGGCACACTCTGTGGCGCACCGCGCCTCTTAATCTCGACTGTCATCAGCTATCTGTCGATGATGATTCTGAACTCCCCGGAGCCATCATCTCCTCCCACGAGGGCTCCGTTCAATGCATCTGCATCCCGGAATGCTACCTGCTGGACATACCCTGCACTGTGGCCGCCTGGCTGACATCACGTCAATTCGATAAACTCCAGCGGCCTGAGTTCTACCATGACTATGTATGTAACATACCACAAACCAATGTATCTGTGCCCTCACCATCGATGTCCATCACGTGGTTTTCGTCCTCTCTCCACACCACCACCTTTGCCTTGTGCCATCTAGCAGACAATCTGGTACAAATGCTTCGACTCCCACTGATAAAAAAACTTACGCTTTTGGTGGTTGATCAGTCGGAGGCTGCACTGCACAGCATCATCCACTCTTGCTGCCCTGCACTGGAGCGCTTGCTGCTTGTTTTTGCAATGGAAATGCGTATCCGTTGTCTCAAAATAAAGTCGCCCCACCTTGTAAGCATGTGATACGTCCAAAACGTATCTATAATTTCTGCTTGCTCCATGCCTCTTTTGGGAGATATTGCTATGTTATTTATACACTTCCATACACTTTTGATCATATTTGGACTAACCTATTAACTCAGTGCACCCCAGTGCCAGTTTCTATTTTCGGCTGTTTTTGTATTTCAGGTTTTCACATTACGAGAACTGCCGGAAAAAAATCCAGAAAAATTATATAAAAAATCAGCGTTCCAGAAGCTACCAGGCACCCGAAGCACAGCCGGAGGGGGGCCACCAGGGCCCCAGGCGCCCTGGCGGCGCCCCCCTGGGCCGCGCCGGGGGGGCGCCTGGGCCCCCCGAGCCTCGTCTGATGCCCCCCTTTGGCATATATTTAAAGCGTCTCCCGAAACCCTCGAGACGGAAACCCTTTTTCGCGATCTCATCTCTGTTCCGCCGCCGCCGCCGCTTCCAAGATCGGGAGCACCAGGAGAACTCTTCCCGGCACCCTGCCGGAGGGGAGGATCACCACCGGGAGCTTCTCCACCACCATGGACGCCTCCCGGATGAGTTGTGAGTAGTCTCCCTTGGACCATGGGTCCATGACCAGTAGCTATGTGATGTTCTCCTCCCGTTCTTGTGCTTCACTAATTAGTCCTCGTGAGCTGCCCTACATGATCGAGGCACATATGTAATCCTTATGCTGTTGCTATGATGAGTTTGCTGGGATCCGATGGATTATGAGATTATGTTCAGATTGTGTTTGAGTAATATATTTGATTCACCTCTTTTATATTTATGTTCGTAAGTAATTCTTGCATGTTCTCCGTTGTTATTTATTGCTTTGGCCAAGTAGTAGGTAGTGACTCCAAGAGGGAACTTTATGCTTGATTGTGGGTTCATGCCCCTCGATGACTAGCTTGAGTGACAGAAACATGAGTCTAGGGGATGTGCTGTTGCCACAAGGGGGAAAACAATGGTGCTTGTGCCCGCGGGTGCAAGGATTGTTTACTTTACGCAAAGTTCTTTTAATGCAGTTGTCTGTTGCTTTGAGTTTACACTATGGGTGGGACTCGCAACTTAATACCAGCGAGATGTTCTGGATAGATATCTCAAGGTGGATGATTAGTAGTAGATGCAGATGGATTTCGGTCTACTTACCTCAGCGTACCGCCCATGCTTTGAACCTCTACCTTTCTTGCAACTTAGTCAACATTGGTTTGCGCACATGGTCCTGTCAATTGCCCAGCTGTAATTCGTTTACCTCACATAGCAGTTTTATCGTCTTTTGGGAGAGAGACATCACTAGTGAACATCATGAGACTCCGGTCCATATTACCATCATTGATCACATCCGCTATTTACTTTTCCGCTTTTTACTTACTATTGCAATTATACCTATCACTATTATCACTTGTGTTTGATCCTTTGTAAACTACAAGGCCGGAGGGATTGACAACCTCTCTGTACTCGTTGGGAGCAAAGTTATTTGTATCTGTGTGCAGGTCCACGTTGATTGCTAATATCTGGCGCCGTTAGCAGTTGACACCTTCTTGTTGAAACTGGGAGTCTCAGGGAAATCGATCCTTGGTATTGCCAAGGGAAAACTTCCGCTACACTGCATCTCAAACCTTCCACTTGGGGTAACCAACGAGGGGCGAGAAGCCATCAAGCAAAGTTTTCTGGCGCCGTTGCCGGGGACTCCACTCTTCAGGATAGGGGAGTTGCACGCTATCTTTTACCTTTGCTTTTAGTCTTGTTAGTTTACCTTTCAGCTTTTGCTTTAGTATCTTTTATCGAAAATCACAAAAATAGTTATCTTGCTTGCTTGCTACTATGGGTTCCACCGAGAACACCAAGTTGTGTGACTTCACTAGTCACAACAACGATGACTTTATCTGCACACCTATCACTACACGTGCCACTTCAGCACCTTCCTATGAAATTAAACCTGCTTTACTGAACTTAGTCATGAAAGATCAATTCTCCGGTGCTGGAGATGATGCTGCTTTACACTTAAACAACTTTGTTGAACTTTGTGATATGCAAAAGTACCAAGAAATAGACGGTGATATTGTTAAGCTTAAGCTTTTTCCTTTCTCTTTGAGAGGAGGAGCTAAAATTTGGTTTCAGTCTTTGCCTAGAAACAGCATAGATTCATGGGACAAGTGCAAAGATGCTTTTATTGGAAAATACTATCCACCTGCTAAAATTATCCAACTAAGAAGTAACATAATGAATTTTAAACAATTGGATAATGAACATGTTGCCCAAGCTTGGGAACGTATGAAATCTCTTATCAAGAACTGCCCTACTCATGGTTTGACTACTTGGATGGTTATCCAAACTTTTTATGCAGGCTTGAACTTTACCTCATGGAACTTGTTAGACTCGGCCGCGGGAGGAACCTTTATGTCAACTACACTTGGTGCTGTCACGAAGCTTCTCGATGAGATGATGACCAACTATTCCCAATGGCACACCGAACGCGCTCCAACAGGTAGGAAGGTAAACTCTGTCGAGGAGATTTCCTCCCTAAATGAAAAAGTTGACTTGATCATGTCTCTACTTTCGAAGCAATCTTCTATTGATCCTTGTGATGTTCCTTTAAATTCTTTGATTGCTCAAAAACAAGTAGATGTGAACTTTATCTCTAGAAACAATTTTAATAACAATGCTTATAGGAGTAATTTTGGTAGCAATCCTAGACCGTTCCCCTCTAATTCTTATGGGAACAACAATGCTTATCCTAGCATCAAGAACTCCACTACTGAACTAGAGATTATGCTTAAAGATTTCATCACTACCCAAAAAGCTTTTAATAATAGTGTAGAAGAAAAACTAAACAAACTAGGTGATCTCTCTTCGAAGTTAGACAATTTAGCCAATGAGGTAGAATTGCTTAAAATTAGAACTTCTCCTCTTGAGGAGAGGAAGGTCACTCCTATTAATGCTATTCAAGTGCAAATTAATGAAAATATTAGGATGATGGCTAAACTTAAAGAGAGATGGGCTAGAGAAAGGGAGGAAGAAGATAGAATTAAGAGCCTTCCTACCCACCACAATGTTGCTACTATCCAAGTTGTTGAGGATATCCAAACTCTTAGCACCCAATGCACTCCTGGTCCCGATGGACCTATTAATGGTGATGCTATGACTATAGAAACTACCAAACAAGTGAACCTAAAGGACACCACTACCACCTTACTTGATGGTAGTGACCTTGATTTTGACAAATGCACTCTTACCGAAGTTATTGATTTCCTTCACAAGATGTCTAGAGATCCCCGCACTAGCACGATTAACCTTGCCTTCACAGAGCATATCACTAATGCTCTTATCAAAGCTAGGGAGGAGAAACTTAGAGTAGAAGCCTCCATACCTAGAAAGCTAGAAGATGGTTGGGATCCTATGATAAAAATTAAGTTGAATAACTTCTCTTGCTATGCTTTATGTGATGTTGGTGCTAGTACCTCTGTTATGCCCAAAAGACTATATGATATGCTTAAATTGAAACCTTTTGATTTTTTTTCTTTTGGTGTTCGTCTCGTTGATTCTTCCATAAAGAAACCTTTGGGGAGGATCGACGATGTTCTTATCATTGTCAATGACAACTATGTTCCCGTTGATTTTATTATTATGGATATTGAATGTGAACCTTCTTGTCCAATTATTTTGGGACGTCCTTTTCTATGCACCGTTGGTGCTATCATTGACATGAAAGAGGGGAATATAAAATTCCAGTTTCCTCTCAAGAAAGGGATCGAACACTTCCCTCGAAAGAAGATTAAGTTACCTTTTGAGTCCGTTATACGGGCTAGCTATTCTTTTACTCTTGATAAAACTTGATCTCTATGCATTATGCCTAGCTTAAAGGCATAAAAGAAAGCGCTTTTGGGAGGCAGCCCACATGAATAAATTTATTTTGATTTTGTTGTGTCTTGATGTTGTTACTACTGTAGCATCATCATTGTATCTTTGCTTTTCAAATTTTGTGCCAAGTATAGCCTCTGATTGCAAGAAAGTTCAAAAGTTGTGACGTGTTGTCCAGGAAACAGATTCTGTCCTTGGATAGAAAAACTCGTATAAAATCACCAGATCATCTTTTTGGTCTGAATTTTTTCGACAGCGTGCTCTATATAATTGTCTTTCGTGCGTCTGTTCTGAGTTTTTTTATTAGAGTTGTAGAAGTGCCCCGGAAAAATCATTTACTACCTGCTATTCTGTTTTTCACAGATTATGTCCTGTTTTGCCTTTCCTTCATTTTGCAAACCTAGAGCTTGCTTTTTCTTTGCAAAAACTTTTTGGCAATCTTGAGAAACAGTAGAACTTCAAGAATATATTTATTTCCAGCAAGGAAAAATTATTTTATTATGGGTACTAACCTCGCTAATCAGATTATGATGAGTTATGTATGAAGGGAGTTTTCAAGTGTGCGAGGGAAGATGATAAAAAGATCCAGGAGTGTCAAACGCTCAAGCTTGGGGATGCCCCCATGCACCCCCAAGAAATATTCAAGGAGGCTCAAGCGTCTAAGCTTGGGGATGCCCCCGTGCATCCCCTTCTCCATCAACATTATCAGTTCGTCTTTCGTTCCACTATATTTTAATCACTTCATGTGTTATGTGCTATGCTTGGAGCGTCTTGCTTTTAGTTTTCCTTTTAGTTTTCTTTTAGCTTTTCATAACGAGTCGGAACTCAGCTTTCTTTATGTGGGAGAGAAACACGCTCCACTTCTACCTAGAACATAACATAGAATTTTCATGTTTATCTTTGCTGTGTGTGTTCTTTGTCTTTTAATATCTACTATCATGCTTAGCTCTTAACTTTCATGCTTATCTTTTTAAAGAGATTTTGTTTAGTTGGTTGCTTGAACTCTCTTTAGTTATCATGTTTATCTTATTAAGAGAGTTTGTTTCCGTTGCATTGGTTGATATGTCTATGATAAAGATGCTACGTGCATAATGGCGCTTAGTAGTTCATGTTTTCTTATGGTTAGTCTCAAATAGCTGGGGGATTCCCAATGTGTTATTGGAGTACCAACATGATTTGTTTGCCTATGATGTGGTATGGTTTAGTAATATCTTCCTTCGAGAATTTATTTTGATTGACTTGGCGTATGCTCACGCATATTTAAGACTGTAAAGAAAGTTTGTCAAGCCTTGATGATCTTTTGTTTCTGAGTAGCGATATAACTTCCATGCCTGATTCAATGTTGCTTTGTCGCTCTGCATGATTATGACCGTCATTGCTCTCTTAGTTGGTCGCTCCCAGTCTTTTGCTAACCTCCACCTGTACTAAGCGGACTGACTGCTTGTGCATCCAAATTCCCTTATACCAGTTATGCCATATGAGTCCACCATACCTTCCTACATGGTATTTACCTGCCATTCCTAACGGAGACTTGCATGTACCATCTCGAAATTATTCAAAGAAAAAGCATTCCTATTTTGTGCCTCTGTTGTAAGTCCATGAGGAAGTAGTGGTTAATTCATGATCTTTTTAAGTTGGACAAGCTTCACCCCGGGATTGCATGTATAATGTGCAAACCCATAATACGAGAAGGAACTGGCATTGAGTGCGCCCGGCTCAAAAAGATAATATAACAAACAAACCCTCCTTCACACTTTGTTCATGAGAAATCAGAAAACTTTGGCAGTGATAAACAAAGGAGATTAAGAGGATGTGATCGTCCTCATTCGGGAGCCGTTCCTCGAAACTTGTCCATCTCAAGAAGTGATTGAGTTGACTGCTAGCATTCGTTGACGAAACATGCATGATCTAAAAAAAATTATTACCTATGTTTTAAAACCAAGAGCTCTGGTACATGTTTTGTCTTTGTTTCCGACTACGGGTTTTCAACCTTGCCAACAAAAGCCACGGTTCGAGAGTCTCCACCTTCTTTTAAAAGCACCAACTACTGAGAGCATGATTGTCATTCTGAGTGTAATGTGCATTGTCCCAAAGTAGCATTGTCTTTTGCATGATTGTGATATCGTTTATTTTGAAATCATTGTATCTAGTCATCACTTAAACCTTGGAGGTGCCCCATGCATTTATGTTTTGCTTCACTAAAGGGGGCAAGCGAGATATCACTTTATCATATTTGCACACCATGTTCATTACAAATCTATTTGATGTTTCAGTATCATATTGTAAAACTTTCAGTTCTTTGTGATTTTCTCATGAGGCAACTTAATTACTATAGATTCATTGTCTCGGTAAGCTTTTTGTCATGTGACTATGAAAAAGTCCTATATGGTTAATAGCATGTCACCACACAAATTATTCTTGTTATCATTTACCTACTCGAGGACGAGCAGGAATTAAGCTTGGGGATGTTGATACGTCCAAACGTATCTATAATTTCTGCTTGCTCCATGCCTCTTTTGGGTGATATTGCTATGTTATTTATACACTTCCATACACTTTTGATTATATTTGGACTAACCTATTAACTCAGTGCACCCCAGTGCCAGTTTCTGTTTTCGGCTGTTTTTGTATTTCAGGTTTTCACATTACGAGAACTGCCAGAAAAAATCCAGAAAAATTATATAAAAAATCAGCATTCCAGAAGCTACCAGGCACCCGAAGCACAGCCGGAGGGGGGCCACCAGGGCCCCAGGCGCCCTGGTGGCGCCCCCCCCCCCCCCCCCCCCTGGGCCGCGTCGGGGGGGTGCGCCTGGGCCCCCCGAGCCTCGTCTGATGCCCCCCTTTGGCATATATTTAAAGCGTCTCCCGAAACCCTCGAGACGGAAACCCTTTTTCGCGATCTCATCTCTGTTCCGCCACCGCCGCCGCTTCCAAGATTGGGAGCACCAGGAGAACTCTTCCCGGCACCCTGCCGGAGGGGAGGATCACCACCGGGAGCTTCTCCACCACCATGGACGCCTCCCGGATGAGTTGTGAGTAGTCTCCCTTGGACCATGGGTCCATGACCAGTAGCTATGTGATGTTCTCCTCCCGTTCTTGTGCTTCACTAATTAGTCCTCGTGAGCTGCCCTACATGATCGAGGCACATATGTAATCCTTATGCTGTTGCTATGATGAGTTTGCTGGGATCTGATGGATTATGAGATTATGTTCAGATTGTGTTTGAGTAATATATTTGATTCACCTCTTTTATATTTATGTTCGTAAGTAATTCTTGCATGTTCTCCGTTGTTATTTATTGCTTTGGCCAAGTAGTAGGTAGTGACTCCAAGAGGGAACGTTATGCTTGATTGTGGGTTCATGCCCCTCGATGACTAGCTTGAGTGACAGAAACATGAGTCCAGGGGATGTGTTATTGCCACAAGGGGGAAAACAACGGTGCTTGTGCCCGCGGGTGCAAGGATTGTTTACTTTACGCAAAGTTCTTTTAATGCAGTTGTCTGTTGCTTTGAGTTTACACTATGGGTGGGACTCGCAACTTAATACCAGCGAGATGTTCTGGATAGATATCTCAAGGTGGATGATTAGTAGTAGATGCAGATGGATTTCGGTCTACTTACCTCGGCGTACCGCCCATGCTTTGAACCTCTACCTTTCTTGCAACTTAGTCAACATTGGTTTGCGCACATGGTCCTGTCAATTGCCCAGCTGTAATTCGTTTACCTCACATAGCTGTTTTATCGTCTTTTGGGAGAGAGACATCACTAGTGAACATCATGAGACTCCGGTCCATATTACCATCATTGATCACATCCGCTATTTACTTTTCCGCTTTTTACTTACTATTGCAATTATACCTATCACTATTATCACTTGCGTTTGATCCTTTGTAAACTATAAGGCCGGAGGGATTGACAACCTCTCTGTACTCGTTGGGAGCAAAGTTATTTGTATCTGTGTGCAGGTCCACGTTGATTGCTAATATCTGGCGCCGTTAGCAGTTGACACCTTCTTGTTGAAACTGGGAGTCTCAGGGAAATCGATCCTTGGTATTGCCAAGGGAAAACTTCCGCTACACTGCATCTCAAACCTTCCACTTGGGGTAACCAACGAGGGGCGAGAAGCCATCAGCATGGGAATTTGTTTTTTTGGACATGATCTCATCATCGAAGATGCCCCTGCACTTCAAAGGTTGCTCCTTGATTCTGGTATAGTACCTTCGCAAATAACTATAGTCACTGTGCCTAAACTAGAGACCTTGGGTACAATTCGTGATCCTTTTAGATGGTTCAAGATGGTGTTTGGATCCACACCTATTGAGCTACTGTATATTATTCACGTAAACTTTTGTAATCTGCCTTTTTCATTTGTGTGCATAAGTTAAGGATCATCTTGGAGTACACTTTTGGTACTAATATTATGCTCTACGCTCAATGAAGAGCTTGTCCACCCTATCAGTGGTGGTGGATTCTGTCAAGACCTTACATATCAGTATGTGGTGTTTTGATCTGAACACGATTATTGGCTTTCTGCAATGCTTTCCATGTCTGGAAAATTTGTATATAAAGGTGATGATTTCACGCACATTGAAAGCCCATATATAATGTATGATAATTAATCGTTGAGCTATCACTCTTTCAACATAATCTTTTTAGACATTAATTGTTTTCAATCTTCATCTCTATTTAGGCACTAACACATGGAGAAATTGTAGAACCAATTGATGGTTCAAGAAGCACCGGGATTTTCTCACATCTCATGACATTCGTTTGAAGACAGTAACGCTGGAAGGATGTGCATCCAACAATGCAAACACTAGCTTTATCGCATTCTTCATGTTGAATGCGAGGGCACTATTGTCCGTGAGGATTAAGTTTTTCGACAAGAAATTTCTTACGGCTGCAAGTGTTCAACAACATAAAAAGAAGTTTCAGGTGGACCTAAGGGTTTCTGATCGTGCTCGGCTTCTATTTACAATAGGTTGTCATCATGTACCAATAGATTTTTTGGCCGGGGATCTTGATTTTATGGATCAGGCTGATCCATTTGATTGTGACTTCCGAAAACTTTGGTTGAGTTAGATGTCATTGTCCTGTTCAATCTGGATTTTGTCTAAACCTGATGAGCAATTAATCCTCGTGCTTTTGTACTATTTGTAAGCTGGAGTTAGATACGGTTTCCCTTTTCAACTCGGTTTTGATCCATATTTTCTTTCGTACTATGCCAATGGCTTGCCATTTCTTTCATTAAGTCATAAATATTATAAGCATTCACAACATAGGGAAAGAACATCACTCTCGCGGGATCCTCGAGATCTTATTCATTACAGAACCCGCAAGTTCTTAGCGCCCACCAGCACCCACAAACTTATTTTCAGCTAGCAGACCAAATGGGCTGTAATTCTTAATAAGAAAAGTAGCATAGTAGTGACAGATATGGATTTTTCATTTGGGACCCACGAGGAAAAAACCTATCTAGGGCGGTGCCGACTCGACAGCAAACATTGAGAAAGCTGGTTTTAAAATTACTGTAAATCTAAAACTCGCCTCAAAATCATGAAACTTGGCATGGTGTTATGACATAGCAGCAACATGTTGTGGTAAAAAATTAGTCCAATTTGGGACAATTTTTGGTACAAACTTCTTACAAACCGGAGCTTCTCTCAAAAAGGCTCATGGTTCTGAGAGGGACCTTGTCACCTATGTGTGCGAAATGACATACGATGTCTCTTCCCGCCTTGATTTATTTTACAAAGGCAGCATGCAACTATATATAGTAGTGTCGTCCTAAAAATATGAAATTATTCACGGTTCGTTTTGCCTTTTTATACATTATTTGAGTTTCCTATGCATTTTGGAACATACTTTCGTGTGTGCAAAGGTCATGTGTGTACTAGCCACATATGTAATTTGATGTTCAATTTGTTTATGGAATCAAGTCCTTATAAGTTATAAGTACATATGTTGTTGTTCTGTGTGCAATGACATCGCACACGGACCATACTGGGGAACCCGTCAGTGATGATTTCATCAATCGCTGACAATTGTATACCACCAAGCGTTTTCCCACAACACACATGGCTTATTAGCAGCAATCGTCCGTGTTATTATTGATCTTCGCACACATTTCTGATTACAGACCTGTTTGCCGCGTATCACACACATCTTGTTATATTGAACCGTTTCTGTTCTCTTGGCTCAAAGCAAACAGTTCATCCGAGTGAACCACATGTCGTATATCACACACACCTTCATCTGGCTGACCATTTCTTTTGTGTTGCCCAATCACAAAAAGTTCATCCGAGTGAACCGTATGTTGTATATCGCACACACACCTTCATCTGGCTGCCTGTTTCTCTTGTTCCTCATCATCACAAACAATTCATTGAACTGAACCGTATGCCCTGCATCGCACACGCAACTAAAATCTAAATCGTGTTTGATGCATCATCCATCGCAAACATTTTGCACCTTTTTGATGGTTTTTTTACATCCCCGTTTGCGATTATTGCATCACACACAGTTTCGTGAAAGTGTCTCTGATCGTAGTGTCACGTTAGCAGCATCCTGCAGTAGTGCTTGCTCAGGTTGGTACGGGCCTAAGGCCTTCATCCAGATTAGTGTGCTATCATCTCTATTTGTATCATGCTACTGCTTTGCAATTGTCATGAGAAAGTCCTTTATCTTTGCATGTTACATCATTGCAGCCTATGATACATGCCAATGCGAGAGTTGATCTAATTGGCACTGATAAAATAAACTAATACCTCTTTTTAAGCAAGGCTACTATGTTGCTAACTTTACCCAATAAGATAATGTGGATGCTTCTATTTGTTAGTGTATGTTTCATCAACTACTATTACAGTAATATCACTTTCTCAATATATGTGCCAACAGGAATGCTCGATTTCAGTGGAACTGCACAAAACCTTTGGGTGGTTCATTGCCTCAACTGCTTCCTTCCTTTCCTGTCAGTCACTTATCTTGGCTTCCAGTCAAAGGAAGTACTAATTTATATTCTTCATCACACATGTTGGTACAGGTCTGTATCCTGGTTATTGTGCTTGTCATATCTATTGGTAATTTGGTATTGTGCTATTGTTGGCCGATTTCATAAAGGAGTAACATGGAGCATGAACTTGCAGGCACCTCATTACATTGGCTGATTTCAGTACAACTACACAAAAAGAAAAGATGTACATATACTTATGTTGCTGCTTTGTTGTACTCCAAAGTTCACTCAGACAAGCATCGATGTTGATAAGAAGTGCCAGAGTGAGCGCCAACAATATTGCTTGGCGCATAGACCAGAAAAACACAGCCCAGTCTTTAGTCCCAACTTGCGCTTTTAGGTTATCGGCACATATGCTGGTAGCGAAATGTATTCCATGGAGTCTAAAGATTCCAAACAAGTTGGTAGAGGCATATATTCATATGGCACCTAACCAGTCTGCACGCCTGGGATGCCTCCATTTTAGTTGAACTGCGCAAAAACTAGTTGGATGAAAGTGGTGGCCAAGTTGCTCAAGCCGCTTGAGGCATCGAGGCCACTATCATGAGGATAAACTTGTAGCAAAGTTCAGATGGTCTATGCTGACTCTTATGTAGTCGAAAGTTTGCTCAGACCAGTATTAATTTTAGCAAGTACCACCGAGTGAACACCACTTACCAGTCTGTACCCTAGGTAATTAAAGTGTGTCGATGGATGATATTGGCTTGTGTTGTCTCAATCATTTGGATGCGTAAACATGTTGAACTTGTGTAATCTGAATCTTTTTGTGAATATTGGCTTGTGATCTTTGAATCATTTGGATGCATAGACATGATGTACTTGTCTATACATAAATCTTTTGAGTTGTTGATTCTGAATGTTGGCTATGAATATGAACGTATCATGTGAACCTGAGTTTGATTTGAATGTTTACCTTTTCTATTGTACTTGTGTGTGATCCTGTTAGAATGTATACCATGGGATTGTTAGAATGTACACTATCGGATTTTGACATGCCCAAACCAGCAGCGCGGCCGGACTGCCAGCTATTGCTCAGGGGCCGGTGGCGCTGCCTCGCATCGTGCCCCATGCCCCCTGTTAAAGCAAGTTCGCTCCATTCCCCAACCGTCAGCACGGGATGGAAGTTTCATCTTCTTCCCCCTAGCACTGCCGGGGGATTGAAGAAGGGCGGCATCCAATCCACCACCCGCGATGGTTGCCTGTCCAAGTGATTTTCAGAGAAGAAACTGCAAATTTCAGTTTTCAGATAAGAAAGTGCATGTTTTAGAGGCAAAGCATTTAAATCAGAACACACTTTTCAAACATGGATAACAGAATGTTGGAAATTTAGTCATGGTCGGAAATGGAACTAACAACAAATTAACATCATGCTAATCAACATTCATGTATAGCACATCTTGGTATGATGCACAGTAAAACAAAATGTACTATATTCAAAATGCCAAGCCAATGTTGAGTGTGCGAAAAACTGGGTAAACTAGGAACGAAATTTTGGAAAGTGGTGGAGGTGGTGTGTGTCGATGACATGGTGGGACCCACATGTCAGTAATAGTTGAGGAAAAAAGTATATAATTTTCAACTGCACCATTTGGAATCGAATCTGGACAGTATTGCTTTTGGTCGATACGGCTATAGCGCCCAGGCTACTGCAGGTATGATCGAAATAATGAAGGCGCTCTTTTTCACTTCTCTAAGGCGTCTTCCCTGGCTCCGGTTCGTTTCCATCTGCCTCCTCCGGCTTTGTGCGGCCGTCGCGGCGCCGCCGTTTTCCGTTGTCAACATGCTCAACAAACGAGAGCAATCTGGACATGACTGTACGTTTAGAGGCTAACAGTCAGGAACCACCAGGTCCATGGCCGTACGCAAGCAAGTGACTCATTTGAAAAAAATGCTTCTTCCTAATTGTATATCGTGTTGTGGGCCCACTAGTTTGTCAACCTAGTAGTCAATAAACAAAATAAATTTACAACGAAGACTGTCATCGGCGAGCTTTTTTAGGGTACCGAGGATCTAGCTGGTATATTTTTCAGAGTGCTCAGCCACGACATGTGCAGCCCAAGACATACCGACACAGTGGTTTCAACTTGTTTTATGATGCCCATCATGTATGTACCGGTTTATGGGCCTCCCGGCCTATGTTTTATTTATTTTTCTTAAACATTGGCAGCCCAATTTATCTTTTTTTAATAAAACGCAGATCGTTGTTCTTTTTTTCTATATATAAGAATAAGAATGTCGGACCCAATTTATGATTTCCATTCTAATCACATTATATTATTATTATTATTATTATTATTATTGTTGTTGTTGTTGTTGTTGTTGTTGTTGTTGTTGTTGTATATTTAATACAAACTTATATATACATTATAATAACATCCCACGTCTTATTAACTTATGAAAATAAATGTTTAACAGAAGTTGGCAAGGGAAATCCTGGTTGTTTTATACTCTAAGGCAACGAAAATCCTGGTGATTGCGCACAAAAGCTTGCGAAGATTTAAGGACCAATGTAATAATAACACGCTTATTTTTATTTTGAGCAATAACTCACTAATTTGCTATTTTTCTATATAATATAATGTCCAGCTCCGGTTTATTTTGATACTAGTTACTCCGTCTAACCTAATATTATCTTAACTGCAAAGCCCAGCAAATTTGTGTATTTTAAGAAAGTGCAAATGGGCTATGATTTCTTAGAACAAGTGAAATGGACCGAATTGATGCTACGCTATTTGTTCGCCCAACCCAGCAAATAGACAGTAAAATTCTCGAAAACATGGGTTAAATATGAGCCACATATTTGCAGGGTGACATGTGGGCCAATAGGTTGAAGCCTACAGCAGGCGTTGTCAACTTAGTCAACAAATCATTCTTACATCCACAGCCATTGGATATATACCCAACGGCCGGCATGCATCTTCAATCTTGTCTTCTTCCTCCAGCGTCGTCGACACCGCCTTCTCCGGCCTCCGGCGGCTAGGCAGCTAGCGGCTCTGCTTAGCACGCATCGCTGCGAAGCGCTACCGCACCATCGGTCAGGCTATCTCTCCACCACTCCACACTTGTTATTCTCCATCGACTGCAACCCGACGCAGCACTAGAACCAGTTAACCCTCGTACTCCTCTCCATCTGCGACTCCACTGCCATGTCTTCTCATCTCCGGCTTGTTCCAGACAGGGGCCTCGCCGTCGTCCATCGCCTTGGTGCGCTCGGCGCTGCCTGGTCAACGTGGTCAACAAACGAGAGTCATCGGACGAGGAAAATATGTGCAGAGGCTGATAGTGGGGACGTACCAATTCATGGACGCACGCATGCAACTGGCTCCTTATTACGCGGAAAAAATGTTTCATCTATATCTTCGCACGAAAGGAATTGCCTCCTTAATATGGGCAAAAAACAATTATTCCTCCCACTGACAGCAAGGACCATGACATGTGGGCCATTAGGTCGCCTATGGAATGCTTTGTCAAATTAGTCAACAAAATGATTCTGACATCTATAGTCGTTGGATGTACATCTAATGGCTCGCATGCATCTTCAATCTCTTGTCTTCTTCCTCCAGCACCGGCGGGACTTCCTGCTCCCGCCTCCGGTGGCCAGCGGCGCTACTTCACACACCTCGCTGCGAAGTGCTACTCCACCACCGGCCAGGCCACTCCTCCACCCCTCCTGTTATTCTCCGCCGACTACAGCCCCAGGCCGCACCGAACTAGTCAGCCCTCATACGTCGTACTCCTCTCAGGCTGCGGCTCCACTGCCGAGTCTTCCGCGGCTCCTGGTCAATCCCTTCCTATACCTCGCCGTCGTCCACCGCCTTGGTGCTCTTGGCGTGGCGCGGTCAACGTGGTCAAGGAACGACTTCCATCGAAAGAGGACGGTACATGGAGAGGCTGACAGCTGGGTCCATGGCCGCACACAAGGAAGTGCCTCCTTATTACGGGCAAAAAAATGATTCACCCCTGACAGTTGGGACCCGCTCGCTATATCTTCGCAAATGATGAAGTGCCTCCTTATCGTCCCTGATAGCTGGGACCCACCCGGTCGAACCGTACGTAGGGTTGTCTATCTGGTCGCGAATGTGTACGTACATATTGATCGATCGGTCTCCCTGCAACGATGAACCATGGCCGAGCAAGAAGTGGAACGTATAGTAGTAGAGCCCCGGCGTAGCAGTTCAGGCAGTCCAGTCAAAACCATGTACACGTACGTACAGCCAGATGCCAAAAAATATGGCCATGTACGTACATACGGGCGGGTCTCGAACGCTTACTTGCGCATACATACGACCAGGGCTGGTGTACATGGAGAGGCAACGGATGGCAACAACGGTGTCGTGTTCATCGGCAACCAACTGGCGGGACCGGAACGTAGAAACAACGTCATGTTCATCGGGAACAGTCGAAACCTGGTGTGGTGTACTGCAAAACCAGAGGGAAACGGCCTTCTGCTGGAGCTCGTATGGTCGAAACATGGTCTTGTTCATCGGGAAGGGTCTGGCGTATCGCAAAACGAAGGAAACGGCCTTCTGCTCGACCGACTAGGGTCGAAACGTGATCCTGTTCATCGGGAGGGGCCTGGCGTACCGCAAACCGGAGGAACCGGACTTGTGTTGGAGCGCTATGGTCGAAACGGGGGTTCTGTTAAACGGGAGGGGTGTGGCGTACCGCAAAACGGGACTCCACAGGACTTCCTCCATCCTCCACCTGCATTGTTCATCCACTGTGTCTTCCTCTCCCTCCATCGGATACTATTGAACCAGCCCTCCATCGGCTACTGTTCAACAAGCCCTCCACGGGGTCATGTTCATCCAACCAGCCCTCCACCGCTACTGCTCAACCAGTCCTCCACCGGCTACTGTTCAACCAGCCCTCCATGAGGTCATGTTCATCCACCCTCAATGCCTCGACTGTGGCGGCCTCGTCTCGAGGTCATGTTCATCTAGCGGCAACCGCCTACTACTACTACCATGGGGTCCTGTTCATCCAACCCCCACCAGGAACTGTTCATCCAATCCCAACCACATACGTCTCGAGTCGTTCAACCAACCCCATGTTCACTGTTCATCAAGAGGCAGCAGGTTCAATCGGCTTTAGTAAGCAGCAGCAGCGATCGATCGGGTTCAGTTAGCATCGAAGGAGTCGGTCGGGTTCAATTAGCAGCGAAGGGATCGATCGCTCAGGTTTAGTAACGTAGCTACTGCACTCGCTCGGGTTCAGTAAGCGAACGCCTCGCTCGGGTTTAGTTAGAGCCCAACACCTTGCACACATGCGCGTACGTATACAAGAGAAACGTGCAAACCTTCGTGCATTGCTCCACCCCGACCACCCATCGTAACCGGGAACTCCCTAAAAATTTCCGTCGTGAGTTGATTTATTTTGTCCTACGGGCTTATTGGTGAAATTGCTATGATTGGTTTAATTTGCTTGTGTTTATGTTACTGTCCTTTGGTGCCCATCATATGAGCACGCATGGATCACACCATAGGCTTAGTTGTATGCTGATAGGACTATGTATTGGAGGGCAAGGATGATAGTAGCTTCAGACTAGCTTAGAAATTAATGCATATGGGATTGAAGGGGGGCCAATATATCTTAAGGCTATGGTTGAGTTTTACCTTAATGAACGATAGTAGTTGCGGATGCTTGCTAGATTTCTGTTCATAAGTGCATAGAATTCCAAGTAAGGGACGACATGCTAGCAGTGGCTTCTCCTACATATAAACTTGCTATCAATCTAGTAATGTAGTTGATGGCCTAGGGACAAATCATTCTCTTGTGTTACAAAAATCTTGCTACTATACTACTTTATTTATTGTCTTGCAATTTGTTTCAAGTTTTATTCCCGCCAAGTACTTCTAGTTTTATCCTTGTTTCAGATAAAGCAAATGTTAAGGATGTGTAGAGTTGTATCGGTGGTCGATAGAACTTGAGGGAATATTTGTTCTACCTTTAGCTCCTCGTTGGGTTCAACACTCTTATTTATTGAAGAAAGCTACAAATGATCCCCACACTTGTGGGTTATCACCATGGCATAGAATAGGCAATTTGGGTGCGGCCTATTATATCCAGTAGCTAAGGGGGTGTAAACAATGTGAAATGGACATTGGATGCTCTAAGGGGCTTTTGGGATGGAGGGGAGTAGAGAGTGAGAAGGCACAGTGGCTGTCCATAGAAGAAATATGGGGGTTTGACCCACCAATGATTGAGCCATGGTCATGCAAACTATACTGGAGGTATAAGAGGACTAGGAGAAGCTGTAGTAAAAAGTTGAGCTCAAGGACAATAGTGTAAGTGATCAAAATGGTGATTTCGGAAACATGGCAGAATGTGTTTGATGCTAGTTTGGGCAAGTAAAAAGATTATATTTCCCATGAGATTTAACATTATACAATGGCATATAGAAATAGGGCCGATCACCAAGTTTGAGTCCATTTTAAGAAAGTTTCCAATGCAAATTTGGCAACCCTAGAAATCAACAGAAATGTGTTATCCAAGATTTAGTCATGTAAATCTATTCTTCTTGATGCACCACTTGGTGTAGTGTCATCATTTGGGGATTAGAGCATGTCCAAAGAAATTGAGATTAAAAGGAGACAATTGGCAATGTAAAGTTGCTCAAATTTGGTTTTGGACAGAGTTGGTTTTGAGGGGTTTTGATGATTTTAACTTGTTCCCGAAGACATGAGTCTTGGCAAGATCATGAAATATGGCATTTGTGACATGCTAGAAGTTTCTTGGAATTTACACAGAATAATTCCTTTGTAAATATTTCAAAAGCTTGAAATATCTAGAAAGAGTTTTTGATGGATTTGACCAATATTTTGAACATAACCATGTGTTGAAAATATTACGTATGGATAATATATTTCCAATGAGCTTCCCTAAAATTTCGCACTTTTTTTTGAAACATTAAAATAATTTTAACCTATTAAAGACCATTTTTGGACTTAAGAAAAAGCCTTTACATAAAATAGGAAAATAACTTTTAAAATAATATTTTTGTGGTTTTGGGTGTCCTATATCTAATAGGAGTCAAATATACTTTTTGAAGGATTTTTCATACCCTATATTAAGTACTTGTAGTTCAAGTCTCAATTTAGAGGTTTTTGGATAACCTGATTTTAAAAAAAAACTTTTGGGGAAAATTATTTTTGTAAGAAAATTCTATTCTGTCATATACACTTGGCATGACCATTGGGCATAGTTTTGGATCAAGGATAAGGAGTATAAGAGTTGGAGGATTCGTTTGATTTTTAGAGCACTTGCAAATAGTAGACAAAAATCCAATCAAGAAGAGTCCAAAGCACTCAAACAATTTCGACAAACCACATTTTATCGTGATTTATTAGCTTAAGTGTTGTGGCATGAAAATTAGGGTGTGACACTCCGGCCCGTCAACCTAGTCATCCTCGAGCATGGGATGCAGCTACCGCCGTCGACACAAGGCGAGGTCAAAAGCGCTAGCGACACGGATCCCATCTTGCGGCAGTCCAGATGCCAACTCTATGCGACACTCGCTGCCGCTAGCTAGCAAAGCTAGCACACCCCCTGTTGGATGCATACACCTACTTGTCTGCAAGGTTTTCTAGCTAGGTTGACACGGCGGTGCGGCAGTGTCACGCCCAAGATGCGATTCTATCCTGATCACGTGATAACTTTGTGATTGGGACACAACTGCATTTCGTGCACTTAGCAAGATGGATATCATTACATCGTACCATTACATAATAGATGAGGATACATACAAAGGCATATGATTGCCACATGAAAACAACAAACATCATACACAAGAGACACATCCGACTACGGATGAAAACACATGAAAAGCGCAAATGACATCCACCCTGCTATCCCAGGTTGTCGACAGGAACCTATCCCCTGAATGAAGAAGAAGAACTCCAACACAAGCAAATATCGCTCTCACGTCATAGACATCGCATAACCTGTACCTGCAACTATTGTTATAGTAACTGTGAGCCAGGTGGACTCAACAATCCCATAACCATGGGTATCAAGACTAGCAAAGCTCAATGGGAATGGAAAGGATAAGTGGTGAGGTTGCAGCAAGAGACTAAGCATTTGTATGGTGGCTAACTTACGATTACAAGGGAAAGATGAGAAGCTACGCAAATGGTCGCAAACTAGTAATGATCAATAAGTGATCCTATCTACTTACGTCCAAACATAACCCCACCGTGTTCTCTTCTCGAATTGAAAAGAGACGATCGCAGTTACTCACACGGTTGGTGTATTTTATTTCGGGTTTAGTGTCAAGTTCTCTACAACCAGATATTAACAAATTCCAATCTGCCATACAACGCGGGCACGACTTTTGAAAGATCAAACCCTGCAGGGGTGTCCCAACTTAGCCCATCACAAGCTCTCACGACCAGTAAAGGTAAAACCTCCATCTTGGGGACAACCCAATTAGACTCGGAATCCCGGTGCACAAGACATTTCGACAATGGTAAGACAAGTCCAGCAAGACCTCCCGGCATGCCGACACCCTGATAGTAGCTGCGTGTATCTCGTCTCAGGACACGACCGGATGGGTCAGCCTATAGGTAAAACCAAATACCTCGGGTTTCCCCGAGGCGGCCCCGCAGTCCGCCCGTTTGGGACCAACACCATCAGCACTGGACCCCTGTACTATGTTGAATAACAAACCTCGGGTAGCGCTAACTCCCTATGCATCAAATTTATTATCATGTTTATTATGTTGGGCAATTAAAACCAAAGTTGGGCCTGGCTGGAGGAGTATTATTCAAAGCGAACTGTCGAGGGGGGCCATAAACCCCAACCACGTTAGGGACGCAAAATCAAGGAACATGACACCGGTTTAGAGGAAACTAGGACGGCAAGAGTGGAACAAAACACCAGGCAAAAAGCCGAGACTTCCACCCTTTACCAAGTATATATGTGCATTAATTAAAGTAAGAGATATTGTGATATTCCAACATATCCATTTTCCAACATGGAGCAAACTTCATCTTCACCTGCAACTAATAACGCTCTAAGAGGGACTGAGCACAAGCGGTAGCATAGCCAAACAATGGTTTGCTGGGATGGTGACAAGGTTAGAGGTTGTTTCACGGCATATTGGGAGGCTTGATAAACAAGTGGTGGGTAGCGCGACATATAGCGGTAGCATCAAGACAACTAGCATGGCGAATGTAGTAGTGAGATCCAAGGTGACGGTCATCTTGCCTGAGATCCCGCTAGGAAGAAGAATGTGTCCATGAAGTAGACGAAGCCACATAGAGGAACCAAGCGTAGTCGAACGAATCCTCACGATCGCAACGAAACGGGAAGTATCAAGAAGAAGCACAACCGAAAAAAAGCAAACAACATGGTAAACACACAAGCATAAACATGGCATGATGCTCAACCAAGTATGATGCATGACAAGATTAAATAGGCATGGCATGGCAAAGTGCAACAAACAATACTACAAATTAAGTAGAGCTCAATATGCAACAAGTTGCATATTGACGAAGCACTACATTCAATTACTTAGTTCGCTCTCGTTTATGAACCTAACAAGTTTAAATGTTTTTAACATGGCAAGAGGTGCAACACAATTAAACTGCACTACCGGAGCAATTTAAATGGGGCCGGAAACAACAAACAATAATTTCGGAAAATCCCATATGCATATTACGAATTTGATATAGTTCTGCCCTATACACAATTTTAATGTTGTTAAACAGCAAGATAAAGTGCACCAAGGTAATCTATGCATTTTTCTACCCCATTTACATATAAAGTTTGTTTAATTTCGAGCTACGGTTATTTAGTTATGAGATAAAACATTTTAACATGACATTTATGCAAATTAATGCAAACAACAATTTTAATCATTTTAAACATGGATGAAAGTTGGACATAATGAAAATGCAGGAAATTATTAAATATTAACAATTTAAACAATGGAATTTGTAGATATGCAATGCACTGCACTTGATAAAATGGTAAAACACAGGGGCAAATGCACTGGAAACAAACATATACAGGTCGAATGCAATGCACTGTGCAAGCCGAGCAGGAGTGTAACATCCCAATTTTCAATTTGGATGTTAACATAGATCATTCATATGCATTCATCATTTGAGCATTTTGAATTTAGTTTTGTTTGGAAATTGATTCAAAGACTTTAAGCAACTCAAGGACCCAAGTAAGAGAGTTGGAAGTTTTCCAAAAAGAACCCACAATTTTTATTATTTTCCAAGTGAGGTTGGATCAAATACTATTTTTGCTAATTTTCATTTTCAATATTTTTAAAATAAATCAGAGAAGATAATATGACTTCTTCAAAACAGAAATAAAAATGTTGAAATTTGAATTTTGAGGAAAAATATTTTTATTGGATTTTTATTTGATGTTTATTTATTTTAAATTGCATTGAAAAGTTTATTTTATTTTTAGGCATTTTAGTTCAGAAAAATGCACTTTGTCCCACATATTAGGAGGGAACCGTGAAAATTGTTCTGAAATTTTTAGGATTTTATTTGAAATTATTTTGAATTTTTCTTCGCTATGCGAATTTAAGAAAAGTTTCGGTCCGGGCCAACTGGGCCGAAGCCCAGCCAGCCAGCCCAAGTCGCCGCCACCGCCTTCCTCCCGCAGCCGCCGTGCGCCGGCCAGACTCCGACGAGTCCGACTCGGCCACGCCTCGCGTCGCCCCTCCCCCAAGGCAGGGCCTCGCCCAGGGCCTTTAAATAGACAGCCCCGCCGCCCTCGACCTCCATCGCCGCCGCCGCACGCCACCACCGCCAGCCGCCGTCGCCGCGCCACGGCTCTCAGCCGCCTCCGCCGCGGCCAGCCGCAAACGCCGCCACCCCGCGCTGCATTGCTTATGTGTGCGTGTTGAAATAAATAGAATTAGTGGGGGTCAATTGATCATGAAATATGGTTCGTATGCATGTTGTTGTGGGCCTTTGATGATGTGACATGTGTGCATGTCAAGATAATATAAGTGTGGGGGTGGACTATTTAGGTATATAGGATTCCTGCAGATCAAACATCACAAATTCATAATCTGTTTTGCACATGAAATCTTACCATATCCTATATATATTTTTTTCTCTATTTTTTGTGTGTTTTGAAATACTGCAAATCAAAGAGGCCCTCAAAGGATTTTTTGTAGTGTTTTTGAAGGATTGAATTCCTTCGGATTTTTTCTGAACTTGGTCATTTGATTCGTAGTATTGAATCTTATAAATTTTTTTAAGGGATCAATCGTATTACATTCCACAGAAACTATAGCATCCACTCCAAGTTTTTTGAAAAAACTTCAGTTTTCCTATGATGCAATCAAACAAACTCAATTCTTGTAGGATTTGGATGGGCATGACATTCAAATCATGTCTTTTTTATATTCCTGTGTTTTTCACAATCCTGCAAATCAAAGAAGCCCTTTGTTTTGAATATCATGGATTCAATTTGAACTGCTTAAGTTGTTTCCCAGGATATCTCCTTTCCGTTTCCATTTTTACCAACAACAAAAAAAATCAGCCCTACTTTCTACTCCCTCCGTTCCTAAATATAAGTCTTTTTAGAAATTCCAATAAGAATCTGCAACCATTGCTGGTGTTTCAGTTTCACAACACTCCTGGGATGAAAGAATAACATCAGCAGAAACTTCAAATGCATAGGTTCGTGATGTTTGGGGTTCATGAGGCCACAAAAGAGTGATTTTCTTCTCATGCTTCGTACCGGAAGGAAGCAGGAAAGTCAATGTTAGAAGGCTGCCTTGGAGCAATCAGAATTTAGTCGGATCGGCTTTGTCTTAGGTTCATGACATGAGTTTACAAGTTCTTGACATCTGACTCAGACTGTAGGACTTCGTTACCTGTTGATAACTGGTTGTCAGGACAGGCAAATACTGCAACACAGCTCAAATTAAGCAAATTTTGCACTCTTTTGCCATCTTTTCAAAACGCAACTACTCGGTAACTCATTCAGTTTTGAGCTTCTCAGCGCCAGAGCAATATGGCGACACGGGATCCCTACCGACTCGAATAGCTTGCAGGAGCAGTTAGCCTTCATGGTGACCGCGTCCCAACGCACCTCCCTAACTTTGTCGGAGTCGTCACCACCGATGGCCACAGTTTTCACCCCCTCGGTTTGTGCCACGTCTTCGACAAGGCAATGGTCTCTAGCAGCTACAACCTCTTCTTGGAATCTCTCGAACACCTCCTGTGTGAACACTAGACTTCCATGCTTCTCCAATCCCCATGGTGTTATCAGTTGAGGCGTTGTATTGGCGCTCGTGTGATCTGCATTTGATTCCTCTTGACGCTGACACTCTAAGGCTGCTTCAAACCTAAGCCAAAACTCAACCAAAGAGAGGTTCTGGTTGATGAAACAGTTGAAAAATGACTTTGCACTCTTTGACCATGCATTGTTTCTGAGAATGCCAGACAGATGAATATCCGTAAAGTAGGCCGGAATCCATCTTTCACGGGTGGAATACCTTTCAGCTAACCACTGATTGCCCTCCAACCCAAAGTCGGAAATTATAGAATCCCATTTTGACTCAAACTCAAACACGGTTTCTGACCCCAAAACACATTCGTCCATCCTTTTCTGAAATAGAGGGTTGTTGCTAAGAGATGGTTCGACCTTCTCGGGCATTCTTCCCAACATCTCCATCATGCACAACCTATGTATGGTTGCTGGTAGAACATTACTGATCGCAGCCTTCATCCTATCATCTTCCCTGGTTACAATAGTTCTAGGAGCAACCCCTCCCATTGCCCTTACGAAGGTCTGAAACAGCCAACCATACGACTCAATCTTCTCATCGGCTAGGAATGCAGCACCGAAAAACACACTTTGCAGATGATGATTGGTTCCAGTAAATGGTGCAAAAATCATGCCGTGTTGATTCGTGGTGTTTGTAGAATCAAAACATAACATATCACTGAAATAAATGTAGTTTTCCCTGCTTGTGGCATCAGCCCAAAATACATGCACCAACATACCCCGGCCATCCACATCACAGTCAAAGAAAAATGCTGAATCCACTTGCTGCTTTCTACATAGCTGGGCCACAAACATCTGGGCATCTTCATTCTTGATTTTACTACAAAGATCATGATGGTATTTCTGCAAGTCTCTCTTTGTGCATCCCACATTGTCAGACCTCCCCTCACTGACATGACCAGGCTTGTTTGCCTTGGAGGTGCCTTTGCTTGCTTTGCAGTGTGTGGATACTGTTGGTTTCGCCTTATCAGGCGGCACAAATCCATGATTGTGGTGCTCGATCCATGATGTAATTTTATACTTGTTATCACTGCACCGCTTCACAATAATACGAGCATCACACCCACATCTGGTTACCTTTCGTACCTTTCTCTTCCTAGAGGGGTCATCAACGCCCATACATTTCTCAGACCTGAAACCTTCCCTTGAGCACATGAAGCGCTTCCATTGCACCACCTCTTTATTCAGCAACTTACGCTGCCCAACTCGTACTGAAAACCCACAGTGATGTGCATATGACTTGTAAAACTCCTCCACGGAACCGATGTCTTCAAATACCATCCCTACTGATGGCTTCAATGCCTCGTCACATTCAGGCGCGAGTGAAGACTGCAACATCACAAAGCCACTACGGTAAGTACCATGATGCATAACCTAGTAGTGTCAAAAGGAGAACATCAGGCAAGTCACTGTACTCACAGAGAGAGATACATACGCTGAGTTTATTCTTTGTCTTCTCACTAACTCTTCGCTTTGATTTAGTCGCTTTATCAGGTGAAATAAGTCCATGATTGTGGTGCTCGATCAATGATGATACTTTATATGTGTTACCACTGCACCACTTCACAACAATATGGGCATAACATCCACATCTAGTCACCTTCACATTTCGCTTCTTCCTCTCAGAGGGGTCTTTACCTTTGTCGGACCTGAAGCCTTCCCTTGAGCACATGAAGCGCTTGAATTGCACTACCTCCTTATTCAACAACTTATGCTGCCCAACACGCACCTTAAACCCGCAATGGCGTGCGTATGATTTGTAGAACTCCTCCGCAGAGCTGAGGCCTTCAAATGCCATCCCTATCGACGGCCTCAACGCCTCATCGCACTCGGGTATAACCTTTTCCTTCTCGCTAGCTCCACGGTTTGATCTAATCAAATGAAGCTTATCAGGTGGCACAAAACCATGATTGTGTTGCTCAATCATCGAGTGAATCTTGTAGGTGTTACCGCTGCAGCGCTTGACGTAGATATGCGCATCGCAGCCACATCTAGTGACCTCCCTCTTGCGCTTCTTATTCGCGGCTTTAACATTCCTTTTAACCTTCTCCGACCTGAACCCTTGGCTTGAGCACATGTAGCGCTTGCTCTCAACCACATTGTCCACCACCTTCTGCTGCCCGACACGAACCCCGAAACCAACACGATGTGCGAAGGACTTGTAGAACACTTCCACGGCCTCCAGACCTTCAAATATCATCCCCAAAGCAGGCTTCAATTCCTCGACACACTCGGATGTCGAAGTCGAACACTGCAACATATGAAAGGAAAAAAAATCACTACAGCTACAATGCACGACCAGCTGACTTTCAGATAGAAAAGGGCATTCCTAAAGAAAATAGAAAAAGGCAGGAATTGCCTCATGCTAGTACTCACAGACTGAGGCATGCTTGTGGTATCTCTCTCCGGTGTAGCAAGCCGGTGCTCATCCAACGGCAGCGGTGAGTTAATCCCAGCAAACGGCTGGGCTTCGACGATGTCTACGGATTCCATGGTTGCCTCGTTGCCTTAAAAATTCCCAATGTCAGCGAGCCAAGTTTCAATAAGCAATCAAGAGTGAACCTGTATGCCCAGTGTACAGCAACACCAGCTGATGCGAGTACCTCAATCGGCAGAAAGTGCGCGAATTGTAGGATCCAAGGTCCCCGTAGGCCGTAGGCCGTAGCCCTTGCGGAGATCCGAGGAGACGCGGAAGGCGAGATCCTCTTATTCTAGGATTGGGCGGCGATTGGAGCAGGACGGTCCGCCCGAGCACCGGCGACGCCGACGCGGAATGGAGGTCGATGGCCGTGCGGCGCGCGAGCGCGAGAGAGGCGGCGGCGACCACGGGGCGTGGGCGCGGCACGGCACGGAGGGCCTCCCTTCTAGGGCTAGGGTGACGCCGGCGCCGGGGGGCGGGTGCGAGTTTCGCATCCGGGGCCGTGTTTGGTTGGGGTATTTGCAGCTAGGGAATGGGAATTAAAGGGGTACGAGACTTCAAATCTATTGTTTGGTTAGAGGGATTGGGAATTCATAAGGGAATAGTCATGGAAATTGAGGCTCCAACTCCCACCGTTTTATTAACAGGGGAGGGGGTGGGAGTTGGTAGGGAATTGTTTTAGTGAGTCAATCTTAACCGTTCATCATAACTTACATTAACTTCCCTTGTCTATTCCCTCGTCAATTCCCACGAACCAAACAAGGGAATACAACTTCTTCTCAAATCCTCGCACATAACTCCTATCATGCACCAAACAGAGGATTGGGAATAAAACGACTCATCCCTGTCTAATCTCAATACAACTCCCTGCTCTAAACTCCCATTCCCCTTCCCAAATATTGCCAAACACGCTTGAACTTTTTTTTCTTCTCGAATGACAATTGTCACAGTCACACGTTTTTGGATGATAATTTCAATCACGCAAGGATGACAAATTTCAGGTGTGCGCAAAGGTGTTCGAGCATCTCGAACGGTTCTGAAGGCCCTTCGGAATGGGGGCTGGCCCTGAACATCGGGTCAGGCATAAACCATGATTCCCTTTCGAAGGTGTTCGGACTATGGGAGAGAACGGCGGTAGTCCAGCTATCCCGGCACTGGAGGACTCGATCACTTGGGCCTCAGAGGCGAACGGCATGTGCTCTCGTCTGGCCTACACCGCCAATTTTGGGGTTTGCAAGTGACCCCGTATGCGAAGGTGGCATGGAAATCGAAGGCACCAATGCAATGCCGCTTCTTCGCTTGGCTCGCGGGCATGAATAGATGTTGGACTTCCGATTGCCTGGCTCTTCGCGGTCTGCCACATCGGGCAGCGTGTACGTTTTGTGATCCAAGGCGAAGAGACGCTAAATCATATCGTGTTTACGTGTGCGCTAGCGCGAACGGTGTGGACTATGTGCTATCAACGCTAGGGAAGACGGGATGGACGCCAACGGTGGAGCATGAGTTGGTGGACTAGTGCAAATTTTGTCGCGCGACGAACCTAAGGGGCAAGGACATACTGACCATTTTGTCACTTGTGATGTGGGATCTCCGGCAGCACCGGAATGTGGTGATCTTTGATGGTGCAGCGCTGTCGATTCAGGCTGTGATCGCGAGAGTTGAAACCAAGGATAGAGCGTGGATGCTTATGAGACTCTTGAAGGACGACGTGTCGCTCTTCTTTGGGTCCCTCACTATGTGGGCGGCATCGAGTAGTTAGTTTCCTATATAACTCTAGGTGGATTGAGTGCCTTCATGTAATTCGCATGTAAGTCATTGGTGGATGGGGCTCTACCTCCATTTCTCCCTCTTTAATGCATGAACACATGCTTGTGCGTGTTTTAGAAAAAGGATGGCAAATTTCAATGATACACGGCAAGTTTCAGTCAAAAATAAACTAAAGCACAAAAGTTGTCATGCTTGCCAACTAAAGTTGCCATCCTCGATAACTAAACTTGTCATCGAAAACATTTGGAGTTACATGTGCTCATACCTGACATGTGACACTTATCAGGATCCAATTGTTTAGGGATGAAGCGTGATGTAAAATAGATCACCAGTTTGCATCACATGTGTAGCTCGAGCAAATCCAAAACTAGCCGCGCGAACACACAATCGCCGCACGAAACATTCATTCCCCCATCCACGTCCGCCACCAGCGAAACCCATCCGCCGCGTCATGCCGCCGTCGGATCCACACCTTCCCACCACCACGCGACCCCTAAATCGGCCCGAAACACCGCGACTCTGCACGAACACACAGTCGCCGCATGGAACTCGATCCAGAGCGACCCCGAGTCCGACGAGTAGTTTATGTTCAAGGATCAAGTAGTATTGGTATGAAGATTTTTTAGAAAAGGAGGAAGACCCCGGCCTCTGCATCTGGGCGATGCATGCAAACACTTTATTAGTTATTCACGAAAACCTTACAAAGTATACATCAGTAAGTCTGAAGCCACCATCTTGGCAACATCTGTCGCTACTACTATCCAGGGCCGTACCAGGAAAAATGGAGGTCCGGTGCGAAGTCAGAAAATGGGCCCTCGGCATAGCAAGTGACAATGAGGAAAACAAGATCTAGTTGTTATTATTATTACAATTATATATCACGTTGGTACATTATATATCAGGTTGCAAAGAGACATCAACATTAGCAGGTACATCATCACAGTGATTTGCTTCATCAGCATTATTATTCTCAACATGTACCTCATCCATTTTACTATCAACATTAATCTCTTCTCCCTGAGTTTCAGTATGGATATAGTCATTGTCATGTACGTACATCATTAGTATTAGCATCTACACTCTGATTTTCAGAAGAAAGGTTTGGTTCTTTAACAACAAACCTATCAAGACCACCTTTTAGAGATTTAGCGAGTATCTTTATTTTTCTTTTTCTGATGTTTTTCATATCCTGACTGGCCCTTCCTAATTCTAGAGGACACTGCAGAAAGTAAAATAAGCGAAACACAGAAACTAAAAACTGAACTTGCGGCCGAAAAGGAATGAAACAAAAGAACATGTCTTTGATTGATGTGAGAAGCAGATAGGGGGGGGGGGGGCGCTTGTTGCTTTGGCGATCAAGAACTCGCAGCCTTGTCCGGCATGCCGAGCGCTCGGATCTCTGTGACGAGCAGGGCCTCCAAGGATCCAGGCTCCACTTGATTCTAACACACACAGGTCGCAGGGCCGGCAAGGTGGCAACTAGAAACGAAGGAGGCCGAGTGAAACACTGATTTGCAGGCCTGCTGATTCGAGAATTAATTGAGATGAACTGAACACCATCCGAATAAATAGATGTGGATTGGAAGTGAGAAGTTACCTATTCCACTGCTCATTGCAACGGATAATTGGGGGAAGTCGCGGAAAATTAATAGCTAGGGGATTTGGAACGGAACGTTGGTTAGTGAAGGACTGGAGATTGATTTAGAATTTGGCAGAGAAAGAGGAACGGCGGCGGCGTTGTGAAGAAGATGGAGAGAGAATAGTAAAAGAGAGAGAGAGGCGTGCGTGAAGAGGGCCCAAGAGGAACAACCAACAGCGGCGGCGTTATAATTTACTACTCTTGGGAACACAAGTTGGGCGTTAGCTCAGTTAGAGCATCTCCAACAGCCGCGCTACGCACCGCGCCCAAAAAAAGCGTTTGCCGCGCGCGCTTCGGCAGGTATAGCGCGGGGATAGGCGCTGGCTCTAACAGCCGCGCTATAATGCAGCGCGCGCGCGCCACTCCAGCAGTGCCCAAAAATACAGCGCGCGCACAATATTTTTTAATACATAAAATTGCATTAAAATAAAAAGGATACAAAGTTATTTTACATATTGCAACTAGATAGGTAGTTCGAAAACATAGATAGATAGTTCGGCGCTAGATAGTTCGAAAACATAAAAAACTAATCCCAGTCGCACCAGTCATTTGCACCATCATCATCGTCGTTGGTGTCGTCAGAGGTTGACAGCCAGCAGTCCAACCAACGCTCATCTTCTTCAGTGAAGAAGGACCTCCCGTCTGCATCGCGGATGGCGCACTGCTGACACGTCAATGCCTTCTGACGACTCATGTCCAACCGCTCCTCGCGGCGCCGGCGCGTGTCCTCCTCGCGACGACTTGCCCAATATTGCTGCTCGTAGGCGACGTCCTCCGGGTGGAGCCGGCGCCACTCCGCCATGCGCCGCTCGTCTTCCTGGGCGACGAGGAGGCGGTTCTGCAGCGTAGTGTGCTCCGCACGGTCTCGTGCGGAGTTTAGACGAGGCGGCGGGGCGAGCTCTAACGCCTGCTCGAGCGTGTGGACGTCGTCGAAGTTCATTTGGCGGCGCGGCCTGCCTAGGCGCCACGCCGCCGCGTCGAACGCGCGGGCGGCCTCGTGCGCCGTCTCGTAGGTTCCGAGACTAAGTCGGAGATCGCCGGAGCGTATCTCGGCGTAGAACCCGCCGCCGTTCGGGCGCTCACGGACGCCGCGGTAGCCCGACGAAGAACGATGGCGCGGCGGCATGGTGGCGCGTCTGGGGCGGCGGCGGCGCTCTGGTGCGGCGACGCTCTGGAGCGGTGGCGGCGCTCTGAAGCGGTGGCGCGAGAGGCAGGGAGAGAGGGAGCGGTGGAGCTGTGGAGCGAGGGAGCGCGCGCGCTGCATTTTATAGACGCGCGGGAGGAGGCGCCGCAAAAATGGCGCGCGAGAGGCCGCCATTTCGCGCGCGCGCAAACGGTTCCCGCGCGCGCGGTTTTCCCGCCGCCGCTGGAGCGCGCCATTCTGCCCCGCGCGCGCGAAAACGGAAGTTTAGCGCGCGCGCCTTTTTGCGCCCTGTTGGAGATGCTCTTAATTCATTGTGGGGCCCGCTGGCATGCTACAACTTGTTTCACACTAATATATGCTACTCCCTCCGGTTCTTTTTACTCTGCACATTGGATTTGCCGAAAGTCAAACTTTGCTAACTTTGACCAAGTTTATGTTAGAAATTATTAGCATCTATAATATTTAATAAATATAATATGAAAATATATTTCGAGATGAATCTAATGATATTGGTGTTGTTTGGTGAATGCCAATAATTTTTTATATAAACTTGGTCAAAGTTGAATAAGATTGACTTCAGACAAACCTAATATGCAGAGTAAAAAGGACCGGAGGGAGTATTTACTAAGAATACGTACTGAGTATATACAAATCTGGGGCCCCACTGATTTGTGGGCCCTGTACAGTCGCACAGGCTGCACATGTCCATGGTACGGGCCTGCTCCTATCCACTTGATGAAGGGGTGCCGATAGTACGAGTCGAATACCAAACAGATCTCGCAGCAAAGCCTAACATCTAAAACCGGCGGAGGCCCCAACCAAGCCACATTGTCGGGTCTGAGGCACACACTGGTTCGGTGCACTATCAGAGGCGGCCGCTGCCGTCTTCCACGGATCCATCTTCAAATCAGTTACTGAAGCATCGACCTTACCAGGCCTTGTGTCGACGTCACCAGGACGCCAGACAACGCCATCCTCCCGCGCGAGTCCGTCTACATGCATCGGACGCCGAGACTCCACAACGTCATGACGCCGAGATCCGCCGTCGTCAATGCGGAGGAAGTAACACCGCTCCACCTCTGGGCCCCTCCAGTCAACACCTCTCGCATTGTCGGCCACTTGCCGCGATGCCGTACAAGTCCAGCCCCGGGAAAGCATGCAGGGAATCACGATCTTCAAGACGACGCTCTCAGGAGGGAAAGCGACGTGGATCGATGCCATCGCCCGACCCTACACTGCATGACCTAGGCTTTCACCCAAAAAAGTGACCCGGAAGCGGAGGAGGTCGGAGAGCTCCACCACAACCCCCAGGAGTAGAGCGACATCTGCAGAGGTCGCGCCGTCGGCTTTTGCCTGGAGCCACCATACCTCCGCACCCTCACGCCCCCAGACGAATATGGGGGAACCCCAGAAGTAGTCATTGCAATGTTTGTAGCATGAACTATGTTTATACTTGAAATATTTGAAATTGTCTTGGTATCTTTGCACTTCTTTTCGTGTGAATGAACTATTTTTACATCTATCGGAGCACTAGAGATGCTATAAGGTAAGAATGGATTCAGGCAGTGAAACTGACGACATGTCCCAAAGTAAAATTAACAGGCCAATTTGCTGCTGCTCCAAATCAGTTGCATGATGAATCGCTACATAGCAGTCAGGAACTGTATCATCTAGGAAAAAAGGGGCAGGAACTGCATCGAAATGATACCAAGAGAATTTGCAGAAACGTCACATCCACACAACATGATTCCTGGGAGAAATGAAGTGTAACTGCAGTCTGCAGACATCAGCTCAGCCACAGATACACTTGTTTCAGTACAGAGAGTTTGCTGAAACCCCACATGGAAATCAATAAAACACATTCCTCCAATCCACCCTTGTCTGAAATACAGGGTTGTTTCTAAGAGATTTCAGCTAATGATGATTGATTCCAGTAATGAATGGTTCAAAGATCAAAATATGCTGAATTAAATCTTGTTTCTCCTACTTGCGGCATCAGCCCAGAACACATGCATGCACCAGCGCATGGCCATACAAACCTCATCTGTAGACAAGATGAACAGCATAACATAATCTGGAGGGGAAAACACATGGCATTTCTGCTGCACGGGTCATTCCTCCTCATCCCGCGGATCTAGCTATCACCATCGCCGATGGCTAGCATCGGCAGATCAGCCCGAGCAACGTCTGGGACGCCGACAGGGGGCAGAGGCGACGCCTCAATCGCCTCGACCACCGGCTTCTTCCCTATCTTGAGGGTACTCTTGACCATATCCCCGACGGACTTGAAAGGATTGGTCAGCTTCTTCTGCACCGCGAGGAGGAACGACACCTCGTTGAACTGCCACGCCGCGATCATCACCATCACCGTGCCGAGCAGGATGTGGGTGATCATGTTCTGCCTCTTGATCTTGCTCAGGTCTTTCGCCACGTCGCCTGGCCCAGCCTCCTCGCTGCTGTCCGGAGCAGGATTGAAGGAGCTCAGTTCGGCGCCGTCCGGATCAACATCGTTTTCCAGTGTGTCCAACTGTTGAAACAATTCAGGATTTGCGTCAAAAGAATGATGAAATAGAACGAATCCAGCACGGATAGTATCGAGAAAGGATGAAATGAAAGGTGTGTGCATCAATGCCAGGTAATTGCAGCGGCTGCTAGCTCTATAATTTAATTTGTGTCACTGCAGATGTCATAATCTTGGAACCAAAAGGTGCATCTACAACCTGAAACAACTCAGATGTACAAGAAGAGGCAGACACATAGATAGATAGATAGATAGATACCTTGGAGAGCAACGACGAGAGGAAGAGATCCTCCTCATGATCCATGGCGCCCTCCTCCCCTTCCCCTTGCCGTCGCTGCTTGCCCCTTTTCTCCTCCAGGAGCCCATGAATGGCCTCCTGCAGCAGCTCCACCTTCTTCCTCCTTCCCTTCTCCCCACCGCCACCGCCTCCGGCGTCTCCTCCGGTGGCCATGCCGACGCCGATTGAGTGGGACAAGAACAGATGCGCTGGAACGGCTGAAAACGAAAGAAAACAGAGGAACGTGCACGCCCCTTTCCCAATTGGAGGAAAATTATACTGAATTCATGTCGCTGTCGAGGGATCCTTCGGGCCCAGATAACGGGCGCTGCAACTGGCAATCCAAGCGACGGCGAGATGGGATCGCGAGGTCTGCGGCTGCTGACGGACGGGGGGTGAGGACCGGGGGG
>LR738710.1:666501330-666517957 GCA_902687465.1 Secale cereale | reverse complement strand
GGGGGGGGGTTCCAAAAATGGCGTAGCAGCGGCGGCTGGCCGGAGGTGGCCTTGGGCCCTTGGCGACAGGGCTAATACAGTACTCCAGTTCGCATGTGCGACGTGTGGCGTGGCGACCGCATGGGAACTCGTGTGCGGGCCACATGCTCCTTGCATCGTGCTCGATCTAGCGGCCTATTTTGTCCGGCGACGTGGCACGACCGGCAAACGAGAGCAAGGATCTTGAAAAGATTCGTGTGCTTTCGAAAGAAGCGTATATTAAGAGCATTCATAGCCGGGCGCCCTCAAACTCGACTCGCACGCTCGGGCAGGCTGCCGCGTCAGAAATTTCGATCAACACAAGCGTCTTACTCCCTCCGTCCAGGTGTATAGGGCGTCTAAGAGAATCCTAAAATTCCAAAAGTGTTAGGCACAATTCAATTAAATGCTCCTCGTTCATCTAAACAGTCTCGTTCTTTTCCTTCGCTCCACCAGGACGCACTTAATCTCCCACCCGTCCACCTTCTAGTCTCCCATGTGAAAGCAAGCAACATGCATGGGATTCTTCTCTCTCCTCACCCGCCTCTTTTCTTGTGTGAAGGCAATCATGCATGCATGCTGCATGTTCACATGACACTCCTTCTCCTATAAAAAAGACCACACCGATCTGTGAACATCCATCTCTCCCTTCTCTTTTCTCTCTCAATCGTGTGAGCTGCAGAGGATGGAGTGCGGGTACGGCAAGGATGGCAACGTCCATGGCCAGCTGGGCGAGGATGTGTTTGATAGTGATGAGACCCTTGACGGGGAGGAGGATGGTGTTGGGGAAGATGGGTCTAGCAAGAGCCATGGGAAAGAGGATGGTGTTGGGGAAGATGGGTCCAGCAAGAGTCGTGGGAAGGAGGATGCCGTTGGAGATGGCAACAACGACGTCGTTCATGGTCGGCTGCACGAGGAGGACACATGCGAGGGTGAAGGAGAAGACACTGGATTGCCGTACTCATGGTTGTGTTCGTACAACCAGGAGGAAGAAAAGCTTGGCATGTCTGGTGTGTGGAGTGACACGAATTTGGAGCAATTTGCGGAAGACTTAGACATGGCGGATAATCTGGTACGAGAGCTTGAGAACCATGAAGCTGCAAAATATCTGGAGTATCTCGAGATGTTAGAGGATGCCGAGATTTCTTACTATGCAAAAATTGCCGAAGAAGATGATGACTTGATGTGCGAGGGGGAAAGCACTGGCCAAAAGCGTGGGGCAAATGACATGGTTGAAGTCGTTGATGACTTGTCTGTTGGAGAAGAAGAGGAATGCATCGCTGCTCCCGGTTCATTCAAGAAAAAGAAGCTAAATTTGCCGGCTCGTGTGCATGATGAAGAAGAAACCAAACGGCTGGGCGCAATGTTATTGAACTTCATGAACCCAAGCACATTCGCTGAAGATGGGAGCATCATTCCGCCGATCGAGAAATAAATCCTGAACGCCATGTGTTTATGTAATGTTCGAGCGTTTGGAAATCATGTCGTGCGTTTATGTAATTTTTGTGCATTTGCAAGTCCTTAGTCGTATGATCATTGAAACAATTATCGCTAAATATGGGAGTATTGTTTAGTTTGGGTGTTTTCAATTTGAAATGGATAAATATTGCAAGGAGTACAAGTTCATGTGAAATGGATAAATATTGCAAGGAGTACAAGTTCATGTGAAATGAACAACAACATGATCAGGCTCACAAGTCCAAACAGAAACACTAGGGATAAATATGCAAGGAGCACATGTTCACTTGAACTAGGGATAAATATGTAGCAATCACAAGTCCGCTACTCCAATGGTGCGGTCAAATACTCCCTCGCAGCTTCAACATACTCGGTGTCGACCTCCAATCTAATTGCAAGTGTCCCCCTCGCCTCTTGTGACTGTTTCTTCAAATGAGGTAAAGCATAGTGTATGGATCCCTTATGCTTGATTATTTCTCTCATGCATGCTTGATGACTTATGAAAATCCTATTGAGGCGTTGATGTGGATAATCTTCTAAAGATTTCTCAACCTTAGCAACAATATCAGGAAGGTCCTTCGGCATATGTTTTTCAAACATTGCTTGTATGGATGCAAACCATCCAAGGTCCAAGCCGTTGCAGTCGGGCGAATTGGGTGGTTGAAAAACCATCCTAATGTCCCACCCGCCCCTCTTTGCTTCAAGAAGAACTTCCAAATCATCAACTTGAACATGGGTCTTGGCATTGTCTTGTTGAATGAAGATAGTGTTCCAGCGATCTTCTTCAGGCCACTTATCCTTGATTGCCGGCAACACATATTTGATTAGGTATTCCCGGCTCTTCTCCTTACCTACTCAAGAAAAATACATATCAGTACACAAGGTTAATAGAAAAAACAATGAAAATTATGCGTGTGCAAAATATAATCTCTTACCAACACTAGTGCAAGGCTTCAACTCCAACGTACCCTTCTTCCTATTTTTGCTCTCCTTTTGCGCCGGCACCCATTCAACATATGGCCACACCCCAATCTTGCCGTCGAAAGTACATTCACCTTGACTATTATACCTCGGTCTAGCCATAGCTGCAAGGAACATTATTTTCTCTATATGTCCCTTGTTCCTTGTTTGCCTCTGCGGGTTCGGTTCCTTGTTGGTCAAATAAAACTAAAAAAAAGTTTGTGTCATAACTTATTCTTTAAAACAAGATATCCAACAAATAGATCGCACATGAGTATTGTACCTTTTGGTTCTTCCTCGTCCGATAGAACCATTTCTCATCTATATGAACAACATTGTAACCAGCCTTGAAAGTCGGCTTTAGTGGCAAGCTAGATGGCTCAAGATGTTGAAGAGCATACAACACACGCGACTTCATGTTCTCTTCTTTCAATGCGGGCTTCAAGTCACTAGTATGACGACGAAATTCCTTTTCTTGCAACCTAAGATGGACCGTACTCTTCTTCATGTTCAATGCAGCTGATAGACACCGTATTGTTGTACGTTGGCCATGTGGTATAGCCTCCATTTGATCCTCCGGAAGCTTAATCTTTGTTCTTCCACACTTGATCTTTCTCATTCTCATGACGGCATTAATGGAACCCCCTTCTCGGCCTTGCTCCCAAATCCTCTGCACAACTCTCTTCGGACATTCAGCAAGAAGAGCGACTTCTTTAGTTACTCCTCGCTTCATTCGACCAATGCCATTCCTCGCCAAGATCATTCCGTATATGTGCCTCCGTTCATCGGTATCATATTGTGTCCTCATAACCTTGTTGTTAATGGTATCTGTTGGGGATGCAATTGGATTACAAGTTAGTACAACAGAAATATAATTTGACATGCATGGGATACTTTCAAACTAAAAACTCGGAAACATACTTAGGTCCACAATTTTCTTAGGTACAAGCGGAAACTCCGGTAGAGGCGGGCAAGCATCCATGTGCTCAAATATACCAGCGTCATGACTGGATTGGAAATTGCCGAAGCTGATTAAAAGAAAGTGTTCTGATTAGTTCCTACCGAAGCTAAATTGACAGAGAGAGAAAATACACATACGTATAGTTGCTATCGAAGCCACCGGCGTATGCAACACCATCGGGAAGCTCTTGAGTGCGCGAAGTGCCACTGCCTTTGCTCTTACGAGTAGCTCCACCCCGACTACCCCTTGGAGCTCCTTCGGTATGAGAACATCAAATTAATATGGTTGCATTACCATGCCATGGATTGAATTAAAATACAATCAAATAAATTTAACACTCACGGCCTAATCTCCTAGTTGCTGGCTGCTCACTGCTAATGGCAATGCCCTCTTGATCTTGCTCATCACACTGCCCTTCATGCACATGCTGCTGCGTGCCGTTGGCACAGCCAACAGCGTGGCTCCCTCCCCTCTGATTAGACGCAGCACGGGCAGGGCGCTGAGGCCGCACAACCCTAGGCGCCGGACTGCTGCCACCGCCTCCTGTTTCTTCATCGCCGGCACAAGAACGCCCACTACGGCCTGCACCTCGTCCTCGCCGGCCTGCACCTCGTCCTCGCCGGCCTGCACCTCGTCCACGATTACCTCCAGAGCCACCACTCCCTCCAGCCTCCGCAGTAGCATTGCCTTGAGGCCTCCTTGACAAACCAACACGGTGAAGAGGAGCGACCGGCTCGCTCCCAGCCGTGCCTATCACGAACGATGGCATCGGTCCACCAAGATTGCCGAACGCCGGCATGACGCCACTGCCGCCCAGGTGAATCGCTTCCAGCCCTCCCTGCCGAGGACGGCGCAGCCCTATATGGATTCCTTCCATCCCTTCCTGCCACGGGCGGCGCAACCCAAGGTGCAGCCCGTCCTGTCGAAGACCGCCGCCGGCCATAGGAACGGCACCAGTTCCCACGACGCGGCCGCTAGGTCCGAGCCGTGTGCGGACGAGCGGAACAGGCGGAGCTGGAGGCTCCGGCTCGCCGCGAACGATGCCTCCTCTTTCATCTACTCTCTCCAGTACGTAGTCATCATCAGGGTTGGGCGGCGCGTTCAGATCGAACGGCACCATTGAGGAGCTGGAGAAGAAGAGCGGGAGAAGATGAAGGAGTGAGGCCGTGTGGTTGTGCTTTTATAGCACAATTCGCGAGCTCGGGTGATTTGGCGCCAGAGAGAAAAGTTTCGCGCGTTTTCTCTCGTACTCAAACGAAAACGGAGAGAGGAGGAAGATGACGATCCGTGAGAGAAGGAAAGAGCCAATGCATGCACGGGTGCCAGGCGCTGATTAGACGAGCGAATCCCACGGGTGGGCCGTGCGACGTGGGAGTTTTCCTTTGCATGGTTAGCCGAAACGGCAAGCATTAATGACAGGATTAATTTCCAAATGCAGTTTCGATTTTGAGGGAAACATGCGCGCTCTCTCCTCCAATCTCAACCCACCTAAATCGCAGAGCTTTTTCTTAGACGCCCTATACACCTGGACGGAGGGAGTAAAACAGATCTTAAATGTCCGGGTTGGCCGATACGTCTGAAATCCAGCCTAAATATGGACCGATATGGGACGCCCGGACGTGTCTGTCATGTTAGACTCGACAACCCAACCACATGACACATCGTCAACGTATCATTAATTTATGAAGTATGCATGGCATGTTTCAACAATTTATATAATTTTGGTTCACTTTTATATGATTTAAATGAAACTAACCCAGACTGATGTTGTTTTCAACAAAACTACCGTGGTGTTGTTTTTTGGTGCAGAAATAAAAAAAATTGAATTGGGCTGAAAATTTAGGTGTCTTTTTATGGACCAAAAGAGACACCCCAAAGCCTGGGAGGAGGACCAGGCGATGTCCAGGGAAGCGACAAGCTCAAGGGGCGCGACTCATCCCTAAAAGTGCTAGTTATCGATTAGAGGAGGTGAATAGGTAATTTTTACGAAAGTCTTCGAAACAGTCAATGTCTTCGAAGACAGACAAACGAATAACACTTACACATTATGCAGCGAAAGATAAACTACACTAGACTAGCCACAGTCAAGTAGATATAATAGATTAAGCACGAAGACAAATAGCTGCTAGATAGAATAGATCGAAATTGAAAGAAGGTGTGAAGCCAAATATGCAGTCAGAGTGAATGTCTTCACACAAGATGACTTCACGAAGCTAAACTATAAGTAAAGGGTGAAGTGATAGAATCAGTTGCTTGGCGAAGACAAGGACTTGGTAGACGAGTTCCAGTTGATGTGACAATTGTACATCTCGTTAGAGAGGCTGAGTTTGAACTCAGAAGACCGTGTCTTCACCTTATTCCCCTTGAGCTAAGATCACTTAGTCCTCGCACAATCACTCTGGTAAGTCTTCAAGGTAGACTTCCAAACCTTCACAGACTTCGTTCACCGGCGATCCACAATGACTCTTAGATCCTCATAACGCGATGCCTAACCGACTGGAAGATCACAGTCTTCAAGTGTAATAAGTCTTCAAATCACGCGGACAGAAAGACTTCAGTGATGCCAAACACTCTTTGGGCTCTGGGTGTTTTGGGTTTTGTCCTCGCAAGGATTATCTCTCAAAGGCTTCGTAGATGGGTTGCTCTCAAACAACAAAAGCCATGTATTAACTCCGAGGAGCCACCAATTTATGATGGAGGGGGTGGGCTATTTATAGCCAGGAGGTAACCCAACATGATTTGGGGAACCAACACGTGTCCAATGGTCGAATTTCAAACACACGCGACAGCTTGACTTGGGCTACAAGTTAAGCTATCTTATCCAACTATGGATAAGGTTTGCTCTCAGTTGTCTTCACTCGAAGACATAGGATTTGGGTTGAGCATCACATCAGTTTTCAGACTTTGTTCGCTTGGACCCCACTTGACAGTTCGGTGGTTCCTATGACTTAAGAAAGAAGAAAATGAAACTACGAAAGAAACTATGTCTTCACACTTCATTATCTTCAAGCAATGTCTTCACACGTCATTATCTTCGACGTGAATGTCTTCACGAACCACCATTGTCTTCAATGTCCTCATACATTTTTAGGGGTCATCTTCGATGGGTAAACTGAATCAATAGGAACTTCTACCTGTGTTTTTCTATGAATCTCACAAACACATTAGTCCCTCAACCACGTTTGTCGTCAATACTCCAAGACCAACTAGGGGCGGCACCAGATGCACTTACAATCTCCCCCTTTTTGATGATTGATGACAAACTGGTTGAAGTTTTTCAACGGGGGTAAAAATAGGTGAAAGTTAAAGAGCGTGGCCATTGGCTTCATGAAGTTGAAAAGCCCCCCTGAAGATGTGCATATAAATAATTTGCCTTTGAATGCAAATGCACATTGCAGGTTTTGCTTTGTGGAGATCTCACTCTTTTCATGAAGTCAAATCATAGTGCATACAAGAATGTATTGAAGATAATGATTTGCACAATGATAAATGGACGTCTGCTGAATGATTTCATGCGCATAAGATATAAATTCAACCACACAATCAAAACAACAAAAAATGTAGCAGACGTCCTGAAAGTGCAAGTTATCGAATAGAGGGGGGGTGAATAGGCGATTTTTATGAAAGTCTTCAAAACACGGGGGCTTTGAAGACAAACTATAGAAATGAACCTATATGATAACCAGCGGAAGATAAACGTATCCAGGCATACAATAGTCAAGCAAGCATCATGAAGATAATACAAAGAGTATTGACAGCTGGATAACATGGATTGAGATGGAAGATATAAGTGAAGCTAAACAGTGAACAGTCTTCACACAATGAAGTCAAACAGATTAGACAAACAAGCAATGACTTCACGAAGACAAACTGAAATGTAAATGGAGTTGGGGATAGAACCAGATGCTTGGTGAAGACAAGGATTTGGTAGACCAGTTCCAGTTGTTGTGTCAACTGTACATCTGGTTAGGGCGGCTAGGTATTCAAACCTGAGGACACACAGTCCTCACCGTATTCCCCTTGAGCTAAGGACACACAGTCCTCGCCCAATCCCTCTGGTAAGTCTTCAAGGTAGACTTCCAAACCTTCACAGACTTCATTCACTAGCGATCTACAGTCACTCTAGGACGCTCAGAACGTGACGCCTAACCGGCTGGAGGAAGCACAGTCCTCAAGTGTAACAAGTCTTCAGGTCACACAGACAGAAAGACTTCAGTGATGCTTAACTCTCTTTGGCTTTGGGTGTATTGGGTTTTGTCCTCACAAGGATCTTGTCTTTCAAAGGCTTCGGAGGTGGGTTGCTCTCAAACGACAAAAGTCGTGCACACCGAGCAGCCACCAATTTATGGTGTAGGGGTGGGCTATTTATAGCCATGAGGCAACCCGACATGATATGTCCAAAATGACCCTTGGTCACTAAGGAACTGACACGTGTCCAACGGTCGGATTGTGAACACATGCGACAACTTTACTTGAGCTCCAAGTAAAGCTGACTTATCCAGCTCTGGACAAGATTTTCTCTCATTTGTCTTTGCTTGAAGACATAGGTGTTTTGGTTGAGCATCACTTCAGTCATTCGACTATGTTCACTTGGACCCCACTTAACAGTACGGTGGTTCCTATGACTCAAGAAGGAACAAAAAAACTACGAAAGAAACTATGTCTTCGCATTCTATAGTCTTCAATGAATGTCTTCATAGGTCATTATCTTCACGTGAATGTCTTCACGCACCACCATTGTCTTCAATGTCTTCACACATTTGTAGGGGTCATCTCTGGAAGTTAAACCGAATCTGTGAGGGACTATTACCTATGTTATCCTGCAATTCTCACAAACACGTTAGTCCCTCAACCACATTTGTCGTCAATACTCCAAAACCAACTAGGGGGCACTAGATGCACTTACAATCTCCCCCTTTTTGGTGATTGATGACAAACAGGTTGAAGTTTTCAACGGGGATAAAATATGTGAAATTATGGATAACACGGTTAATGGCTTCATAATATTGAGAGAGCCCCCCCTGAAGATGTGCACCTAGTATTTTTGCTTTTGAATGCAAAGGCACATGGCAGATTTTGCTTTATGGAGATCTCCTTCAATTTTATGAAGACAATCCATCATGCATACAAGGATGTAGTGAAGATAATGAGATGCATAATGGAAAATGGGCGTCTGCTGAATGACTTCATGCGCATAGGATAGATATTTAACCAAGCATAAGAAAACAACAGCAAATGTAGCAGACGATCATCAAGTTTTAAGTGTTACAACTCAAGAGCCAACTGTTTCAAGACGAGAGTTGTAAGAACTTAGCAAAAATAATGCACCCGGCCCATATATGGACCCGCTTGAAGACTATCAACTCATATGCTTCTCCCCCTTTTGTCAGTAAGGACCAAAAAGGTTAGAAGACATAGAGTATCTATGCGTTCCCAGGCGGAGAAGATGCTGGTGCAGTCGGGTCGACGGTGGAGTTTGGTGGTGCAGAGGGGCCTGACGCGGAATCGTGATGTAGTGAAGCGATTGTTGGGGAAGTGGCGTCGTCTTCTTCATCGATGACATGAGCAACAACAGTTGCAGCCGAAGATGAATACTCGAAATCTTCAATAGATGGGGTTGGACGCCAAGTCGTAGCTTGTTGAGGACTGGAGTCAAACTTGAAGCGCTCAGTGAAGCCATCTGCTTGAAGATCGGCTTCAGAGCATAGGAGGGTAAGGCTCTTCCAGGACCGCCGACATGCTTCGTGTGCAACAAACGAATTCTTGGCATCCAAGTTGCGAATGCGATTCACATCTGTGAGAAGACTTTGCATTTGCCGCTTCATCCAGTCATGATGCCTATCCTATTTCTAGTGAAGTGAAACAAGAAGCTCTCGGTCATTCAGGACACGAGTGCATTTTTTCGGCCGTTGAGCAATGGTGCTTCTAGTTGCATCTGTGTTGGCACGATGTGGGAGGCGCAGATGCCCAGCCAGAGGATAAGCAGTTACATTTGCATTGGGCACATACACACTGTCAACCTGCTGTGTGAAGCTTTGGCGATCAACATTGTGAAGTTGAAGTGGTTGCTTGGCAGGCTCATCATAGATGGCTTCATAAGATGTATCAACCTCAGGCAAGAAGAGAACATGGTTGCGGGCAGAGGCTTGATAGCTGACAGTTGAATGAAGCTTAATGAGCCTCATGATCCAAGGAGCGTAGAGTTTGAGGCCAAACATATCAATAGCAGAGGTAACCAATTGGCGAAGGAAGAAGTCATGAGTATTGAAGCGGATGCCATTGAAAGTATACAAGACCAAAGTCTTCATGACGCCATTCAGTGTAGCTTCAGCTGAGTGTCCCTTGACAAGCCAAAGAGTACGCTGCAGAATATGGTATATGGTGCGAGGCAAGTACTCAAGGTCTTGGACGAAGAATTCCTTTGGAAGATCAGCATCAGGGGGCAATGGATTCATCATGTTAAGCATTTCACTCATATTGGGTTCAGCTTTCTTGAAGATGCTTTGAAGCTCTTTCTGATATAGAGAATAACCTGGTTCATACAACTCACCAGGAGTGGGCAGGGAAGTGAGCTCAAGTAGTGTCTGAGCATTAGCTTCATGATGAATGTCACCTATCATCCACTCAAGGACCCATGTCTTTGGATCTCTACTGTATCCTCTGATATGCAGAGTAGCATAAAATTGCAGTAGAAGTTCTTCATTCCAATATTCCTTGGCAGTGACAAAGGAAAGCGATCCAACTTCTCTGAAGCAGTCAAGGGCTTCTTCAAGGCAGGGCAGTCTAGCAATGGCATCACAATCAAGATGTTGATGTGGAAAAATCCGGTCCTGATTGTACATAATGCAAGAGTAATAGCTTCGTTGCTGAAAGCTCCAGAACCTATCAGAAGAAATCTTGGGCTTCTTGTATGGGTTCTTAGTAGAATCAAAGAAGGTGTTGTTTGCCCTGAAGCTATGCACACTGAATGACCCTTGTGTGATAGCAGTGCTGGGAAGCCGAGGCAGTCTGGGTTTGGGCTTCAGGGTCTGAGGCCTCCGCTCCATATGATAATCATATTGTGGGCCTGGGGCACCGGGAAGCTTCAGAAGTGGCCATTTGACAGTGACAAGCACATCATCTTTATTGTAGGTTTGGGCCATGGTGTAGGGCTCAGAACAAGGAGCAGTCACTTCAGGAGCAATTACTTCAGGCGCAATCACTTCAGGAGCAGCAGTGACTTCATTTTGCACATTGACTTCAGCCATGACAGTGTCATTTGCTTCATTAGTCACAGATGGAGTAGCCGCATGTGTTTCAGGTTCAGTGGCTTCGGGCTGAGTGGCCTCATGCACAACAGTATCTGGGTGGATGGGTTCTTGCATGACAAGCACCTCTTCTTGGGCAACAGTCTCTTGGAGAGGGGAAGTGACTTCACGAGTGCCCTCTTTTGCTTCATCGGCTGATGCAGCCGGAATGTCTTCAGCCAGCTTGGCTTCTGATTCAGGAGCAGACACTGAAGGAATGGCATCAGGGAACACTTGTCGTGCCACTGAGCTAGAGTTTTGTTCTCCATCTTCAGGAATGCTTGACATGGAGACTTGAGGCCTGAGACCTTTGTGAAGCCTTCGAAACTTGGGCGACGCAATTGGTGAAGCATTTGCATTGGTCTGCTCCATGTCTTCTTTTGGTGTTGCTGTTAGAGTCTCAAGCACTGGAGTGGTGGCAAGAGACGGCGGAGTGCGAGGAATGACTTCATGTACGGGGGTGTTCGGGTGTTGCTCTTCCCAATATTCATCTTGGGTCATTGGCGTCATGGGACCGCCAATGCTTATGAGTTCACTGCTCGTGAGAGCAGGTGATTGAAATGGTTGGGGTTCAAGTTGAGGAAGGACTTCATCATCAATTACATTGTCATCATGACCAATGTCTTCAGCTGCAGGTGATTCAACAACTGGAATCTCTTTAGTCTAATGAGCCTTTGAGGGAGCAGGCTCATGGACAACTAGACGACGTTCAAGGTTGGAGGAGATAGGCAAGGCAACAGAAATGGGTTCGACCACCAATGGCACTGTGGAGGAAACGTGAGGCTGCTGTGAAGCCTTTGAAGCTTTGAGCTTTTGCTTCTTCTTGGAGGGAGCAGCAGTAGAGGCATCATGATGCTTGCGCTTCTTAGTTTCAGCTTCAGCCTGCCTCGTCTTCTTTTGAGCCGAAGTTGCTGATGGGACCATTGGATTTGGGCTAGTCATGCTAACAGGGAAGACAATGTTGGGTCTTTCCTGCCTTGGAGATTCAATAGCTTCAGCAACAGGCTTCTTCTTCTTCTTTGTCTTCTTGGCAGCTAGCTTGGGGTCAATGCCAAGACGGCCAAGAGCTTTCCTCTTCAGATCTTCATTGTGAGCTTGGACACACTGATACGTCCAAAACATATCTATAATTTATGCTTGCTCCATGCCACTTTTGGGTGATATTGCTATGATATTCATACACTTCCATACACTTTTGATCATTATTGGACTAACTTACTAATCCAGTGCACCCCGGTGCCAGTTTCTGTTTTCGGCTGTTTTTGTATTTCAGGTTTTCACGTTTCGAGAACTGCCCAGAAAAATCCAGAAAAATTATATAAAAAATCAGCGTTCCGGAAACAACACTGCGTCCGAAGGGCAGCCTGGGGTGGGGGGGCCACCAGGGCTCCAGGCGCCCTGGCGGCGCGCCCCCCCGGGCCGCGCCGGGGGGCACCTCGGCCCCCCGAAGCTCCCCCGATGCCCTACTTTGGCATATATTTAAAGGGTCCTCCGAAACCCTCAGAACATGAACTCTTTTCGCGATCCCATCTCTGTTCCGCCGCCGCCGCCGCTTCCAAGATCGGGAGCACCAGGAGAACTCTTCCCGGCACCCTGCCGGAGGGGAGGATCACCACCGGGAGCTTCTCCACCACCATGGACGCCTCCCGGATGACTCGTGAGTAGTCTCCCTTGGACCATGAGTCCATGACCAGTAGCTATGTGATGTTCTCCTCCCGTTCTTGTGCTTCACTAATTAGTCCTCGTGAGCTGCCCTACATGATCGAGGCACCTATGTAATCCTTATGCTGTTGCTATGTTGAGTTTGCTGGGATCCGATAGATTATGAGATTATGTTCAGATTGATCTTGAGTAATATATTTGATCTACCTCTTTTATATTTTTGTTCATAAGTAATTCTTGCATGTTCTCCGTTGTTATTTATTGCTTTGGCCAAGTAATAGGTAGTGACTCCAAGAGGGAACGTTATGCTCGATTGTGGGTTCATGCCCCTCGATGACTAGCTTGAGTGACAGAAACATGAGTCTAGGGGATGTGCTGTTGCCACAAGGGGGAAAACAACGGTGCTTGTGCCCGCGGGTGCAAGGATTGTTTACTTTACGCAAAGTTCTTTTAATGCAGTTGTCTGTTGCATTGAGTTTACACTATGGGTGGGACTCGCAACTTAATACCAGCGAGATGTTCTGGATAGATATCTCAAGGTGGATGATTAGTAGTAGATATTGATGGATTTCGGTCTACTTACTTTGGCGTACCGCCCATGCTTTGAACCTCAACCTTTCTTGCAATGTAGCCAGCATTGGTTTGCGTTCGTGGTCCTGTCAATTGCCCAGCTGTAATTTGTTTACCTCACATAGCTGTTTTATCGTCTTTTGGGAGAGAGAGATCACTAGTGAACATCATGAGACTCCGGTCCACATTACCATCATTGATCACATCCGCTATTTACTTTCCGTTATTATTTACTATTGCAAAACACTATCTATCACTACTATCATTGCTTTTAATCCTTTGTGAACTACAAGGCCGGAGGGATTGACAACCTCTCTATACTCGTTGGGAGCAAAGTTATTTGTATCTGTGTGCAGGTCCACGTTGATTGCTACTAATCTGGCGCCGTAGCAGTTGACACCTACCTGTTGAACCTAGGAGTCTCTAGGGATTCGATCCTTGGCATCTTTGCTAAGGGAAAACACTTCTACAATACTGCATCTTACACCTTCCACTTGGGGTAACCAATGAGGGGTTTGAGGCCCATCACACACTCCTCAGCATAGTGCTTGAGACGGTCCCTTGATCCCTTTGCAACTTCACGGCGCTTGGCAAATTCAGCCTTGAGGTCAGTCATCATGGTCTTGAAGCCTTGGACTTCTTTTGCACTGAGGCTTGCCATGTGCTTCTTGAACAGAGCCTTCTCATGATCAATTTTGTTCTTTTGCTCAATAACCTTCAGTGCAACAGTCAGTTCTTGAGCAATGTATCCTTGGAAGGTCACACTGATATCAATTGGAAGCTGAAGATCATCAAGTGAAAGAGATGTATCTTCAAGCCATTCATCAATGAAGTTGTTGATGATATCAGCGTCAAAGAGAGGCAAATCATTGAAGATTTCGGCATGGTGCTTGCTCTTAATCAGCAGTTCCAGAGCATCATCAGCAAGATCTTCATCACTGGACAGATCTATGATGTCATCATCATTGCACAAGATGCTTCCAGGTGTGAGTCCTTGGCTAGATGGCTTCACAAGCTGCTTTGACCTATGAGAGATGCGAGAGTGATCCTCAGACTGCACACTAGATCCAGAAGGTACAGTTTTCAGGGGCTTCACATTTGAAGCTCTTGGGGTAGCAGCAGGTTTGGAAGCCTTTGATTTCTTCTCGGGCTTCACAGACTCAGGAACAACTTCAGGTTCCATGTCTTCAGCGACATCTTCCATAGTTGCTCTTTGAGCAACAATGTGGGATAGCAATCCATCAAGGCCATTGAAGGGTCCAACACAATTTTCATTGGCTTCGCATGATCCATCAAACCGTGGCCGAGATGGGCCATGATTGAAGTTAATGCCCAATTCTTTCTTGTTCTGAGTTGCAGAGTTCTTGGCAAATTTGTAGTTTTCTTCAAATAGTTCATCATCACGACACGATTGAAGACTAGATGGGTCAGCATTTGAAGGCATTGGTCCACTGACCATGCACGGAAAGAAGCTCTTGGCAATAGCTTCAGACTCAGTCTTGGGCTGGAGCTTCTTGTAGACGATATCACCCCATGGAGGGCGAATGGCATTCTTTGTAGCATACTCAGGGGTCACAAACTTGTACAGAAAGCATTGCTCTGCCCAATATCATCGAATCCATTGGATTCTAGACTTGCGTTATCCGTAGGTTTCTTCTGGGTCAGATTTGTACATTGTGAAAAGATCAGGAGGAAGATCTTTGGCGGTGTCAGTACGTCTCTGCCTGCCACCCTTCTTAGATTGTTTCTCAGAAGCCATTGGGTTCAGACATAAGGGCTTCACAAAGCAGTTTGTCTTTCGGCAACTGGTCAGACAAGAACTGGCTTCAGGTGATTCAATGTGACGCTGTAAGATTTCTGCAAATGAATGCAGACTATGAGAACCAAGGGATTCTCCCACGGACATGTACCTGCGACAGAATTAGAGATGCGAGGGAAGGGGAAGAGGTCATATGCATTCTCAGAAGATTTTGAAGATTAAAGTAGGCTTGAAGACATTGACCTCATAGTGCGAAGACATTCACTTATATGGAGAGAGTTGGTTCCAAATTTGTACGAATCCAGGAATAAGTACAAGTGAGGAATCTAACTAGTAGTGAAGCATAAGTGAATATATTTGCAGCATATGAGAGAATAATAGAAGGAAACATATCTCAAATGTACAGAAACCACTTGTGGTGAAGTTTTATGAATTTGACGGATCAAAACAATGGTAAAAAGAGAGATCTATTTACCGCAACGAAGAACTGCTAGACGGAAAGAGTAGGATGCCGAGCAGATCGATCTTCCATGCCCTAACTTGGCGGCGGAAGACACCTACGGCGGCGGCGGAGAGACGAGGTCCATGGCCGGCGTGAAGACGGCGTCGAAGAAGTCGCGACAGCTAAGCGCTTCGTATCCGACGTTGACTAGAGCTAACGGAGGCGCTAGGGTTGAGCGAGATGGCGAGAGGTGGGAGAAGGAAATAATGACCGCGAGGGGTGGAGTATTTATAAGGAAGGGCGACGGCGCAGTGCAATTACGCAGGTGCCCCTGGCGGTTCACATTTGAACGACATGTGGCTGGCATGCATTGTCAAGGACCGGTTTTCCAATAAAACATTTATTGGGAAATCGGCCTTTTTATAAGACCAGTATAGAAGAATCCTCCTTACTGGTAGACAAATCCTTGATACAGAAATCCAGGAGTACTAAATATTATACAAGGTTGAGCTGAGGCTGCTTAATAATTTATTACAAGCACGCCGATATTATACATAAAGGCGGATATGACACAAAGGGTATGGTGGCATAACTACTGACTCGTAATAAAAGTGGTGATGGATATGTCACAGTGAAGTGGGTGACATGACTCCAAAATCTTACAGCTCATCGAGCGCCGGAGTGAGGCTCGATGAATTTATTTGGGTAGCGGAAGCGTATATAATACAAGTGACCAACTCCAGGATCGTACAAGACTGACTGGGACTCCTCTAGGCGCCGGACTCGCTATCGTACTCTTCATCCATAAGATCGCCTTCATCAACATCTGGCCAAATCAACAAGCCAGATGAGTACTTTGAATGTACTCGCAAGATAGTTTGGACATAAGATATAATAAATGCAAACATGATGCACATGAGCAGACTAGTAATGCGCACTCAGATAATAAATTTGCAATGCATGTTAAATAAAAATGAAGTGAGGCGATAGTCCTCCCGAAATCCCAATAAAATAGCTGAAGACCGATCGGGTGTCTGAAGCGACGCCTCGAAAGGTAAAATAAATTAACATGCCGCAGTCGGGCGTCAGGGCGACACCACATAAAGGGCTTATAGTAAAATGTAAATGACAGTACGTGCCACAGTCGGACGTCTAAGCGACATCTCGAAGAGGGCTTATAATGAAAGTAAGTAACAAGGATGCCACAATCGGACGTCTAAGCGACATAACATAAAGGGCTTATATCAAAAGTAAATAACAAGAATGCCATAGTCGGACGTCTGAGCGACATCACATAAAGGGCTTATATCAAAAGTAAATAACAAGAATGCCACAGTCGGACGTCTAAGCGACATCACATAAAGGGCTTATATCAAAAGTAAAGAACAAGAATGCCATAGTCGGACGTCTGAGCGACATCACATAAAGGGCTTATATTTCATCATTCGAATTCAAGTAACTCATGAGGGTAAATCATCCCAAGGAAATACTCCGTACATAATAATAAATTG
>LR738710.1:666444438-666492595 GCA_902687465.1 Secale cereale | reverse complement strand
GGGGGGGGGCGGGGGTGCTCTCACCAGAGAGAATCTTGCCAGAGCCCGAAGCAGATCGGGGCGGCCGGAGTCGGGGAAGAAGGATCTCCCGAGGCCTTCTGATGAGCGTGGCGGCGCTCTGAGGCGAGGAGGGGAGGTGCTGGGTCAAGAACGAGCTCAGGGCCTCCATTTATAGCCGGCCCAAGGCAGTTGCCGAGAACGGGATTTCTCCGGCGAGCGATTATGGCGAGGCAGTGGTCGGGCTGGAGGTTTAGGTGACTGGGCATCTTCGGATTGGTCCACTGGCTCCATCCAACGCCTAAACTTGGTACAACTTGGGCGATACTCCATGTCTTCGACGGAACGGCCTCACGGGCTCGTCGGCGGCAGAGAGCGCGCTCTGCGCCTCTCAGGCCACGATGACTGTGCTGCAGCACGCACGGGGAAGAGGACGGCCACGCGGAGGCTTCTAGTGGTGTGGGCGGTGCTGGACAGTGCCGTATGGCAGGGCTGGCCCCTGCTGGCTGCCACGGGCGGTTCTGCCACCGCGGAAGACGCCGGAGTTGGCGAGACACGTCGCCACCGATGCTCGCGCCTGTCCAAATGACCGTGCGGTGTGATAGATAAGAAGGAGGAGCAGGGAGCAAGAGGCCAGAGCGAGCACTGGCAAGATTGATGCCGCGGCTCTGAAGAAAACGACACTGACGACATAACTGAAACACTGAATTTCTGAATATTGACAGTAACAGTGCCGGCCACCTGTTCGACGAAATGATTTAGGCACGTGGAAATTTTTTTTTGGAGCTGGGACTTGGTGAAGTGATCTCTTGATGCATCTAGAGGCTGCCCGATTTATCTCAGATTTTTAGGAAGAGAAAAAGAATGAATTTCACCAAAAATGGCAAATATGGTCCAAACTTGCAGCAAGCAAATTTTGAAAAATTTGAACTGTGGGCTAGCAGATTTTGATGGATCTAGGTTGAGGGTACTAAGGACTAGCCAGAGGAAGAACCAAAACTCAAAGGAAATCTAGTAATTCCTTTGTAAATTACTAAGGTCCAAAATAAAGCACAGAAAAAGGTTTGAGGATAAAATAAATAGAAATAAAATCTAAAAGAGGTTGAAACTTGCTGGAATTAGATGCTTGGCGTGACCCAAAGTAGGGAGGTGGGTTTTGGGAGAAAATTTTCTACATAGGCCATGGCAAGAGAGAAATTTTTGAATGGGGAAGAACAAATCCATAATTTATAGGAATTCTTTTTAATAAAAAAGGAATTGTAAAAACCTTCCAAAATTATTTGTGTTGAGCCAACACACGATGAAAAACCCTCAAGACCAAAGATCAAGATTGGGAAGAACCCATAAAAAAGTACTTGTCTCAAATGAAATTTTTGAGATGGAGAGTCTCTTAGATTTTTTTTAAATAACCTCCTTCCAAATAAATAAAGAATTTGATGAAAACCAAATAATTTTTTTTGGAGTGTTACAACACCTACCCCCTTAGGAAAAATCTCGTCCCCGAGATTTCAGCTGATCCTCAAGTAGGTGCGGGTACTCTGTCCGAAGAAAGTCCTCTCTTTCCCATGTTGCTTCATCCTCGGTGTGATTGCTCCACTGAACCTTGAAAAACTTAATAGTTTTCTGACGGGTCCTCCTTTCAGATTCCTCCAATATTTTTATTGGACGTTCTCTGTAGGTGAGGTCTGGTTGCACGTCAATGCTCTCATGAGATACATGCTTCTCTGGGTTCCTTACACATTTCCTCAACTGTGAGACGTGGAACACGTCGTGGACGTCTAACAGTTCTTTGGGTAGGTCTAGCTGGTAGGCTACTGTGCCTCTTCGCGCAACTAGACAGAAGGGTCCAATAAATCGTGGTGCTAGCTTTCCTTTAACTTTGAATCGTTGCAGACCCCTCATAGGGGATACTCGTAGATACACATATTGACCGGGTTCAAAGCTGACTTCACAATGTTTTTGATCGTAATAACTCTTTTGTCGGCTCTGGGCTGTCTTGAGTCGATCCCTGATTAGTCTAACCTTCTCCTCAGCTTCCTTGAGCATGTCTTGGCCGAAGATACGACTGTCTCCTGTTTCCGACCAATTTAATGGGGTACGGCCTCTTTGCCCGTACAAGGCTTCAAAAGGTGCCATTTGTAGACTGGCTTGGTAAGTGTTGTTGTATGCGAACTCGGCATACAACAAGCTTTCTTCCCAACTGGTTCCATAGGTGATAACACATGCTCTTAGCATGTCCTCTAGAATTTGGTTCACACGTTCAGTTTGTCCTCCAGTCTAGGGGTGGTATGTTGTACTGAATACTAGTTGAGTTCCCAGAGCTTGTTGTAAATGATCCCAAAATCTAGAGACGAATTGAGTGCCTCTATCGGATATTATAGTCTTTGGAATTCCATGCAGACAAACTATATGGGAGAGATAAAGTTTGGCAAGCTTCTGAGTGGTGTGGGTTGTCTTTACTGGGATGAAATGTGCCACCTTAGTTAATCTATCGGTGATGACCCATATGGCATCATTTCCGTGTGGTGACCAAGGTAGTCCGGCAATAAAATCCATTCCAATTTCATCCCATTTCCACTCAGGTATCCTGTTTGGCTGTAATAGTCCTGCTGGTTTTTGGTGCTCGGCTTTAATGCGCTGACATGAATCACAACATGCAATGAATGTGGCTATATCCCTCTTCATACCGTGCCACCAAAAATTTTCCTGAATGTCCTTGTACATTTTGGTTCCTCGAGGGTGGATTGAATATGGAGCGGTGTGGCCTTCGGCTAGAATTTGCTGTTTGAGGTCCTCTATATTTGGTACACAAAGTCTGTTTCCGTACCATAATATTCCCTTATCGTCTACGACGAATTCTGAGGCCTTGCCCAGACTCACTTTTCTTTTTATGCCTTCGATGCTGGGGTGTCCATGCTGAGCCTTCTTAATCTGTTCCATTAGGGTGGGCTGTATTTTCAAATTTGACACATTGCCTTCGGTGACCATCACCAAGTTGAGTTTGGCGAACTCCTGCTGAAATTCAGGTCTCAAGTTCTGTCAGGGATATTACTATCAGGTATAAACCGGCTAGGAGGGTCCGGTTTACATTATTAATATTACATTATCAAAAGCTCAGTGGAGTATGTATTGAAAGGTTATAGCCCATGGAGGCTCAGGGCCCATGTATGAGGCCCATGATTTGTAAACCGTCGTACCATGTAACTTGGGATGTAAGATAGAAAGAATAGAGACCGAGGCGGACACGTTTATGAGCCGGCCTCGGGACTCTGTAAACCGGACCGGGCGTCTCCTCCTATATAAAGGGACTACCCGGCGACGGTTCAGGGACAAGAAACAACAGCTCGAGACACAGGCAAAGCGGATTCGCTCCCTGGTCATCGAAGCACAAGCAATACCAGACCAAACTAGACGTAGGCTTTTACCTTCATCGAAGGGGCCGGACTAATATAAAAAGCCCTGTGTCCTTCGTCCGCTTTAACCCCTTTAAGCTAACCCGGGCGATGGCCTCACGACTAAGTCCTTTCACCAGGACATCTGCCGTGTTAAATCCACGACAGTTGGCGCCCACCGTGGGGCTATCGCACGATGGTTTCGAGTTCTTGAAGGGCAGCTTTGAAGGGCTCAAGGGTTACGCAGTGGGCCGGATGACCAAGAGTCGTCGCTACCGGATCTACATCGACGATGCAGGCTGGGGTCCCGAGGCCGATTCAATCGAATATGGGTATCGGGCCCCCTTCGGTGGCATCCACGTCTTCATCGGCAAGATCGGCAAACGGGACACGACAGCAGCGCGATCAGCGATTTATCAGCAAGACCTGCGCCGGTACCATAGCCGCCGGGTTAAGACCAGGACGTATCAGGAAGGAGATCTGGTGCTCCGGCTCATCCAGGACCAGACTGTCGTTGCCCGAGCTGGGGTTTCGACTAAGAGCATCTGCCACTACATTCGCCTTTCCTGGATGGTAGTGAATGCCAACATCATAATCTTTCACTAATTCCAACCAGCGCCGTTGTTGTAAATTGAGTTCTGGTTGTGTGAAAATATATTTGAGGCTTTTATGGTCCGTATATATTTCACAACGATTCCCAAGCAAAAAGTGCCTCCACTCTTTGAGTGCATGAATGACTGCTGCCAATTCCAAGTCATGAGTAGGATAATTGTCTTCATGCCTTCGTAGTTGCCTGGAAGCGTATGCGACTACTAATGGTATGCATCCGAGGCCCTTCCGGGATGCGTCACAATATACTTCAAAACTTTTGTGTATGTCTGGTACAATCAATACTGGTGCTGTTGTTAATTTCCTTTTGAGTTATTGGAAACTTTTCTCGCAAGCTTCAGTCCATACAAATTTCTTATCCTTCTTGAGTAATTGTGTCATTAGTTTTGCTAGGGTGGAGAACCCCTCAATGAACCTTCGGTAATATCCAGCCATTCCCAGGAAACTTCGTACATCTGTTACGTTGGCCGGTGGTTTCCAGCCAAGTACGGCCTTGACTTTTTCTGGGTCTACGGCAACACCTTCTTGGGTCAATATGTGGCCTAGAAAACCAACCTGTCTTAACCAAAATTCACATTTGCTGAATTTGGCGTATAGTTGATGTTTCCTTAATTCTCCCAGTACAATTCTGAGATGTTCAGCATGTTCTTCTGGCGTCTTAGAGTATACCAGGATATCATCAATGAACACCACAACAAATTTGTCCATAAATTTTATAAACACTTTGTTCATGAGGTGGACAAAATATGCGGGGGCGTTTGTCAGTCCAAACGGCATTACTGTAAATTCATATAATCCGTATCTGGAGGTGAATGTTGTCTTAGGGATATCTTCTGTCCGTACTTTTAATTGATGATACCCCGTCCTTAAATCAATTTTTGAGAAAACCTTGGCTTGTGCGAGCTGGTCAAATAAATCATTTATCCGTGGCATCGGATATTTGTTTTTGATGGTGACCATGTTGAGTGCTCGATAGTCTACACATAATCTCAGTGTCCCATCCCTTTTCTTGGCAAGTAATACTGGTGAACCCCAGGGTGAGGAGCTGGCCCGTATAAATCCTTTGTCCAGTAATTCTTTTATTTGCTTCTTTAATTCTACCAACTCGGAGGGTGCCATTCTATAGGGTTTCTTGTAAATGGGGGTGGTTCCAGGTGCTAGTTCAATGATGAACTCTATTTCCCGGTCTGGTGGCATGCCCGGCAGTTCTTCGGGAAATACTTCCGAAAACTCACACACCACTGGAACTTTTCTTAACTCTGAAATGTCCACCTTGTTCAACCTTGGTTGCCGTGATACTGGTCTTTCTTGAGCTGCAACCTTTATTGTCTTCCCGTGATGATGAGTAAGAATTACAGTCCGATTGAAGCAGTTGATAAATCCCTTGTTGGTGGTTAACGAGTCCATTCCTAGGATAACATCCAGTCCCTTATTTTCCAATACAATGAGGTTTGCCTGAAAGTTTAGTCCCTCAATCTCAATAACCACACCATGGCAGTAACTCTGAGTGATTTGCTTAATCCCAGGGGACTTGATGGTCATGGATTTTTCCAAGGGAAGCATCGAAAAATTATGTTGCAAAGCAAATTTCTTTGAAATGAACGAGTGAGAAGCTCCAGAATCAAACAAAACCGTGGCAGGTATTGTGTTGACAGGGAACGTACCGAGTATGATATCCAGGGCATCCTGTGCTTCCTCCTTAGTCACATGGTTCAAGTGACCCTTCTTGTGATTGTTATTGGGGTTGAAGTTGTTACGCTTGGGTGTTGAATTGTTTCCACTGTTGTTCGGCTTGGGGGCCGAGTTTCTTGGTTTTGGGCACTGTTTGGCATAGTGTCCCTCCTCTCCACAAGAGTAGAAAGTAACACCTGGGCGATACGTAAAATCCTTGTCCCTTGCATGAAATTTTTTGTTCGGGCGTGGGACATTGGTCGTGGATTTGTTCGCTCCATTTTTCTGAAAATCAGTCTTGTTCCGGTTGTTGCGAGCATGAGTAGTCTTGTCCCTTTTGCGCTTGCGAAAATCCTCCAAGCTGCGGCGCTCATTTTCCAATGTAATAGCTTTGTCCACAAGTGTTTTGAAATCAGGAAAGGTGTGTACGACCAGCTAGCTTTAAGTGCTGGTGCCAGACCATCTAGAAATTTTTCCATCTTTTTATTTTCAGTCATATGCTCTTCGTTGGCATAACGAGATAATTTAGTAAACTGACTATTGTACTCAGTCACTGCCATGCTTCTCTTCTTGAGGTCATCAAACTCCCTTTTCTTGATTTTCATAATGCTTCTAGGAATGTGCGCCCCACGAAAACCTTCTTTAAATTCTTTCCACGTGATGTTATTTTCATTGGGGTGCATGTGTAGGAAATTTTCCCACCATGATGCAGCTGCTCCGGTGAGGTAGTGAGGTGCATAAAGTACCTTCTCACGGTCCGACCATTGTGCAATAATTAACTTCCTTTCAATGTCTCTAAGCCAGTCATCAGCCTCAAGATGTTTATCAGTGTGAGAGAACTTTGGGGGACGTGTCTTTTGTAGTTCAGACAACTTGGAATGCTACTAATATGATTCACGGTGATTTCCCATATTGATAACATGGTTCATCATTTCTTGATGTTGCTGCTGGCTTTGCTCATAAAGGCGGCATACTTGAGAAAATGCTACTTCACTGCCTTGCTGACTTGACTGCCCCTGTGTGAAATTGTTACTTGTCTGGGTACCATAATTTTCTTCCAGTGGACTTGGCATGGAACGAGTCCAGGGACGAGGCATTTTCCACTCTGGGGTATTTTTGCAGAACTCATGAGAAAAACTGAGTGGCAAAAGTAAAAAAAAATTGCAAAGGCAGATTTTTAAGAACTCATTTTTTTTCAAGAAAATACTTGATTGCGCATGGAGAAGGACTGCTAAGTACATATCTTACACGCAAGCCATAATTATACAATACATTACTCAGGATGTGCGTACACATTCCTGACATGTTATTTAGGCTAGTGAACTTCTCCGAGTTCCTACATGATGCACACACAAACTACTTCTCACCAAACCTATATACATATAAACATATCATACAGGCTGATACATCGCACGGCGGCTAGGCGCACTCAGTCGGAGATGGTGAAAACTTCCCTCGGCCTGCCGAGGGTAAGACCCAGTGATGCTGGAGACTCAACCTCCTCCTCACTAATAGGCTCCAGGCACGAAGTACTGAGCTGAGGAGCTAGTGCGGACGCGGCAGGTGGTGCAACACTGACTGGAGTACGAGCAATGACTTGGTCAAACTCCTCAGTGGTAGGCAGGCGGCGAGCAGTGGCTAAGATGGCAGGTGTATAGGATGCTGAGGACGAGATGTAAGTTAGTGGTGGTGCTGTATGGAGGAGCTCCCTTCTGTTGGCGGAACAGCCCTGAACGAAGTCCATACGAGCAGCCACCAAGTCGTCCACGAGGTTATCAGAAGCTGCCTCAAGAGCTTTGAGATACTCAACCAACATTTCAATAGCCTCATCTCTCTCTCCCCTAGGGCAAGCGAACGCATAGTGACAAGTGTAGGGCACGTGGCATGTGAGGTAGCGGTAGCGACAAGCCTTCATCGAAGGGAGGGCATCCCGAAGACGAGCTATCGCCTCACGGGCAGCCATCTGCATGGCATGCCTCTCCGTAGGCATGGCCCTTCCCACAAATCGGAAGCGGCGTGACTCAGAACGCTCTCCCTTGAATTGCACCGCGGCCTGTGCATAGACACGCTATCGCCGATCTTGTGCTGGTAGAGTGTGAACTCCGGACGAGCCGATGGCCCGATCGCGACCTTGGTGATGGAGACGAGAAGCTTGATAAACCCCTCAGGTACATTGGCGAACACCTGTGACTCACAATCGTTGCCAGCCATCTACAAAGGTAGACAAAAATTCCGAATAGTCAAATCATAAATTTATGATGACTAACAAAAAATTGCTACAATTGCAAAATGTTAAAATAGCACTTATTACGCTAATAACCATTAGCAATTGCACCTAGTGGCTTCCTACATTCAGCCTGGCTCTGATACCAAGGTTGTCAAGGACCGGTTTTCCAATAAAACATTTATTGGGAAACCGACCTTTTTATAAGACCAATAGAGAAGAATCCTCCTTACTGGTAGACAAATCCTTGATACAGAAATCCAGGAGTACTAAATATTATACAAGGTTGAGCTGAGGCTGCTCAACAATTTATTACAAGCATGCCGATATTATACATAAAGGCGGATATGACACAAAGGGTATGGTGGCATAACTACTGACTCGTAATAAAAGTGGTGGTGGATATGTCACAGTGAAGTGGGTGACATGACTCCAAAATCTTACAGCTCATCGAGCGCCGGAGTGAGGCTCGATGAATTTATTTGGGTAGCGGAAGCGTATATAATACAAGTGACCAACTCCAGGATCGTACGAGACTGACTGGGACTCCTCTAGGCGCCGGACTCGCTATCGTACTCTTCATCCATAAGATCGCCTTCATCAACATCTGGCCAAATCAACAAGCCAGATGAGTACTTTGAATGTACTCGCAAGATAGTTTGGACATAAGATATAATAAATGCAAACATGATGCACATGAGCAGACTAGTAATGCGCACTCAGATAATAAATTTGCAATGCATGTTAAATAAAAAGGAAGTGAGGCGGTAGTCCTCCCGAAATCCCAATAAAATAGCTGAAGACCGATCGGGTGTCTGAAGCGACGCCTCGAAAGGTAAAATAAATTAACATGCAATAGTCGGGTGTCAGGACGACACCACATAAAGGGCTTATATTAAAATGTAAATGACAGTACGTGCCACGGTCGGACGTCTAAGCGACATCTCGAAGAGGGCTTATAATGAAAGTAAATAACAAGGATGCCACCGTCGGACGTTTGAGCGACATCACATAAAGGGCTTATATCAAAAGTAAATAACAAGAATGCCGCAGTCGAACGTCTGAGCGACATCACATAAAGGGCTTATATCAAAAGTAAATAACAAGAATGCCACAGTCGGACGTCTGAGCGACATCACATAAAGGGCTTATATCAAAAGTAAATAACAAGAATGCCACAGTCGGATGTCTGAGCGACATCACATAAAGGGTGTTAGGATGTGTTTCCAATCACATGACATTTGAGGATTCTAGGATATTTAGCTCACACCGCAGCTTGCAAAACCTTTTCTCATCGAAGGGCTTAGTGAAGATATCTGCCAGTTGCTCTTCGGTGTTGACATGTATGATTTCAATATCCTTCTTGATCACATGATCCCTGAGAAAATGCTGACGAATTTCAATGTGTTTTGTCTTTGACTGTTGAACGGGATTTTGAGCAATCTTGATGGCGCTCTCGTTATCGCAGAAGATAGGCACCTTTTCCATGTTAATGCCATAGTCCTTGAGAGTTTGCTTCATCCAGAGAAGCTGGGCGCAACAAGATCCAACAACAATGTATTCAGCTTCAGCTGTGGAGAGGGACACCGCGTTCTGCTTCTTTGAAGACCAACAGACAAGAGATCGTCCAAGAAAGTGACATGTGCCTGAGGTGGACTTGCGATCAACTTTGTCACCAGCATAATCAGCATCTGAGAATCCAACTAGATCAAACATAGAGCCCTTGGGATACCATAATCAAAGAGTGGGGGTGTGAGCCAAGTATCGAAGAATTCGCTTCACAGCGAGGTGATGCTATTCCTTTGGTGCCGCTTGGAATCGAGCACACATGCAAATGCTAAGCATTATATCAGGCCTAGATGCACATAAATAGAGTAAAGAACCAATCATGGAGCGATATACCTTTTGATCGAACTCTTTACCATTGTCGTCAGAGCCCAATTGACCTTTGGTCGGCATTGGCGTCGTGTACCCTTTGCAATCTTGCATTCCAAACTTCTTCAGGCAATGTTTGAGGTATTTCTCTTGAGATATGAAGATGCCATTCTTCTGTTGGCGAATTTGGAGACCAAGGAAAAACTTCAGTTCACCCATCATAGACATCTGATATTGCTCTTGCATCATGTATCCAAACTCATCGCTATATCTTTTGTCAGTGCATCCAAAGATTATGTCATCCACATAAATCTGACATACGAATAGTTCTCCATCATATGTCTTCATGAAGAGTGTGGGATCCAATGATCCAGGTTTGAAGCCTTTGCTCTTCAAGAAGTCTTTAAGTGTGTCATACCACGCACGAGGAGCTTGTTTGAGTCCATACAATGCCATGTTGAGCTTGTAAACCATGTCAGGACGCTTTGGATCTTCAAAGCCTGGAGGTTGTGCAACATACACTTCTTCTTCGATTTTCCCATTCAGAAAGGCGCTCTTCACGTACATTTGATACAGAAATATGTTATGATGGTTGGCGTATGCTAGCAGTATGCGAATGGCTTCAAGTTTGGCAACAGGAGCAAAGGTTTCATCAAAGTCAATCCCTTCTACATGAGTATAGCCTTGAGCAAAGAGACGAGCCTTGTTTCTGACGACTTGAGCATGCTCATCTTGTTTGTTGCGGTAGATCCATTTAGTGCCAATGATGTTATGTTTCCGCGGATCAGGACGCTTTACAAGTTCCCACACATTATTCAGCTCAAACTGTTGAAGCTCTTCTTGCATTGCTTGAATCCATTCAGATTCCATAAAGGCTTCATCAACTTTCTTGGGTTTAGATATTGAGACAAATGCAGAGTGACCATAGAAGTTGGCTAGCTGAGTTGCTTTTGAGCGAGTGATTGGACCAGTTGCATTGATGCCATCAAGAATCTTCTCAATTTGGACTTCATATGCGACTCGAGGATGAGCTGGGCGAAGACTTTGCTCATTCTGTTGATTATCTTCATGTTCAGCGTTGGCTTCAGGCTGAGCATTGTCTTTAGAATTATTGGGTGGAGAGATGATGATTTCATCTTCAGTTGGTTCCTCGGTGGGTATGATTTCGCCAGTACCCATTTGTTTGATAGATTCACTTGGAGAAGCTTCATCTAGCACATTTGACAGGTGCTCTCTTTGCGAGCCGTTAGTTTGATCGAACTGCACATCTACAATTTCAACCACTTTATAGTGAAAGAGATTGAAAACCCGATAGGTGTGCAAGTCCTTTCCGTAACCGAGCATAAAACCTTCATGTGCTTTCAGTGCAAATTTGGAAATGTTATGTGGATCCTTGATCCAGCACTTAGCACCAAAGAGTCTAAAATAGCTGACGTTTGGCTTCCTACGAGTCAGTAGTTCATATGATGTTTTCTTGAAGAACTTGTGAAGATAAACTCTGTTGATGATGTGACATGCAGTATCAATGGCTTCATGCTAGAATCTTCTTGGTGTCTTGTATTCATCAAGCATAGTGCGTGCCATCTCGATGAGAGTCCGGTTCTTGCGCTCGACGATGCCATTCTGTTGAGGTGTGTATGGAGCTGAGAACTCATGCGTAATGCCCAATGTATCAAAATAGGTGTCGAGCCGAGTGTTCTTGAACTCAGTTCCATTGTCACTTCTGATGTGCTTGATCTTGATGCCATAGTTGTTCATGGACCGATTTGCGAAGCGTCCGAAGACATCCTGCACTTCAGTCTTAAACAGGATTATGTGCACTCAGATGTATCTAGAGTAGTCATCAACGATCATGAAACCATATAAGCAAGCAGTAGTAGTGAGAGTAGAGTAGTGAGTGGGGCCGAATAATTCCATGTGAAGCAGCTCGAAGGGACGTGATGTAGTCATGATTGTCTTCGAGGGATGCTTGGCCCTAGTTATCTTTCCAGCTTCACAGGCACCACACAGATGGTCTTTCTTGAACTTGACGCCCTCGATGCCTATGACGTGCTTCTTCTTGACGAGAGTGTGTAGGTTCCTCATGCCAGCATGACCAAGTCTTCGATGCTAAAGCCAACACTCTGAAGCTTTTGCCAGAAGACATACTGCAAGCTCTGGCCCTGCAGAGAAATCTACCATATACAGATCGCCTTTTCGATGTCCTTCGGAGACTAGAGATTTGTCAGATTCCATAAGCACAAGGCAACGATATTTCCCAAATATCACAATCATATTTAGATCACATAGCATGGAGACTAACATTAAGTTGTATCCAAGTGATTCAACAAGCATTACTTTGTCCATGTGTTGATCCTTTGAGATAGCAACTCTGCCAAGTCCCAGTACCTTGCTTTTACCAGTGTCAGCGAATGTGATGTGACTTTTGAGAGAAGGACATAGAGTTGAGTCCATGAGAAGACATCGATCACCAATCATGTGGTTGGTGCATCCACTGTCAATTATCCATTCAGTTGCTTCCGAAGCAGTACCCTAAAGATCAGTTAGCGACATAGTCTTCACAGAAAGTGTGAAGCATAAACATTTGACAAACAAGCGGGTTATGGAAGTTTAGGTCTTTGTTAGGCAGGATAGGAAGCTTGTCAAGAAACCATGGGACGAAATACATGGTTAAACCATTTGGACATTTGATCTTGTGTCCCACAAGATGTTTAAGGTCCCCAGCATTGGCGTCAGAAGATGATTTTCGGCTAGAGACCCTACCCTGCAAGAGAAGCTAATTTTTCTTAACCACCCACATCTTTAGGGGTGGTTTAGAAGCAATAAGTCTGAGTGCTGCATCTGAGAACTTTGGCTTAGGAGCCCTAGCAAATAGCCTTGCAGGGGGTGAATAATACTCATATGAATAAGTAGAAAAGTTCTTAGTTTTATGAACATAGCGGTTTGAGGAAACACACTCATATTCATAGGACTGAGTATGATTTCCCTGCAAAACATTGGCGTTAGTGTGACTCTGTTGAGTCCTCTGTCTGTATGAAGCCTTTGGCCTGGGGTTTGTCTTCTTCCCAGGTGGTGTCATGATGACATTCATAGGAAGATTCTCAAGACAACTTTTGGGCACCCAGATCTTCTTCATAGGTGGCCCATTCCTGCAGTTAGTACCAATATACCTGGCAAACACTTCACCATTCTGATTCTTAAACAGTTTATAGTTTGCATCAAATGATTCATCAATAATAATTGGGTTAGCACAAGTAAAGCCAGATAAAGTGGATGGATCTACTGGTGGACCCTTTGCAGCAGCCCATGTGGTTTTGGGATACTGCTCAGGCTTCCAGTAGGAACCATCAACATTCATTTTCCTTTTGAACCCAACACCCTCTTTCCTAGGGTTTCGGTTCAGCATATGTTTCTTTAGGACATCACAAAGTGTCTGATGCCCTTTAAGACTTTTGAACATTCTTGTTTCAAGCAATGTCTTCAACCTGGCATTCTCATCAGCAATAGCAGTGGTATCCTCCTTAGAGGGGTTAGTTACCACATCAGCCATTGAAGATATTGCAGCAGTAGCAGCAGTAGAACATTCAGCAACAGGGGTAGCGTTATCACGCTCAAGGCATTTTAGACAAGGTGGTTCAAATCCTTCCTGAGCGGGACTGATCTGTTAAGCACGAAGTGACTCGCTCTCTTGTTGAAGATCTTCACGAGCCACTCTCAATTTCTCAAGTTCTTGCTTTCTTTGAAGATAATTATAGGAAAGATTTTCATGAGTAGTTGAGAGTGTTTCATGACGACTTTCAAGTTCCTCATACTTAACATGAAGAGTTTTAATGTCTTCAATTAAGGACTGAGATCGAGTCATTTCCGCGTCCAACAGATCATCTCTTTTGTCTAACAGTTTTTGAATATGTTCCATAGCTTTCTGTTGTTCAGTTGCAATTTTAGCAAGTGAATTGTAGCTAGGTTTGGATTCACAATCAGAGTCATCTTCACTTGAGGTTTGAAAGTAAGCATCGCGTGAGTTTACCTTGGCACCACGTGCCATGAAGCAGAAGGTGGGAGTAGAGCCATCTTCATCCTTGGCATTTGTGTTGGTGACGAGGCCATGGTCTTCAGTGTTGAAGATAGACTTGGTGACATATGCAGAAGCCAGAGCCAGGCTTGCCATACTCCTCTTCAGACTCCACCTCTGCCTCCTCAGAAGCAGACTCCTCCTCTGAATCCATCTCTTTACCAACAAAAGCGCGAGACTTCCCACACGAGCTCTTCTTGTGTGATGAAGACTTTGACGAAGACTTGGAAGAAGACTCCGAGAACTTCTTTTTCTTCTTGTCATCAGAATAATATTCCTTGCTCTTCTTATTCTTCTTCTTCTTCTTCTTCTTTTCATTGTCCCACAGTGGACACTTAGAGATGTAGTGACCAGGTTTCTTGCACTTGTGGCAAGTTCTCTTCTTGTAGTCACGAGAGGAAGCTTCATCATTTCTTGACCTGGATCTTGAAGACTTTCCGAAGTTTTTCTTCCTTGAGAACCTTTGAAACTTCTTCACAAGCATCGCTAGTTCTCTACCAATGTCTTCAGGATCGTCAGAACTGCAATCAGATTCTTCTTTAGATGAGGAAATAGCCTGTGCCTTCAAGGTGCGAGTTCGGCCATAGTTGGGTCCATAGATGTCTCTTTTCTCGGATAGCTGAAAATCATGTGTGTTGAGCCTCTCAAGTATGTCAGACGGATCAAGAGTCTTGTAGTGAGGACGTTCTTGAATGATCAGGGCTAGGGTGTCAAATGAGCTGTCAAGTGATCTCAGGAGTGTCTTGACGATTTCATGCTTTGTATCTCAGTGGCGCCGAGTGCATGAAGCTCATTGGTAATGTCAGTGAGGCGATCAAATGTGAGCTGGACGTTCTCATTGTCGTTTCTCTTGAAGCGGTTGAAGAGGTTGCGAAGAACACTAATCCTTGAGTCTCTTTGGGTTGAGACGCCTTCGTTGACCTTGGAGAGCCAGTCCAAGACTAGCTTCGACGTTTCCAGAGCACTCACATGGCCGTACTGTCCTTTGGTCAGATGACCACAGATGATATTCTTGGCAGTTGAATCCAGCTGAATGAACTTCTTGACATCAGCAGGAGTGACACCTTCACCGGCCTTGGGAACGCCGTTCTTGACGACATACCAGAGGTCGATGTCAATAGCTTCAAGATGCATGCGCATCTTATTCTTCCAATAGGGTGTAAGTGCATCTAGTGCCCCTTAGTGATTTTGGTGTATTGAAGACTTATAGGTTAAGGGACTAATGTGTTTAGTCTACACATGTCTATAAGTCTATGAGGAGTTTGATATTTACAGAGAAAGTCGACCCCTAAAAATGAAGTTCTTCGACTGAAGACTTTGGATTTTTGAAGACTTTGAAAGTGAAGAAATTGGTGTGACCTTGAAGACTTGGTAATCAATTGAGGAACATGAAGCGTGAAGACTTTTGTTTTTGTAGTTTGTTTTTCTCCTTCTTAAGTAATAGGAAACACCGTACTATTAAAGGGGGTCGAGGAAATACTAAGGAAAATTTTCCATGTGATGCTCAACTCAAAATCCTACACCTACCAATCCCTTCGAGTGAAGCCATTGGAAATCTCATACAGTTCAGTCATATTCTTCAGTGACAGAGACGAAGTTCTTCTGGTCTTTGAGGAATTTGTTCTGACTGAGGAGTTAGGAATTCGCCAGTGCGGATTGCCTACAAGTGAGGAACATGATAGCCTTGAGGAATTTGATACTCAACATTCCGACCATTGCTGTGCTATGCGCCAACTGTCCCAAAATATCTACCTACCTAATGATCATATTATTAAAGGGCATTTATGTCTTATCATGTCGGGCTGCTCCCTAGGCTACAAATAGCCGCCCCTACAACCACTAGCTGGTTGGATGCTCCGAGAGAAACTGACACTTGTCATAAGAGCAACCCATCCTCCGAGGACTTTGAGTGAAAATCATCAAGTGAGGAAAAACCCAAAACCAAACCCAAACACCTACAAACCCAAGAGTGATTGAGCATCCCCGAAGAGATTGATCCTGAGTGAATCTGACGCTTGTTACCTTTGAAAAATGTGCTTCTTCCAGATGGTTAGGCGTCATGGTCTAGAGCATCCAAGAGGAATTGTGGATTGCCGAGTGACCGAGTTTGTGAAGGTTTGGAAGTCACCTGTGAAGACTTACCACGAGTGATTGGGCGAGGTCTGTGTGACCTTAGCTCAAGGCGAATATGGTGAGGACTTGGTGTCTTGGACTGTGTGTCCAGGACTGGGTGTCCGGGACTGTGTGTCCTCAGGTTTAAATACCTAGCCGCCCTAACCAGATGTACAACTGAGACAGCAGTTGGAACTGGTCTAACAAATCATTGTCTTCACCAAGCTTATTGGTTCTATTTCCTCAACTCTTTCATTTCCTCTTATCTGTGTTGTGTGCTTGTTCATATCTGTTTGAATACTTTGACTGAAGACTTTCTCAATTTCCTCAGTTCAACTTCTTTAGTCTGTTTGTCTTCATCCTGTGTTATCCTGTGTTTACGCTTTCTGTACTCTGTGCTTGTCTTCATTTCATCATGATGACCATGCTTGTGTTCTGTTATGTTTACTTCTGAGTACTTATTCCACTTCAAGTAGTTCTTGGCTAAGGAATTTCCTCACCCGCAAATTCCTTAGTGAAGAATTCATAAAAATCGCCTATTCACCCCCTCTAGTCGATATAACGCACTTTCATAGGGGTAATCAGTGCCATCGAAGACAGGACACGCAACGGAGACTTTGATTATCCCTGCTGTCGACATAGCTAAAATTCTAGGTGGTTAAACTGAATCACACAGAACAAGGGAGCACCTTGCTCTGATACCAATTGAAAGTGCAAGTTATCGACTAGAGGGGGGGGGGGGGTGAATAGGCGATTTTTATGAAAGTCTTGAAAACATGAGGGCTTTGAAGACAAACGACAGAAATGAACCTATATGATAAGCAGCAGAAGATAAACGTATCCAGGCACACAATAGTCAAGCAAGCATCATGAAGATAATACGAAGACTATTGACAGCTGGATAACATGGATCGAGATGGAAGATATAACTGAAGCTAAACAGTGAACAGTCTTCACACAGTGAAGTCAAACAGATTAGACAAACAAGCAACGACTTCAAGAAGACAAACTGAAATGTAAATGGAGTTGGGGATAGAACCAGTTGCTTGGTGAATACAAGGATTTGGTAGACCAGTTCTGTCGGATTACGGGCTCCGCAAACCCAAGAAGTTCGAACACAGGGGCGTGAACGAAGATCTTTCCCACTCACGTCTACCTAGCATCTCGCCCTCGTCTGGTGAAGAGATTCAAGTGAACAACAAGTGAAACACACAAGAATTTACCCAGGTTCAGGCCACCTTGCGGTGTAAAACCCTACTTCCTGCTTTGGTGGATTGGCCTCGAGAGGGCTTGACTATGAATGAGTACAGTGTTTCCTGAGCTCAGGAGGAGAGCTCAGGAGGGTCAGGAGGCAAGGGTTCTTGCTCCTTTTTGCGTGGGCAGAGTTTTTGAACTGGTTCCACCCTTTTTTCCATAATGGAGATCCTAGCTACTTATATAGGCGGCCAGGGTCCTCTTCCCCCGAAATGTTTTGGCGGGAAGGGAACCCACAACGGCCATTTTGAGCAGGAACACACGGACGTTCCTATCCTGACAAAAGCGGTCTTCGCCTGCAAAGGGATCAGGCGGTGACATGGTGGTGGGCTCGGTGGTGACATCCTCCCTATCGTCCTTGCGGTCTTCGGTCTTGTTGCACCAATAGGGAAACCTTTGCCCTGCTCCTCGAGAACCTACGCACGCGCTGTCTCCTTTGCACCAAAACGGCAACTGCGTCGCTGGCACGCGCTAGCGCCCGCTGGTGCGGTGCGTCATTGCTTGCGTCACTGCCTCCTCCTGAGGCAGGCTTGGCCTTGGATTCTCCGCCCCTCCGGAGCAACCTAGCCGAGGCCACTCAAGAGGGGGTCTTGGCATCATTCTCCTCGCGAGGTCTAGCCACCTCGCGAGGGTCTTGAGCAGCTGGTCGATCAGCTGGGCCGTACCAGGCCGTATTAGGAGCGCGTCGCGGCCTGCAGACATGCAAGTCTGGGTACCCTGGTTCCCAGGACGCCGAAAAGTTCCAGTTTCTCTGTCAACTATACATCTGGTTAGGGCGGCTAGGTATTCAAACCTGAGGACACACACTCCCGGACACACAGTCCTCACCGTATTCCCCTTGAGCTAAGGACACACAGTCCTCGCCCAATCACTCTGGTAAGTCCTCAAGGTAGACTTCCAAACCTTCACAGACTTCGTTCACTGGCAATCCACAGTCACTCTAGGGCGGTTAGAACGTGATACCTAACCGGCTGGAGGAAGCACAATCCTCAAGTGTAACAAGTCTTCATGTCACACAGACAGAAAGACTTCAGTGATGCTTAACTCTCTTTGGCTTGGGTGTATTGGGTTTTGTCCTCACAAGGATCTTTTCTTTCAAAGGCTTCAGAGGTGGGTTAGTCTCAAACGACAAAAGCCGTGCACACCGAGTAGCCACCAATTTATGGTGTAGGGGGTGGGCTATTTATAGCCATGAGGCAAACCGACATGATATGTTCGAAATGACCCTTGGTCTCTAAGGAACTGAGATGTGTCCAACAGTCGGATTGTGAACACACGCGGCAACTATACTTGAGCTCCAAGTAAAGCTGACTTATCCATCTCTGGATAAGATTTGCTCTCATTTGTCTTTGCTTGAAGACATAGGTGTTTTGGTTGAGCATCACTTCAGTCTTATGCAGCGTCGTAGTGCAGAGAAGCCATAGCTAGTGAAGTGGCATCGTCCTCTGATACGTCTCCAACATATCTATAATTTACAAAGTATTCATGCCATATTTACAACAATTTTATACTGTTTTGGTATGTTTTGGATGGAACTAACCCAGACTGGCGCTATTTTCAGCAGAATTACCGTGGTGTTGTTTTTTGTGCAGAAAAAAGTTCTCCAGATGCAACGAAACTTTTTGATGATTCTTTTGGAACAAAAGAGACCCCCAAGCTTCGTGGGAGGGCCAAAAGAGCCACGAGGTGCCACTACCCATCAGGGCATGCCTGGTGCCAAAGTGGTGGGCTGGTGGCTAGTGGGCACCACGTGGCCCATATTAGCGTGAAACCGACGCAAAATTCCTATAAATGGAGAAACCACCAGAAATAACCCTAGATCAGAAGTTCCGCCGTCGCAAGCCTATGTAGCCATGAAAAACCAATCTAGACCCTGTTCGGCACCCTGCCTAAGGGGGAAATCATCATCGGAGGCCATCTTCATCATCCCGGCGGTCTCCATGAGGAGGAGGGAGTAGTCCACCCTCGGAACGTAGGGTTTGTACCAGTAGCTATGTGTTTAATATCTCTCTCTCTCTCTCTCTCTCTCTCTCTCTCTCGTGTTCTTGATTTGGCACAATCTTGATGTATCATGAGCTTTGTTAATATAGTTGGATCATATGGTGTTTCTCCCTCTCTATCTTGTTGTGATGGATTGAGTTCTCCCTTTGAGATTTCGTTGTTATCGGATTGAATACTTTTATGGATTTGATGGAACTTGATGTCTTGGCACTCAACTCGCGGATTCTCGAAGTGACATTGGGGTAATCTGTGCATATGGGTTTATGCACATTTTCGTCCTTGTTTTTCCAGTAGAAATCTCGGGGCACTCTTTGAGGTTCTTTGTGTTGGATTGAGTATTATGAATCTGAAATTGTTTGATGCATATCGTATAATCAACTCACGGATACTCGCGGTGACATTGGAGTATCTAGGTGACATTAGAGTTGGTTGATGTGTATCATATGGTGTTATTTTAGTACAAACTGTTGGATATATCGATCGAAAATGATAACTTGGTGTTAGTTTAGTACGAACTCTTGGATAGATTGATCGAAAAGAATAACTTTGAGGTGGTTTCGTACCCTACAAACAATTTCTTCTTATGTTCTCCGCTAGATAATAACTTTGGAGTGATTCTTCATCGCACATTGAGGGATGGTTATATGATCCAATTATATTAGCATTGTCGAGAGATTGCACTAGCAAAAGTATTGTAATACCGTTTGTACTCACTTTTGTTACTTGCTACCTTGCTATTTTTATTGTTCCTATTACAAAAATCAATATCTACTATCATTACTACACTTTTATCACCATCTCTTCGCCGAACTAGTGCACCTATGCAATTACCATTGTATTTGGTGTGCTGGGGACACAAGAGACTCTTTGTTATTTGGTTACAGGGTTGTTTGTGAGAGACCATCTTCATCCTACGCCTCCCATGGACTGATAAACCTTAGGTCATCCACTTGAGGGAAATTATCTACTGTCCTACAAAACTCTGCGCTTGGAGGCCCAACACGAGTCTACAAGAACAAGTTGTGTAGTAGACATCGTCCTCCTCATCAATGATGCACGCAACCATAGTTGGAGTAGATGATGAGTAGTCAGAGTCTTCAATGGAAGGTGCAGGACGCCACTTAGTTGATTTTGGGGGCTTAGAGTCGATTTTGAATCTTTTAGTGAAGCCATCAGAAATGAGTTCATCTTCAGAACATAGCATAGTGAGGCTCTTCCAAGCACACCTACATGCTTCATGAGCAACAAAAGAGTTCTTGGTGGAGAGATTGTGAATCCGATTGACATCCACAAGGAGACTTTGCATTTGACGCTTCATCCAGTCATGATGCCTATCATGCTTCTGATGTAGAGAAACTAGAAGTTTCCCGTCATTCGGGACGTGAGCACGCTTCTGAGGCTTTTGAGGAACTGTGCTTGCGGTCGCATCAGTGTTAGCATGATGCGGTAGACGAAGCTGACCGACAAGGGGACCAACAACAACATGATTCGGTACATGGGTGGCTTCAAGAGGTGCGGAGAAGCTTTGAAAGGCAACAATGTCTTCACAGATGGGTTCCTTGTGAGGCTTTGGACAGATGGCTTCATGGGACATATTGTCACACCCAAGATGCGATTCTATCCCGATCACGAGACAACTTCGTGATTGGGGCACAACCGCATTTTGGCCGCTTAGCAAGATGGATATCATTACATCGTACCATTACATAAATAGTTGGGGATACATACAAGTCATACAACATCCACATGAATACAACATCAAGATACACAAGGCATCCTACTACGGATGAAACACATGAAAAGCACACGACATCCATCCTACTATCCCAGGCTGCCGACCAGGAACCTATCCCAAGATTGACGACGACGAAGAAGAAAGAACTCCAACACAAGTAAACATCACCCTCACGTCAAGTCATCGGAAACATTCACCTGCAACTGTTGTTGTAGTATATGTGAGCCACGAGGACTAAACAATCCCATAACCATGGGTATCAAGACTAGCAAATCTTCATGGGTATCGAAAGGTTAAGTGGTGAGGTTGCAGCAGCGACTAAGCATATGTATGGTGGCTAACTTACGAGTACAAGAATAAGAAGAGCATCTACGCAAACGGTCGCAAACTAGCAATGATCAATAAGTGGCCCTGAACTACCTATGAGTCAAACATAACCCCACCGTGTTCTCTTCTCAAATTGAAAAGAGACGGCCACGGTTACTCACACGGTTGGTGTATTTTATTTCGGATCCTCTGTCAAGTTTTCTACAACCGGACATTAACAAATTCCAATCTGCCACATAACCGTGGACACGCCTTTCGAAATATCATAACCCTGTAGGGGTGTCCCAGCTTAGCCCATCACAAGCTCTCACGATCAGCTGAGGTAAAACCTCTTATCTTAGGGACAACCTGATCAGACTCGGAATCCCGGTGCACAAGACATTTCGACAATGGTAAAACAAGTCCAGCAAGTCCTCCCGGCGTGCCGACACCCTGATAGTAGCAGCGCGTATCTCGTCTCAGGCCACGTCCGGATTGTCCAAACTTCTGATAGGCCAAAATACCAGAGTTTCCCCTGGTGGTCACCAGCGCTTGACAGGTTTGGACCAACACTCATGAGGAGCACTGGCCCGGGATGTAAATTAAGTCCTCGGGGTCCAGAAAGTCCCTATGCAAGTTTTTAGTTATAGAAAAATGGCAAAACCAAAGTTGGGCCATGCTGGAGGAGTTTTATTCAAAGCGAACCGTCAAGGGGGGGCCATAAACCCCAACCATGTCAGGAATGCAAAATCAAGGAACATAACACCGGTTTATCAGTTCTTAAGGCGGCATGAGTGGAACAAAACACCAAGCAAAAGGCCAAGCCTTCCATCCATTGCCAAGTATATAGGTGCATTAATTATAGTAATAGGTATTGTGATATTCCAAACTATCCAAGTTCCAACATGGAGCAATCTTCATCTTCACCTGCAACTAACAACGCTATAAGAGGGGCTGGGCAAGCGGTAACATAGCCATACAACGGTTTGCTGGGATGGTGTCAAAGGTTAGAGGGTGTTTCGTGGCAACAATGAGAGGTTGACAACAATAGATAGGCAGCACGACATATAGCGATAGCATCGAGACAACTAGCATAGCAATGATAGTAATGAGATCCAAGGCGATGGTCATCTTTCCTGAGATCCCGCTAGGAAGAAGAACGAGTCCATGAAGAAGACAAAGCCACGAAGATGAACCAAGCATATTCGAACGAATCATCACGATCGCAATGAAACCGGAACTAACGAGAAGAAGCAAACAACATGGTAAACGCACCACACATAAACAAGACATGATGGTCAACCAAGTATTATGCATGACAAGGCTACATGATGCTAATCATGGCAAGAGATGATGCACGAAAGAACATCACAACAAGCAAGTTTAAATGAGGCCAGAAACAACATATGACAATTCCGGTAGGTTCTCATATGCAAATTTCGAAATTTTTCCAGATCTGAACAAACCTTAAGTTAGAGTTGTTAAATAGCAAGTTAACATGCCCCATGATGATCTACACGAATTTCTAGTCAAGTTACATATAAAGTTCATTTAATTCGGAGCTACAACCTAGAAGATATGAGCAAAACAAGTCAAGCATGGCATTGATGCAAAATGCATTCAACCATCACGCAAACACTCTCAAAACATGGATGCAACATGACATGATGCATCTACATGCAAAACCAAGCAAGTTTCATATAGAGCATGCTCAAAACGGAGCAACGGTTCAACACATACACACGAAACAAGTTCAAAGGACAAGCTGTCCAAAACAACAACTAGGCATACTGCGAATATCAAAACAACATGCTACAAGTACAAGCTAGGCACAAGCATGGCATGAACTCAAAGTGCATATCACATGCTTCAAGAATCAACAAGGATATAACATGCTTCAAGAATCAACAAGGATCAGGTTCCTAGTCATCAAGTGTAAAACAACATGATCAAGGCAACAAGCAAACTCTATATCACAGATTATGACTTAGTGGAAAACATAGCATATACATGAGCAGAGTTAATATGTTGACGTGTTGGAGGCAAGAAATAATTAAGCTACAGAGCAATAACATGGCAAGAAAAAGCATGGAATGATAGAACATAACATGGAGCTCAAGGAACACAACATGGCATATACATGGGAGCAACAGGTTTATGGAATTCATCAAAACAAGATGCAAACATAATATAGCAGATTCTCAGACTTAGTGAAAATCTGGGAATGCAAAACCAACATTGTGATGCTGACTTTGGAGGCATATAACAGCAAGCATAGCAACTCTAATAAGCATGCAAAGGTCATGAACATGTAGTAGGCATGGCATACTCCAAACAACTCCATTGGCACAACTCCATAAGATGCATAGATTAATAGCAATGATCTTTGCCAAATGGAACATGTTGTTGACAGGCCAACAGATTTAACATAATGACAACATGAGAGCAAGAAAGAGACATGCTACAACAGCTTATGATGACAACCAAGGGCATGGATGGATAGAGCATAACATCGACTTCAATACATAATCATTGAACATCTCCAAACATGCATAGATTTTACTGTAGCATCAAGCAAACATGGCATCACAATATAACAGATTCAGACTTAGCAGCTTTCAACAAGTCTTAGAAAATAGCAAACAGTGAGTAGGTCACTTTACAAGCTTGTTCCACTCATTACAAGGCATATCATGAAAAACTAATTACACAATTGCAAAGATGACATGATTTTGCTCCTAAAACATGTGGACATGATGCTCAAACAAAAATCACACAAAAAGATATGAAAAAGACAAATGAGCAAGTTATAACAGTTTTCAGCACTTAACAGTGACATACACTTTTGCAACAGAGGTTACAACACCTAGATGAAACCTAACATAAATGCAATCACCACCATCATGTAGAGCACAGAGAGATGAACATTTTGACATATTATATGCTCAATTTGGGTCTACATGCAAAAAGTTATGGCATCTCAAACACGCACACTTGAGCTTCCTCCTGCTTATAGCCCATCTTGCAAAACCCTTAAGTCCAGAAGAGTGGACCCATTGGGATAATTTTTGTTCATGAAACAATGCCCTCCACTTTCTGTCCAGAACTGAAGATTTGCAAAACTTGCACTAGCAAGTTTCTGGTTTTGCCCAACTAGCTTAGCCATCATCACTTCCACCTAAAGATGCCCCGATCTGGAGATTTTGGCCACCAGAAGCAATGCCCACATGCCCATGGCATTCTGTCGAGCACTTGGGGTGCATGGCCTGTTTTGGCATGAGTTTTGCCTTGCACTGTGATCTTGGCACTCAGTGCATAATGTCATGTCCACTAATCTCCCTTTAGCCCCTAAACCAGACATGCTAAATCCCAGCTTCATCCAAACTCTGTAGCAAGCATTGGCATTTCGTCGAGCGGCTCACATGCGTGCTCTGGGCACGTCCAGAGCGCACGTTTTGCACGTGCGCGCACCGAGCCGCCGCGTCCCTCTGCCGATGCCCCGCGCCCGTTCTGGCCGCTCCCCTCGCACCGACAGCACGCCACCTTTTCCCCTCGCCGCAGAGACAGCTCTGGAGCTCCACAGGGCTGCCGTCAGGTCGGCCGCGGCAGCTAGCGGGCAGCCCCAGCAGCCCCTGCCATGGCCAGAGCCGCCCAGGCCACCAGCGCTCGCCACCTGCCCCCTGGAACAGCTCCAGTTCGTCAGCAAGCTCGTCCCCTAGCGTACGTCGCCGCCACGTCGCCCTGAGCTACAGAACGTTGGTCGCCGGCGTCCTTATCCACGGCCGCCGCGGAACCGCCATCGCCCACCTATTTAAGGATGCGCCGAGCCCCTCCGCAGTCTCAGACAACCCCTAGCCATCCCACAGAGCGCCCCCATAGCAACCAATTGCCCCGAGGAGGTTTTCTTCTCCAACTCCAGCGAGTACAGCCGCCGCCACCCTCCAGTTCAATACGCCGCAGACCGAGCCCCTCCCTTCCAGCCAGCGTTGCCGTTCGACTCCCTATGACCTTGCGGAGCCCCCCAACTCTCAAAGAAGCTCGAGAACCACCATAGGGCGAAACCCCAATTCCACCCGAGGCCGTCGTCCGCCGCGAAGCTCGTCGCCGGCGTTCCCCTCCACCTCCGTCGCCCCCTCGACCACCGGGAGGACCGCCCTAGTCTGGCGGATCCATCCCTGCACTCGGACGCCCTCGAGGAGCCACCGTTCACCGGCGTTGATCACCAGAGCCGCGCCTCCGTTCGGCCAGAGGAAGAAGGAGGCGGGGGCGACTGGTCAAACCTGACCAGCGGGCCCCCAGGCCCCTCTGTCAGCGAGCCAGCGCCAGCCCACGCGCACATAAGTGGAGGCGCAAATCCCAGAGTACGTCTCCCCTACTCCGAAGACGTATTCCTACCGAAACGTTTTCCTATTTATGTTTTTATTCTAAAAACAGAATTGACTAAACTTTGACTGTCATTATCTTTTTAAATATAAATCCAAATGATTTGATTCTTTTTCTGTTGTTCCCCAAATATTGTCTAGTTTATGATGGGCCTCGAACCCCTCGTTGGATTACCCCAAGTGAAAGGTGTAAGATGCAGTAAGTAGAAGTGTTTTCCCCTAGCAAAGATGCCAAGTATCGAATCCCAGAGACTCCTAGGTTCAACAGGTAGGTGTCAACTGCTAATGGCGCAATTAGCAATCAACGTGGACCTGCACACAGATACAAATAACTTTGCTCCCAATGAGTACAGAGAGGTTGTCAATCTCTCCGGCCTTGCAGTTCACAAAGGGTTAAAAGCAATATGATAGTAGTGATAGATAGTAATTTGCAATAGTAAGTAAAATAGCGAAAAGTTAAATAGTGTATGTGATCAATGATAGTAATATGGACCGGAGTCACATGATGTTCACTAGTGATGTCTCTCTCCCAAAAGACGATAAAACAGCTATGTGAGGTAACAAATTACAGCTGGGCAATTGACAAGACCACGAACGCAAACCAATGCTGACTACATTGCAAGAAAGGTTGAGGTTCAAAGCATGGGCGGTACGCCAAAGTAAGTAGACCGAAATCCATCTGCATCTACTACTAATCATCCACCTTGAGATATCTATCCAGAACATCTCGCTGGTATTAAGTTGCGAGTCCCACCCATAGTGTAAACTCAATGCAACAGACAACTGCATTAAAAGAACTTTGCGTAAAGTAAACAATCCTTGCACCCGCGGGCACAAGCACCGTTGTTTTCCCCCTTGTGGCAACAGCACATCCCCTAGACTCATGTTTCTGTCACTCAAGCTAGTCATCAAGGGGCATGAACCCACAATCGAGCATAACGTTCCCTCTTGGAGTCACTACCTACTACTTGGCCAAAGCAATAAATAACAACGGAGAACATGCAAGAATTACTTATGAACTAAAATATAAAAGAGGTGAATCAAATATATTACTCAAGATCAATCTGAACATAATCTCATAATCCATCGGATCCCAGCAAACTCAACATAGCAACAACACAAGGATTACATAGGTGCCTCGATCATGTAGGGCAGCTCACGAGGACTAATTAGTGAAGCACAAGAACGGGAGGATAACATCACATAGCTACTGGTCATGGACTCATGGTCCAAGGGAGACTACTCATGAGTCATCCGGGAGGCGTCCATGGTGGTGGAGAAGCTCCCGGTGGTGATCCTCCCCTCCGGCAGGGTGCCGGGAAGAGTTCTCCTGGTGCTCCCGATCTTGGAAGCGGCAGCGGCGGCGGAACAGAGATGGGATCGCGAAAAAAGTCCTGTTTCAAGGGTTACGGGGGACCCTTTAAATATCTGCCAAAGTAGGGCACCGGGGGGCTCTCGGGGTGCCGAGGCGCCCCCCCCGGCGCGGCCCAGGGGGGGGGGGGCGCCCACAGGGCGCCTGGGCCCCCTGTGCCCCCCCCAGGCTCCCCTTCGAAAGCAGTGTCGTTCCCGATACGCTGATTTTTTATATATTTTTTCTGGATTTTTCTGGGCAGTTCTCGAAACGTGAAAACCTGAAATACAAAAACAGCCGAAAACAGAAACTGGCACTGGGGTGCACTGGATTAGTAAGTTAGTCCAAATATGATCAAAAGTGTATGGAAGTGTATGAATATCATAGCAATATCACCCAAAAGTGGCATGGAGCAAGCAGAAATTATAGATACGTTTTGGACGTATCAACATCCCCAAGCTTAATTCCTGCTCGTCCTCGAGTAGGTAAATGATAACAAGAATAATTTCTCTGGTGACATGCTATTAACCATATAAGACTTTCTCATAGTCATATGACAAATGCTTACTGAGACAATGATTCTAAAGTAATTAAGTTGTCTCAAGAGAAAATCACAAATGACTGAAAGTTTTACAACATGAAACTGAAACATCAAAAAGATTTGCAAAGTACATAATGTGCAAATATGATCAAGTGCTATCTAGCTTGCCCCCTTTAGTGGTGCAAAACATAAATGCAAGGGCACCTTCAAGGTTTAAGTGATGACTAGATACAATCATTTCAAAATAAACGATATCACAGTCATGCAAAAGACAATGCTACTTTGGGACAATGCACATTACACTCAGAATGACAATCATGCTCTCAGTAGTTGATGCTTGAAGTGCTAGAGATTTTTATTTTGAAACATGGAAGCAATTGTGTCAACGGTAGTAGTACTTCATATGTGTCATGCATAAAACATCTTATAAGTTGCAAGCCTCATGCATCGAATACTAATAGTGCTCGCTCCTTGTCCTAATTAGCTCGGATCCCCATGGGTTATCATTGCATTGCATATGTTTTTACCAAGTGTCACTAAGGGGTACCTCTATGCCACCTGTACAAAGGTCCAAGGAGATAGATCGCATTTGATTTCTCGTTTTTGATAAATCTCAACTTGAGGACATCCATACCGGGACAACATAGAAAATAGATGATGGACTCCACTTTAATGCATAAGCATATTCTCGTGAGAGATTGAGGATAAGGTCCAAGCTAAAACTTCCACCATGAGGCATGGCTTTGGTTGGCGGCCCAATGTTCTTCTCTAACAATATGCATATTAATTCAACCCACGGTAAATCACCCTTACTTCAGACAAGACGAACATGCATAGAAACTCACATGATATTCAACAAAGTGTGACAGTTGATGGCGTCCCCAGAAACATGGTTACCGCTGAGCAAGCAACTCATAAGAAATAAGATACATAAGCAACATATTCTTTACCACAATAGTTTTAGGCTACTTTCCCATGAGCTATGTATTACATGGTTAATTTGCTTAGTGCAGGTGTAGGTTAGCAAAAGACTGGGAGCAACCAACTAAGAGAGCAATGACGGTCATAATCATGCAGAGCGACAAAGAAACATTGAATCAGGCATGGTAGGTATATCGCTACTTAGAAACAAAAGATCATCAAGGCTTGACAGACTTTCTTTACAGTCTTGAATATGCGTGAGCATACGCCAAGTCAATCAAAATAAACTCTCAAAGGAAGATATTACAAAACCATACCACATCATAGGCAAACAAACCAAGTTGGTATTCCAATGACACATTGGGAACCCCCCAACTATTCGAGATTAACCATAAGAAAACCTGAACTACTAAGCACCATCATGAAAGTAGCATCTTTATCATAGACACATTAACCAATGCAACGGAAGCAAACTCTCTTAATAAGGTGAGCATGGTAATTAAAAAGAGTTCAAGCAACCAACTAAATAGAAGCTCTTGAAAAGATAAGCATGAATACTAAGAGCAGAGCACGATAGTAGCTATTAAAAGATAAAGAACACACACAACATAGATAGACATGAAAATTCTATGTAATGTTCTAGGTAGAGGTGGAGCGTGTTTCTCTCCCACATAAAGGAATGCTGGGTTCCGACTCGTTATGAAAAACTAAAAAGAAAACTAAAAGCAAGATGCTCCAAGCATAGCACATAACACATGAAGTGATAAAAATATAGCGGAACGAAAGACGAACTGATAATGTTGATGGGGAAGGGGATGCACGGGGGGCATCCCCAAGCTTAGACGCTTCAGTCTCCTTGAATATTTCTTGGGGGTGCACGGGGACATCCCCAAGCTGGAGCGCTTGACACTCCTGAATCTTTTTATCATCTTCCCTTGCACACTTGAAAACTCCCTTCATACATAACTCATTCATAATCTGATTAGCGAGGTTAGTACCCTTAATAAAATAATTATACCTTGCTGGAAATATGGATATTCTTGAAGTTCTACTGTTTCTCAAGATTGCCAAAAGGTTTTTGCAAAGAAAAAGCAAGTTCTTAATTTGCAAAGTGAAGGTAAGGCAAAACAGGACAGAACCTGTGAAAAACAGAACATCAGGCAGTAATTGACCTGTTCGGGATACGTCTGCAACTCAAATAAAAAACTCAAAACTGACGCACGAAAGACAATTATATAGAGAACGCTGTCGAAAAAATTCAGACCAAAAAGATGATCAGGTGATTTTATACGAATTTTTCTATCCAAGGACAGAATCTGTTTCCTGGACAACACCTCACAACTTTTGAACTTTCTAGCAATCAGAGGCTATACTTGGCACAAATATGAAAAGTAAAGATACAATGATGATGCTACAGCAGTAAACAACATCAAGACACAACAAAAGCAAAAATTTATTCATGTGGGATGCCTCCCAAAAGCGCTTTCTTTTATGCCTTTAAGCTAGGCATAATGCAAAGATCAAGTTGTATCAATTGAACCATCATCAAGATCATCAAAAAGCTCTTCAATAATACAACTAGTCTTAAGAGGACTCTCAAATAAAGGCCTCATAGAGATACTTCTAGGTAGAAGACCAAAAGGATAAAAGTCAAGGGAAGATTCATTTATAAATTCATCAGCGATAGGTGTTTCTTCCAAAGTCTTTACGGTTTCAACCCCTTTGGCAATAGGTGGATTGCTTTTAGAACGGGGAGCCTTTGGAACGTGAACGAACTTAGGCTCCCTCTTTGCCGGAGTTTCTACCTTTTCGTTTTTGATCGAGGAGAAAGTAGTTCCTAAGGTATCAAATATTTCCTCAATCTTTTCCATCCTAGAAGAGTCAGAATCATGGAATTTGACGGTCTCCAAAATTTTAAAAAATTTATGCATGGAGCTATCAAGTCTATTCAAATTCCCTTGGATCTTTCGATCCAACTCATTCATCTTATTAGTGCTTGGCATCTCTACCTCTATTTTTTCAAGTTTTTTCATAATGTGAGCTAGGGTGATGTCCTCTCGAATGCTAACAACAGGGGGACTCCCAACAAGATTTTCAATAATACTAAGAGACTCCCAAACTGGGGCCTCCAGGAAATTCCCATTGATAGCAGTATCTAAAATAAACCTATTCCAAGAAGTGATTCCAACATAAAAATTTCTAAGCAAGATAGTAGTTGGTTGCTTCTTGGTGGCTCTTTTTTGTGAATCATTAATTCTATACCAAGCATCTTTCAAACTTTCCCCACCTCTTTGTTTAAAGGTGAGAACTTCTGCTTCGTCAAAGACAAAAGGACCCGACATAATGATAACTAAAGAACAAGATAACTATTTTTGTGATTTTTGATAAAAGGAACTAAAGCAAATATGAAAGGTAAACTAACAAGACTAATAAGCAAAGGTAAAAGATAGCATGCAACTCCCCTATCCTGAAGAGTGGAGTCCCCGGCAACGGCGCCAGAAAATACTCCTTGATGGGCCTCGAACCCCTCGTTGGATTACCCCAAGTGGAAGGTGTAAGATGCAGTAAGTAGAAGTATTTTCCCCTAGCAAAGATGCCAAGGATCGAATCCCCAGAGACTCCTAGGTTCAACAGGTAGGTGTCAACTGCTAACGGCGCAATTAGCAATCAACGTGGACCTGCACACAGATACAAATAACTTTGCTCCCAACGAGTACAGAGAGGTTGTCAATCTCTCCGGCCTTGCAGTTCACAAAGGGTTAAAAGCAATATGATAGTAGTGATATATAGTAATTTGCAATAGTAAGTAAAATAGCGAAAAGTAAAATAGTGTATGTGATCAATGATAGTAATATGGGCCGGAGTCACATGATGTTCACTAGTGATGTCTCTCTCCCAAAAGACGATAAAACAGCTATGTGAGGTAACAAATTACAGCTGGGCAACTGACAGGACCACGAACGCAAACCAATGCTTACTACATTGCAAGAAAGGTTGAGGTTCAAAGCATGGGCGGTACGCCAAAGTAAGTAGACCGAAATCCATCTGCATCTACTACTAATCATCCACCTTGAGATATCTATCCAGAACATCTCGCTGGTATTAAGTTGCGAGTCCCACCCATAGTGTAAACTCAATGCAACAGACAACTGCATTAAAAGAACTTTGCGTAAAGTAAACAATCCTTGCACCCGCGGGCACAAGCACCGTTGTTTTCCCCCTTGTGGCAACAGCACATCCCCTAGACTCATGTTTCTGTCACTCAAGCTAGTCATCGAGGGGCATGAACCCACAATCGAGCATAACGTTCCCTCTTGGAGTCACTACCTACTACTTGGCCAAAGCAATAAATAACAACGGAGAACATGCAAGAATTACTTATGAACTAAAATATAAAAGAGGTGAATCAAATATATTACTCAAGATCAATCTGAACATAATCTCATAATCCATCGGATCCCAGCAAACTCAACATAGCAACAACACAAGGATTACATAGGTGCCTCGATCATGTAGGGCAGCTCACGAGGACTAATTAGTGAAGCACAAGAACGGGAGGAGAACATCACATAGCTACTGGTCATGGACTCATGGTCCAAGGGAGACTACTCACGAGTCATCCGGGAGGCGTCCATGGTGGTGGAGAAGCTCCCGGTGGTGATCCTCCCCTCCGGCAGGGTGCCGGGAAGAGTTCTCCTGGTGCTCCCGATCTTGGAAGCGGCGGCGGCTGCGGAACAGAGATGGGATCACGAAAAAAAGTCCTGTTTCAAGGGTTACGGGGGACCCTTTAAATATCTGCCAAAGTAGGGCACCGGGGGGCTCTCGGGGTGCCGAGGCGCCCCCCCGGCGCGGCCCAGGGGGGGGGGGGGCGCCCACAGGGCGCCTGGGCCCCCTGTGGCCCCCCTAGGCTCCCCTTCGGAAGCAGTGTCGTTCCCGATACGCTGATTTTTTATATATTTTTTCTGGATTTTTCTGGGCAGTTCTCGAAACGTGAAAACCCGAAATACAAAAACAGCCAAAAACAGAAACTGGCACTGGGGTGCACTGGATTAGTAAGTTAGTCCAAATATGATCAAAAGTGTATGGAAGTGTATGAATATCATAGCAATATCACCCAAAAGTGGCATGGAGCAAGCAGAAATTATAGATACATTTTGGACGTATCAGTTTATTTTCATATTTATATGAAAAATTTCCACACAACTTTTTCTGGGCTGTTTTAAGTCTATGTATTAATTCCGTATTATTTCAAATAGGATTTTTGAAGAGGGAGAAACTTCCAAAAAGTATTGGAATGCATTTCTCCTCCCCTCTACTTGAAGGCAAGCATTTTTGAACCCTGGTTTAACGCATATGATGGTTGTTGACATGTTTGCATTAATATGAAAGCATTCATTTTTATTTCCTATGTGGTGATATGATCACACCCATGAGGGCACAAGGTAAAACTCTCGCTGAGAATAATTTGTTAGTATGACGGTGATCCCCTCCGTATGCCTATCATGCCTAATGGAAGGAAGTCGTGAAAGTCGCGGTCTTGTGTAGACGCGAGCTTGTCACTAGCTCCCCGTCGGGACGGTGGAATCCGGTACGGCTTGGTAAGGCATGACGGATGGTGTTTCCGACTGTCGTTGCAGAATATATTGGTTTTGACTAACCATTCAAGTAAAGCTGAAACCTCCTAAGTCGATCGTAGATCGAGTCTTGTTCCAGTAACCCCCATTACTTGTTTTGTGCTACCACTTGTCCTTGCCACAGGTAGGGTACGGTTCAGTAAGTGTTAACCCCCGTCCTAGCACACACCGTACAGAGAGGCCAGGGTGGAAGATACCGGTTGCAACCGGTAGGCAGGCCACCTGGTCCGGGGGCATGGGTGTTTCCGGTTGGGCCCGAGAGGGGGGCCCAACTTAGAGCGCGCGATAGAAATGTGATCCCATGCTACGCGAGGTTGTAGCCTCCCCACTCAGAGTTTGCTTAACAAGTGTCGTGGGTGATTCCAGACACTGGTAAGTTAAGCTGGTGTGTGCAAGTCAGGCGGGTTTTCGACTAAAAGACCGTAGAAGAAATTAGTTCATATGGACTAAAGGAATCCGTCACTCGTGGGTAAAGAGTACACCCTCTGCAAAGATATAAAAATCTATTCGAATAGCCGTGTCCATGGTTAAGGACTACAGTCTGGGATGGGTCGAGTGTCGGTCTTAGTGTCGGTCTTCGGAGGAGAAACTACTAAACCAGAACATTGAGTATGATCTGTGATATATGGTGATTATGATTAATATTGTGGACTAACCACTTGTTTTCCTTGGATTAATGAGTATCCTTGGGACGGTTCTACCTCCCGGATATTCATCCACTTTTATTTATAAGCCCTTTCTGTGGTGTCGCTCAGACGCCCGACTGTGGCATGCCTGTTATTTATTTTCCTTATAAGCCCTTTCCGTGGTGTCGCTCAGACGCCCGACTGTGGCATGCTTGTTATTAATTTTCCTTATAAGCCCTTTCTGTGGTGTCGCTCAGACGCCCGACTGTGGCATGCTTGTTATTTATTTTCCTTATAAGCCCTTTCCGCGGTGTCGCTCAGACGCCCGACTGTGGCATGCTTGTTACTTCTTTTATTTATAAGCCCTCTCTGTGGTGTCGCTCAGACGCCCGACTGTGGCATGATCTCTTTTTATTTTATTATCACCCTCTGATTACATATGACTTTTTTGTATGAATGACCTGTTTGCCTTATGGACTGTCGTATCATTATCATCATGGTGATCATCATTTATTCTCTAGCATGAGTACATCTCACCCATGTCCATAATGTTTGCGAGTACATTCAAAGTACTCACTGGCTTGTCCCTGGCTATTGTCTTGGCCAGATTCCTTGCGTGGGAAGGAGCGACGCGACGACAGCCCCGGAATCTACGTATATGGAGATAGCAGCCTCGCGAAGATAGGAGTTAGCCTGGTCAGCTGTTCCTGTGGGAAATGGAGTCCCATGGTCACCGATGAACCACAAACCGTTTCCGCCATCAGCCACTAGAAACCCTGTGTTGTACTCATAGGCCAGAATGGTCTTGTACTGCAAATCTGTATTTTTTTTGGAGTTTCTGTAACAAGTTGGTGCCTCATCAGCTAACAGTAATCCTGGGGCTGGTGAGCACAAGGTCCGCTTTTGGGAAATTAATATCCCGAAAATCCGGTCCTGACAAACTTGGTATCAGAGCCAGGCTGACCATTGGCTAATCCTATCTTGGCCAGGTCGAAAAACTTAGGTAAACCAACCCACCAGACCTTAACCAAACCCCGGCCAACCTTCTCGTGTAAGATAGTCACACAGTGACCGACACCTAAATTGTCTCATTCGCAAGCGTGCGAAGGAAGACTCCGTCCCCTTTTTCTATAAAAAGGGCACGCTAGCTTCAACCCAGCACCGCACAACCTCTACCCCAAAACCAAGCCATAATGCCAGGACCCATTGTCCACAATGAAACCACAGCAACCAACCTTGGAGGTTTTGTGACCATACTAGCAAACCTCACCCGCCGTGCCTTTGCATTAGAAGAGCCCCCAGAATATGTTGTGTACCAAGAGAACCGTCAATTCTGGGCCACCGTGCACGTCTATGGTAGGGGTCTATCGCCAGAACGCCCCTACATGTTCACCGGAAGGACCACTTCCTTTGAGCCGCAAGCCCTCTAACTAGCTGCTCGAGAGGCTATAGTTCAACTCCGGCACTTGTCACCCAGAGTCAACTGTTGCCCATTCTACTACTACCCCAGCCGTGACGGGTATGGTAGGCCATCCCAGCTTGCCAACGGCGATCACGAGACGGACCCTGCATTATTGCATCTGGTGCGCTATGTAAGTGCACTAGAGGAACTGTTCGATCAGATCACCCTAGATCTGATCACAGCTCGTGGAGAACTGATCCGCAGAGCCCCAACAAGAAGAGAAGACGAGCCCGACACCGACAACCCAGTCGTGCTGTTCGGACAACCGATCGAGACCCCGAGGCCTGCCCCAGCCATCGACCAAAGTGTTTTGGTGACCCCAGAAGTGATTCGTCGCCTCCTAGGAACACGCTCCAGCGGGATTGTGGCCAACAACCCCCGCAATGGTCATCATCCTTACCCCGACCCTGCAGTCCCTCAACCCCCTCCAGCTAACCCCGATGGTGAAAACCGTGGAGAAGCCTCGACGTCCGCAAGGCACGCTCGCTTAGATGTAAACGAGGTAGACTAAATCGCTCAAGTAGCGCCAAGTCCTAGTATGTCCATGCCTGTCTCTATGTGATCTTGTACCGCTTATTTTAAATACGGTCTGCTCGTGCGCCCCTTTCTCTTTTTATAGCCATGCATGAGTACGTTGGTGTACGACATCATTTTTAATTACGGGTGTAGCCACCAAAACCACCCCGACGACACCCTCAGTAATACGTCACTTTCGCGGGATATGTGTACCTCTGACATTGACCCCGACCCCATAGAGCAGAACCGACAAGATAGTTGCGCTCCCACCGTAGATATTTTTTTACTACAGGAATATGATGGTTATTTGTGTGATATTGCTTTGTGATAGTAGGAATATTTCTTTTCATTACAGCCCTTAGCAAATCTCGAGGACGAGATTTTTTCTTAAGGGGGGTAGTGTTGTAACACCCCAAAATTTTAACAATGTTTTATTAATTAAAATTTTGCCAGGAGATTAAAATTTTCAAGTTTGCTAGATTCCTCTTTTGATTTCAGGACCTTCTTTTCCTTTTATGTTGGAGTTTTTACCTCAAGTGATAGCTTTCCATTTCTTGTTAGACTCTCTTGCTCTCTTAATGAAACTTTTCTGTTATGAATAAAAATTAATTATATAATAATCTCCCTAATCTCCTTCACTCAAAAAATGGTTTCCCCTTAAGATAAGGCCCCATATTGAACTACAACCCCATTAAATATTTCCCTAATGCTTCCACCAAAATTATGGGATGTTCATAGGAGTATGCTATTCAACTTTATGCAAAAACCCATTTAGGCCCTTTGGAAGATTTGAGTGAATCAACCTCTTTTCTATTCTGGTCCAGTTTGGCATTTTGCACCGCAACCCTAGTTTATTTTGCTCCAGTGCCCTTGAGCTTCCTCCTGCTTATAGCCCATCTTGCAAAACCCTTAAGTCCAGAAGAGTGGACCCATTGGGATAATTTTTGTTCATGAAACAATGCCCTCCACTTTCTGTCCAGAATTGAAGATTTGCAAAACTTGCACTAGCAAGTTTCTGGTTTTGCCCAACTAGCTTAGCCATAAGCACTTCAACCTAAAGAGGCCATGATCTGGAGATTTTGGCCACCAGAAGTAATGCCCACATGCCCATGGCATTCTGTCGAGCACTTGGGGTGCATGGCCTGTTTTGGCATGAGTTTTGCCTTGCACTGTGATCTCGGCACTCAATGCATAATGTCATGTCCACTAATCTCCCTTTTGCCCCTAAACCAGACCTACTAAATCCCAGCTTCATCCAAACTCTGTAGCAAGCATTGGCATTTCGTCGAGCGGCTCACATGCGTGCTCTCGGCGCGTCCAGAGCACACGTTTTGCACGCGCGCGCACCGAGCTGCCGCGTCCCTTTGTCGACACCCCGCGCTCGTTCTGGCCGGTCCCCTCGCACCGACAGCACGCCACCTTTTCCCCTCACCACAGAGACAACTCTGGAGCTCCACAGGGCCGCCGTCAGGTCGGCCGCGGCAGCTAGCGGGCGGCCCCAACAGCCCCTGCCATGGCCAGAGCCGCCCAGGCCACCAGCGCTCGCCACCTGCCCCCTGGAACAGCTCCAGTTCGTCAGCAAGCTCGTCCCCTAGCGTACGTCGCCGCCACGTCGCCCTGAGCTATAGAACGTCGGTCGCCGGCGTCCTTATCCACGGCCGCCGCGGAACCGCCATCGCCCGCCTATTTAAGGATGCCCCGAGCCCCTCCGCAGTCTCAGACAACCCCTAGCCATCCCACAGAGCGCCACCATAGCAACCAATTGCCCCGAGGAGGTTTTCTTCTCCAACTCCGGCGAGTACAGCCGCCGCCGCCCTCCAGTTCAATACGTCGCAGCCAGAGCCCCTCCCTTCCAGCCAGCGTCGCCGTTCGACTCCCTATGACTTTGCGGAGCCGCCCAACGTCTCAAACAAGCTCGAGAACCACCATAGGGCGAAACCCCAATTCCACCCGAGGCCGCCGTCCGCCGTGAAGCTCGTCGCCGGCGTTCCCCTCCACCTTCGTCGCCCCCTCGACCACCGGGAGGACCGCCCCAGTCTGGCGGATCCATCCCTGCACTCGGACGCCCTTGAGGAGCCACCGTTCCCCGGCGTTGATCGCCGGAGCCGCGCCTCCGTTCGGCCAGAGGAAGGAGGCGGGGGCGACTGGTCAAACCTGACCAACGGGCCCCCAGGCCCCTCTGTCAGCAAGCCAGCGCCAGCCCACGCGCACATAAGTGGAGGCGCAAATCCCAGAGTACGTCTCCCCTACTCCGAAGACGTATTCGTACCGAAACGTTTTCCTATTTCTGTTTTTATTCTAAAAAACAGAATTGACTAAACTTTGACTGGCATTATCTTTTTAAATATAAATCCAAATGATTTGATTCTATTTCTGTTGTTCCCCAAATATTGTCTAGTTTATTTTCATATTTATATGAAAAAAAATTCACACAACTTTTTTTGGGCTGTTTTAAGTCTATGTATTAATTTCGTATTATTTCAAATAGGATTTTTGAAGAGGGAGAAACTTCCAAAAGTATTGGAATGCATTTCTCTTCCCCTCTACTTGAAGGCAAGCATTTTTGAACCCTGGTTTAACACATATGATGGTTGTTGACACGTTTGCATTAATATGAAAGCATTCATTTTTATTTCCTATGTGGTGATATGATCACACCCATGAGGGCACGAGGTAAAACTCTCGCTGTGAATAATTTGTTTGCATGATGGTGATCCCCTCCGTATGCCTATCATGCCTAACGGAAGGAAGTCGTGAAAGTCGCGGTCTTGTGTAGACGCGAGCTTGTCACTAGCTCCCTGTCAGGACGGTGGAATCCGGTACGGCTTGGTAAGGCATGACGGATGGTGTTTCCGACTGTCGTTGCAGAATATATTGGTTTTGACTAACCATTCAAGTAAAGCTGAAACCTCCTAAGTCGACCGTAGATCGAGTCTTGTTCCAGTAACCCCCATTACTTGTTTTGTGCTACCACTTGTCCTTGCCATAGGTAGGGTATGGTTCAGTAAGTGTTAACCCCTGTCCTAGCACACACCGTACAGAGAGGCCAGGGTGCAAGGTACCAGTTGCAACCGGTAGGCAGGCCACGTGGTCCGGGAGCATGGGTGTTTCCGGTTGGGACCGAGAGGGGGGTACCCCTTAGAGAGCGCGATAGAAATGTGATCCCATGCTACGCGAGGTTGTAGCCTACCCACCCAGAGTTTGCTTAACAAGTGTCGTGGGTGATTCCACACACTGGTAAGTTAAGCTGGTGTGTGCAAGTCAGGCGGGTTTTCGACTAAAAGACCGTAGACGGAATTAGTTCATATGGACTAAAGGAATCCGTCACTCGTGGGTAAAGAGTACACCCTCTGCAGAGATATAAAAATCTATTCGAATAGCCGTGTCCATGGTTAAGGACTACAGTCTGGGATGGGTTGAGTGTCGGTCTTAGTGTCGGTCTTCGGAGGAGAAACTACTAAACCAGAACATTGAGTATGATCTGTGATATATGGTGATTATGATTAATATTGTGGACTAACCACTTGTTTTCCTTGGATTAATGAGTATCCTTGGGACGGTTCTACCTCCCGGATATTCATCCACTTTTATTTATAAGCCCTTTTTGTGGTGTCGCTCAGACGCCCGACTGTGGCATGCCTGTTATTTATTTTCCTTATAAGCCCTTTCTCTGGTGTCGCTCAGATGCCCGACTGTGGCATGCTTGTTATTTATTTTCCTTATAAGCCCTTTCCGTGGTGTCGCTCAGACGCCCGACTGTGGCATGCTTGTTATTTATTTTCCTTATAAGCGCTTTCTGCGGTGTCGCTCAGACGCCCGACTGTGGCATGCTTGTTACTTCTTTTATTTATAAGCCCTCTTTGTGGTGTCGCTCAGACGCCCGACTGTGGCATGATCGCCTTTTATTTTATTATCACCCTCTAATTACATATGCCTTTTTTGTACGAATGACCTGTTTGCCTTATGGACTGTCGTATCATTATCATCATGGTGATCATCATTTATTCTCTAGCATGAGTACATCTCACCCATGTCCATAATGTTTGCGAGTACATTCAAAGTACTCACTGGCTTGTCCCTGGCTATTGTCTTGGCCAGATTCCTTGCGTGGGAAGGAGCGACGCGACGACAGCCCCGGAATCTACGTATATGGAGATAGCAGCCTCGCGAAGATGGGAGTTAACCTGGTCAGCTGTTCCTGTGGGAAATGGAGTCCCATGGTCACCGATGAACCACAAACCGCTTCCGCCATCAGCCACTAGAAACCCTGTGTTGTATTCATAGGCCAGAATGGTCTTGTACTGCATATCTGTATTTTGCTTGGAGTTTCTGTAACAAGTTGGTGCCTCATCGGCTAACAGTAATCCTGGGGCTGGTGAGCACAAGGTCCGCTTTTGGGAAATTAATATCCCGAAAATCCGGTCCTGACACGCGGTTGGTGACGGGGTCGGGCGGCGCTCCGACGAGCGAGATCGGGCGGCGGCGACTTCGGCTCGCGGCGGTCACAGCGGTGCGAGGCAGCGGGGCCGGCGGAGCGGAGCTACAGGTGGCGACGGAGGCGGCGAGGGGCTGCTGAAGTCGGGTGCTGGGCGGCGGCGCGCGTACACGCGGGCTTGTCGGGGCACGGGTGGGCCCCGATCTGGGTTGAAGGGCCGCGGCGGCGGGGAGGGGAGCTGGAGAGGGCACGTGTCACGTGGGGATTGGCCCGGGGTTGCTGTGGCGAATCGCATCGCGCCAAGTGGCGGATGCAGATGTAGCTGCGCGCGGAAACAGAGGGGAGCGACGGCGTGATGGCTTCTCGCCCCTCGTTGGTTACCCCAAGTGGAAGGTTTGAGATGCAGTGTAGCGGTAGTTTTCCCTTGGCAAAGATACCAACGGATCGAATTCCCCTGAGACTCCTATGTTCAACAAGAAGGTGTCAACTGCTAACGGCGCCAGATATTAGCAATCAACTGGACCTGCACACAGATACAAATAACTTTGCTCCCAACGAGTACAGAGAGGTTGTCAATCCCTCCGGCCTTGTCGTTTACAAAGGATCAAACGCAAGAGATAATGGTGATATGTATAACTGCAACTAGTAAGTAAAAGCAGAAAGTAAATAGCGGATGTGATCAGTGATGGTAATATGGACCGGGGTCCCATGATGTTCACTAGTGATGTCTCTCTCCCAAAAGACGATAAAACAGCTATGTGAGGTAAACGAATTATAGCTGGGCAATTGACAGAATTATGTGCGCAAACCAATGCTAACTATGTTGCAAGAAAGGTAGAGGTTCAAAGCATGGGCGGTACGCCAAGGCAAGTAGACCGAAATCCATCTGCATCTACTACTAATCATCCACCTTGAGATATCTATCCAGAACATCTCGCTGGTATTAAGTTGCGAGTCCCACCCATAGTGTAAACTCAAAGCAACAGAAAACTGCATTAAAAGAACTTTGCGTAAAGTAAACAATCCTTGCACCCGCGAGTACAAGCACCGCTGTTTTCCCCCTTGTGGCAACAGCACATCCCCTAGACTCATGTTTCTGTCACTCAAGCTAGTCATCGAGGGGCATGAACCCACAATCAAGCATAACGTTCCCTCTTGGAGTCACTACCTACTACTTGGCCAAAGCAATAAATAGCAACGGAGAACATGCAAGAATTACTTACGAACATAAATATAAAAGAGGTAAATCAAATATATTACTCAAACACAATCTGAACATAATCTCACAATCCATCGGATACCAGCAAACTCATCATAGCAACAGCATAAGGATTACATATGTGCCTCGATCATGTAGGGCAGCTCACGAGGTCTAATTACTGAAGCACAAGAAGGGGAGGAGAACATCACATAGCTACTGGTCATGGACCCATGGTCCAAGGGAGACTACTCACAACTCATCCGGGAGGCGTCCATGGTGGTGGAGAGGCTCCCGGTGGTGATCCTCCCCTCCGGCAGGGTGCCGGGAAGAGTTCTCCTGGTGCTCCCGATCTTGGAAGCGCGGCGGCGGTGGAACAGAGATGAGATCGCGAAAAAGGGTTCCGTCCTCGAGGGTTTCGGGACATGGTGTAAATATATGCCGAAGGGGGGCATCAGCGGAGACCTGGGGGGCCCAGGCGCCCCCCCGGCGCGGCCAGGAGGGGGGCCGCGCCACCAGGGCGCCTGGAGCCCTGGTGGCCCCCCTCCGGCCCTACTTTGGCCGTGTGGAAGCTTCCGGAATGCTGATTTTTTATATAATTTTTCCGGGATTTTTCTGGCAGTTTACGTGATGGGAAAACCTGAAATACAAAAACAGCAGAAAACAGAAACTGGCACTGGGGTGCACTGAGTTAATAGGTTAGTCCAAATATGATCAAAAGTGTATGGAAGTGTATAAATATCATAGCAATATCACACAAAAGAGGCATGGAGCAAGCAGAAATTATAGATACGTTTTGGACGTATCAACATCCCCAAGCTTAATTCCTGCTCGTCCTCGAGTAGGTAAATGATAACAAGCATAATTTCTGTGGTGACATGCTATTAACCATATAAGGACTTTTCATAGTCACATGGCAAAAGCTTACTGAGACAATGAATCTGTACTAATTAGGTTGCCTCATGAGAAAACCACAAAGAACTGAAAGTTTTACAATATGATACTGAAACATCAAATAGATTTGTAATGAGCATGGTGTGCAAATATGATAAAGTGGTATCTCGCTTGCCCCCTTTAGTGAAGCAAAACATAAATGCAGGGGCACCTCCAAGGTTTAAGTGACGACTAGATACAATGATTTCAGAGTAAACGATATCATAATCATGCAAAAGACAATGGTACTTTGGGACAATGCACATTACACTCAGAATGACAATCATGCTCTCAGTAGTTGGTGCTTTAAATAAGGTGGAGACTCTCGAACCGTGGCTTTTGTTGGCAAGGTTGAAAACCCGTGGTCGGAAACAAAGACAAAGCATGTACCAGAGCTCTTGGTTTTGAAAATAGAAGTAAATATTTTTTTAGAATATGCATGTTTCGTCAACGAATGCTAGCAGATAACTCAATTACTTCTCGAGCTGGACAAGTTTCGAGGAACGGCTCCCGAATGAGGATGATCACATCCTCTTAATCTCCTTTGTTTATCACTGCCAAAGTTTTCTGATTTCTCATGAACAAAGCGTGAAGGAGGGTTTGTTTGTTGTATTATTTTTTAATGAGCCGGGCGCACTCTATGCCAGTTCCTTCTCGTATTATGGGTTTGCACATTAGACATGCAATCCCGGGGTGAAGCTTGTCCAACTTAAAAAGATCATGAATTAACTACTACTTCCTCATGAACTAAAACAGAGGCACAAAACAGAAATGCTTTTCTTGAATAATTTCGAGATGGTACGTGAAAGTCTTCGTTAGGAATGGCAGGTAAATACCATGTATAGGAAGGTATGGTGGACTCATATGGCTTAACTGGTTTAAAGGATTTTGGATGCACAAGCAGTCATTCCGCTTAGTACAGGTGGAGGTTAGCAAAAGACTGGGAGCGACCAACTAAGAGAGCAATGACGGTCATAATCATGCAGACCGACAAAGCAACATTGAATCAGGCATGGAAGTTATATCGCTACTCAGAAATTAAAGATCATCAAGGCTTGACAGACTTTCTTTACAGTCTTAAATATGCGTGAGCATACGCCAAGTCAATCAAAATAAATTCTCGAAGAAGATATCACTAAACCATACCACATCATAGGCAAACAAATCATGTTGGTACTCCAATAACACATTGGGAACCCCCCAGCTATTTGAGACTAACCATAAGAAAACATGAACTACTAAGCACCATTATGCATGTAGCATTTTTATCATAGACATATCGACCAGTGCAACAGAAGCCAACTCTCTTAACAAGATAAGTATGATAACTAAAGAGAGTTCCAGCGACCAACTAAACAAAAGCTCTTTAAAAAGATAAGCATGAAAACTAAGAGCTGAACATGACAGTAGCTATTGAAAGACCAAGAACATACACAACAAAGATAGACATGAAAATTCTATGTTGTGTTCTAGGTTGAAGTGGAGCATGTTTATCTCCCACACAAAGAAAGCTGAGTTCCAACTCGTTATGAAAAGCTAAAGAAAACTAAAAAGGAAAACTAAAAGCAAGACGCTCCAAGCATAGCACATAACACATGAAGTGATAAAAATATAGTGCAACGAAAGACGAACTGATAATGTTGATGGAGAAGGGGATGCACGGGGGCATCCCCAAGCTTAGACGCTTGAGTCTTCTTGAATATTTCTTGGGGGTGCATGGGGGCCTCCCCAAGCTTGAGCGTTTGACACTCCTGAATCTTTTTATCATCTTCCCTCGCACACTTGAAAACTCCCTTCATACATAACTCATCATAATCTGATTAGCTAGGTTAGTACCCATAATAAAATAATTGTTCCTTGCTGGAAATAAGGATATTCTTGAAGGTCTACTGTTTCTCAAGATTGCCAAAAGGTTTTTGCAAAGAAAAAGCAAGCTCAAGGTTTGCAAAATGAAGAAAAGGCAAAACATGACAGAATCTGTGAAAAACAGACCAGCAGGTAGTAAATGATTTTTTCGGGGCACTTATGCAACTCTAATAAAAAAACTCAGAACAGACGCCCGAAAAACAATTGTATAGAGCACGCTGTCGAAAAAATTCAGACCAAAAAGATGATCTGGTGATTTTATACGATTTTTTTCTGTCCAAGGACAAAATCTATTTCCTGGACAACACGTCACAACTTTTGAACTTTCTTGCAATCAGAGGCTACACTTGGCACAAAGCTGAAAAGTAAAGATACAATGATGATGCTACTGTAGTAACAACATCAAGACACAACAAAAGCAAAATAAAAATTTATTCATTGTGGGCTGCCTCCCAAAAGCGCTTTCTTTTATGCCTTTAAGCTAGGCATAATGCATAGAGATCAAGTTTTATCAAGAGTAAAAGAATAGCTAGCCCGTATAACGGACTCAAAAGGTAACTTAATCTTCTTCCTAGGGAAGTGTTCCATCCCTTTCTTGAGAGGAAATTGGAATTTTATATTCCCCTCTTTCATGTCAATGATGGCACCAACGGTGCGAAGAAAAGGACGTCCCAAAATAATTGGACAAGAAGGTTCACATTCAATATCCATAATAGTAAAATCAACGGGAACGTAATTGTCATTGACAATGATAAGAACATCGTCGATCCTCACCAAAGGTTTCTTTATTGAAGAATCAACAAGACGAACACGAAAAGAACAAGAATCAAAAGGTTTCAATTTAAGCATATCATATATTCTTTTGGGCATAACGGAGGTACTAGCTCCAACATCACATAATGCATAGCAAGCGAAGTTATTCAACTTAATTTTAATTGTGGATCCCAACCATCTTCTAGCTTTCTAGGTATGGAGGCTTCTACCCTAAGTTTCTCCTCCCTAGCTTTGATGAGAGCATTAGTGATATGCTCGGTGAAGGCAATGTTAAGCGTGCTAGTGCGGGGATCTCTAGACATCTTGTGAAGGAAATCAATAACTTCGGTAAGGGTGCAATTATCAAAATCAAGGTCACTACTATCAAGTAAAGTGGTAGTGGTGTCCTTTAGATTCACTTGTTTGGTAGTTTCTATGGTCATAGCATCACCATTAATAGGTCCAACGGGACCAGGAGTGCATTGGGTGCTAAGAGTTTGGATATCCTCAACAACTTGGATAGTAGCAACAGTGTGGTGGGTAGGAAGGCTCTTAATTCTATCTTCTTCCTCCCTTTCTCTAGCCCATCTCTCTTTAGGTTTAGCCAACATCCTAATGTTTTCATTAATTTGCACTTGAATAGCATTCATAGGAGTGACTTTCCTCTCCTCAAGAGGAGAAGTTCTAATTTTAAGCAATTCTACCTCATGGGCTAAATTGTCTACCTTCGAAGAGAGATCATCTAGTTTGTTTAGTTTTTCTTATACACTCTTATTGAAGGCTTTTTGGGTAGTGATGAAATCTTTAAGAATAATCTCTAGTTCAGTAGTGGAGTTCCTGGTGCTAGGATAAGCATTGTTGTTGCCATAGGAATTAGAGGGGAACGGTCTAGGATTGCTACCAAAATTACTCCTATAAGCATTATTATTAAAATTGTTTCTAGAGATAAAGTTCACATCTACTTGTTCTTGAGCAATCAAAGAATTTAAAGGAACATCACGAGGATCAATAGAAGATTGCTTGGAAAGTAGAGACATGATCAAGTCAACTTTTTCATTTAGGGAGGAAATCTCCTCGACAGAGTTTACCTTCCTACCTGTTGGAGCGCGTTCGGTGTGCCATTGGGAATAATTGGTCATCATCTCATCGAGAAGCTTCGTGGCAGCACCAAGTGTAGTTGACATAAAGGTTCCTCCCGCGGCCGAATCTAACAAGTTCCGCGAGGTAAACTTCAAGCCTGCATAAAAAGTTTGGATAACCATCCAAGTAGTCAAACCATGAGTAGGGCAGTTCTTGACAAGAGACTTCATACGTTCCCAAGCTTGGGCAACGTGTTCATTATCCAATTGTTTGAAATTCATTATGTTACTCCTTAGTTGGATAATTTTAGCAGGTGGATAGTATTTTCCAATAAAAGCATCTTTGCACTTGTCCCATGAATCTATGCTATTTCTAGGCAAAGATTTAAACCAAATTTTAGCTCCTCCTCTCAAGGAGAAAGGAAAAAGCTTAAGCTTAATAATATTACCATCTATTTCTTGGTACTTTTGCATATCACAGAGTTCAACAAAATTGTTTAAGTGTAAAGCAGCATCATCTCCAGCACCGGAGAATTGATCTTTCATGACTAGATTCAGTAAAGCAGGTTTAATTTCATAAGAAGGTGCTGAAGTGGCAGGTGTAGTGATAGGTGTGCAAATAAAGTCATCGTTGTTATGACTAGTGAAGTCACACAACTTGATGTTCTCGGTGGAACCCATAGCAGCAAGCAAGCAAGATAACTATTTTTGTGATTTTCGATAAAGGATACTAAAGCAAAACTGAAAGGTAAACTAACAAGACTAAAAAGCAAAGGTAAAACATAGCGTGAAACTCCCCTATCTTGAAGAGTGGAGTCCCCGGCGATGGCGCCAGTAAACTTTGCTTGATGGCTTCTCGCCCCTCGTTGGTTACCCCAAGTGGAAGGTTTGAGATGCAGTGTAGCGGTAGTTTTCCCTTGGCAAAGATACCAAGGATCGAATTCCCCTGAGACTCCTAGGTTCAACAAGAAGGTGTCAACTGCTAAAGGCGCCAGATATTAGCAATCATATGGACCTGCACACAGATACAAATAACTTTGCTCCCAACGAGTACAGAGAGGTTGTCGATCCCTCCGGCCTTGTCGTTTACAAAGGATCAAACGCAAGAGATAATGGTGATATGTATAACTATCACTCAAGCTAGTCATCGAGGGGCATGAACCCACAATCAAGCATAACGTTCCCTCTTGGAGTCACTACCTACTACTTGGCCAAAGCAATAAATAGCAACGGAGAACATGCAAGAATTACTTACGAACATAAATATAAAAGAGGTAAATCAAATATATTACTCAAACACAATCTGAAAATAATCTCACAATCCATCGGATCCCAGCATACTCATCATAGCAACAACATAAGAATTACATATGTGCCTCGATCATGTAGGGCAGCTCACGAGGTCTAATTAGTGAAGCACAAGAAGGGGAGGAGAACATCACATAGCTACTGGTCATGGAGCCATGGTCCAAGGGAGACTACTCACAACTCATCCGGGAGGCGTCCATGGTGGTGGAGAGGCTCCAGGTGGTGATCCTCCCCTCCGGCAGGGTGCCGGGAAGAGTTCTCCTGGTGCTCCCGATCTTGGAAGCGCGGCGACGGCGGAACAGAGATGGGATCGCGAAAAAGGGTTCCGTCCTCGAGGGTTTCGGAACGCGGTGTAAATATATGCCGAAGGGGGGCATCAGCGGAGACCTGGGGGGCCCAGGCGCCCCCCCGGCGCGGCCAGGAGGGGGGCCGCGCCACCAGGGCGCCTGGAGCCCTGGTGGCCCCCCTCCGGCCCTACTTTGGCCGTGTGGAAGCTTCCGGAACGCTGATTATTTATATAATTTTTCCGGGATTTTTCTGGCAGTTTACGTGATGGGAAAACCTGAAATACAAAAACAGCAGAAAACAGAAACTGGCACTGGGGTGCACTGAGTTAATAGGTTAGTCCAAATATGATCAAAAGTGTATGGAAGTGTATAAATATCATAGCAATATCACACAAAAGAGGCATGGAGCAAGCAGAAATTATGGATACGTTTTGGACGTATCACGGCGCCGGCGGCTGTAGTGGGTTAGTGGCGCGGAATTTTAGGGAGGAGGTTGGTGGAGGCCAAAAATGGCATGGGGAAGGAGTTTATATAGGGAAGGGGGCTAGGAGTAGGGTTAGGAGGGGGTTTTAGGCCATTTTTGGGCATCGGATCTTGATCCGACGGTTCGGAGCGGG
>LR738710.1:666188730-666437069 GCA_902687465.1 Secale cereale | reverse complement strand
TTTTTTTTAATTATAAGCCCTTTCTGTGATGTCGCTCAGACGTCCGACTGTGGCATTTCTCTTTATTCATAAGCCCTTTATGTGATGTCACTCAGACGTCCGACTGCGGCAGTCCTGTCCTTTATTTTCATTTCCCCTAAGAGCCCTTTCTGTGGTGTCGCTCAGACGCCCGACTGTGGCATGCCTGTTATTTATTTTCATTACTACTTTCTGATTTCATATGCCCTTTTTACTCGAACTTCATTGCTTGAGGTTATATCCTGTCGCATCATTATTATCAAAGTAATCCCAAAGCATCCTTAAGCATGTTTATGTCTCACCTATGTTCACAATGTTTGCGAGTACATTCAAAGTACTCACTGGCTTGTCCCTGGCTATTTTCTTGGCCAGATTCCTTGTGTGGGAAGGAACGACGTGACGCTACCCCAGAGCCTACCCTATTGGGATAGTAGCCCCACGAAGATAGGAGTTATCCCGGTCAGATGTTCCCGTGGGAAATGGAGTTCCACAGGCACCGACGCACTTCAACCGCTTCCGCCATCATCTGCCAGAAAAACCCCGTGTTGTACTTATAGACCAGAATGGTCTTGTACTACATATTTGTACCTTTGCTTGGAATTTTTCTGTATCAAGAGGTGCCTCATCAGCTAACAGTAATCCTGGGGCTGGTGAGCACAAGGTCCGCCTTTGGGAAAATTACATCCCGAAATCCCGGTCCTGACAATAATAAACCATTATCATGAATAAGGAAATATAAAATAATAACAACTTTATTATTGCCTCTAGGCCATTTTTCCATCAGTCTCCTAGTTGCACTAGAGTAAATAATATATATTACATTGTAATGAATCTAACACCCGTGGAGTCTTGGTGCTGATCATGTTTTTCTCGTGGAAGAGGCTTAGTCAATGGGTTTGCCACATTCAGATCCGTATGTATTTTGCAAATTTCTATGTCTCCATCCTTGACCTTTTCACGAATGGAGTTGAAGCGTCTCTTGATGTGTTTTGTTCTCTTGTGAAACCTGGATTCCTTCGCCGAGGCAATTGCTCCAGTGTTGTCACAAAAGATTGTCATTGGACCCAGTGCACTAGTTATTACACCTAGATCATATATGAACTCCTTCATCTAGACTCCTTCATGTGCTGCTTCCGAAGCAGCTATGTACTCCGCTTCAGACGTAGATCCCGTCATGACGCACTGCTTGGAACTGCACCAACTGATAGCTCCACCATTCAATATAAATACGTATCCGGTCTGAGACTTAGAGTCATCCGGATCTGTGTTGAAGCTAGCATCGACGTAACCCTTTACGACGAGCTCTTCGTCACCTCCATACACGAGAAACATATCCTTGGTCCTTTTCAGGTACTTCAGGATGTTCTTGACCGTTGTCCATTGATCCACTCCTGGATTACTTTGGTACCTCCCTGTCAAACTTATGTCAAGGCACACATCAAGTCTGGTACACAACATAGCATATATGATAGAACCTATGACTAAGGCATAGGGAATGACTTTCATTTTCTCTCTATCTTCTGCAGTGGTCAGGCTTTGAGTCTGACTCAATTTCACACCTTATAACATAGGCAAGAACCCTTTCTTTGACTGATCCATTTTGAACTTCTTCAAAACTTTGTCAAGGTATGTGATTTGTGAAAGTCCTATTAAACGTCCTGATCTATCTCTATAGATCTTAATGCCTAGTATATAAGCAACTTCACCGAGGTCTTTCATTGAAAAATTCTTATTCAAGTATCCTTTTATGCTATCCAGAAATTCTATATCATTTCCAATCAACAATATGTTATCCACATATAATATCAGAAATTCTACAGAGCTCCCACTCAATTTCTGGTAAATACAGGCTTCGCCCTAAGTCTGTATAAAAGCATGTGCTTTGATCACCCCATCAAAGCTTATATTCCAACTCCGAGATGCTTGCACCAGTCCATAGATGGACTGCTGGAGCTTGCACACTTTGTTAGAACCTTTAGGATTGACAAAACCTTCTCTTTGCATCATATGCAATTCTTCTTTTAGAAACCCATTAAATGGTGCAGTTTTGACATCCATTTGCCATATTTCATAATCATAAAATGCGGAAATTGCTAACATGATTTGGACAGACTCAAGCATCGCTACGGGTGAGAAAGTCTCATCCTAGTTAACTCCTTGAACTTGTCGAAACCTTTTGCGACAAGTCAAGGTTCGTAGACAGTGACATTACCATCTATGTCAGTCGGTCCATTTATTCTCAATGCTTGCCGATCATCAGGCAAGTCCACCAAAGTCCACACTTTGTTCTCATACGTGGATCCTATCTCAGATTTCATGGCCTCAAGCCATTTATCGGAATCTGGGCTCATCATAGCTTCTTCATAGTTCGAAGGTTCGCCGTTGTCCAACAACATAACTTCCAGGACAAGATTACCGTACCACTCTGGTGCGGTACGTGTTCTGGTCGACCTTTGAGGTTCAGTAGTAACTTGATCTGAAATTTCGTGATCATCATCATTAGCTTCTTCTCTAGTTGGTGTAGCCATCATGGGACGGTTTTCTCTGATGTGCTATTTTACAATTCGAGAGAAGGTACAATTACCTCATCAAGTTCTACATTATTCCCACTCACTTCTTTCGAGAGAAACTACTTCTCTAGAAAGGACCCATTCTGAGCAACAAAGATCTTGCCTTCGGATATGTGGTAGAAGGTGTACCCAATAGTTTCTTTAGGGTACCATATGAAGATGCACTTCTCTGATTTGGGTTCGAGCTTATCAGGCAGAAGCTTTTTGACATAAGTGTCGCAACCCCAAACCTTAAGAAACGACAACTTTGGTTCTTGCCAAACCATTGTTCATACAGTGTCGTCTCAACGTGTCGGAGATATTGACCATGGGTACCCTCGGCGCCTACCCTTGGTATTTTAAGACAAATGACAGCCGCCTGGTCCGCTGCGGCCGTCTGCTCACCGAGCCGCCTTCTAGGGTAGCCTGCCCTAGGAGCCGGCTGCTAGCAGGCGGCAGGGACCCAACAGGCGGCGACACCAACACCACCAGCCAGCAGACGGCCCCGCACTCCTTCCCCAGGATGCACGCTGGGGGGGACCCCTGCGCGGCGGAGGCGTGGCTACAGGAGAACATGTCCTTAGAAGATCTATAAGGGCGTGGCTACAGTGACCATGTACCTTATGAATATCTCCTAAGCGGCGGGTCACTGTAGCCACGCTACTCGTGACCAAGCATCTGTCAGGGGAGGCCACGATCCCACTACCCGCAAACGGCGGGGCCAGCAGGCGGCTGGCCCCATCGGTCAGCGGGTAGCTCATGAACAAGCCGCCCCTGGCAGACGGCCGGGGGAGACGGCCGCTTGGTAACAGACGACAAACCTCACCCTAGAAGTCCGAGCCTCATCAAGATGACAGGACAGGGCGAGGCGGCAGCGTACGACGGGAGGCGATGGTACTGTAGCCACTCCCTTCTCGACGAGGCTGTCGTCAGCAGAGGCACGTCCACAGTGAAAGACAATCACATAGGGGCCGCAGGCGGTGGGCCCCAGCAGGCAGGCAGCAAAGCCGGCGCTAGAAGACACTGATGGTTGGGGCCACACCGCCAAGATTACCATTGTACCCCTGGGGGGTAGGCCTATATAAACCCCCAGGGTCCTCCATGAGGAGGGGTTAGAAGATCACGAGGTTGAACCCTAGATAGAGGGAGAAGAGGTGAGCTAGCCTTGTTCATCTTCTTCCGTTGAACCACACAGCTCAAGGAGCAATCTTGTAGCTACCTTAGTGCTATCAGTCATGACGCGGAGCCCCTACAGAGCAGGACTAGGGGTGTTATCTCCTCGGAGAGCCCCGAACCTGGGAAAGATCCGTAGGCGTCCTAAGTTCCACTTTATCCCGCTTCCCGAGCCCGGCGACGTTCTTTTGACCCCATGCATGATAAGCCATCCGTTGGCATATGTTTTCCAAAACCCCCAACATTTGGCGCCCATCGTGGGGCTAGGTGCACCGTCGTCCGGAGACATGTTCTGGACAGGAACCTTGTTCCTTCCTGGCGAGAGTAGCCAGCCCGGCACGCCCACTGGCATGGAGACCGGGATGCTTCGCGGCGCTGAGGCTGCATACGCCATGAGCGGGCTCGCCGATCTGCTCGGCGCCGTCTGCGTCAACGACGAGCCCTCTCCGGCGGCCGAGCCAGTGGCACCGGAGAGCTTCCTCGTCGAGCTCCTCGACAAACTCCACATCGTCGACGAGCGTGCCTCTGATGTGGAGTCAGTGGGCTCTTCTGACCCACCGGTAGAAATGATCGTCGACCTCGACGCAGGGCCGGTCGACTCCTTCCCCGAGCACGTGGAGATCATCAACGACCCCCTCCCCGTTCTTCCGATCTGCAGCACCGTCACGGAGGTGCTCGTCACCGACCACGGCGAACCATCGTGCAGGACGGGCCCAGACCCACTCGAGGCCGCTCTGCGGCACCTCGTCGCCCGTGTCGCGGCGGGGGCAGACGGCGCGGCGTTGGAGGCGCTCCGCGTCTCGCTCCTCGACAGCGCCAACAAATTGGCTGCCTCCCGACGCCTCACTGAAGCTTACCGCCGCGAAATGGACCGCGCCATTTGTGGCACGCCGGCTGCTGGCGAGCCTAGCTGAGCCGGCGCCGTCCGCGATCGCGGCAGGCTGCTGGCAGACATGCTGGGGGCCCCGCGGCCTGTGTACCTCACTCCGTCGAAGAACCTAAGGGCTGCCCAGGCGGCAGTCGATGAGATGGGCCACTTAGAGGGAGACGAGCTCCGTTGCATGACCCATCGTGCCCACCAGCTCCTCGACGCTGCTGCTACGCAACAGGAGGTCCGTCGCCGGGTATCAGAGGCGGGCGCACACGCAGACAACTGCCCCTTTCGGCGGGAGCAAGGAGCCACGTCCCGCTCTCCAACACTCGGCGCCACCAGCCGGCGAGACTCGAAGCACGCTGCCAGCCGCAACCGGCAGACTCGAGTCACCGTCGAGCGTGACGAGGACGGCCGAATACGAAGCACTTATCCACGGGCTCCGGATGGCCAAGGAGATTGGCATTCGCCGAGTGCTGTGCTACGGTGACTCAGACTTGGTTGTCCAGCAGTCGTCTGGGGACTGGGACGCCAAGGACGCAAACATGGCAAGCTATCGCTTCCTTGTCCAGCAGATCAGTGGACACTTTGATGGCTGCGAGTTCCTCCACGTACCACGAGCTGATAACACACAAGCGGACACCTTGGCACGAATCGGCTCCACCCTCCAAGCAATACCAGCCGGCGTATCTCTCCAATGCCTGCGCAAACCGTCTATCAAGCCTTCACAAGAGTCGGAGTCAATCTTCATACCAGCCGACCCCGGGGCAGGCGGCCTCGTGGTTTCGGCTGCTGGCCCAGAGACTGCCCCAGCAGGCGGCCACGACACTCCAACTCCAACAGACGGACCACCTACAGCCGCGCCAGCTCCTGGCCCGGGGACTGCTCCAGCAGATGGCCAGGAGGCGCCGGCTCCAGCAGATGGCTTGGGGGCTTCGGATACACAGCAGGCGGCTCAGCCCAGCCCTCCACCTCCCAGCCCAACCACCCTGGTCTCTCTGGCCGAAGCAACTGGAGTCTCAGCACCGTCTTGGGCACAGCCAATGATGGGCCTCGAACCCCTCGTTGGTTACCCCAAGTGGAAGGTGTAAGATGCAGTAAGTAGAAGTGTTTTCCCCTAGCAAGGATGCCAAGGATCGATTCCCCAGAGACTCCTAGGTTCAACATGTAGGTGTCAATTGCTACGGCGCCAGATTAGTAGCAATCAACGTGGACCTGCACACAGATACAAATAACTTTGCTCCCAACGAGTACAGAGAGGTTGTCAATCTCTCCGGCCTTGTAGTTCACAAAGGGTTAAAAGCAATGCTAGTAGTGGTAGATAGTTTTTGCAATAGTAAATAATAACGGAAAGTAAATAGTGTATGTGATCAATGATGGTAATATGGACCGGAGTCTCATGATGTTCACTAGTGATGTCTCTCTCCCAAAAGACGATAAAACAGCTATGCGAGGTAAACAAAGTACAGCTGGGCAATTGACAGGACCACGAACGCAAACCAATGCTGACTATATTGCAAGAAAGGTTGAGGTTCAAAGCATGGGCGGTACGCCAAAGTAAGTAGACCGAAATCCATCAATATCTACTACTAATCATCCACCTTGAGATATCTATCCAGAACATCTCGCTGGTATTAAGTTGCGAGTCCCACCCATAGTGTAAACTCAATGCAACAGACAACTGCATTAAAAGAACTTTGCGTAAAGTAAACAATCCTTGCACCCGCGGGCACAAGCACCGTTGTTTTCCCCCTTGTGGCAACAGCACATCCCCTAGACTCATGTTTCTGTCACTCAAGCTAGTCATCGAGGGGCATGAACCCACAATCGAGCATAACGTTCCCTCTTGGAGTCACTACCTATTACTCGGCCAAAGCAATAAATAACAACGGAGAACATGCAAGAATTACTTATGAACTAAAATATAAAAGAGGTGAATCAAATATATTAGTCAAGATCAAGCTGAACATAATCTCATAATCCATCGGATCCCAGCAAACTCAACATAGCAACAACATAAGGATTACATAGGTGCCTCGATCATGTAGGGCAGCTCACGAGGACTAATTAGTGAAGCACAAGAACGGGAGGAGAACATCACATAGCTACTGGTCATGGACTCATGGTCCAAGGGAGACTACTCACGAGTCATCCGGGAGGCGTCCATGGTGGTGGAGAAGCTCCCGATGGTGATCCTCCCCTCCGGCAGGGTGCCGGGAAGGGTTCTCCTGGTGCTCCCGATCTTGGAAGCGGCGGCGGCGGCGGAACAGAGATGGGATCGCGAAAAGAAGTCCTGTTCTGAGGGTTTCGGAGGTCCCTCTAAATATATGCCAAAGGGGGCACCGGACGGGCTTCGGGGGGCCCAGGCGCCCCCCCGGTGCGACCCGGGGGGCGCCCACAGGGCGCCTAGAGCCCCTGTGGCCCCCCCCAGGTTGCCCTTCGGACGCAGTGTTGTTTCCGTATCGCTGATTTTTTATATAATTTTTCCGGATTTTTCTGGGCAGTTCTCGAAACGTGAAAACCTGAAATACAAAAACAGCCGAAAACAGAAACTGGCACTGGGGTGCACTGGATTAGTAAGTTAGTCCAAATATGATCAAAAGTGTATGGAAGTGTATGAATATCATAGCAATATCACCCAAAAGTGGCATGGAGCAAGCAGAAATTATAGATACGTTTTGGACGTATCAGCCAATCCTCACATTCCTGCTCAAAGGAGAGCTGCCAGCAGAAGAAACTTCGGCACGACAAGTTCAATGCCGGGCCTCAGCGTACACCATAGTCAACAAAGAGATCGTCAGAAGAAGTGCGACGGGTGTCTTCCAGCGCTGTGTAGAAACAACAAAAGGGCTGGCTATCCTGAAGGACATTCACCAAGGGGAATGCGGCCACCACGCGGCCTCAAGGTCTCTCGTAGCCAAAGCTTTCCGCCACGGTTTCTTCTGGCCGACTGCTTTGGACGATGCCAAAGATTTGGTATGAAAGGGCAACGGCTGCCAACGCTTCAGCTCTAAGCAACACTTGTCGGCTTCTGCACTCAAGACTATTCCGATCACTTGGCCATTTGCCGTCTAGGGTCTGGATATGGTAGGACCTTTCAAGACTGCCAGAGGAGGCCTGATACATTTGCTCGTGGCAATAGATAAATTCACCAAGTGGATCGAAGCCAAGCCAATCAAGAAACTCAATGGCCCAACTGCTGTGACATTCATTACAGACATCACAGTCCGGTATGGTATACCGCACATCATCATCACCAACAACGGCACAAATTTTGCCAAAGGCGCACTTGCCCGTTTCTGTGCAACTCAGGGCATCCGACTGGACCTAGCGTCCGTTGCCCACCCACAGTCTAACGGCCAAGTCGAGCTCGCCAATGGCCTCATCCTGTCCGGCATCAAGCCCCGGCTGGTCGAACCTTTGGAGTGGTCGGCCGATCGAAGAACTATGGTCTGTCCTATGGAGCCTCAGAACCACTCCGAACAAATCCACCGGCTTCACTCCTTTCTTCCTCGTCTATGGGGCCGAGGCCATCATCCCAACGGACGTTGAGTTTGACTCGCCTCGCGTCACCATGTATACGTAAGCTGAAGCCAAAGAAGCACGCGAAGACGGCGTGGACCTGCTGGAGGAGGCCCGGCTGGTAGCACTCAGCCGCTCCACCATCTACCAGCAGGGTCTCCGCCGCTATCACAGCCGGCGAGTCAAGCCACGCTCCTTCCGCGAGGGAGACCTTGTGCTCCGGCTGATCCAGCGAACAGCCGGCCAGCACAAGCTCTCGGCTCCTTGGGAAGGACCGTTCATCGTCAGCAAGGTACTAGGCAACGATGCCTACTACATCATCGACGCCCAGAAGCCAAGAGCGCGCAAGAAAGATGACTCAAGAAAGGAGACGGAGCGCCCATGGAAAGCAAACCTTCTTCGTCGCTTTTATAGCTGAAAGACAGTATGTGTCGTGCTATCTAAAGTTATTTTGAGAATCAGTGGGAACCCCGAGGAGTTCTCGGGGACTGCCCAACCCTTTATCTATATGATAAGAATTATGCCTGTGAATGATTGTTGTTCACTCCTTTGTCCGGCACTAGAGCCTAGCAGACGGCCCGGGGACTGGCCGCCTAGCCCTATGTCTAGGGAATTCTCCTTAAAAAGTCAGACAAGTAGTGTGATGGCATCCAGGCCCTCTCCTGCATCAAGTCATAGACTCGCAGAACGCGGCTGTCCGACTGGCAGGAGCCAAAGGCAAGAAATGGTGCCCACACGAAAAATGGCTAAGGAAAAAAAGACATAGGGCCAGCCGGCCCCTCACACGAACCGCCGGCTGTCAAGCAGCCGGCCAGCCGGTTCTAGGCTTGGCCAGACCGCCTTGCAGAAGGCGAGATACTTGCCCACCCTGAAAACAGCCAAGACCCTGACCCAGCCATAGAACCATAGAGTGGCTGTCTGGTTGGCAGGGCGGCAGTTCAAGGAGACGGCAAGAAAAAAAATCGCCACAAGGAAACTAGGGCAAGGATAATCCTAGGACTTGGCACAATTGCATAAAAACGATGCAACATTAAAAAGAATATTTACATCCAAAAGGCCTCAAGAGCCGCCTTGCAGTAACAACTTACTGATACACCCAGCGGGTGGAATTGTTCGGATTAACCCTACAAGTCTTACAGGGAAGCAGAAGATACAAACGAAAAACTTAAGGTGCAGCAGGCTGGGTAGGTGGCACGACGGAGCCGGCTTCCGGGGAGGCCGCCTGGTGGGTCTCGGTCTGGCCGTCTCCTGGAGCAGGCGGGGCCATCACTCCTGGTCTGCTTGTTGAGGATTGGTCAGGCTGGCAACTGGCTGCTGGGTCCGCCTCTTGGGAACTGGTCTCCTCGTCGCTGCCTTCCTCCTCTTCATCACCTTCACTGGAGGCGATCTCCTCGTCTGGCTCCTCCGACGCCGCCAAGTCCAGCCCGAAGTTGCCAGGCGGCACCACACGGCCCCTGTCATCCAACTCCGGGATGAAGATGGAGGTGTCGGCGTATTCAGCGAGGGCGGCGGCACGTTGGACGAGCTCCTTCTGCTCCGCGGCCAGCTCAGGCTGGGCCTCCGCGCGGAAGGTCTCTAGTTGTTCAAGGCTCAAGCCAGGATACCAGCTCTTGTTGAATTCCAGGGCGGTCCGTGCGCCAACCCTTGCCGCGGAGCCCTTCCAGGCCTCGAAGCGTTGGTCGGCCACCTCCAGCCAGGCGGCCGTCCGGCAGGGAGTGCGGAGTTTTGACACACCTGGCCAGAGGGCAGCCAGGACCTGGGCTCCGGCACGCTGCAGACGGCAAAGAAGATGGCGGACTGGCAGAAGACGCACCCGAATGGCAAGAAGCTCCTCGGCAGGGGTCCTGGGCGCGTTGGGTGCGATCGCCCGGCCCGCCTGGCGCCTCGCAGCACGCTCGGCCTCGATGGCCTGGGTGGTGGCCACAGAATAGCCCGGGAAGAACTCTGCCAAGACTAGAAGAAGGATCAGAAGAAAAGAAAGACGGCTGCTGCAAATGGCGAAAACAAGATAAAAGGGTAGACATCTTATCGTCGACCATGTCTCCAATGGCTACATAGCCGTCTTGGAGAGCCGCCTCCTTCTCGGCCCAATTCGAGCGCTCAGTCTCGAATTCGGCCCGCAGACGTGACTCAGCATCAGACATCTTGCCAAGCTCAACCTTGTGGGCCGCCGCTTGGTCCGCCAGCTCCTTGGCCAGGCGGTCGCGGTCCTGAGCAGCAAGACCGCGATCCCGCTCCTTAGCAGCCAGCTCCGTCTGGGCCTCGCCCAGCTGGTTGCGGAGGTCCGCTGCGACCACTGGCAAGAGAGAAAGAAGAGAACGAAGGTCAGCAGCAAAAAATATAACCTTGGAGTTCCGAGCCGCCTGCTCAGCAGCCGGCTCGGAACTCGGGGACTACACCCAGCGGGTGCGCTGACGCGCCCCCGCAAGGAGAAGAGGAGGCACTCACCTCGCCTGTCTGCCAATGCAGCCTGCAACTGCGCCAACTCCTGGCGATGAGCGTTGTAGGAGGCCACGCGGAGGTTGTGGTACTCCTGCAACAAGAAGCAAGACCAGCTCAGGATGTACACTTTGGAGTTCCAAGCCGCCTGCTCAGCAGCCGGCTCGGAACTCGGGGAATACACCCAGTGGGTGCGCTGACGCGCCCCCACAGAGGAAATCGAAGGAATAAAAACAGAAGAAAACGAAGCACACATACCCGAACGGAGGACCGCGTGGTGACGAACTCCTGCACCGCCATCTGCACGACGTTACCCAAGGAGTTCATGCGGTCCAGGACGTCCCGCAACGCGACGATCCACGCGCCGCCTCTTCCGGACCTCCAGCTTGATGGCGCCGCGCTGGTCGCCTCATTCTCCGGCTCGGACGAGCTGGCCCCGCCGACCTCCACCTGCTGGGGCATAGAGACCGCCCTCGCAAGGCGTCGGCGGGCTGGGCCTCGGGGGACCGGTTGCGGGCCAGTCACCAGCACGCCCCCAACCGGCGGCACCTCCGTCCCTGCTGGCCGGCTGCCCTGCTCCCCAGCAGGCAGCGCGGGGGTGGTGGCGGCATCTCCAAGATGACGCATTCGTCCCCCATCGCCTGGAGCCGGCTACTCGTCAGCAGCCGACGCCTGGGCCGATGGCTCCAGAGACCCCGACTCCGGGCGGACGACGTGGCCTGCTGGCTGCTGGGGGCCCTTTCCCCGCTCTCGGACGCGGGCGGCGTCTGCCTCGGCCTTCTTGGTGGCTTCAGCTTCCGCCTGGGCGGCGGCATCGGCCGTCGCTCGCTCACGCTCCGCGGCCTCGCGCTCCGCACGCGCCTCGCGGGCATTCCTCTCTGTCGCCTCCCGGAGCGCGGCGGTTGGATCCACGCAAGGGGGCGCAGGAGGGGCATCTGGGCCTCCCACAACAGAGCCCGCTGGCACCCGCGAGAGGGAAAGCGGTGCGCTGCGCGGATGTCCCCAGGAAACGGAGGGTCAGCCAAGAAGAGATCAACTGTGAAAAATGGATACCACGTAAAGAAGGAAGGAAGAATACTTACCCGGACACAATCGGCTGGCCTTGGGATTCTTCGGCACGTTTGCCCTGGCGGCCGTCTCCCGACGCCTCATGGCGGCGGTCGACAGCCGGAGCTTCTTGGGTGGGGCACCGGTCGGCTCTGATGAGGACCGCACGTTTCCCACCACCGGCTGTGCTAGACGGCCCGGCCTGCTGGCTGGTGCGGACGGGCGCCTCCTCCATCTCCTCGTCATCATCCGGCCAGCTCTCGAGGCCGCCTTCTGGCAGGGCGCCCGATGGCTGGTCCCCGCCGCCCGTCACCTCTTCCTCCTCCATGACGGCGGCGGCCCCAAGATCAGGGTCGCTTGTATCGCTCTGGGAGCGATCCGGCTCTAGGGGGCGGCCCAGTTGGTCGGAGCCCGGTGCCGACTGGCCTGGGAAAATCTGAGCAGAATATCAGGACCAGATGGCTACGGCAGACGGACAAAGAAGAAAGAAAATAGAAGGATGAAAAGCTTACTGCGGGCGGCTGGTTGGCGCGGTTGTACGGCGGCTTGCCGAAGGCCCAGTCGGAGTCGGAGACCTTGCAGCTGGAGATATGGTTCACCAGACGGGCCACCTCCCCGTAGGGCAGGGGCTTGGTGCACGTCCGGCTGGGGTCTCGGCGCCCTCTCATGTCGCAGATAAGGTGAGGGCGGCGCTGCAGCGGCAGCACCCGGCGCTCAGCAAACGTGAGCAGCAGATCTGCGAAGTCCAAGCCCTCGTCGTCTCTGAGCTCCCGGAGATGGCGCAGAGCGATGGAAGCGCCTTCAGTGAGGGTAGCAGGCCGGGTCCTCCAGGAGTCCTGAGGCTCGGCAGGCGGCCCCGACACCCACTCCGGCAAACAGACAAAATCTTGCTCGGGGTCGACGTTGGAGACATAGAAGTACGTCTTCTGCCATTGCTTCACCGACCCCACGAGCTTCGGCGCCGGGAAGAAGTTCTTCACCCCAGTGCGCTTCACCGCGATGCACCCCCCACACTGAGCGTCCACGCTCTGGACGGCGGTGCCGAGCTTCACGTAGAAGAGCTCTGTCCAGAGCTCGATGGTGGGGAGGATGCCGAGGTAGGCCTCGCAGAGAACGACGAAGGAAGAGAGAGTCATCATCGTGTTTGGCGTGAGGTGGTGAGGTTGGATGTGGAAGAAGTCGAGGAAGGAGCGGAAGAAGCCGCTCGCCGGCAGGCCGAATCCGCACGGAAAGTGCGAGTGAAAGATGACCCGCTCGCCTTGCCGCGGGGCAGGCCTGATCTTCGCCACCGGCGCCAGGCGCACGGCGACCCTGTCGGCCGGGGGCAGCTTCCGCGGCCGCCGGAGGACGTCCACATGCTCCTGCAGGACCTCGCTGCCGTCCCACTGGCCGTGGTGTCGGGAAGGTGCCGGACCGGACATGGCTCGGGCGGCGGTTCGCTGTGACGACGACGAGAAGGGCGAGGAAGAAGAAGGAGGATGGGGGAGAGTGGGCGCAAGAACGGTGCCAGTCCTCTCCCCCGACCTATATATAGGCCCGAGCGGCGAAGGCGAGGGGGCGGGCGTGGGATTAACTGCTCCACGCCCCGCACGACCCCCGATTTTCTCGTGCCTAATCCGCGCGCATTAAATGCGCGTGGGAGGGTAATCGATTACCCCTGCCACTGTGGATCCGCGCGGGGCCCGAGGCCCTTAGTGGCGGGCCCCGGCCCACTGTTACGTCATGTCGCGCGCGTGGGCTGGCAGGCCGACGCGACAGGACGGTGACACGTGGGAGCTGCCAACGGTCTGCGGGCCTGTTCAACTGCCCGCTGACCAGGCGGCGCCTTCTCACCGAAGACTCTAAGACGACGGTTCGGCTGCTGGGAGCCGGCTCCAGCGGCGCAGGGCCGGCTGTCAGCAGACGGACATCTTTAGCACACAAGTGAAGGACGATGGGCATGTCTGAGGGGGGAAGCTGCTAGAACCCCTCGGCACCTCCAGTGCCCGCCTCGAAGTTCCATCAGCTTCGGGGACTACTGTCGGAGATATTGACCATGGGTACCCTCGGCGCCTACCCTTGGTATTTTAAGACAAATGACAGCCGCGTGGTCCGCTGCGGCCGTCTGCTCACCGAGCCGCCTCCTAGGGTAGCCTGTCCTAGGAGCCGGCTGCCAGCAGGTGGCAGGGACCCAACAGGCGGCGACACCAACACCACCAACCAGCAGATGACCCCGCACTCCTTCCCCAGGATGCACGCTGGGGGGGACCCCTGCGCGGCGGAGGCGTGGCTACAGGAGAACATGTCCTTAGAAGATCTATAAGGGCGTGGCTACAGTGACCGTGTACCTTATGAATATCTCCTAAGAGGCGGGTCTCTGTAGCCACGCTACTCGTGACCAAGCATCGGTCAGGGGAGGCCACGATCCCACTACCCGCAAACGGCGGGGCCAACAGGCGGCTGGCCCCATCGGTCAGCAGGTAGCTCATGAACAAGCCGCCCCTGGCAGACGGCCGGGGGAGACGGCCGCCTGGTAACAGACAACAAACCTCACCCTAGAAGTCCGAGCCTCATCAAGATGACAGGACAGGGCGAGGCGGCAGTGTACGACGGGAGACGATGGTACTATAGCCACTCCCTTCTCGATGAGGCTGTCGTCAGCAGAGGCACGTCCACAGTGAAAGACAATCACGTAGGGCCCGCAGGCGGCGGGCCCCAGCAGGCAGGCAGCAAAGCCGGTGCCAGAAGACACTGACGGCTGGGGCCACACCGCCAAGATTACCATTGTAACCCTGGGGGGGGGGGGGGTAGGCCTATATAAACCCCCCAGGGTCCTCCATGAGGAGGGGTTAGAAGATCACGAGGTTGAACCCTAGATAGAGGGAGAGGAGGTGAGCTGTCCTTGTTCATCTTCTTCCGTTGAACCACACAGCTCAAGGAGCAATCTTGTAGCTACCTTAGTGCTATCAGTCATGACGCGGAGCCCCCGCAGAGCAGGACTAGGGGTGTTATCTCCTCAGAGAGCCCCAAACCTGGGTAAGATCCGTAGGCATCCTAAGTTCCGCTTTATCCCGCTTCCCGAGCCCGACGACGTTCTTTTGACCCCATGCATGATAAGCCATCCGTTGGCATATGTCGTCCCAAAACCCCGACGCAACGGATTTAGACATTGCCCTATTTAATGTGAATGCGGCTGTCTCTAATGCATAACCCCAAAATGATGAAGGCAAATCGGTAAGAGACATCATAGGAACACACCATATCTAATAGAGTACGGTTACGACGTTCGGACACACCATTACGCCGTGGTGTTCCAGGTGGCGTGAGTTGTGAAACTATTCCACATTGTTTAAATTGAAGGCCAAACTCGTAACTCAAATATTCGCCTCCGCGATCAGACCGTATAAACTTTATTTTCTTGTTACGGTAATTCTCTGATAACCCACAAGTGTAGGGGATCGTTTGTAGCCTTTTTCAATAAGTAAGAGTGTCAAACCCAAGGAGGAGCTAAAGGTAGAACAAATATTCCCTCTAGTTCTATCGGCCATCGATACAACTCTACGCACACTTAACATTTGCTTTATCTAAAATATAAATAAAACTAGAAGTACTTAGCGGGAACTTGAAATAAATTGCAAGACAAATAAAGTAGTGTAGTAGCAAGATTTTTGTAACACAAGAGAATGATTTTTCCCTAGGCAATCGATAACAAGTATCGGTAATCATTCTTGCAATTTTATATGAGGGAGAGGCATGAGCTAACATACTTTCTCTACTTGGATCATATGCACTTATGATTGGAACTCTAGCAAGCATCCGCAAGTACTAAAGATCATTAAGGTCGTGAAACCCAACCATAGTTTTAAGTATCAATTCCTCTTTACTCCCATACGGCATACCCCCTTACTCGGGTTTAAGCTTCTGTCACTCTAGCAACCCACCATAAGCGAACTATGAACATATTGAAACACCCTACAGCGGGGGCCCCTCACATTTGCGCGAGAACGGAGGGCACCATAGGACATCACCAAAATAAAATATAAAAGCATACCAACCAAGATCACGATTATGCCATAGGACAAAACAGATCTATTCAAACATCATAGGATAACCACATATCATTGGATAATAGTATGTACTGTTGAGCACCATTTTTGAGTAGAGGATTACAGCGGGAATCGAGAGGTTACACTGCTGCATAGAGGGGGAGAAAGTTGGTGTTGACGGTAGCAAGATGGTTGATGTAGATCACCGCCACGATCCTAGCCCCGGCGACACTCCGGCGCCACCGGGAGAGAGGGAGAGAGAGCCCCCCTCCTTCTTCTTCTTCCTTGTCCTCCTCCCTAGATGGGAGGAGGGTTTCTCCTCTGGTCCATGGCCTCCATGGCTGTGGAGGGGTGAGAGCCCTCCGAGATTAGATATGTCTCTCTGTCCTCTTCTATTCCGCGTTCCTCAGATCTGGCCCTTCACCGTTTCTTAAATTCCCGGAGCTCCGTAACTCCGATAACGCTGAAATTTTAACATGATTTTTCTCTCTCCATAAATTAGCATTCTTGCACCAGAAGAAGGGCCCCAACTGTCACACCCTGCATTTTGTAACATGTTATTTGCATCAATGAAGCATGAAAATTTGGACCAGCAATTTTTTTTGGCATTATTTGGCTTTTATTTGGAATTGAGTTTTTCTTCATATGCTTTTCATGTGCTCATTAAAGTCAACTATTGCTTCTTGTAGAATTCATCTCCATACCCAAAACTTCTGCCCAATGATCATGCCAAGTGTTAGATAACAGTATAGTAATTTCTTACAAAATTAATTTGGCCAAATTATTTTTATAAATTTAGTATTCCTAAAACCCCTGAATTGAGGTTTGCACTGCAAGTGCTTGATTTAGGGTGAGAAAATTATTTCAAAAGGTGTATTTGAGACATAGTAGTCATAAGACACCCTGAAACCACAAAAGTATAATTTTAAAAGTTATTTTTCCATTTTATTTAAAAGCTTTTTCTTAAGGCCAGAAATGGTCTTTAATAGGGAAAAATTATTTAAATATTTCAAAAATATTTGCCAAAATTCAGGGAGACTCATAGGGCATATATTGTGCATATATAAGAGTTTCAACACTTGGTCATGTTCAAAATAATGGGCTAATCCCTCCAAAACCCTTTCTGGATATTTCAAGCTTTTGAAATATTTACAAAGGAAATATTCTCCAAAAATTCTAGGGAAATTCTATCATGTCATATATGACATATTTGATGATCTTGCCAAGTCCCATGCCTTGGGAAGCAAGAAAACATCCTCAAAACCCTTCATAACCATTCTGTCCATATTTGAAGTTTGAGCAACTTTACATTGCCAAACTTGTCCAAATGCTCTCAAACTTGGTGCACATGCTAGAATGGCCTAATAAGGCATCTAGACCAAATGGCACAAGATTTGGAGTAGAGCAACTTGATCAGAATACCCCAAAACCCTTTCTGTTCAAATGTAAATTTGAACAACTTTACATTACCAACTTTTTACCTGGAGCTTCAAACTTTGTGGGCATGATCAATACCCCAAATTATGAAACTACACCAAGTGGTGCATCAAGGGGAGATGATTAGCTTGACTCAAACAAGATGAAGCCATTTCTGTTGTTTTCTAGGGTTCACCAAAGTTACATTGGCTAGTTTCTTCAAATGAGCCCAAATTTGGTGAAACACCCTATTTTCACATGTCATTCAATCCTGTTAAGTGTCATGGCAAGTGGAGATCATTTGCTTGACCAAAACATGATCAAACACCTTCTGGCTTTTTACTAAAACCCTCTTCTTGATCACTTTTACTATTTACCTTGGCCTCAACTTTTTACCACAGCTTCATCTGGTTACATTTTAACTCCAGTAACTCCCCCATGTCCCGAGCTCCATGATTGAGGGGTAAAAACCCTAGTTCACCTTGCTGGACAACCATTTTCTACCAAGTCACCAGCTTCTCTTCTCTCTCACAGCATCTCCAGAGCATCCAAAGCCTCACCCGAGCTGCTTGCATCACCCTGGACCCCCCCCCAGACATGGTGGATGCGCCCAGAGGGCCAATGGCATGCCATGGCATGCGATAAGGCCGCTCCAGAGCGCGCTACAGTGCACCACCGCACTGTAACTTCGCCCAATCCAGCGCAGCCGACAGCCACGAGCTCTCCCCTCGCGCCTCCCAACGCCCCTCGACGTCCGCAACCTCCACCGGTGCTGTCCCCCTCCTCTCTCTCCCTACAGTGGCCGCCTTCGCACGCGCACCGGCCGCCCGCAACGTCCACTCGTCGGCCTCACACGCGCGAACCCTCCGGCGCTGCCCCCGCTCCTCCTCTCTCCTCTACTAGGCGTAGGACTCGTCCAGCAACGCCACAAACACACTCCCATCGCCTCACGTGCACTGTGGCGTCGAGCAGAAGCTCGCTGGCGCACAGGTCCACGAGACCTCGCCGTTCCCCTATAAATAGGACCCCCCCGAGCCCTCTACTCTGCACCAACAGCCTCTCCTCATCCCCAGCAACACTCCAGCACCACTTGTTCCTCCCCGAAGAGCTTCAGTGCTCGGGATCGACCGGAGCTCCGCCGCGTCGGGCAGCCGGCGATCTCGCAGTACGGGCCTCCTCCGCCCCTCCTTTCGCTCGATTTGGAACCACCGCGCCCCACTGATACTTTCCCCTCGCTTTTCCCTCTCTGTAGCTGTCGGATTCGGCCGGAGCAGCGACCTCTCGAAGCTCCTCCGCCGTCCCACCTCGCCGCCGGCAAACCAGGCCTCCCCGGTGAGCCGCACCACCACCCCTGCATCCGCGACTCGTTGCTGAACCCGTCCCTGCCCTCCGTTGGCTTCGCCGTGGCCGGAATCGACGCCGGTGAGCTCGCCGTCGCCGTGGCCGAGAGGTTGAAGATGACAGGCGGGCCCCGCCTGTCATCCTCACCGCTCCCTCTCTCCCCTCGCTGCCGCTGACCGTTGGGCCCCGCCCGTTAGGTTTAAAACCCTGACGTGCGCGCGCTGGCACCCGAGCGGCTGGGCTAGATGCCCTGGGCCGTGCATTGTGGCCGCTCTGGCCCAGTGGCACATGGCCATTTCTTTTTATTCTTTCTGTGATTAATTCAATTAATTTTACAGAAATGAATATTAGTCCAAATGAAATAATTCCAACTCCTAAATTCTTGTAATATTCCAACCTATTTAATGGTGTCACTTTCACACGTATCCATGAAACTTTTCTGTTCTGTTCAAATTTAAATTCAAATTTGAACAATAAAACTCCTGTTCTAAAATCCTTAGATTCCATTCTGCAACTCCAAAACTCCAACTAAGAAATTTTCTCCATCTTAGTTTTCCCTCTAGTATTTAACAAAAATAAGTTGACATTTTTATGAGCACTTTGATTTTTCTGTTTTCATTGTGGTCTTATTTTCCCATTGTTATTTTGCGATGATTAGATCCCCTATTTGACGAAGTTGCTGAAGAAGGAGAAGGAGAAGGATTTGAAGACTTTGAAGACCAAGCCAATCCAGGCAAGCAGCCCTTTGACCATGATACACTTGTTCTTTGGAACCCGTTTGTTTCCGATGCATGATGATAGAGTTACGATGGTGACCTAGATGAACCACCACATGATGCATGCCTTGCTTTTGATCTTGCTATGTGCTAGATGACATGCAAAAAGTTAGTAGTGATGCTTAGTGATGCATGTGTGATATGAACCCTCGTGGTTGAAATCTTTGCATGAACCCATCGGGTGCCCCTAATGCCCGAGGGTGAGGTTTTAGGTCATCACTTGAGGAAGAAGTGATGTGCCGGTAAAATCTTGTGCATGGGTGAAATAATGGATTAGATTTATGTGTGACTACCATCCCAACAAAACATGTGCAACCACACTACCCCTTATGGGACGGGGCTTTATTGATTACTTAGGTCGATACTAGCATGGTGCCCGCATTACTAGTGACGGGAAGACTTGACGTCTTTCCCGGGACGGGGTCGTGCTTGGAGAGACGACCATGACTGTTTTCACAGGGCACCGGACACACCGTTGGTCCCTTCGGGTACGCGTGACATTAAAATTAGGGCAAGTCCCATGATCAATTGTTTGTACCCGAGGGCTGTGTACCAACGAGCTGACTCTATGTTAGTGTCGTCTAAGGAAAGATAATGACCGGGTGCTTCCCCCGAGTACTTGAGGTACTGCGGGATCGTGGGTGACACAAAAGCTTCCCGGATCTTGTGGGTAAAGTGCGCAACCTCTGCAGAGTGTAAAACTATTCGAATAGCCGTGTCCACGGTCATGGACAGTTGGGTGGTGCTACTTAAACTATGTCCAGAATTTTACTTCATCGGTGATAGTATGTGTGTGATGAGTCAAGGTGGTGACTTGACTCGATAAGTTGATTCATATTCATGTTGATATCGGTAACCTGTTTTCGAGGTTACGTGAACTCGTTGATGCATACACTTGATGGTATAATTTTTACTCTAGCCCATTGATAGATTGCTTGTTATTGTTCAAATTGCATTGTTACTTTGAACCACATCATGGGTTGCTTGCGAGTACATTCAAAGTACTCATTGGCTTGCCACTGGTTATTTAATTGGCCAGGCATGGAGGAACAGGTATATGAAGAAGAGTTCTTTGGAGACGAACATGCGAACTAGGACGCTATCCCAGTCAGAATGCCTGTAGGGTTAAGGCAGATGGCATGGGTTCTACCTATCATCGAAGACTTCTGCTATTTGAGATATTTCCTATTCAGCCCTTGAGGCTTTATCTATGTAAGACTTGGCCATAATAGCCTTAATTTGTGTAAGACGGTATGTATGGATGTAAGACTCTTGTTATTCAGCTTCTGTGTGTTCAGTGAGCATTGATCTCTGGGATCACTGTACACGTGCATTCGGTGATCTCGACTTCTAAGTCGGGGTCCCCACAGAGCTGGTATCAGAGCCATCCTGACTGTAGGAAGCCTTAGTTAGCATGGGCGTTAGTTAGATGAGACCCTTTTTCAAAAACCTTCTGAACCTCTCTTCTTTTCTAAACCTGAGATTTCATCAGCTTATTAACCCTCCTATTCCACCTTTGTAGATGGCCGCTGTACCCGAAGAGCACCTGACCACTGGGTTTCCCTTGCTTCTCGAGGATAGGCTCCAGGAGTGTCAGTTCCACCGAGCGCCCATCCTCACCTACCTTGAGCATTGGGTTAGCGACACTGAGGTGGAGTACCACGTGGAAGTGATCGTGAAGGCAAACGATACTCCCACAAGTTGGTTCTTCGAGGGACCCCAGATGGCAACACTACCACTCGCTGTCGAGGCAGCTGCACTCAAGGCACTAACCCGTCTCTCCGAGCTTCTTCCGGAGATGGCAGCCAAGATGACAACTCGCTTCTTGCCTTACCGGAAGGAAGGTGAAGATGAAAGCAGCGCACTTGCTCCTCCACTGAAGGAAGGACTCTCGCTTCGGTTCCAGACCTACTTCAGTCTATGTGCCGATAGCTTGGCACAAGACTTGGCCTCGGAATCGATGAAGCTCCGAGAAGAACTTCACAAGACCAAAACACTTCTTCGCCGAGCTCAAGAGAAGACAAATAGGATCAAGAAGGAAGGAGCACCTTCCGAACAGTCCGCAATCGCATACCGAGGCGGAAGGCCCTCCGAAGATGTATCTTTCAAGGATGCAGAACCACCTCGGCGACGCCGGATGACGGCAAGGGAATATCGCAAGCTTTTCCCTGCACCACCGACGAAGCACCGTCGTATCCAACTCCTCCACTCCCCCACACCCTCAAGTGATAAGGGGGCCCAGACAGATGAAGAGAAGGAGGAAGACCCAGAAGAGCCGGAATACGCGACCGAGCATTCCGCCGCTTAGGCATTATTCGCTACTCGGATGTGCCAGTTGTGACCTCTACGGTAGGATAGGTCGTGTAACCCCTATGCGCAGTCGAGTCCTTGTATGGTTCATATGAAACCACCTAGTGTTTGCTTTTGTCGTGTTTGGATGTATGTCGTATTCTTCCTTCGGGAATATGTAAACGACTGCATCACCCGTTTGGATTTTAATGAATGTGTTTTGGCCTTTTGGCCCTTGCATGATTTGATTAGTGTCACACCCACCCCCTTACTAGGCACCCATCTATCTTGCTTTCCCTCTTCCAAGTCATGAGACCTTTTACCGCTCCAACAGGATGCCTGTTGTAACTCGTACTGGTACCTCTACCCAGCAGCCTGAAGCCGGAGCATCCGCTCAGTCAGAGGCCGGTCACGACCAAACCAACGATCAAGCTCCACCACCACCACCTCCTCCAAACATGGACATGGCTCAGATTCTCCAAGCTTTCTGAGAGGAACGCCAAGCCAACACTGCAGCCCTCTAGTTGATTGCTCAAGCTGTCACCAACAACCGCCAGCCGGCGGGGAATGGCAATGGACGTTCCATGTTGGCAGAGTTCAAGAAGCATGCACCGCCAACTTTCATCGAGACTGCTGAACCCCTGGATGCAGACGACTGGGTCTGCACCATTGAGGACTTGCTGGAACTAGTCGGATGCACCGAAGACCGCGAGAAGGTGGCTTATGCAGCCCACTGCCTCGGGGGGACTGCTAGAGCTTGGTGGGATGGATTCAAGGTCATGCATGCTGAACAAGGCATCACTTGGTTAACTTCAAGGCAGAATTCCGCAAAGCCCACATTCCTTCCGGAATCATGGCTATCAAAAAGCGTGAGTTCCGAGCCCTGAAGCAAGGAAGTGGCACTGTCAAGGAGTACATGCAGAAGTTCAGTGTTCTGTCAAGGTATGCCCTTGAAGATGTCAGCACTGATGCTGCAAAAAGGGAGCGCTTCATGGAAGGCCTCAACCAGACTCTGCAGTATTCGCTTGTCGTGTGCGACTGCCCAACCTTCCCTGACCTGGTGAACAAGGCACTTATGCTTGAAGACAAGCGGCGTGCTTTGGAGGACACTCGCAAGCGCAAGATGGTCAGCAAGGGAAGTTCCAGCAACCAGAAGCCTCGTCTGTGGCAGTCAGCCCCGGCCAAGCCAACCTATCAGCAACCAAGAGCTCCTGCACCTCGCATCAACTATCAGCCTCAGCAGTATGCCAACCCAAGGCCAGCTTTCAACCCCAATAACAGTGGTGGCAACAAGATCAATCCAAACCAAGTCACTTGCTTTGGATGTGGTTAGTCTGGACACATCTCAAGGGTGTGCCCCAACAAGAAGCTAGATGCCCCGCGCCCCAATGCGCAGAACCCAGGACAAGGCCGCGGGATGCCACCAAGGAACCCAGCTCCTCGCAACCCGCCTAACCAGGGGAAGGGGCGTGTGAATCACATCACTGCTGAAGAAGCCCAGGAAGACCCGGACGTCATGCTGGGTACGTTCCTTGTCAACTCAGCACCTGCAACTGTCTTATTTGATTCTGGAGCAACGCATTCATTTGTCACTCAAAGATTTGCATTAAAAAGTGGCATGACCCCTACACCCCTGAATAACCCTATGGTGGTACAAACCCCCGGAGCAGAGATGAGAGCCAAGACAGGCTGTAAAGGAGTCAGTATTACCATTAACGGTGTAGACTTCCTAGCAGACCTTATCATCCTAAGATCACAAGGCTTGGATGTGATCTTTGTTGGGGAACATAGTATTTTAAAATTTTCCTACGATCACGCAAGATCTATCTACCAGATGCAAAGCAACGAGAGGGAAGAGTGTGTCTACGTACCCTCGTAGACCGGGAGCGGAAGCGTCAAGTGACGCGGTTGATGTTGTCGAACTTCTTCGCGATCCAACCGATCAAGCACCGAACGTACGGCACCTCCGCGTTCAGCACACGTTCAGCTTGATGATGTCCCACGAGCTCTTGATCCAGTTGAGCTTCATGGGAGAGTTTCGTCAGCACGACGGCGTGGTGACGGATATGATGTGTTCACCGGCGCAGGGCTTCGCCTAAGCTCCGCGACGGTATGACCGAGGTGTGATTCTGTGGAGGGGGGCACCGCACACGGCTAAAACAATTCAACTTGTGTGTCTTTGGGTGCCCCCCTGCCCCCGTATATAAAGGAGCAAGGGAGGGAGGCCGGCCAACTCCTCCTGGTGCGGCTAGGGAAGGAGTCCTACTAGGAATAGGATTGCAATCCTATTCCTAGTAGGATTCACCAAAAGGAAGAAGAGGGAAAGGAATAGGAGAGGTGGCGCCCCCCCCCAATCCTAGTCCAACTAGGAACCCTAGGTGGGGCGCCGGCCAGCCCTATGGGCTGCCTCTCTCTTTCCCTTTAGGCCCACTATGGACCATCCCCTCTCGTAGGGGGTTCCGGTAACCCCCTCCGGCATTCCCGATAAATCCGAAACTTTCCCGGAACACTTCCGGTGTCCGAATATAGTCGTCCAATATATCAATCTTTATGTCTCGGACATTCCGAGACTCCTCGTCATGTCCGTGATCTCATCCGGGACTCCGAACTACCTTCGGTACATCAAAACTCATAAACTCATAATACCGATCGTCATCAAACGTTAAGCGTGCGGACCCTACGGGTTCGAGAACTATGTAGACATGACCGAGACTCATCTCCGGTCAATAACCAATAGCGGAACCTGGATGTTCATATTGGCTCCTACATATTCTACGAAGATCTTTTATCGGTCAGAACCGCATAACAACATACGTTGTTCCTTTTGTCATCGGTATGTTACTTGCCCGAGATTCGATCGTCGGTATCTCTATACCTAGTTCAATCTCGTTACCGGCAAGTCTCTTTACTCGTTCCGTAACTCATCATCTCGTGACTAACTCATTAGTCTTTTGCTTGCAAGGCTTATTGTGATGTGTGTTACCGAGAGGGCCCAGAGATACCTCTCCGACACTCGGAGTGACAAATCCTAATCTTGATCTATGCCAACACCACGAATACTTTCGGAGACACCTGTAGAGCATCTTTATGATCACCCAGTTACGTTGTGACGTTTGATAGCACACAAGGTGTTCCTACGGTATTCGGGAGTTGCATAATCTCATAGTCATAGGAACATGTATAAGTCATGAAGAAAGCAATAGCAGTAAAACTAAACGATCATAGTGCTATGCTAACGGATGGGTCTTGTCCATCACATCATTCTCCTAATGATGTGATCCCGTTGATCAAATGACAACTCATGTCCATGGTTAGGAAACATAACCATCTTTGATCAATGAGCTAGTCTAGTAGAGGCATACTAGGGACATACTGTTTTGTCTATGTATTCACACATGTACTAAGTTTCCGGTTAATACAATTCTAGCATGAATGAAAGACATTTATCATGATATAAGTAAATACAAATAACATCTTTATTATTGCCTCTAGGGCATATTTCCTTCAGTCTCCCACTTGAACTAGAGTCAATAATCTAGATTACAAAGTGATGATCCTCACACCCATGGAGTCCTGGTGCTGATCATGTTTTGCCCGTGGAAGAGGCTTAGTCAACAGGTCTGCAACATTCAGATCCGTATGTATTTTGCAAATCTCTATGTCTCCCTCCTTGACTAGATCGCGGATGGAATTGAAGCGTCTTTTGATGTGCTTTGTTCTCTTGTGAAACTTGGATTCCTTTGCCAAGGCTATGGCTCCAGTGTTGTCACAAAAGATTTTCATTGGACCCGATGCACTAGGTATTACACCTAGATCGGATATGAACTCCTTCATCCAGACTCCTTCGTTCGCTGCTTCCGAAGCAGCTATGTATTCCGCTTCACACGTAGATCCCGCCACGACGCTCTGCTTGGAACTGCACCAACTGACAGCTCCACCGTTCAATAAAAATACATATCCGGTTTGTGACTTTGAGTCATCCAGATCAGTGTCAAAGCTAGAATCGACGAAACCGTTTACGACGAGCTCTTTGTCACCTCCATACACGAGAAACATATCCTTTGTTCTTTTCAGATACTTTAGGATGTTTTTGACCGCTGTCCAGTGATCCATTCCTGGATTACTTTGGTACCTCCCTGCTAGACTTATAGCAAGGCACACATCAGGTCTGGTACACAACATTGCATACATGATAGATCCTATGGTTGAGGCATAGGGAATGACTTTCATTTTCTCTCTATCTTCTGCAATGGTCGGGCATTGAGTCTTACTCAACTTCACACCTTGTAATACAGGCAAGAACCCTTTCTTTGACTGATCCATTTTGAACTTCTTTAAAATCTTATCAAGGTATGTGCTTTGTGAAAGTCCAATTAAGCGTCTTGATCTATCTCTATAGATCTTGATGCCTAATATATAAGCAGCTTCACCGAGGTCTTTCATTGAAAAACTTTTATTCAAGTATCCTTTTATGCTATCCAGAAATTCTATATCATTTCCAATCAACAATATGTCATCTACATATAATATTAGAAATGCTACAGAGCTCCCACTCACTTTCTTGTAAATACAGGCTTCTCCAAAAGTCTGTATAAAACCATATGCTTTGATCACCTCATCAAAGCGTATATTCCAACTCCGAGATGCTTGCACCAGTCCATAGATGGATCGCTGGAGCTTGCATACTTTGTTAGCACCTTTTGGATCGACAAAACCTTCTGGTTGCATCATATACAACTCTTCTTTGAGATATCCATTTAGGAATGCAGTTTTGACATCCATTTGCCAGATTTCATAATCATAAAATGCGGCAATTGCTAACATGATTCGGACAGACTTAAGCATCGCTACAGGTGAGAAAGTCTCATCGTAGTCAACTCCTTGAACTTGTCGAAAACCTTTCGCAACAAGTCGAGCTTTGTAAACAGTAATATTACCGTCTGCGTCGGTCTTCCTTTTGAAGATCCATTTATTTTCGATGGCTTGCCGATCATCGGGCAAGTCAACCAAAGTCCATACTTTGTTCTCATACATGGATCCCATCTCAGATTTCATGGCTTCAAGCCATTTTGCGGAATCTGGGCTCATCATCGCTTCCTCATAGTTCGTAGGTTCATCATGGTCTAGTAACATGATTTCCAGAACTGGGTTGCCGTACCACTCTGGTGCGGAACGTACTCTGGTTGATCTACGACGTTCAGTAGAAACTTGATCCGAAGTTTCATGATCATTATCATTAACTTCCTCACTAATTGGTGTAGGAATCACTGGAACAATTTCCTGTGATGTACTACTTTCCAATCCGGGAGAAGGTACAATTACCTCATCAAGTTCTACTTTCCTCCCACTCACTTCTTTCGAGAGAAACTCTTTTTCTAGAAAGGATCCGTTCTTAGCAACGAATATTTTGCCTTCGGATCTGTGATAGAAGGTGTACCCAATAGTCTCTTTTGGGTATCCTATGAAGACACATTTTTCCGACTTGGGTTCGAGCTTATCAGGTTGAAGTGTTTTCACATAAGCATCGCAGCCCCAAACTTTAAGAAACGACAACTTTGGTTTCTTGCCAAACCATAGTTCATAAGGTGTCGTATCAACGGATTTAGATGGTGCCCTATTTAACGTGAATGCAGCTGTCTCTAAAGCATAACCCCGAAACGATAGTGGTAAATCGGTAAGAGACATCATAGATCGTACCATATCTAATAAAGTACGGTTACGACGTTCGGACACACCATTACGCTGTGGTGTTCCGGGTGGCGTGAGTTGTGAAACTATTCCACATTGTTTCAAATGAAGACCAAACTCGTAACTCAAATATTCTCCTCCACGATCAGATCGTAGAGACTTTATTTTCTTGTTACGATGATTCTCTACTTCACTCTGAAATTCTTTGAACTTTTCAAATGTTTCAGACTTGTGTTTCATTAAGTAGATATACCCATATCTGCTCAAATCATCAGTGAAGGTCAGAAAATAACGATACCCGCCGCGAGCATCAACACTCATTGGTCCACATACATCAGTATGTATGATTTCCAACAAATCTGTTGCTCGCTCCATAGTTCCGGAGAACGGAGTTTTAGTCATCTTGCCCATGAGGCATGGTTCGCAAGCACCAAGTGATTCATAATCAAGTGATTCCAAAAGTCCATCATTATGGAGTTTCTTCATGCGTTTTACACCAATATGACCTAAACGGCAGTGCCACAAATAAGTTGCACTATCATTATTAACCTTGCATCTTTTGGTTTCAATATTATGAATATGTGTATCACTACAATCGAGATCCAATAAGAATAGACCATTCTTCAAGGGTGCATGACCATAAAAGATATTATTCATTAAAATGGAACAACCATTATTCTCTGATTTAAATGAATAACCGTCTCGCAATAAACAAGATCCAGATATAATGTTCATGCTTAACGCTGGCACCAAATAACAATTATTTAGGTCTAAAACTAATCCCGAAGGTAGATGTAGAGGTAGCGTGCCGACGGCGATCACATCGACTTTGGAACCGTTTCCCACGCGCATCGTCACCTCGTCCTTAGCTAATCTTCGTTTAATCCGTAGTCCCTGTTTCGAGTTACAAATATTAGCAACCGAACCGGTATCAAATACCCAGGTACTACTACGAGTATTAGTAAGGTACACATCAATAACATGTATATCACATATACCTTTGTTCACCTTGCCATCCTTCTTATCCGCCAAAAACTTGGGGCAGTTCCGCTTCCAGTGTCTAGTCCCCTTGCAGTAGAAGCACTCAGTTTCAGGCTTGGCTCCAGATTTGGGTTTCTTCGTGGAAGTAGCAACTGACTTGCTATTCTTTTTGAAGTTCCCTTTCTTTCCCTTGCCCTTTTTCTTGAAACTAGTGGTCTTGTTAACCATCAACACTTGATGCTCCTTTTTGATTTCTACCTCCGCAGCTTTGAGCATAGCGAAGAGCTCGGGAATTGTCATTTGCATCCCTTGCATGTTATAGTTCATCACGAAGCCTTTATAGCTTGGTGGCAGTGATTGAAGAACTCTATCAATAACACTATCCTCGTCAACTTTGCAACCAAGTTGAGTCATATGATTGTAGTACCCAGACATTCTGAGCAAGTGTTCACTGATAGAACTATTCTCCTCCATCTTGCAGCTGTAGAACTTATTGGAAATCTCATATTTCTCAATTCGGGCATTTGCTTGAAATATTAACTTCAACTCCTGGAACATCTCATATGGTCCATGACGTTCAAAACGCCGTTGAAGTCTCGGTTCTAAGCCGTAAAGCATGGCACACTGAACTATCGTGTAGTCATCAGACCGCGACTGCCAGACGTTCAAAGCGTCTACATTAGCGGGAGGGGGCTTGTCACCTAGTGGTGCTTCAAGGACATAATTCTTCTGTGCAGCAATGAGGATAATCCTCAGGTTACGGACCCAGTCCGTGTAATTGCTACCATCATCTTTCAACTTAGCTTTCTCTAGGAATGCATTAAAATTCAAAGGAACGGTAGCACGGGCCATTGATCTACAACGACATAGATATGCAAAACTATCAGGACTAAGTTCATGATAAATTAAAGTTCAATTTAATCATATTAATTTAAAGAACTCCCACTTAGATAGACATCCCTCTGGTCATCTAAATGATCACGTGATCCAAATCAACTAAACCATGTCCGATCATCGCGTGAGATGGAGTAGTTTCAATGGTGAACATCTTATGTTGATCATATCTACTATATGATTCACGATCGACCTTTCGGTCTCCAGTGTTCCGAGGCCATATCTGTATATGCTAGGCTCGTCAAGTTTAACCCGAGTATTCTGCGTGTGCAAAACTGGCTTACACCCGTTGTATTTGAACGTAGAGCTTATCACACCCGATCATCACGTGGTGTCTCGGCACGACGAACTTTCGCAACGGTGCATACTCAGGGAGAACACTTATACCTTGAAATTTAGTAAGGGATCATCTTATAATGCTACCATCGATCTAAGCAAAATAAGAAGCATAATAAGATAAACATCACATGCAATCAAAATATGTGACATGATATGGCCATCATCATCTTGTGCTTTTGATCTCTATCTCCAAAGCACCGTCATGATCACCTTCGTCACCGGCGCGACACCTTGATCTCCATCGTAGCATCGTTGTCGTCTCGCCAACTATTGCTTCCTCAACTATCGCTACCGCTTAGTGATAAAGTAAAGCAATTACATGGCGATTGTATTTCATACAATAAAGCGACAACCATATGGCTCCTGCCAGTTGCCGATAACTTTACAAAACATGATCATCTCATACAAAACCGTATAACTCATCATGTCTTGACCATATCACATCACAAAATGCCCTGCAAAAACAAGTTAGACGTCCTCTACTTTGTTGTTGCAAGTTTTACGTGGCTGCTACGGGCTTAGCAAGAACCGTTCTTACCTACGCATACAAAACCACAACGATGTTTCGTCAAGTATGTGCTGTTTTAACCTTCACAAGGACCGGGCGTAGCCACACTTGATTCAGCTAAAGTGAGAGAGACAGACACCCGCCAGTCACCTTTAAGCAACGAGTGCTCGTAACGGTGAAACCAGTCTCGCGTAAGCGTACGCGTAATGTCGGTCCGGGCCGCTTCATCTCACAATACCGCCGAAGCAAAGTATGACATGCTGGTAAGCAGTATGACTAGTATCGCCCACAACTCATTGTGTTCTACTCGTGCATATCATCTACGCATAGACCTGGCTCATGATGCCACTGTTGGGGAACGTAGTATTTTAAAATTTTCCTACGATCACGCAAGATCTATCTACCAGATGCATAACAACGAGAGGGAAGAGTGTGTCTACGTACCCTCGTAGACCGGGAGCGGAAGCGTCAAGTAACGCGGTTGATGTTGTCGAACTTCTTCGCGATCCAACCGATCAAGCACCGAACGTACGGCACCTCCGCGTTCAGCACACGTTCAGCTTGATGACGTCCCACGAGCTCTTGATCCAGTTGAGCTTCACGGGAGAGTTTCGTCAGCACGACGGCGTGGTGACGGATATGATGTGTTCACCGGCGCAGGGCTTCGCCTAAGCTCCGCGACGGTATGACCGAGGTGTGATTCTGTGGAGGGGGCACCGCACACGGCTAAAACAATTCAACTTGTGTGTCTTTGGGTGCCCCCCTGCCCCCGTATATAAAGGAGCAAGGGAGGGAGGCCGGCCAACTCCTCCTGGTGCGGCTAGGGAAGGAGTCCTACTAGGAATAGGATTGCAATCCTATTCCTAGTAGGATTCACCAAAAGGAAGAAGAGGGAAAGGAATAGGAGAGGTGGCGCCCCCCCCAATCCTAGTCCAACTAGGAACCCTAGGTGGGGCGCCGTCCAACCCTATGGGCTGCCTCTCTCTTTCCCTTTAGGCCCACTATGGACCATCCCCTCTCGTAGGGGGTTCCGGTAACCCCCTCCGGCATTCCCGATAAATCTGAAACTTTCCCGGAACACTTCCGTTGTCAGAATATAGTCGTCCAATATATCAATCTTTATGTCTCGGACATTCCGAGACTCCTCGTCATGTCCGTGATCTCATCCGGGACTCCGAACTACCTTCGGTACATCAAAACTCATAAACTCATAATACCGATCGTCATCAAACGTTAAGCGTGCGGACCCTACGGGTTCGAGAACTATGTAGACATGACCGAGACTCATCTCCGGTCAATAACCAATAGCGGAACCTGGATGTTCATATTGGCTCCTACATATTCTACGAAGATCTTTTATCGGTCAGAACCGCATAACAACATATGTTGTTCCTTTTATCATCGGTATGTTACTTGCCCGAGATTCAATCGTCGGTATCTCTATACCTAGTTCAATCTCGTTACCGGCAAGTCTCTTTACTCGTTCCGTAACTCATCATCTCGTGACTAACTCATTAGTCTTTTGCTTGCAAGGCTTATTGTGATGTGTGTTACCGAGAGGGCCCAGAGATACCTCTCCGACACTCGGAGTGACAAATCCTAATCTTGATCTATGCCAACACCACGAATACTTTCGGAGACACCTGTAGAGCATCTTTATGATCACCCAGTTACGTTGTGACGTTTGATAGCACACAAGGTGTTCCTACGGTATTCGGGAGTTGCATAATCTCATAGTCATAGGAACATGTATAAGTCATGAAGAAAGCAATAGCAGTAAAACTAAACGATCATAGTGCTATGCTAACGGATGGGTCTTGTCCATCACATCATTCTCCTAATGATGTGATCCCGTTGATCAAATGACAACTCATGTCCATGGTTAGGAAACATAACCATCTTTGATCAATGAGCTAGTCTAGTAGAGGCATACTAGGGACATACTGTTTTGTCTATGTATTCACACATGTACTAAGTTTCCGGTTAATACAATTCTAGCATGAATGAAAGACATTTATCATGATATAAGGAAATACAAATAACATCTTTATTATTGCCTCTAGGGCATATTTCCTTCAATCTTAGGGATGGATTGGATCAGTAAGCACCAAGGCTTGTTAGACTGTGCCAATCGGACAGTCACTGTGACCAATGACCAAGGAGTCGAAGTCAAGTTTGCTTCCAACTCCTCTTCCGCTCAAGCCGCTCAAGTCAACTGTCTGTCTGAAGTTGGGCTAGAGCAAGTACCGGTGGTATGTGAGTATCCTGATGTCTTTTCGGATGAACTACCGGGAATGCCTCCTGACCGTGACATTGAGTTTATCATCGAGCTCGTGCCCGGAGCAGGACCCATCTATATGAAGCCTTATAGAATGGGGACGGAAGAATTAGCCGAGTTGAAGAAGCAGCTGGAAGAGCAGCTGAGGAAGGGATTTATCCGCCCAAGTGCCTCCCCTTGGGGATCTCATGTTCTATTTGTGGCAAAGAGGGACGGTACCATCCGCTTATGCATTGACTATCGTTCCCTCAATGAAGTTACAATCAAGAACAAATATCCACTTCCCAAGATCGAAGATCTGTTTGATCAGCTCAGCGGAGCCAAGGTGTTCTCCAAGATCGACCTCAGATCTGGGTACTACCAGCTGAAGATCAGACCCCAAGATATTCCGAAGACGGCATTCGTAACCAGATATGGCCTGTACGAGTGCACGGTCATGTCCTTTGGGTTAACCAATGCCCCAGCTTACTTCATGTATCTCATGAATAAAGTCTTCATGGAATATTTGGACAAGTTCGTTGTTGTCTTCATCGATGACATTCTTGTCTTCTCGAAGACGGAGGAAGAGCACGAGCAACATTTGAGGATGGTCCTAGACAAGCTTCGGGGGCACCAACTTTATGCTAAATTCAGCAAGTGTGAGTTCTGGCTGCATAAAGTTGGATTCTTAGGTCATGTCTTGACCGAAGAAGGATTATCAGTTGATCCCGCGAAGATCGAAGCTGTGACCCAATGGCAATCTCCAACGACCGTCAAGGAAGTTAGAAGCTTCCTCGGACTTGCGGGCTATTACCGCAAATTCGTGGAAGGATTCTCTAGCATTGCCCGGCCAATGACTCAGCTCTTCAAGAAGGACAAGAAGTTTGAGTGGACGCCAAAATGCGAAGAAAGCTTCCAAGAACTCAAGAAGAGATTGACCACCGCCCCAGTTCTGGCAATACCCGATATTCACAAGGAGTTCGTGATATATTGTGATGCCTCTCGGACCGGATTGGGAAGCGTTCTGATGCAAGAAGGCCGAGTCATAGCCTACCTCTCAAGGCAGCTACGACCTCATGAGGAGAACTATGCTACTCACGATCTTGAGTTAGCGGCAGTTGTTCATGCCTTGAGGACATGGCGGCATTACCTCCTAGGGAAACGGTGTGAGATTTACACAGACCACAAAAGTCTGAAGTACATTTTCACCCAAAAGGAATTGAACATGAGGTAGCGGAGATGGTTGGAACTCATCAAAGACTATGACCTGAGTGTTCAATATCACCCGGGAAGGCTAACGTGGTGGCCGATGCCTTAAGCAAGAAGGCTTGCTCTTTGAATGCCGTTATTCAAGAAAGGCAGCCAACCTTGTTTAAGGAGTTCGAGAAATTCAGTTTGGAATTGGTCACCCCTGGATTTCTGGATCATTTGGAAGTCAAACTGACCCTGATGGACGAAGTCAAGAAGGCACAAGACGGACACGCAAGCATTGAAGGCATCAAGAAGAAGATGAAGCTAGGCAAGGCCCCAGGATTCTCTGAAGACGAGCACGGGTTGTTTGGTACAAAGGCCGCATCTGCGTATCGAACAAGGTGGAGTTGAAGAACCTGATCCTGCAAGAAGCCCACGACACTCCGTATTCCATCCACCCCGGAGGAACCAAGATGTATCAAGACTTGAAGGCAAGATTCTGGTGGCACGGGATGAAAAGAGAGATTGCAACCTATGTTGCAAAGTGTGATGTGTGCCAAAGGGTCAAGGCTGAATATCAGCGACCCGCGGGACTACTTCAACCACTCAAGGTTCCTGAGTGGAAGTGGGATAAAGTCGGAATGGACTTCATCACTGGAATACCAAGGTCAAATAAAGGACATGACTCTATCTGGGTCATAGTCGACCATTTGACAGAGGTGGCCCATTTCATTCCTGTCAAGACCACTTATGATGGCAACCAGCTGGTAGCTCTCTACATCGACAGAATCGTAAGCCTTCACGGCATTCCCAAGGAGATTGTGTCAGATCGAGGAACCCAGTTCACCTCAAGGTTCTGGAAGAAGTTCCAAGAAGCCTTGGGAACCAAGTTATCTTCCAGCACGGCTTTCCACCCACAGACCGGAGGTCAGACAGAACGAGTAAATCAAATTCTCGAAGACATGCTCCGAGCCTGTGTCTTGACCTATGGAGCCAAGTGGGAAGATTGTCTCCCTTTTGCCGAGTTCTCCTATAACAACAGTTACCAGTCGAGCCTTCAGATGGCACCATTTGAGGTGTTGTACGGACGCAGATGTCGCACACCCCTCAACTGGTCAGAGACTGGAGAAGGACTAGTCTTTGGACCGGATATCCTACGCGCAGCAGAAGAGCAAGTCCAACTAGTCCGAGAACGTTTGAAGGCAGCCAAGTCAAGACAAAAGAGCTATGCTGACACCCACCGTCGGGACATGAGTTTCCATGTCGGGGACCATGTGTACCTGCGGGTAACTCCTCTGAAGGGAACCAAGCGTTTCCACATCAAGGGGAAGCTCGCACCAAGGTTCATTGGACCCTTTGAGATCACTGCACGACGAGGAGAAGTGGCTTACCAATTGGAACTACCACCTGAGCTATCCGATGTGCACAACGTGTTCCATGTGTCACAACTCCGGAAATGTCTCCAAGTTCCGAACAAGCCTAATCTCTACAAGGATGTTGATCACCAAGCCATTGATCTGCAGCCTGATTTGACCTACTGCGAGAAGCCCATTCGCATCCTGGATGAAGCAGAACGACGGACGCGAAGCCGCACCATCAAGTACTTCAAGGTCCAGTGGAGCAACCACACCGAAGCAGAAGCAACCTGGGAACGAGAAGACTATCTTAGATCCGAGTTTCCCGATCTCTTTTAAGACCTAGTTTAGGAATCTCGGGGACGAGATTCTTGTAAGGGGGGTAGGTCTGTCACACCCTGCATTTTGTAACATGTTATTTGCATCAATGAAGCATGAAAATTTGGACCATCAATTTTTTTGGCATTATTTGGCTTTTATTTGGAATTGAGTTTTTCTTCATATGCTTTTCATGTGCTCATTAAAGTCAACTATTGCTTCTTGTAGAATTCATCTCCATACCCAAAACTTCTGCCCAATGATCATTCCAAGTGTTAGATAACAGTATAGTAATTTCTTACAAAATTAATTTGGCCAAATGTATTTTTATAAATTTAGTATTCCTAAAACCCCTGAATTGAGGTTTGCACTGCAAGTGCTTGATTTAGGGTGAGAAAATTATTTCAAAAGGTGTATTTGAGACCTAGTAGTCATAAGACTCCCTGAAACCACGAAAGTATAATTTTAAAAGTTATTTTTATATTTTATTTAAAAGCTTTTTCTTAAGGCCAGAAATGGTCTTTAATAGGGAAAAATTATTTAAGTATTTCAAAAATATTTGCCAAAATTCAGGGAGACTCACAGGACATATATTGTCCATATATAAGAGTTTCAACACTTGGTCATGTTCAAAATAATGGGCTAATCCCTCCAAAACCCTTTCTGGATATTTCAAGCTTTTGAAATATTTACAAAGGAAATATCCTCCAAAAATTCTAGGGAAATTCTATCATGTCATATATGACATATTTGATGATCTTGCCAAGTCCCATGCCTTGGGAAGCAAGAAAACATCCTCAAAACCTTTCATAACCATTCTGTCCATATTTGAAGTTTGAGCAACTTTACATTGCCAAACTTGTCCAAATGCTCTCAAACTTGGTGCACATGCTAGAATGGCCTAATAAGGCATCTAGACCAAATGGCACAAGATTTGGAGTAGAGCAACGTGATCAGAATACCCCAAAACCCTTTCTGTTCAAATGTAAATTTGAACAACTTTACATTACCAACTTTTTACCTGGAGCTTCAAACTTTGTGGGCATGATCAATACCCCAAATGATGAAACTACACCAAGTGGTGCATCAAGGGGAGATGATTAGCTTGACTCAAACAAGATGAAGCCATTTTTGTTGTTTTCTAGGGTTCACCAAAGTTATATTGGCTAGTTTCTTCAAATGAGCCCAAATTTGGTGAAACACCCTATTTTCACATGTCATTCAATCTTGTTAAGTGTCATGGCAAGCGGAGATCATTTGCTTGACCAAAACATGATCAAACACCTTCTGGCTTTTTACTAAAACCCTCTTCTTGATCACTTTTACTATTTACCTTGGCCTCAACTTTTTACCACAGCTTCATCTGGTTACATTTTAACTCCAGTAACTCCCCCATGTCCCCAGCTCCATGATTGAGGGGTAAAAACCCTAGTTCACCTTGCTGGACAGCCATTTTCTACCAAGTCACCAGCTTCTCTTCTCTCTCACAGCATCTCCAGAGCATCCAAAGCCTCACCCGAGATGCTTGCATCACCCTGGACCCCCTAGACACGGTGGACGTGCCGAGAGGGCCAATGGCATGCCATGGCATGCGATAAGGCCGCTCCAGAGCGCGCTACAGTGCACCGCCGCACTGTGGCTTCACCCAATCCAGCGCAGCCGACAGCCTCGAGCTCTCCCCTCACGCATCCCAACGCCCCTCGACGTCCGCAACCTCTACCGGTGCTGTCCCCCTCCTCTCTCTCCCTCCAGTGGCCGCCTTCGCACGCGCACCGGCCGCCCGCAACGTCCACTCGTCGGCCTCACACGCGCGAACGCTCCGGCGCTGCCCCCCGCTCTCCTCTCTCCTCTACTAGGCGTAGGACTCGTCCAACAACGCCACAGACACACTCCCGTCGCCTCCCGTGCACTGTGGCGTCGAGCAGAAGCTCGCCAGCGCACAGGTCCACGGGACCTCGCCGTTCCCCTATAAATAGGACCCCCCCGAGCCCTCTACTCTGCACCAACAGCCTCTCCTCATCCCCAGCAACACTCCAGCACCACTTGTTCCTCCCCGAAGAGCTTCAGTGCTCGGGATCGACCGGAGCTCCGCCGCGTCGGGCAGCCGGCGATCTCGCAGTACGGGCCTCCTCCGCCCCTCCTTTCGCTCGATTTGGAACCACCGCGCCCCACTAATACTTTCCCCTCACTTTTCCCTCTCTGTAGCTGTCGGATTCGGCCGGAGCAGCGACCTCCCGAAGCTCCTTCGCCGTCCCACCTCGCCGCCGGCAAACCAGGCCTCCCCGGCGAGCCGCACCACCACCCCTGCATCCGCGACTCATTGCTGAACCCGTCCCTGCCCTCCGTTGGCTTCGCCGTGGTCGGAATCGACGCCGGTGAGCTCGCCGTCGCCGTGGCCGAGAGGTTGAAGATGACAGGCGGGCCCCGCCTGTCATCCTCACCGCTCCCTCTCTCCCCTCGCTGCCGCTGACCGCTGGGCCCCGCCCGTCAGGTTTAAAACCCTGACGTGCGCGCGCTGGCGCCCGAGCGGCTGGGCTAGATGCCCTGGGCAGTGCACTGTGGCCGCTCTGGCCCAGTGGCACAGGGTCATTTCTTTTTATTCTTTCTGTGATTAATTCAATTAATTTTACAGAAATGAATATTAGTCCAAATGAAATAATTCCAACTCCTAAATTCTTGTAATATTCCAACCTATTTAATGGTGTCACTTTCACACATATCCATGAAACTTTTCTGTTCTGTTCAAATTTAAATTCAAATTTGAACAATAAAACTCCTGTTCTAAAATCCTTAGATTCCATTCTGCAACTCCAAAACTCCAACTAAGAAATTTTCTCCATCTTAGTTTTCCCTCTAGTATTTAACAAAAATAAGTTGACATTTTTATGAGCACTTTGATTTTTCTGTTTTCATTGTGGTCTTATTTTCCCGTTGTTATTTTGCGACGATTAGATCCCGTATTTGACGAAGTTGCTGAAGAAGGAGAAGGAGAAGGATTTTAAGACTTTGAAGACCAAGCCAATCCAGGCAAGCAGCCCTTTGACCATGATACACTTGTTCTTCGGAACCCGTTTGTTTCCGATGCATGATGATAGAGTTACGATGGTGACCTAGATGAACCACCACATGATGCATGCCTTGCTTTTGATCTTGCTATGTGCTAGATGACATGCAAAAAGTTAGTAGTGATGCTTAGTGATGCATGTGTGATATGAACCCTCGTGGTTGAAATCTTTGCATGAACCCATCGGGTGCCCCTAATGCCCGAGGGTGAGGTTGAGTTAGGTCATCACTTGAGGAAGAAGTGATGTGCCGGTAAAATCTTGTGCATGGGTGAAATAATGGATTAGATTTATGTGTGACTACCGTCCCAACCAAACATGTGCAACCACACTACCCCTTATGGGACGGGGCTTTATTGATTACTTAGGTCGATACTAGCATGGTGCCCGCATTACTAGTGACGGGAAGACTTGACGTCTTTCCCGGGACGGGGTCGTGCTTGGAGAGACGACCATGACTGTTTTCACAGGGCACCGGACACATCGTTGGTCCCTTCGGGTACGCGTGACATTAAAATTAGGGCAAGTCCCATGATCTATTGTTTGTACCCGAGGGCTGTGTACCAACGAGCGGACTCTTTGTTAGTGTCGTCTAAGGAAAGATAATGACCGGGTGCTTCCCCCGAGACTTGAGGTACTGCGGGATCATGGGTGACACGAAAGCTTCCCGGATCTTGTTGGTAAAGTGTGCAACCTCTGTAGAGTGTAAAACTATTCGAATAGTCGTGTCCACGGTCATGGACAGTTGGGTGGTGCTACTTAAAACTATGTCCAGAATTTTACTTCATCGGTGATAGTATGTGTGTGATGAGTCAAGGTGGTGACTTGACTCGATAAGTTGATTCATATTCATGTTGATATCGGTAACCTGTTTTCGAGGTTACGTGAACTCGTTGATGCATACACTTGATGGTATAATTTTTACTCTAGCCCATTGATAGATTGCTCATTATTGTTCAAATTGCATTGTTACTTTGAACCACATCATGGGTTGCTTGCGAGTACATTCAAAGTACTCATTGGCTTGCCACTGGTTATTTAATTGGCCAGGCATGGAGGAACAGGTATATGAAGAAGAGTTCTTTGGAGACGAACATGCGAACTAGGACGCTATCCCAGTCAGAATGCCTGTAGGGTTAAGGCAGATGGCATGGGTTCTACCTATCATCGAAGACTTCCGCTATTTGAGATATTTCCTATTCAGCCCTTGAGGCTTTATCTATGTAAGACTTGGCCATAATGGCCTTAATTTGTGTAAGACGGTATGTATGGATGTAAGACTCTTGTTATTCAGCTTCTGTGTGTTCAGTGAGCATTGATCTCTGGGATCACTGTACACGTGCATTCGGTGATCTCGACTTCTAAGTCGGGGTCCCCACACCAACTGACGTTTGAGGAGGGCATAAGACACCTGGGCGCACCGGGCACCCCCTGCTGTGCCCTAGTGGGTTGTTGGGGCTGTGGGCCCCATTTGCATTGATTCCAAGTCTCAAAAATCACATATATTCCAAAATAATTCTCTGTAAAAAATTATCGCGTTTGGAATTCGTTTGATATGGATATTTTGCAAAACAAAAAACATGCAACAAACAGGAACTGGCACTTGGTACTGGATCAGTAAGTGCATGGAACAACAAAAAATTATAGATACGACGGAGACGTATCATTCTCCACTTCACTCTGAAATTCTTTGAACTTTTTAAATGTTCCAGACTTGTGTTTCATGAAGTAGATATACACATACCTACATAAATATTATGTATAGGTGAGAAAATAATGATACCCGTCGCATGTTTCAACACTCATCGGACCACATACATCGGTATGTATTATTTCCAATAAGTCATTAGCTCGCTCCATTGTTCCGGAGAACGGAGTTTTAGTCATCTTGCCCATGAGGCATGGTTCGCAGGTATTAAATGATTCATCATCAAGTGATTCCAAAAGTCCATCAGCATGGAGTTTCTTCATGCGTTTCACACCAATATGACCTAAACGGAAGTGCCACAAGTATGTTGCACTATCATTATCAACTTTGCATCTTTTGGCATCAATATTATGAATACGTGTACCACTACGATTGAGATTCAATAAGAACAGACCATTCCTCAAGGGTGCATGACCATAAAAGATATTACTCATATAAATAGAACAACCATTATTCACTGACTTAAATGAATAACCTTCTCACATTATACAAGATCCAGATATAATGTTCATGCTCAACACTAGCACCAAATAACAATTATTGAGGTCTAAAACTAATCCCAAAGGTAGATGTAGAAGTAGCGTGCCAACGGCGATCACATCGACCTTGGAACCATTCCTGACGCGCATAGTCACCTCGTCCTTAGCCAATCTTCGATTATTCCGCAGCTCCTGTTTCGAGTTACAAATATGAGCAACCGAACCAGTGTCAAATACTAAGGCGCTACTACGAGCACTAGTAAGGAACACATCAATAACATGTATATCAAATATACCTTTGTTCACTTTGCCATCCTTCTTATCCGCCAAATACTTGTGGCAGTTCCGCTTCCAGTGACCACTTCCTTTGCACTAGAAGCACCCAGTTTCAGACTTAGGTCCATCTTTCGGCTTCTTCACGGGAGCGGCAACTTGTTTTTCGTTCTTCTTGAAGTTCCCTTTCTTTACTTTGCTCTTTTTCTTGAAACTAGTGGTCTTGTTAACCATCAACACTTGATCCTCCTTCTTGATTTCTACCTCCGTCGATTTCAGCTTCGCGAAGAGCTCGGGAATTGTTTTCTCCATCCCTTGCATATTATAGTTCATCACGAAGCCTTTGTAGCTTGGTGGCGATGATTGAAGAACTCTGTCAATAACACTCTCAACTGGAAGATCAATTCCCAGCTGAGTCAAGTGGTTATGATACGCAGACATTTTGAGTATGTTTTCCCTGACAGAACTATTCTCTTCCATCTTGCAGCTATAGAACTTGTTGGAGACTTCATATCTCTCAACCCGGGCATTAGCTTGAAATATCAACTTTAGAGCTTGGAACATATCATATGCTCCATGCCATTCAAAACGTCTTTGAAGTCCCTGTTCTAAGCCGTCAAGCATGGCACACTGAACTATAGAGTAGTCATCACTCCGCGTTTGCCAGGCGTTCATAGCGTCTAGATTAGCGGGAGCGGGTGGGTCACCTAGCGGTGCATCAAGGACATAAGTTGTGACGCCCCCGATTTGACCGTACACTAATCATGCACGCAAATGTGTACAATCAAGATCAAGGACTCACGGGAAGATATCACAACACAACTCTAGACACAAATTAAAATAATACAAGCTTTATATTACAAGCCAGGGTCTCGAGGGATCAAATAAATAAGCCCGAATACACAAGAGTGAGTGGAAGCAAAAATATCTGAGTATAGACATAAGTTAAACAAGGTGCCATAAGATGGCTAGCACAAAAGTAGCAATGATCGAAGAGGCAAGGCCTCCTGCCTGGGACCTCCTAAGTCCTAACTACTCCTCGAAGCCTAACTCCACGTAGAAACATCCTCGGGATCCTCTGGCTCCTGGACTCCAACATCTGGTTGCATCAATCGAGAAGAAGAGAAAAGGGGGGAAAGGGGGAGCAAAGCAACCGTGGGTACTCATCCAAAGTACTTGCAAGCAAGGATCTACACTACATATGCATTGGTATATGTATAAAGGGGTAGTATATGTGGACTATACTACAGAATGCCGGAATAAGAGGGGGATAGCTAATCCTATCGAAGACTACGCTTCTGGCAGCCTCCATCTTGCAGCAGTAGAAGAGAGTAGTTAGAAAGTAACAAGTATCCTCGCTTCTCGCAGCCTCCGTCTTGCAGCGGTAGAATAGAGTAGATGGTAAGTTCACCAAGTAACATCGTATAGCATAATCCTACCCGGCGATCCTCCCCTCGTTGCCCTGTGGGAAAGCAATCACCGGGTTGTATCTGGCACTTGAAAGGGTGTGTTTTATTAAGTATCCGGTTCTAGTTGTCATGATGTCGGAGTATGATGTCTACTATGCAACCTTCTTCTTGTAGACGTTGTTGGGCCTCCAAGAGCAGAGGTTTGTAGGGCAGTAGCAAATTTCCCTCAAGTGGATGACCTAAGGTTTATCAATCCGTGGGAGGCATAGGATGAAGATGGTCTCTCTCAAACAACCCTGCAACCAAATAACAAAGAGTCTCTTGTGTCCCCAACACACCCAATACAATGGTAAATTGCATAGGTGCACAAGTTCGGCGAAGAGATGGTGATACAAGTGCAATATGGATGGTAGATATAGGTTTTTGTAATATGAAAATATAAAAACAGCAAGGAAACTAATGATGAAAGTGAGCACAAACGGTATTGCAATGCTTTGAAACAAGGCCTAGGGTTCATACTTTCACTAGTGCAAGTTTCTGAACAATAATAACATAACTAGATCATATAACTATCCCTCAACATGCAACAAAGAGTCACTCCAAAATCACTAATAGCGGAGAACAAACGAAGAGATTATTGTAGGGTATGAAACCACCTCAAAGTTATTCTTTCTGATCGATCTATTCAAGAGTCCGTAGTAAAATAACAAGAAGCTATTCTTTCCGTTCGATCTATCCGAGAGTTTGTACTAGTATAACACCTTAAGAGACATATCAACCAAAACCCTAATGTCACCTAGATACTCCATTGTCACCTCAAGTATCCGTGGGCATGATTATACGATATGCATCACACAATCTCAGATTCATCTATTCAACCAACACAAAGAACTTCAAAGAGTGCCCCAAATTTTCTACCGGAGAGTCAAGACGAAAACGTATGTGTCAGGACCCCGATCCTAAGTCACACAGATCTAGCCTGTAACACACCATATCACTTTGCGGCCTCATGCACGGTATCCCCACGGGTGCCACCTTACCTGGCCCGGGACCGTTTGCGCATTTTGGCACACGTATATGATAGTGCTGCTAGCATCCATATGACAGAGAACCCGGGCTGACATGACCAGTTATAAACCAAAAGTTGCACTAAATTACAGAGACAGGCATACATGACCCAGCAACGAACGTGTCGTTCATCAACGTATGAACCCAAGTCGTAGCAAGCTACAAGGACTTAAAGGAACAACGCGTGACATTTCCCCTAAGGGACAGACACAGGAACGAAGAAGGACACATGCTGGCCAGCCTAAGTGTTCCGGAGCAGTAGCAAGCTACCAAGGCTCAGTGGAAGCACTAGGAGACATTTCCCTGTAAGGTAGGCTACCAAAGGTAAACAACTAGGTGCCGGATCCCACACATAGCAATACACATTACGCGTACGCATAACATGCAAGTATGTGCTGTACAACAAGGCATCACAACATAACTCAACAACTCATATAAATAAAGGCCCAGAAGAGCCATCATAGCATTTATTACAAACAGAGTTCACATGACCCAACACACAGAGCATACAGGCAACGGAAGCATAACATGTCTGAGTACAGACAACTACAAATGAAGAAGGCTGAAAGCCTGACTATCTACAAGATCCTACAAGGGTACAAGATCGTAGCTGAGGTAACAAGCTAAACATCGAAGTCCACGCGGAACCACTAGCGAGACTGAAGTCTCTCTGCAAAAACATAAATTAAGCAAACGTGAGTACAAAGGTACTCAGCAAGACTTACATCAGAACTAACTACATATGCATCGGTATCAGCAAAGGGGTGGTGGAGTTTGACCGCAGCAAGCCAGCTTTGACTCAGTGGCTATCCTAAACTACGACTGCAAGTAACTCTTTTGAGGTGGCGCACACGAGTCCACATATTCACCAATCAATACACCACTATGGATCCGCTCTCGTCTCCCTACGAGAAGGCCATCCATAGCACTCACACTTATCTTGCGAGTTTTAGAGTATCCACTTTCACTTGTCTATGAACTGTAATAGGCAACCCAGAAGTCCATTTCCGCGGACACGGCTATTCGAATAGATTATATATAACCCTGCAGGGGTGTACTTCTTCACACACGCTCTCGCCACTTACCGCCATGTACACGTCATGTATCTCGGCAACCTTCAAGCGGAAGCCTGGCGAGGGTGTCGGCCACGACCTGACTAACCACACAAGTCTCTCGTCCAGGTTTATCGCCTATTTGGGTTCCATCCGTGGGGAGATCCGGCCGGGGTGTCGCTCACGGCCCCAAACGATGTGTACAGGGTTCCCGCATCACCAAACGGGCGATCGGTACACCGTGTCACGTACCTGCCGCGTCACAGCCCACCCCGAGGGTCAGCGTTGCGCACGACCTCCAGTAAACTACAAACACCAGAAACTAGTTGCAACTCCTGGACAGAGATCATGTTGATTAATAAGTCGAGAGAGTCAATTAAGGATCCCAATGTGTGGTAGTAGCTGTTTCATGGACCAACCAACACAGAACTCAGTTCCTGAGGACGGCTGCAATGAGACAACCCACCATGTATTCCTACATGGCCTCTCATCGCTACCTTTACCAAATCATGTTCACACACTTAGCTCACACACCTTAGGACATGTTCATCACCATTCCAATTCATCCCCGATGAATCAGACCTGACACAACTCTAAGCAATAGCAGGCATAACCAGAAAGCATGAATGAGTAGGCACAACATGGCTCAAACAACTCCTACTCATACTAGTGGGTTTCAACTATTTACTGTGGCAATGACAGGTCATGCAGTGGAAAGGGGTTCAACTACCGCAGCAGGTAACAGTTGAAGCGTTGTTGTCCTAATGCATTAAAAGAGAGCAAGAGCGAGAGAGTGGGATTGTATCGAAATGCTCAATGGGGTTTTGCTTGCCTGGCACTTCTGAAGATAACATTGGGTCTTCATCGGTGTCATCAAACTCATCGTCGGAACATCGTCTACTGAGAGGGGACAAACACCGGCAACAGAGAAAGAACACAATCAATGCAATGCGACAATATGATGCATGATCATGACATGGCAATATTCTGTTGATTGAGCTAATGCAACTAGCAACCATATTAAATGAAGTTGGTTTGAACCAAGGATTCAAATTCAAACTCCATATGTGATTATTTAATTGTCATTTAATTGATTTGACCTGATCAGCAGGTTTAACTTGCTCAAACATGCATGAAAATGCCATAAACAGATTCCTTGGATTTTTCTGATCAATTTTCATATATAAATTATTTTCATCTGAGCTACGGTTGATTTTATATGATTTTTAGAAGTTTTGGCTATTTTCTAAAATAAATAAATCATTTCTGATTTATTTAAAATTCCAGAAAACACTTATCACTGTTCAAGAATTCACCCGATTAATCAGTTAACAGGCCAGTTAATCGCTACTCATAGCATGCCCGAATCGAATAACGCCTATTCGCCACGTTAACTTGTCAGGCCGACTAATTGGCTAGTTAGACCGATTAATCAGTTGTTAGGCCGATTAATCCTTGTTAGCCCATGAACGGGTGGGCAAACAAAGCCCATATTTTGGACTGTAACCCCTTCCAGCCCCATCCTGCTCCTTAATAGCTATGATTAATAAATTCGCTTCCTCTCTCTGCTTTTCATATGTGTACGCCAGCATGTTTTGCTATACTACATAGCTAGGAGCGTGAGAGTATGGTATAATACATAAAAAATATAGGTATATGTTGGCAAGTTCCTATTCAATCTGCCGATTAAAGATCGACCGATTAATCCAGTTAATAGGCCGATTCACCGATTAATCGCTACTCCTAAACCGACCGAGCAGCTACCAGTTAACGATTTCTTGAACATTGACACTTATTGCGTCAGCACTAGGTCATGCTGACATCAGCAAGTCAACAGAGGCTGGTTTAGTCAAACCTGACCAGTGGGGCCCACTGGTCAGTGACACTACTAGCTAACCCTATTAATTAGTGCTAATTTAATCCTAACTAAAGTGTCAGGGGGGAAGTGGCCCACATGTCAGTCTCTTAGGGCCTAATTGAGTTTAGTTTTAAACTAAACTAATTTAACAAGGGTTGGCCCCACGTGTCAGTGACTCATAGAGCTAAGCATAGAGATTAGTACTTAATTAAATCCTAAACTAAAACTAATTAACGGTCGGCCCCACATGTCATGGACACGGGGGGGGTCCAGCCGGGGTCAAACGTGGTCAAAACCACCGGCGGCTCGACGCCGGCGAGGCCAAACGCGGCGGCGGTGCTCGGAAATCGCCCTCCGGCGACCAAATGAACGGCGGAGGGGCTCCTCGTGGAGCTGGTGAACTGGCGCATCCAGCAGGGCATGCAAGAGGAGCTGGGGTGGCCGGAATCATCGGCGGCGACCTCAACCGCGGCGGCCGGAATCGGGCCTCGGTGTTTTCGGTGATACGGGGCACGGGGAGGTGAGCTAAGGGGCTCTACGGGCTCCTAGGAGCGTGCTGAGCACGACGGAAGGCTCGGACGCGAGCTATGCTAGCTCTGTCCACGGCGGCACCATGTTAGGCGGCGAGGAGCTCCGGTCACGGCGGAAACCATGCTACGGCAAGGGGACAAGCAAAAAGGAGAGAGAGGAAACGCGGTGGAGCTCACAGCAGGGTCGACGGGGGTCTCAGGAGGCTCGGGGAGGCGCCAGCCATCGCGAATTCGACGGCGAGGTCGTCGGCGGCCGGAGGTTGAAGAAGACGAAGACGGCGGCATTTCGGGGCTTCCGGCGTCGGGCGGCTCGACGAGGAGGAAGAGAGGGACGAGGCGAAGCTCGTGGGCATGCTAGAAGGGCGTGGCGGCAGCGGTGGCTATGCGTGCGGCGAACGGCGGTGACGGCCGTGTTCGGTGGGGGGGAAACGAAGGAGGGGGGAGCGTTCTGGGGAGAGAGGGAGAGGTGCATGGGGTCCAAGTGGTGCGTGGCGTCCGTGGAGGCCTCCAGAGGGGGTCGAGACGCAGGCAGGCAGCCTGGAGGTGGCCGGCGTGTGGCCACGTGCGGCGAGGTTCTGTAACCTTCTGTCACCAAATCGGTGTCACCGAGATGATGAAGTCGGTCCCACCGAAACTGGCATGCTCTTGTCATTGCACGAATCGGACTAACCGAGATTGTATATTCGGTCCCACCGAAAACCCCAACGTTCACATTATTTGAACTATCGGTCTCACCGAGTTGTCCATTTCGGTCCCACCGAGATTGCTCAAATGGGTGTAACGGTTGGATTTTGTGTGGAGGCTATTTATACCCCTCCACCCCCTCTTCATTCGTGGAGAGAGAGCCATCAGAAAGAACTACCACTCCTACCTTACATTTCTGAGAAGAGAACTACCTACCCTTGTGTTGAGATCAAGTTGCTCCACTCCCACCATATGAAGCTTGATCTCTAGCCTTCCCAAGTTGCTTTCCACTCAATCCTTTCTTCCACCACAGCCAGATCAGTGAGGAGAGTTGAGTGTTGGGGAGATTATCATTTGAAGCACAAGAGCAAGGAGTTCATCATCATCTACAACATCTATTACCTTTTGGAGGGTGGTGCCTCCTAGATTGGTTAGGTGTCGCTTGGGAGCCTCCGTCGTCGAGATGTGGAGTTGAACCAAGAAGTTTGTAAGGGCGAGGAGATCGCCTACTTCGCGAAGATCTACCCCGAGTAAGGCTAGCCCTCCGTGGGCGTAGGCCATGATGGAATAGACAAGGTTGCTTCTTCGTGGACCCTTCGTGGGTGGAGCCCTCCGTGGACTCGCGCAGCCGTTACCCTCCGTGGGTTGAAGTCTCCATCAACGTGGATGTACGATAGCACCACCTATCGGAACCACGGGAAAAATCATTGCGTCTCCAAATTGCGTTTGATCTTCTCCACTTCTCTTTACTACTCGTGCAATTTACTTTCCGCTGCCAATACTCTAGAATTGCATGTGTAGTGTGCTACTTGACTTGTGTGTTATGCAAAATCTGCCAAAATCTGTCCTTGATAAAAGACAGAATTTTTATCTTGTCGAGTAGTCTAATCACCCCCCCTCTAGACACTCTCACCTTCTTCGATCCCTCAATTGGTATCAGAGCCTTGGTCTCCATTGCTTTGGTTTACACACCATTGGAGGAAGATGGATGTGTCTACGTTTGGGAGTGTTAGCCATAGAGTGCCTATTCTTAATGGAGTGTCCTATAACTCGTGGAGGATTGAAATGCTTAGTATCTTTAAGACGTACAATTTGCTCAAATATGTTGAGACCCCCTATGAGCCTCCATTCGACCCCTTGCACCCTACCATGGATGAAGAGCTTGATTTGCTTCGTAACCTTAGGACTATAAATCTTATCATTAGAGGGTTACCCGATAACCTGCTTGAGCTCGTTACAAACTTTGAGTGCGCCTATGCTATGTGGAAGTTCTTGGAAGAACTTTATCCGGACTACTCTTTGAGAGGTCTTGATGAAATTCTATACAAGACTATTGAATTTGATATGATGCGCCCCAATGATCCCAACTTTGATAAATGCTTCTTTGAGCTTCGTGATCTTATGAAAAAGAAGGGTGATCCCGGTCTTATCAATGTTTTAATTAGAAATGCTCTTGTATTGCATTCCGAAGATTATTGTCACATTGACAAAACTAATGCAAGTAGTTATCAAATTGACCTAGGTGTTGATGATGAACAATCTATGGGTCAATATGATGATGAGCATGAGCATGATGATGATTACTCCGATTCGGACACCGAGCTAGACAAGATCGTGAAGAGTCTCAATCTTATGGCAAATCTGAGAGACTACATGTCCGGCGGAAAAGAGTGGGTTCTTGATAGTGGATGCACCGACCACATGACCGGAGACAAAGACATGTTTCGAGAGCTTGCAAAGAACGATGATCCACGCAAGTATGTGACTTTTGGAGACAACTCCAAGGGTAAGGTACTTGGCCTTGGTAAGGTGGCCATATCTCATGATAGCTCTATTCAAAATGTCATGCTTGTAGAATCTCTTGGATACAATTTACTTTCCGTGTCTAGATTAGCTGACTTTGGATTCAATGTGCTATTCACCGAAGTAGATTGCCAAGTCTTTCATCGTGACAATCATAACATGGCATTTACCGGTATCCGTAGAGGTGATCTATATATTGTTGATTTCACTAAGAAAGCCCAACCTAGAGCTTGCTTCATTGCTAAATCCTCTAAAGGTTGGTTATGGCATAGAAGGCTTGGACATGTTGGTATGCGTAATCTAGACAAGCTGATCAAAGGTGATCATATTCTTGGCATTAAAGATGTTTTCTTTGACAAAGATAGACTTTGTAGTGCTTGTCAAGCAGGAAAACAAGTAGGTGGAAGTCATCCCGTGAAGAACATCATGACCACAAGGAGACCGCTTGAGCTTCTTCATATGGACCTCTTCGGTCCCAATGCTTACAAAAGCCTTGGTGGTAACTCCTTTGGTCTAGTTATAGTTGATGATTATTCTAGATTTACGTGGGTATTTTTTCTTGATGACAAATCGCAGGTTCAGAGAATCTTCAAAACCTTTGCCAAAAAGGTCCAAAATCAATTTGAGGTGAAGATCAAGAAAGTTCGGAGTGACAATGGAACGGAGGTCAAGAACGCCAATATAGACTCTTTTCTCGATGAGGAAGGGATTCTACATGAGTTCTCGGCTACGTACACTCCTCAACAAAATGGAGTTGTTGAGAGGAAGAACCAAACGCTCATAGAGATGGCAAGAACGATGCTTGATGAATACAAGACACCGAAGCATTTTTGGGGGGAAGCGGTCGAGACAGCTTGTCATGCTATCAACAGGCTTTATCTTCATAAGCTCCTCGGCAAGACATCATACGAGCTCCTCACCGGTAACAAACCCCAAGTGGGATACTTTCGTGTTTTTGGTTCGAAATGCTATATCCTTGATAAGCATCGTCGGTCTAAATTTGCTCCGAAATCTCATGAAGGCTTTTTTCTTGGTTATGGATCAAACTCCCACACCTACCGTGTCTACAATAATTTCACCTGAAAGGTTGAAGAGACGGTAGACGTGAAGTTTGATGAATCTAATGGCTCGCAAGTAGAGCAAATGCCTATTGATGTAGGAGACAAGGACCCATTGGAATCTATCCAAGATTTGTCTATTGGAAAGATCCGTCCCATGGAAGTGAAGGAGAGTACCTCATCTACATATGTGGAGCCCCCTACCTCACGGCGAGATGAACCTCAAGGCAACATGGAGGCCTCCACAAGTGGAACTCACCAAGATGAGGAAGTGCAACAAGAAGATCCACCACAACCTCCTTCTCCACCGCCTCAAGACAACACCAACAACAATGAAGAAGAAGAGGAAGATGAAGATGATGAGGAAGCTCAGCCACAACCTCAACAAAAGCTATCCCGAGTCCGAGCAAGAGTCAAGAAAAATCATCCCGTGGAACAAATGATGAACGACATCAACTCCGGGAGAATTACTCGCTCTAAAACTCGCTTAGCTAACTTTTGTGAGCATTACTCATTTATCTCTAGTATTGAACCTATGAAGGTAGAAGAAGCACTTGAAGACCCGGATTGGGTGAACGCTATGCACGAAGAACTACACAACTTTGAGAGGAACAAGGTATGGACTTTGGTAGAGAAGCCCAAGGATGATCAAAACGTCATTGGAACCAAATGGGTGTTTCGGAACAAGCAAGATGAAAATGGACAAGTCATCCGCAACAAGGCTCGTCTCGTAGCTCAAGGTTACACACAAGTCGAAGGTATGGACTATGGTGAGACCTATGCCCCCGTTGCTAGACTTGAGTCCATTCGCATTCTTCTTGCTTATGCCAATCACCATGATATTACTCTCTATCAAATGGATATCAAAAGTGCTTTCCTAAATGGTGAAATTGAGAAGGAAGTATTTGTGAAACAACCTCCCGGATTTGTGAATCCCAAAAAGCCTAATCATGTTTACAAGTTGCACAAAGCTCTTTATGGCCTTAAACAAGCTCCTAGAGCTTGGTACAAATGCTTGGCTAGCTTTCTTCTTGAAAAAGGCTTTGAGATTGGAAAGATAGACTCAACGCTGTTCACGAAAAGGGTTAATGGTGAACTATTTGTGTGCCAAATATATGTTGATGATATTATCTTTGGTTCAACTAACCCTCATTTTAGCAAGAAGTTTGGACAGCTCATGTCGGAGAAGTATGAGATGTCCATGATGAGTGAACTCAAATTCTTCCTTGGGTTGCAAATCAAGCAATCTAAGGAGGGTACCTTTGTCTCACAAACAAAGTACACCAAGGATCTCTTCAAGAAGTTCAACATGCAAGAAAGCAAAGGTATGAGAACCCCCATGCCTACAAGTGGACATAATGACTTGACAAAAGATGGAGAACCCGTTGATCAAAGGGTTTACCGATCTATGATTGGTTCTCTACTATATCTTTGTGCTTCTCGTCCTGACATAATGTTGAGTGTATGCATGTGTGCTCGATATCAAGCAGCCCCTAAAGAATGTCATCATAAAGCTGTTAAAAGGATTGTGAGATATTTGATATACACACCAAACTTTGGCATTTGGTATCCTAAGAGGGCCTCTTTCGACCTTGTTGGCTATTCCAACTCGGACTATGCCGGTGACAAGGTTGATAGAAAGTCAACTTCGGGTACGTGTCAATTCCTTGGTCGATCCCTTGTATCTTGGTCCTCCAAGAAACAAAATTCGGTATCATTATCCACTGCCGAAGCGGAATATATTGCTGCTGGTTCGTGTTGTGCTCAATTGCTATGGATGACACAAACGCTTAAGGATTATGGGATACATGTGAGACATGTTCCCTTGCTTTGTGACAATGAGAGTGTGATTAAAATTGGACACAATCCCGTGCAACACTCTCGAACGAAGCATATTGAAGTTCGTCACCATTTCATTCGTGATCATATTGCCAAGGGTGACATCAATCTTAAGCATGTTCGTACTGACAAACAACTCGCTGATATCTTTACAAAACCTCTTGATGAGAAGGTGTTTTGTCGCTTAAGGAGTGAGTTGAACATCATTGATGCTTCAAACTTGGAGTGAGAACTCCATTGATGCATGCAAGGCATGAGCCCACTTGACTAATCCTTGATATTTCTCTTATGATGGTGATCATATGTCTTGGACACATTTGCCTCCTTGTATTGCATCTAACTCCTTGCAGGTACTTGGACGATCTACATTCCACAAGATTACCACACACTCAAATCATGAGTAATCTTGTCATTGACCAAGTATCTAGCCCTTTGGGATGTTGAGCTCAAGGAACAAAATTCCACATATCCTTTTTGACATCTTATACATCTAGTATTTCACTCTTGTCATCTTGGATATCCTTGAGTATTTCCTTGCTTGTCTAACCCATGTAGGAAGATGAACTACACAAGTGGAAATGGCGCTCCAACTTCACATTCAATGAGCACCTACATCAAGTTTACCTACATGAGCAAAGCAACAACAAGCCCAAGGTATGTTCTTCACATCTTTAAGGAAGCTTTACTCAAAGTCATGAGTACAAGCAGCTTCATAAGATGTGATCACATCGAATGCTTAATCGAAAAATGGCAACCCCATTTTGAGCTTAAATGATGAGTATGACCTATGATCAAATGTCCTCATTTGACTCCTAAGTCAATATACTCAAACATAGGTGACCTTGTCGCCGACCTTTATCTAGATGAAGTACATATGTTTTGGAGTCTTTCTATTTTCTCTTATGTTCTCTCATTGAGTTTTCATTAAAAAAAACTTCATCTAGGAATCTTTTTCATTTCTATTCTTCTGTCTTTGTGAATATCCTTCTGGCTCTGATAAATTCCTCGAAAATCTTTCACAAATTCATTGCAAATCCTTTGAAACATTCCTCGCAAAGTGAGCTGAATTATTTCTGTATTTCCTTGGAATTAAACTCGGCATCACCGATTTAAATATTTCGGTCTAACCGAAAAGGATCTACCCTAAGTCCCTGACCTTCGGACCCACCGATCCATCTTAATTCGGTGTCACCGATTTATTTCTTCTAGGATATCATCTTCTGCAGCTCCACTCAATGATTCTCTATGCATGTTCCTTTTTGCCCTGTTGTGATTCTTAAGGATCCCACTCTTTTCTTTCCATCTTCCCTGACCTTCCTAGTTTGCTGTCCTTTTCGGCACTTGATGTCAAAGGGGGAGAAGACTTAGGGGGAGAAGAGAAGATTTAGGGGGAGAATAAGAGCAATCTTACCTTAAGGGGGAGAGAATCACATCAAAGCTTTGCCGTGTTTTTCCTTATAAGAGAATTTCTTGCCGTGCTTCACATTGGACATTACAATTGGCGTCATTCTCATTTGGCATCATTCTCTTGATTTTGCTCTTTCCATCAAACCCCTTGATCTGAGAGAACTCAAAGGGAGAGGAATCCTCACAATTGATATCTTATGGAAAGCAAAATCTCTCAGAGTTCATTGAAAATCTTTTAGTTTCGGAGACATGTTTGCTGATTCAAGCTTGTGCTCAATATGAGACACTCTTTATACATGTCATCCCCGGCTTGGTACTCTTGATGTTCTTGCAGTTGGTTGAAGAAATACTCTTGTGTTATCTAACCTTGTTTTCCCAAGTTTATCTCTTCAGGTACAATGCCAAGGAACCTCAAGGTAAGTATATGCACTTTGCAGAATGTGCATGATGGTGACTTGCTTGTGAATACTTGTTTGCAAGAAATCGCCATGCACATATGCATTATCACTCACTTCTTTTCATCTGCTCTGATGCATATAGCCAAGCTGCATGTAGAACATCTTGCTTATCTCTCTTGTGTGCTTGTGGTAGTCCAAAACCATAATTTATGAAAATCTTGCACACTTGTAGGGGGAGCCTGTGTACTACATGTTTGTCAAAGCTTTCGTGATAATTCTGTCTTTCTTTCAATAAGCTTTGATGTCTTGTTGAGTGTGTTGCCATCAATTACCAAAAAGGGGGAGATTGAAAGCACATTTGCTCCCCGGGTGGTTTTGGTAATTAATGACAACATACTTTGTGGTTGGACTAATGCTTTTATCAAGTATGTTTCAGGAAATTCAATCACATTGGCTTGGCAAAAGGACTAAAGAAGTGGACCCCTCAAAATGCTAAGGCAAGCATTGGCAAAAGCTCAAGACTCCATTTTTGGTTTAGTGATCCAAGATCACATTGAGTCCATAGGAAAAGCCAATACTATTAAAAGGGGATGAGGTTATGATGATGATCTGGTTGCTCAAGTGCTTAGTGATATATCTCCTAGGCTATCAGCAACTTTCACTGCCATATACACTCATAAGTAATCTCGGTCCCACCGATATTCCAAACTCAGTCACACCGAGATGAACCACCTCAGCCATAAGCCAAACCCTAGTAAACTCGGATTTTCCGATTCTGAACTCGGTCTCACCGAAACATGAGTTGCCAAGGTTCTGTAACCTTCTGTCATCAAATCGGTGTCACCGAGATGATGAAGTCGGTCCCACCGAAACTGGCATGCTCTTGTCATTGCACGAATCGGACTAACCGAGATTGTATATTCGGTCCCACCGAAAACCCCAACGTTCACATTATTTGAACTATCGGTCTCACCGAGTTGTCCATTTCGGTCCCACCGAGATTGCTCAAATGTGTGTAACGGTTGGATTTTGTGTGGAGGCTATTTATACCCCTCCACCCCCTCTTCATTCGTGGAGAGAGAGCCATCAGAAAGAACTACCACTCCTACCTTACATTTCTGAGAAGAGAACTACCTACCCTTGTGTTGAGATCAAGTTGCTCCACTCCCACCATATGAAGCTTGGTCTCTAGCCTTCCCAAGTTGCTTTCCACTCAATCCTTTCTTCCACCACAGCCAAATTAGTGAGGAGAGTTGAGTGTTGGGGAGATTATCATTTGAAGCACAAGAGCAAGGAGTTCATCATCATCTACAACATCTATTACCTTTTGGAGGGTGGTGCCTCCTAGATTGGTTAGGTGTCGCTTGGGAGCCTCCGTCGTCGAGATGTGGAGTTGAACCAAGAAGTTTGTAAGGGCAAGGAGATCGCCTACTTCGTGAAGATCTACCCCGAGTAAGGCTAGCCCTCCGTGGGCGTAGGCCATGATGGAATAGACAAGGTTGCTTCTTCGTGGACCCTTCGTGGGTGGAGCCCTCCGTGGACTCGCGCAGCCGTTACCCTCCGTGGGTTGAAGTCTCCATCAACGTGGATGTACGATAGCACCACCTATCGGAACCACGGGAAAAATCATTGCGTCTCCAAATTGCGTTTGATCTTCTCCACTTCTCTTTACTACTCGTGCAATTTACTTTCCGCTGCCAATACTCTAGAATTGCATGTGTAGTGTGCTACTTGACTTGTGTGTTATGCAAAATCTGCCAAAATCTGTCCTTGATAAAAGACAGAATTTTTATCTTGTCGAGTAGTCTAATCACCCCCCCTCTAGACACTCTCACCTTCTTCGATCCCTCAAATGGACTAACCGATGCTTCCAGAGACCACCTGGATAGTTGTGCTGGTTGTGTTTTCAGGGAAAGAACAGTGGAACAAGCTGAATTACTATTGAATAATATGCTAGCCAATGAAAATAATTGGACACTTCCTGAACCAGCCCCTAAGCCAACTCCGAAGAAAAGAGGTGTTCTATTTCTTAGTCCTGAAGATATGCAAGAGGCAAAGAAATCTATGAAAGAAAAAGGTATTAAAGCTGAAGATGTTAAGAATTTACCGCCTATTGAAGAAATACATGGTCTTGATAACCCAACACAGGTAGTAAAGGTAAATTCTCTTAAATAGATTTGATGAAGGTGATATTCCTCATTATAAGTCTGCTAGCCAATGCTTAAATGAGTTTTACAATTTCATTGTGAAACAAGAAAACTTCAATGCTTATGTTGGTAGACAATTACAACACAATGCTCATATGATTGAACGCTTGAGTGATTATCTGTCTAGTGCTAAAGATGAACTGAAACTTATTAGTATACATGCTTCCATGGTCACCACTCAAGTAGAACAAGTACTTAAGGCTCAGAATGATTTGCTCAATGAGTTAAATAGTAAGAATAATGATAATGCCATTAGAGTTGTGACTAGAGGTGGTAGAATGACTCAGGAACCTCTGTATCCTGAAGGCCACCCTAAGAGAATTGAGCAAGATTCTCAGTTAGCTAATTTAGATGCACCTAGTTCTTCTAAGAAGAAGAAAAAGAAAAATGATAGGACTTTGCATGCTCCTAATGAACCTGTAGCTCACCCACCTGAGAATCCCAATGATATATCTGTTTCTGATGCTGAGACACAATCTGGTAATGAACATGAACCTAGTGATAATATTAATGATGATGTTCATCTCGATGCTCAACCTAGCAACGATAATGATGTAGATATTGAACCTGCTGTTGATCTTGATAACCCATAATCAAAGAATCAACGTCATGATAAGAGAGACTTTGTTGCTAGGAAGCACGGTAGGGAAAGAGAACCATGGGTTCAGAAACCCATGCCTTTTCCTCCGAAACCATCCAAGAAAAAGGATGATGAAGATTTTGAGTGCTTCGCTGAAATGATTAGACCTATCTTTTTGCTTATGCATTTGACTGATGTGCTTAAAACAAATCCTTATGCCAAGTATATGAAAGATATTATTACCAACAAAAGAAAGATACCTGAAGTAGAAATCTCCACCATGCTTGCTAATTACACTTTTGAGGGTGGAATGCCTAAGAAATTAGGAGATCCAGGAGTACCTACTATACCTTGCTCCATTAAGAGAAACTATGCTAGAACGGCTTTGTGTGATCTTGAAGCCGGTGTTAGTGTTATGCCTCTCTCTTTATATCGTAGACTTGACTTGAGTAAGTTGACACCTACTAAAATATCCTTGCAAATGGCTGATAAATCAACTGCTATACATGTCGGTATCTATGAGGATGTGCCCGTTGTAGTTGCAAATGTTACTATTCTAACGGAATTTGTTATACTTGATATTCCCGAGGATGATAGTATGTCTATTATTCTTGGAAGACCTTTTTTGAATACTGCAGGGGCTGTTATTGATTGCAACAAAGGCAATGTCACTTTTCATGTCAATGGTAATGAGCATATGGTACACTTTCCGAGGAAACAACCTCAGGTTCATAGTATCAATTATATTGGAAAAACTTCAACTATCACTATTGGAGGTTTTGAGTTTCCTATTCCTACTATCAAGAAGGCATATGACATACTTATTGTTGGGGACATACATATCCCCATTGAGGTAACATAGTGTTATTCGAAAATTCTCCGGTTTCATGTTACTCGGAAAGAGTTGATTAGCAAGACCTGATCAACCTTGTTAATGGATTCCTTTTGATGAACATGGGATAGGTGAATCTAGATAGCACAAACCTTCTGTACCCTCCTTTTACTTCCTGTTAATTAGGATAAATGAAAGAAAACTAGCATTATTTGTCTGTTTCCAGACTTATCCGTGCAATAAAAAAATCCCGAAAATAAAAGTTCTCCAAATGCCATGAAAATGAAATATGATTTTTTTTCTAGAATATTTAAGAAAATATGGCACTGAACACACAGCGAGGGGAGCCAGCACCTGGCCTCGAGGGCACAGGGCGTGCCCCCCTTCACAGGGAGCGCCCCCCTGCCTCGAGGGCCCCACGTGGCCCCCCTCCACTTATCCTTTCACCCATACCCTTCTTCTTCCTCCCAAAAAATCCTCAACCAGCTCAAACCCGAGTTGTAGCTCGTTTTGCTGCCATTTTCGATCTCCTTGCTCAAAGCACCATTCACCAAACTTTTTGGGGAGATTGTTCCTTGGTATGTGACCCCTCCATTGGTCCAATTAGTTTTTGTTCTAGTGCTTTATTTGTTGCAAATTTAGCTGTGGTGACCTTGTTCTTGAGCTTGCATGTCAAATTTTCTTGGTCCCAAGTAGTTCTAATGCATGATATATCCTATAGGCACTTGTAGGAGTTGTTGCTATCATTCTTGTTGAGTTTGGTTAACTTTTATTTGTGAGTTACTAAAATTTTCAGAAATTTTCAGAAAAGGAAAATGTTAAAAAGAATATTGAGGGGCTCTTCCAGCAAGAGCTCAGAGGAGAAGAAGAAATAAGAAAATAAGAAGCCCAAGTATCATCTTCCTCGCATGGCGGAAGTTCGACCGTGCGAATAGCCTTGTAACAATTTCATGATGTCCGCCGGTATTTATGAAGACTTTTATTGGATGGCGAATAATGCAGGCCTCATCGACTTCCTCAACGACCAAAAAGAGCAGTATCTCTTACTCACCAATATTTTTACGCAAAGCTTTCATTTTCATTCTAGGAAAACACCACATACGGTGGAGTTTCGCTTATATGATGTGGTTAAGGAGATATCACTGTTAGATTTTTGCGAAATATGCAAAGTACCCTTTGAAGGTAGACTAGATGAACCACGTCATGAAGACGTCAAAGGGTTTATTGATATGATAGCCGTAGGTGAAACTAGACAAGTTTCAGGGGCAAGAATCACCAGTATACACTTCCCTGTTCTGCGCTACTTTGCTTTATTTGCTAGTAGGTGTTTAATTGGTCGTCGGAATAGTGGAAATCTTAGTGCCCCTGATATTATCATTTTACGCCATGCTTTGTTTCGCGACACAACTTTTAGCTTGGGCGTCGTCGTTGCCAAACGGTTGAGTCTGAACCGCTCAAAGGGGGCCATCTTTGGAGGCATCTTTGCTTCTCGCCTTGCTGAATATTTTAATATACCTATTAGGCATCATGAGAAGGAAGAACAATTGTTTGCCCCTGTTTATCTAGACTACAAGAGCATGGTAGCTCATGACTTTATTGTTAAACACAAAAATATGCAGCTACTTTATAAATTGAGGTTTGATGAAATATACTGTGAAATTGTTACCTTGCTCGCACCATCTTTGTTTGATCTGTCCACAGGCAAGTACCTCATTACATCAGATGCCTTCTACAAGTACCAAGGCCAGGCACAAGCTTCAGAGCCTGAGCCAGAACCACCATTTGATCCTTCCCGTCAATCTGTTTATGGGTGGGATCTGGACGAGCTCGCCAACCAATGGCATCCAGAGGACACATCTCAGTACACTGGAGGGAGTGGCTTCGACCCGTGGCCATAGACCAACTTAGGCCAAAAGCCTAAGCTTGGGGGAGTACGTGTTTCTCACCGACATACATTCATGTTCACACACTTATTCTAGTTGTCGGTGCTCACACTCTTTCACTGTACCATCCATGTTTAGTTTAAAATTCTTTTTCTTTGTCTTTTTCTTGTGTGCTAGAAAAACCCAAAAAGATTTCCCGTTCTTCTTTTGCTTGTTGGGAGCTTTCCCGTGTAAATAGTTTATTTTCTTTTCTTTAGGGGTTAAGAGTAGAAGACCATGATGAAAATGCTTAGTGGCTCTCATATGCTTTATTGTTGATTTAATCTTGAGCCACATTACCTTGTCTTCTCTCTTGCATTTAAATGTCTTCAGATTCCAGCTTAGTCCAATGCACGTGCACTATTATTATTATCCACACCGTTCGGTCGTGCGAGTGAAAGGCAATAAGGATGATATATGATGAACTAATTGAGATGAGAAAAGCTGGTATGAACTCGACCTCTTTTGTTTTTGTAAATATGATAGCTTGTCGTTCTTGATTCAACTTTTTATGAATGAAACATGCTTACAATGACAATTAGAGATCATAGCTGCTTATGCCATGCTTAATTAGCTGAGAGTTTATAATGGTCTATCTTGCGTGCCAACATGATATTAAAATGGTTGTGATGTGGTATGATGGGTGGTATCCTCCTCTGAACGATTTAAGTGACTTGACTTGGCACATGTTCATGCATGTAGTTGGAACAAATCAACATAGGCTTCACGATATTTATGTTCATGGTGATTTATATCCTACTCATGCTTGCATTCATTGTTGATTAATTTTAATGCATGTTCATGACCGTTGTTGCTCTCTAGCTGGTCGCTTCCCAGTCTCCTTCTAGCCTTCACCTGTACTAAGCGGGAATACTGCTTGTGCATCCACTTCCATAAACCCCAAAGTTATTCCATATGAGTCCACCATACCTTCCTATATGCGGTATTTACCTGCCGTTCCAAGTAAATTTGTATGTGCCAAACTCTAAACCTTCAAATGAAATTATGTTTTGTATGCTCGAACAGCTCATGTATCAACTAGGGTTGTCTATATCTTCCATGCTAGGTGGGTTATTCTCACGATGAGTGGACTCCGCTCATTATTCACGAGAAAATGGCTGGTAACCGGGATGCCCAGTCCCATGCTTAAAATCATAATAATTAAACAAAACTCCCCCAGGGTTGTTGCTTGTTTGGACGGTAACCCGTGGATTCGGCTGGTCGTGGAGTGTGCTTGTTGGTAGTTGGGGGAGTATAAACTTTTACCATTCTGTTTGGGAACCGCCTATAATGTGCGTAGCATGGAAGATATCGAGATTCTTGGTTGTTATGTTGACAATGAAAGTATACTGCTTAAAATGTTATTCAATCTCTATTTAAAAATCGAGCTCTGGCACCTCTACAAATCTCTGCTTCCCTTTGCGAAGGGCCTATCTATTTACTTTTATGCAGAGTCATCACCCTCTTATCAAAAAGCACCAGTAGGAGAGCACCTCTGTCGTTGCATGTATTACTATTAATTTGCATTGAGTATGATCATGATTGGCTCTCTTTTACCATGAATTACAATGTCTAGTCAGTCCTTGATCTTTAAAGGTGCTCTGCATTTATGTTTTGCGGTCTCAGAAAGGGCTAGCGAGATACCATCCTGTTATATCATATCATGATTGTTTTGAGAAGTGTTGTCATCCGAGGTTTATCATCATTGTTCGCTAGTTGATTACGCTATTGATGTGAGTAGTCTTGAGACCTGAAAGTTATTGTTAATGTGGTTAGTTCATGATCTTGTTGAAAACCTGAATGCTAGCTTATATATTTACAACAACAAGAGCAAATAGAGTTTGTCAAAGTTTTTCTTTATCACTTTCAGTTTATCAACTAAATTTCTTGAGGACAAGCAAATGTTTAAGCTTGGGGGAGTTGATACGTCTCCAACGTATCTACTTTTCCAAACACTTTTGCCCTTGTTTTGGACCCTAATTTGCATGATTTGAATGGAACTAACCCGGACTGACGTTGTTTTCAGCAGAACTGCCATGGTGTTGTTTTTGTGTAGAAATAAATAGTTCTCGGAATCGCCTGAAAATCAATGGATTTATTTCAGAAAATATAAAAAATACCTGTCAGAAGATCCACACCTGGCGGCCCATGGGCTGTCCTCGAGGGTGGGGGGCGCGCCCCCCTTCCCAAGGCGCGCCCCCTGCCTCGAGGGCACCCCGATGCCCCACTGACGTATCCCCAGGTCCTATATATTCCATTTCGTGGAGAAAAAAATCAAGGAGAAAGAATTATCACGTTTTACGAGACGGAGCCGCCGCCAAGCCCTAATCTCTCTCGGGAGGGCTGATCTGGAGTCCGTTCGGGGCTCCGGAGAGTGGAGATCGTCGCCGTCGTCATCATCAACCTTCCTCCATCACCAATTCCATGATGCTCACCGCCGTGTGTGAGTAATTCCATCGTAGGCTAGCTGGACGGTGATGGGTTGGATGGGATCTATCATGTAATCGAGTTAGTTTTGTTAGGGTTTGATCCCTAGTATCCATTATGTTCTGAGATTGATGTTGCCATGACTTTGCTATGCTTAATGCTTGTCACTAGGGCCCGAGTGCCATGATTTCAGATCTGAACCTATTATGTTTTCATGAATATATGTGTGTTCTTGATCCTGTCTTGCAAGTCTATAGTCACCTACTATGTGTTATGATCCGGCAACCCCGAACTGACAATAATCGGGACCACCATAGTTTGAGGAGTTCATGTATTCACTATGTGTTAATGCTTTGGTCCTGTACTCTATTAAAAGGAGGCCTTAATATCCCTTAGTTTCCAATAGGACCCCGCTGCCACGGGAGGGTAGGACAAAAGATGTCATGCAAGTTCTTTTTCATAAGCACGTATGACTATATTCGGAATACATGCCTACATTGCATGGATGAACTGGAGCTAGTTCTGTGTCACCCTAGGTTATAACTTCTACATGATGAATTGCATCCGACGTAATTTCCCATCACCGATCCAATGCCTACGAGCTTTACCTACATTGCTAGTTGCTATTTACTTTTTCGTTGCTTATATCACAAAAACTACAAAAACACTATCTTTACTTTTATTGCTGCTACCACCATTATCATATTACTTTGCTACTAAACTATCTTGCTGCAGATACTAAGTTTCCAGGTGTGGTTGAATTGACAACTCAGTCGCTAATACTTAAGAGTATTCTTTGGCTCCCCTTGTGTCGAATCAACAAATTTGGGTTTAATACTTTACCCTTGAAAACTGTTGCGATCCCCTACACTTGTGGGTTATCATAGATATAGGTTTTTGTAATATGAAAATATATAAACAACAAGGTAACTAATGATAAAAGTGAGCACAAACGGTATTGCAATGCTTTGAAACAAGGCATAGGGTTCATACTTTCACTAGTGCAAGTTCTCTCAACAATAATAACATAACTTGATCATATAACTATCCCCCAACATGCAATAAAGAGTCACTCCAAAGCCACTAATAGCGGAGAACAAAAGAAGAGATTATTGTAGGGTACGAAACCACCTCAAAGTTATTCTTTCTGATCGATCTATTCAAGAGTCCGTAGTAAAATAACACGAAACTATTATTTCTGTTCGATCTATCCGAGAGTTTGTACTAGAATAACACCTTAAGACACATATCAACCAAAACCCTACTGTCACCTAGATACTCCATTGTCACCTCAAGTATCCGTGGCATGATTATACGATATGCATCACACAATCTCAGATTCATCTATTCAACCAACACAAAGAACTTCAAAGAGTTCCCCAAAGTTTCTACCTGAGAGTCAAGACGAAAACGTGTGCCAACCCCTATGCATAGGTTCTCAAGGTCACGTAACCCGCAAGTTGATCACCAAAACATACATCAAGTGAATTGATAGAATACCCCATTGTCAGCACAGGTATCCCACGCAAGACATACATCAAGTGTTCTCAAATCCTTAAAGACTCAATCCGATAAGATAACTTCAAAGGGAAAACTCTATCCATTACAAGAGAGTAGAGGGGGAGAAACATCATAAGATCAAACTATAGTAGCAAAGCTCGCGCTACATCAAGATCGTGCCATCTCAAGAACACGAGAGGGGGAGATCAAACACATAGCTACTGGTACATACCCTCAGCCTCAAGGGTGAACTACTCCCTCGTCGTCATGGAGAGTGCCGGGATGATGAAGATGGCCACCGGAGAGGGATACCCCCCTCCGGAAGGGTGCTGGAACGGGTCTAGATTGGTTTTCGGTGGCTATAGAGGCTTGCGGCGGCGGAACTCCCGATCTAGGTTATTTTCTGGAGGTTTGGGTATATATAAGAGGTGTTGGAGTCGGGAACAAGTCAGGGGGGTCCGCGAGGCGGCAACGAGATAGGGGGCGCGCCCAGGGGGGTAGGGTGCGCCCCCACCCTCGTGGTGGCCTCGGGACTCTTATGGTCCATCTCCGGTACTTCGTGGGCTTCTTCTGGTCCGAAAACAACCTCCGTGCAGTTTCAGGTCAATTGGACTCCGTTTGGTATTCCTTTTCTGCGATACTCAACAACAAGGAAAAAACAGAAACTGGCACTAGGCTCTGGGTTAATAGGTTAGTCCCAAAAATCATATAAAAGTGCATATTAAAGCCCACTAAACATTCAGAACAGATAATATAATAGCATGGAACAATAAAAAATTATAGATACGTTGGAGACGTATCAGGGTACAACTTCGGGTCATCCTTTTACCAAGGGACACGCCTATTCGAATAGATAAACTTCCCTGCAGGGGTGCACCACATTCCCTAGCAGGCTCGATCCCCTTTGGCTGGACACACTTTCCGGGGTCATGTCCGGCCTCAAAAGATCAACATGTCGCAACCCTACCTAAGCACAACATCGAGGTCAGCCCGCCGGTCTAAGTCCTAAGTGCGTAGGGGTGTGGGCCCATCGTCCATTGCACACCTACACGTTGCGTACGCAGCCGGTGGGCAGACCTAGGAACCTCCATTACTAAGGAAGTTGCATTATGCGGTTCAACCCGACGCGCACCGCTCAGTCGCTGACGTCAAGAAGGCTTTGGCTAATACCACGACGTCGAGAGCCCATAACTATTCCCACGTAGCTGGTTAGTGCGTATAGGCCAGCGGCCAGACTCAGATCGAATATCCAAACTCTTTAAGCGTGTTATTATGAAATCACCATGGACAACGACCAGGTCCAGGCCACCTCTCTCCTCGGTGCCTCAACCTGCCCTGTCGCTCCGCCACAAAGAATCACTCGGGGGCCGTCGGGAACATAGGCCCACCGCTACCTGGATGGAGCCACCTATCCTTTCAGCCCCCAATCTGTGAATCAGTTGCGGGTACTCTACGAGCCGACCCGACTTTAGTCATAACATGTATCATGTATAATAGGTATTGTATATACCCATGATCACCACCCGAAGTGATCACAGCCCGATAGTATAGCATGGTGGACGGACAAGAATGTAGGGCCACTGATGTATACTAACGTCCTATACTAAGCATTAGGATAGCAGGTACATGTATCAACAGTTGTAGCAATAATGGCAGGCTATGCAACCGAATAGGAGCTATCGAATCATCAATAGTAGCAGTTCTAATGCAAGAATAAGAGAGAGAGAGAATGGGCGATATCTGGTGATCAAGGGGGGGGGGGCTTGCCTGGAAGCTCCGCAGAGAAGGATGGGTCATCGTCGACGTAGTCGATCACAGTGGCATCGACAGGGGTCTCGGGGTCTACCGGAAAGGAAGTAACAGAGGGGGAACACAATAAATAACAGAGCAATCAAAAGCATCACAAAAGCATAACACATAAATACACGGTGCTAGGGGTGGTCTAACGCGGTGCTACACGTTACACATGGAGCGGGAAAATATATGTGGATATTTCCCTGGCTTTGGGCATTTACTTAACAAACGGTCCGGAGGGAGATGGTTGCATGTTCGCTATGTTGGAGGGGTGTGACAGGTATATGGATAGCATATTTGGATCCGTCATATTTTTCTGATCATTTTATATATATATAACTTTTTCATCTGAGTTACGATTAATTTTCTATTAATTCTTTAAGTTTTAACCATTTTCTAGAATTTAAAATAATTCAAAAATAAAACAGTAAATAGTTTTGTCACCTAGTGTTACTCTAACCTATGATTATGACCGTGGGGCCAGTGGGGCAGGGTTGACCCAGTCAAAGGTTGAATGGTCAAAGGATGAATAGTGTAGGCGGGTCCCGGCTATCACTTTCTCTAGCTCTATTAGATTAGTTAGTTTTTGTTTAATTATCAGAGGACCCCTTTGTCATTGGGCCACTAGGCTAACCTAAATAATGCTGCTAATTAGTGCCTAACCTAATTGGCCTAGCCCACAGGCTATGAGCCAGCTGACCTCACGCGGATGGCACACAGGCACGCATGTGTGCGGCGACCATGGCCATGGCGTTGGCCAAGGGAGGCACTACGCGGGGGAGCGGGGGCAAGCAAGCGGGGCACGGCAGGGCATGCACGACCAACAGGCACGAGCCGCAACGAGCAGCGGCGCTAGCAGGAAGCAGCGGCAGCAGCAGCGATGCAGCCGAGCAGCAGCAACAAGAGGGCAATGGCAGCGGCAAGGCGGCAGCTTCAGGCGGCAACTGGAGCAGCAGCCTAGTAGCAGAGCAGTAGCAAAGAGCAGCGACAGCGTATGAGCGAACGAGGTGGGCGCGGGCGGTGCGTGGGCATGCACGGGCGAGCGCGTGCGGCAGGAGCGGAGCTCCGGTCATGGCGCCCGTGTACGGGGGTCATCGGGGTTGCGCTACAGGCGCCCATTTGACGCGTGCCTGGTCGCGTTCGAATGTACGTGGGGAGCCGCGTCTAACTGTGGCAGTTACAACAGCTGGAGTGGACGGAGTTGAGCACTCCTACGACGACAAGGGGCGGCGGTTTCGGCCGAGCTTGGTTTCAACAGCGTGGAGCATGGCAGGAGCTGCAGGTGGGCGCGTTGTCCTCGTGGGAGCTCCAGGAGCTTGAGACCAAGCTCGGGTGCGAGCGACAGCAGCTGTGAGCTTTATGATGACATGGCCGGCGGTGACGAGCTTCGGCTGTGACGGGAACGGCGGCTACGGACACGGATTCAAGAACTAGGGAGAGGGCTTTCGAGCGGGAGCTCACTGTGGAGCGCACGAAAGGCTCGGTGAGAGCCGGGAGCGCAGGACGACGACGGGGTCGAGGAGGTGCACCGATGGCCGAAGGTTGAAGAAGAGTTCGATCTGCTCGATGTACTGGCCTCGGGCTCGAATGGTGGTGCGTAGACAACGTAGGGGACTATGGCAAACCTCCCGGATGCCAATGGACAGCGAACAGTGGCCTATGGCCACGACAATGACAACAACGGCGTGGTCACCACACGAGCTATTGCACTCGATTTCGAGCAGATGAAGAGGGGACGCGATGGGAAAAAGGAGGGGATCGGGCAAGCTCGATCTAGGGTTCCCAGGGGACGTGCTTATAGGGATGGGGAGGCGCACGTGGTGGCCATCCGGCCATGGCGCCGTGCGATGGCCTCCATGCCATGTCCTCTGCCTGTAGCTCGAGGTTGAGGAAAAGGCCAGGCTGGTGGGATGGGCCTGGTATAGTGTACGTGCTGGGCCGCGGTGCACTGTGGCACTAGGCCCAGTGGCACAGTAGGTGTTAGGCGTTTTTTTTTTTGCCTTTTGCTCACGTTTGTAAATTTTTTGACCACCAAATGACTTTTGTAAAACATGCAGCTTGTAAAATCAAATACTAGGTATATTTATTACTACCACAAAAAGTTTGAGAACTAACTGAAGTTGTTTGAACTTTTCATCAATGGAAAAGTATTTCAATTGTTGTTTTGGCACTGCTTTAATTGCTTTAGGGCAATTAAGTATTTTATAAAATGTTGGTTTCTCTACCATAATTACCTATGAAATATTTGCCCTCTTTAGAACATTTTAGTTTTCTCATTTCAAAACTTTTACCATTTGACTTTATTTTAAATTTTAATTCCGAATTGATTTGAATCAATGTGGGACTTAGCAACAGTAAAAGTGATGAGTGCCATCATTAGCATGGGATAACTATAGCTTAATTATCCGGGCATCATGTAAGTCTTCCGTGCAGCAATGAGGATAATCCTCAAGTTACGGGCCTAGTCCGTGTAGTTGCTACCATCATCTTTCAACTTAGCTTTCTCTAGGAATGCATTAAAATTTTGGGGAACGGTAGCACAGGCCATTGATCTACAACATAGATATGCAAAACTATTAAAACTAAGTTTATGATAAATTAAGTTCAATTAATCAAATTACTAATGAACTCCCACTTAAATTAACACCCCTCAAGTTATCTAAGTGATACATGATCCAAATCATCTAACCCGTGTCCGATCATCACGTGAGATGGGGTGGTCATCAATGGTGAACATCTCTATGTTGATCATATCTACTATATGACTCACGTTCGACCTTTTAGTCTCGAGTGTACTGAGACCATGTATGTACATGCTAGGCTCATCAAGTTTAACCCGAGTATTTTGCGTGTATAAATCTGGCTTACACCCGTTGTATGTGAACGTAGAGTCTATCACAATTCCCACCTGATCATCACGAGGTTCTTCGAAACGACAAACTTTAGCAACGGTGCATACTCGGGGAGAATACTTTTATATTGAAATTTAGTGAAGGGATCATCTTATAATTCTACCATCGTTCTAAGCAAAATAAGATGCATAAAGGATAAACATCACATGCAACCAAAATATGTGAAATGATATGGCCATCATCATCTTGTGCTTTTGATCCCCATCTCCAAAGCATAGCCTGATCTCCATCGTCACCGGCTCGACACCTTGATCTCCATCATTGCGTCGGGGTCGTCTCGCCAACTATTGCTTCTACAACTATTGCTAACTCATAGCGATAAAGTAAAGCAATTACATGGCGCTTGCATTTCATACAATAACTAAGAGATAACCCTAAGGCTCCTGCCGGTTGTCGATATTACAAAACATGATCATCTCATACAACAACATATATCACATCACGTCTTGACCATATCACATCACAACATGCCATGCAAAAACATGTTAGGCGCCCTCTACTTTGTTCTTGCAAGTTTTATGTGGCTGCTATGGGCTTCTAGCAAGAACCGTTCTTACCTACGGCAAAAACCACAACGGTGATTTATCAAGTTTACTGTTTTAACCTTCTTCAAGGACCGGTCGTAGTCAAATTCGATTCAACTAAAGTAGGAGAAACAGACACCCGCCAACGACCTTTATGCAACAAGTTGCATGTCTATCGCTGGAACCGGTCTCATATATGTGGACATGTAAGGTTGGTCTGCGTCATTCATCTTACAATACTACCGAATCAAAATAAGACGTTGGTGGTAAGCACTATGACCATCACCGCCCACAACTCTTTGTGTTCTACTCGTGCATATCATCTACACATAGACCTGGCTCATGATACCACTGTTGGGAAACGTTGAATGGAAAACAAAACAAAATCTACGCACACGCAAGATCTATCCAAGGAGATGCATATCAACGAGAGGGGAGAGTATGTCTACGTACCCTTGTAGATCGTAAGCGGAAGAATTTATTAACGCGATTGATGTAGTCGAATTTCTTCGCGATCCAACCGATCAAGTACCGAACGTACGACACCTCCACGTTAAGCACACGTTCAGCTCGATGACTAATACGTCTCCAACATATCTATAATTTTTTATTGTTCAATGCTATTATATATTCTATTTTGAATTTTTTATATGCATTAATATGTTATTTATATTATTTTTGGGACTGACTTATTAACCTAGAGCCCAGTGCCAGTTTCTATTTTTTCCTTGTTTTGAGTTTCCCAGAAAAAGAATATCAAACGGAGTCCAAACGGAATAAAATTTTTGCGATGATTTTTCTTGGACCAGAAGACAGAGGTAGGACTTGGAGTACAAGTCAGAGAGTCCTCGAGGCGACCACAAGCCTGGGAGGCGCGCCCTAGGGGGCGCGCCTCTAGGGCTTGTGGCCCCCTCGAAGACACCCTGACCCCCTTCTTTGGCCTATAAATTCAGAAGTATTCTAGAAACCCTAGAGGCATCACGAAAATACTTTTTCACCACCACATGTCTCTGTTCCCGTGAGATCCCATCTGGAGGCCTTTTCTGGTACTCCGCCAGAGGAGGACTTGATCACGGAGGGCTTCTACATCAACCTTGATGCCCTTCCGATGATGCGTGAGTAGTTTTCCACAGACATACAGGTCCATAGCTAGTAGCTAGATGGCTTCTTCTCTCTCTTTAATCTTCAATACAATGTTCTTGGAGATATATTCGATGTAATCTTCTTCTGCGGTGTGTTTGTCGAGATCCGATGAATTGTGGATTTGTGATCATATTATCTATGAATATTATTTGAATCTTCAATGAATTCTTGTATGCATGATTTGATATATTTGTATTTCTCTTTGAATTAATGGTTTGGTTTGGCCAACTAGATTGATAGTTCTTGCAATGGGAGAGGTGCTTGGTTTTTGGTTCAATCTTGCGGTGTCCTCACTCACTAACAGAAGAGGTAGCGAGGCACGTATTGTAGTCTTGCCATCAAGGATAAAAAGATGGTGTTTATATTATATTGCTTGAGTTTATCCCTCTACATCACGTCATCTTGCTTATGGCGTTACTCTGTTCTTATGAACTTAATACTCTAGATGCATGCTAGATAGCGGTCGATGTGTGGAGTAACAGTAGTTGATGGAGAATCATTTTGGTCTACTTGTCACGGACGTGATGCCTATATTCATGATCATTGCCTTAGATATTGTCATAACTTTGTGATTTTCAATCCATTGCTCGACGGTAATTTGTTTACCCACCGTATGCTTTATTCAAGAGAAAAGCCACTAGTGAAACCTATGGCCCCCGGGACTATTTTCCATCTATTATTTTCAGATCTACAAAACCAAAAACCCAAAAATATCTTGCTGCAATTATTTTGTGTTTACTTTATTTTGATTTTACTTTACTTTTAATTTTATCTCTATCGGATCTCACTCTTGTTCCTGACGTTGAAGGGATTGACAATCCCTTTTTTGTGTTGTGTGCAAGTGTTTGTTAGTTTGTGTAGGTGTAGATATTGGGGACTTGCTTGTATCTCCTACTGGATTGATACATTGGTTCTCAAACTGAGGGAAATACGTATCTCTACTTTGCTGCATCACCCTTTCCTCTTCAAGGGAAAAATCAACGCAAGCTCAAGAAGTAGCAGGAAGAATTTCTGGCGTCATTGTCGGGGAGGTCTACATCAAGCCTACCAAGTACTTGTAATATACTCTCATCTCTTGCATTTACATTATCATCCATTTGCCTCTCGTTTTCATCTCCCCCACTTCTAATTTTTTTTCAGAAAATCACAAAAATATTTGCCTTTTTATTAGCCCTTTTCAGTTCATCTTTCTCGTTCGCTTTTGTTTGCTTGTGTGCTAGATCGCTTATTGAAACATGGCTAGCCCTCCTACCCTTGCCAGTAATCCTAAAAGCAAAGTTCTTTATTTTAAACAAAAAGAGGGAGAAAAATTAAAAGATGCTTGGTATAGAATTTGCATTGCTTAGAATAGATCTACTCGTAAGCAACCCACTACCATTCTACTTAGAAATTTTTATGTGGGTATTACCGCTTGGTATAGATATGTGCTAGACACCATCACGGGAGGAAATTTCTTGGTTATCCATACTTTTGATGCTTATGATGGTATCAACAATTTGGTAGGATCACCCCACTTATGGTTAATGAAACAGTTTTAACTTTGGAGCATGTCATGAAAAGGCTTGATGTTATTGAAAACAAAATTCCTACTGTAGAACTTATTGAAAATCTGGATAAAAGGATCCATAATCAAATTACTCAATACAGATCGAACGTAGGAATTACTTTAAAGAACCTAAATGAAAAGGAAGCCCTAGTCAATGAGAAAATAAATCAAGATTCCGTTAGAATTGAAAAGTTAGAGGGTGTCTGTCGGCGTCCTGGGAACGGGGGTACACAGACTTTCCTGCCTGCGGCCCAGGGCGTGGCTCATCCAACGGCCTGGTACGGCCCATCCTCATCAGCAAACCACTCAAAACCCTCGCGAGAGGCCAAGCCTCGCGAGGAGAATGACGCAAGACCTTCCCTAGGGCGGCCTCACTATGATGGCTCCTGAGGAGCGGAGATATCAAGGAAAGGGGCACCTCGCGAGGTTCGCGTGACGTGAGCCATGACAACCATGGCTAGGTGGGCGCCAGCGGGCGCAGGAAGCCAGATTCCTCTTTGGTGCTAAAGGGGCAAGCGCAGGCGAGGAAACCCGAGGCGTCAGGCAAAGGTTTCCATATCGGTGCAATGAGACCCAGACCAGCAGGACGACAGGGTGAAGGTCACCACGGAGCCCGCGACGACGTCACCACCAGAGCCTTTGGCACACGAAGATCACCTTTTGTCACGATAGTTTGTACTAGCTGTCCCCCTTCAAACTTGGCTGTTGTGGGATCCCTTCCCACTCACTATTTGGGAAGAGGACCTAGGCCTCTATAAATAGGACTAGCCACCACCATAGAAAGGAGGATCATTCAGACCACCCTTACATCCACCAACTCACTGAACCCAGGAACACCTCTCCTCAAGAGGCTGTTCTTCCCGTGTACTTGTTCATCCTCAGCCTACAAGGCAATCCACCACACCACACTGGAGTAGGGTATTACACCACAACGGTGGCCCCAACCAGTATAAATCCTCGTGTCTCTTGTTCTTCGGGTTAGTTGAACTAGGCCCAGGAATCGGTGCAAGAGCGAACTAGAGCGGGAAGGAGAGATCTTCGCGCGCACCCCAGTGTTCGAACCTCAAGGGTTTGCCGGAACCCACGATCCAACATTTGGCGCGCCAGGTAGGGGTGCACCGAAGCTTCACTGCTCCGCCGGCTTCACCTCTCCGTTCGGCCCCCATGGCCGGCGTCGCTCCCCCGACTGGACCGACGGGCGCCCGCATCAACGCCATGGGGCTCAGGGCCTTCACCCCCGCCTTGCGGCGGGTGCGGTGGCCACCCAAGTTCAAGCCAGAGATGCCACCCCGCTATGATGGCGCGGCAGATCCATCAGCCTTCCTACTGGCATACAAGGAGGCCAAAGGCGACGACAAGGTCATGGCCAACTAGTTCCCCATGGCCCTCGTTGGCGCACCACGCGCCTGGCTGCTCAACCTGCCCGAATCCTCTGTGGCTTCTTGGGAAGAGTTGTGCGGCCTTTTCGTTGCATGATTCGCGGCACCGGCGCTCGCCGCCGTCGCGGTCCTCCTCGGCGGCTCACAAGCGCCGCCCACGGACCGCCACGTCAAGCAGTTCTTCTGCCAGATCGGTGCCGCCCCCGTACACCGGGGAGCCCCTCCCGGATAGGCGGCGCCCAAGACCGACCTCACCATCGACTCAGGGGACCATCCCGCTTCCGCTGCGAGCTCAGGCGCTCTCCCGATGCTTTGCACACCCACCATCTACAATGTGGCAGTCACCAAGACCCTCATCGACGGTGGGGCTGGCCTCAACGTGCTCTCAGTAGAAGCTTTTAGCTTACTCCACATGCCGCTCGAGCGGCTACGCCCCACCAAACCCTTCTCCGGAGTCGGCAGCTGTTCCGCCAGCCCTCTAGGGCAGATCCACCTCCCAGTCACCTTCGGCACCCGCGACAACTACCGCACCGAGCTGATTGACTTCGACATCGCTCGTATCGGCCTCTCGTACAACACCATCCTCGGGTATCCTGCCCTGGCTCAATTCATGGCCGCAACCCATCCGACCTACAACCTCATGAAGATGCCGAGGAGCAGCGGCGTCCTCACCGTGGCTGGAGATACCAAGGAGGCTCTGGCGGCCCTCAATCTCGTCTTCCAGACCGCTGCGGCAGCACGCCCGGCCGATGAGACCGCCCCAGGGGCCAAGGGGGGCGCACCAGCGAAAAAGAAGCAAATGTTCACTCAAGACCGAGCCGAAACGAAGCAAGTACCCGTCGAGGAGGATGGATCCTCGGGAGCCACCTTCACCATAGGCGCCAACCTCGACCCAGAACAAGAGGAGGTGTTGGTGAAGTTCCTGAGCGCGAACAAGGAGGTGTTTGCCTCGAAGCCCAAGCAACTGGTAGGGGTCCCAAGAGGGGTAATCGAGCACGACCTAAGGGTGTGCACCAATGCGCACCCTATGAAGCAAAAGGCGTGGCGCCAGTCTACAAAGAAGCAGTCCTTCATCATGCAAGAAACTCGCAAGCTAGAAGCAGCGAGTGTCATCCACGAGGTCCGGTACCTAGAATGGCTGGTGAACCCCGTCGTTGTGCCCAAGAAAGGAGGGACGGAGCGCATGTGTGTCGACTTCACCAACCTCAATAAAGCATGCCCTGAAGACCCATTTCCGCTTTCGTGCATCGACCAGATCGTCGACTCCACCACAGAGTGCGACCTATTGTGCTTCCTGGATGCGTTCTCGGGCTACCACCAAATCAAGATGGCGGTAGAAGATGTGGAGAAGACGGCCTTCCTGATGCCGTGCGGGGTATACTGCTACATCTGCATGTCGTTCGGGCCACACAACGCAGGGGCGACCTTCCAGTGATTGATACACATCGCCATGGGCCCGCGGCTGGGGAGGAACGCAGAAGCCTATGCTGATGACATCGTGGTAAAATCTCGGGAAGCAAGGACCCTCATTCAGGACCTGGAAGAGAGTTTCACCAGCCTGCGCCAGGTGGAACTGAGGCTTAACCCGAAGAAGTGTGTATTTCGTGTCCTTTCCGGCAAGCTGCTGGGCTTCCTCATGTCGCACCGAGGAATCGAGGCCAACCCGGAGAAGGTCAAAGCAATAGAAGACATGAGCCCGCCGCAAACCCTGAAGGAAATGCAGAAGCTCGCGGGCTGCGTGACCTCGTTAGGGCGCTTCATCTCCAAGCTGGGGGAGCGCACCTTGCCGTTCTTCAAGCTGATGAAGAAAAAGGGGCCATTCGAGTGGATCTCGGAGGCCGACCTAGCATTTCAAGACCTCAAGAGATATTTGACCAGCCCACCAGTGATGGTAGCGCCTCGTCCCCTCGAGCCCCTGGTGCTCTACTTGGCCGCCACACCCTACTCATCTAGCGCGGCGCTGGTGGCTGTCTGGGAAGAGCGCCAAGTCAAGGGCACGCCGTGCAACATCGCGCCTCCGGCCAGGACAGCGCAGTGCCAAGACGGCGTCACCAAAGCCACAGTGATACCGGCAGGTGATCAAGCCTTACGAGACGGCGCTACCGGGCCTATGGAAGCCCCTGTGGGTGACCAACCTCCGGAGAACTTGGCTTCATCTACACTCCTGCCCTAGTCGAGCACCTGGTGTACTTCGTCAGCATGGTGTTGCGGGATGCGAGAGCGCGATACCCCATACCATAGAAGCTCTTGCTCGCGCTCCTGGTGGCCTCGCAAAAACTGCGTCATTAATTCCAAGGCCACCCCATCAAGGTCATCTCGGCTTACCCGCTGGAGAGGGTACTCCGGAGCCCCAACGCTGCGGGAAGGGTCGCCGAATGGAATATCGAGCTACAGGCATTCCAATTGGAGTTCAGCACAACCAGGGTCATCAAAGGAGCCGTGCTCGCTAACTTCATGGCAGAATGGTCCGATGCCCCGGAGCTCGAAGCGGGCGAGGACCGATCCCTCTCGCCAGGAAGTCTGGCGTTGGACGGCTGGGTCATGTACTTCGACGGCGCGTTCGCACGCTAGGGCACGGGGGATGGAGCTGTGCTCACCCACTCACGACAAGCTTTACTACGCGGCGCAGCTCTGCTTTCAGTAGGGCGAGAAGGTCTCCAACAACATCGCAGAATACGAGGGCATCATCGCTGGCCTTAAGGCTGTGGCGGCCCTGGGAGTGAAGCGCCTCATCATCAGGGGTGACTCACAGCTCCTCGTCAACTTCTCCAACAAGGTATACGAGCCGAAGGACGAGCACATGGAGGCATACCTCGTGGAGGTACGCAAAATGGAGAAGCAGTTCTTAGGCCTGGAGCTACAGCACGTGCCCCGTGGCACCAACAAGGAAGCTGACGACATCGCCAAAAGGGCATCCAGGCGCCTGCCCTAGGAGCCCGACTTCTTCGAGGAGCGGCTCTTCAAGCCTTCGGCATCATCTCTGCCTAAGGGGCCGATGATGCCTCAGGAGGAACTCCCCCAGCCACCGACCTCGGGAGCTGTTGTGGTTTTGTCACGGCAGATGTCCTAGCAAAAGGACTTAGTCGTGAGGCCATCGCTACAGGTTAGCTTAAAGGGGTTAAAGCAGACAAGGACACGGGGATTTTATACTAGTTCGGCCCCTTCGATGAAGGTAAAAGCCTACGTCTAGTTTGGTGTGTATTGCTAGGGTTTCAATGACCAGGGAGCGAATCCGCTTGCCTGTGTCTCGATCTGTTGTTGTCTGTCTTGAACCATCGTCGGGTCGTCCCTTTATATAAGAGGTGACGCCCGGTCCGGTTTACAGAGTCCCGAGGCCGGCTCATAAACGTGTCCACCTCGGTCTCTAATCTTTCTATCTTACATCTCACATTACATAGCATGGCGGTTTACAAATCATGGGCCCTAACACTTGGGCTCTAAACCTCTTGGGTTGAAATCCTCTACCTCATACTCCACTGGGCCTTTGACAACATAATCTTGATAACATAAACCGGCCCCACCTGGGTGGTTTATACTTGGTAGTAATATCCTTGACATTAGGCCCCAGATTGATTTAAACCTGTTCATGTCAATCTTCAAAGTCTTGTACAGATCTTCCTCTCCGCAGCTTGAGCATGCTTTGTAAATCGGCGTGACATCATCTCCTTAGATCACTTTAAACCACCGTGACGCCATGTGCGCATTTAATACTTGCACTTGTTTTTTACCTTTATTCATTAAAGCTCTGAAGACCGAGGCGACAGTATTGTCCATATCTACTTTTTTGGCTCCTCGATTCCCGCGCCTGCCGTTTTATCCCTTCGGCTTATAAATAGGGCCGAGGGGCATCTCTTTTTCCCCCTTGTTTCTTCTTCCTCTGTTCTTCAGCGCTCGAGCTCCGCCGCCGTCCGTCGAGTTATGCGCCTTCGTCGAGCCCGGCCGCTGCATCAACCTGAACGCTTCCAGAGACTCGCCAATGCCTCTCCGCTTCCATCGCCTCAGGTACGTCCATTCTTTCCTTCTCGTAGATCTCAGTTCTAGGGTTTCATGCGAGCTCATAGATGAGTCCCTGTTCTTCGCGGTTTCTTTGCCATAGACAGTATTTAGCCGTAGATCTCAAACTTTAGGTCAACCCCCGTAAGCATGACTCCGCTCCGTCATTGTAATTTTATCTCTCCCTATACTGCTAGTTAAACTGAATCTGTTTAGGGCTTTCATTGTTTCCGATGAACACCACTTGAATTATTTTTGAGTTTTCCATATGTTGTAGATCCATATCTTACTGCTGCTTGTGTGAAAGTTGTTTCCCCACACTTTAGATCTGCATCTCATCTGCCTGTATTGGCGGTTTAACTTTAGATCTACGTCTTACCTGCCTGTGTTCGGCGGTTTAACTTTTTCCAAACTTTATAATCCGGTAGATACTATTAGGCCCCTGCTTAAACCGCCATTTAGACCGATACTTTCATATAACATACCGGTTAACTCTGCTTAGATTACCAAACCGGATCTTTATTGTATTTTCAGCCTTCCCTTTTGAAAAGATGACTTCCGCAGCCAAACAGTTTGTCTCTTGCAACTGGGTCCCATCCTGGATCATCGAGGATGATTTAGAGAAAATGGCCTCAATTGGCGCTTTAGGCCCAAAGGATATCTTTCACTGGAGGGCTCCCGGATCAGAATACTCTCCAAAGCCCAAGGAAGGAGAAATCATTGTCTTCTTTGATCACTTGGCCCGGGGATTCAACCCTCCTGGGTCAAAGTTTTCCGTGATGTATTAGCAAATTTTTAGCTGCATCCACAAGACATTGGTTCCAATTATGTATCAAACGTTTGCAACTTCCAAGTCTTCTATGAAGCATATCTACAAGAGGAGCCAACTATGGAGCTATTCCGAGACTTTTTCCATTTAAACCGTCGGACTGAGTTTCATGATGGCCCAAATACTAAACACGGTGGAATGACTATTCAGAAGAGGAAGGATGTTAGTTTCCCTCACGCCACTCTCCACAGCCATCCCAAGGACTGGAATCAAACTTGGTTCTACTGTGTAGACACTTCACCGGAGGGTGAAAATCCACTGCCGGGTTATCGCCCCACCGTCTTCCAGAGGACCACCCTTTTCCACAGCGCTTAAGCGCCCAGGAGCGAACTCAATATGCCCCTCAGCTTTCAAAGCTCAGGGCCTTTGGAGCCAACGGATTAACAGGAGTCGACTTCGTCCGCTGCTGGATTTCTTGGAGTATTCTCCCGCTAAGCCGGTGTTCCGGTTTAATGTGCGAGTACACTGGGAACCCCAAGGACCCCTTGCGCCATACAGAGACGGTGCTTCCGGAGAATGAGGTTAACGAATCCGTCAAAATACTGCTGAATATACCTCTTGAAGAGTGCAGTCAGACCGGATTGGCACCCTTCTGTGTGACCAATAAACTGTCGTCGGTAAGAAATTCAGCCGTCCCTTTGCTTTGTTTTAATCCGTCCATAGTACTTGGTTTAATACGCCTTTATTCCTTTAAACAGGCGAACGACCCTTTCTGGAAAAGAAAAACCTTGGAAAAACCGGCAAAGCCAGCTCGCAAAAAGACCCTGGCTGTGAAGAGGAACAAGAAGAAACCTGCTGTCGCATCAGGATCCAATGCGGAGGAAGATGATCCGGCCTCTGAGGTACCACTTAGTTCTTATGATTTCTTAGCCTTTCCCTTTACCTGCATTTTTATTAATAATGACTGTTCCCAAGCCTAGCAAAAAGGCCAAATTGAGTAAACCGGCAGTCGATAATACCCCTTCTGGACCGGCAGACGATCCTGCGCTTGCCAACCCCTTAGAAGACAATGTTGAAATTCCAAATGATGATCCTCCTCCCATGGATCAAGAAGATCTTGCTGCTCAGGGGAGCGATCCCATGGAGCATACTGCTGAACCGGCCAGCCCTGCCCGGGCTAGTCCGGCTCCTGCTAGTCCAGCTCATGTCAATCCCGCTGCTGCTAAACCTTCTAGGCCAACTGCTGCTTCAACTAATGACGTTGAGATCACTGGGACCGGTTTTACCACCCCAGGAGAACCTGCTGCTTTGGCGAAACACACTGCCAAGGAAGAGTTTCTTCACAAGGACAAGGGCAAGTGGAATACCGACATGTCCAGCTATGCGCAACTCAGTGCTCAGGAACTTCATTCCGGGTACTTAAACCGGCTACATACCAGCCGTGACTATGAAGTCGGCTTGGTGAATTTAATGAAGGAACGCTATGAGGTAACTTCTTTTCCTTTGTCTTTCATTTCTGCTTGTGCCTTGTAACTATACCTTTAGTCCATCATAGCCCCCAAGTGCCGCTTTAGCCTTTTAGGGTGAACCGGGACTTCAGTAGATCAAATATAGAACTTTGACTTGCACGTGTAGCTCCCAAGGGCCGGTTTACCTCATTGAGGGTAAACCAGGACTTTTCCTATGTTTAGAACAATGTCACATTAGCCCCCCAAGTGCCAAGTATATAACTTGTTATGTGATTGGGACTTGTCTGAAAAAATTGCCTGTTTTTTCTGCAAATGTACATTAGCCCCCAACTGTCAAGTGCATAAATTGTTATGTGCTTGGGACTTTGATTGAATTGCTCCATGAATATCTAATATACTTTATCTTTGGCAGACTAACTTGAACCGGAGGGCCTCTGAAATAACTGAACTCCGGGATAGCTTAAAATTCCAAGAGACTGCTTCTGTTAAGGTCAAGGAGGAGCTTACACTTGCATTAGCTAATATAGAGAAGCTAAAGAAGGATTTAGAAGCGGAACGGTCAGCTTGGGAGGTAGGAAAGGCTGCTTTAGAGAAAAGAGCCAATGATGCTGAGTCTGCTCTTAACCCGGTGACAGAAGAGCTGTCCAGGTTGAGGCAGCAAATAAATGACATGACATCTGCCATCTTCGGTAAGTTCTTTGACATAAGTTTATCCTTGCAATCCTACCCTGTTCCGGTTTAACTCATAATTCTTATGCAGGGAGGCGCATCACTCATCTTGGTGATGATGTGCGGAAGAAATTGAAGGCTGCATACACTCTGGTGGAGCAGTTATATTCCGGCGCTCAAAGGGCCATTAGCGCTATCTCCCACAACAAACCGGCTCCAACTACCATCCAAGGTACTTTGGAAAAACTGTCAATTTTGCCTGCCCGCCTTATCGAAGTGAAGAAGTCATCTGCAAGAGCTGGCTCTCTGATGGCTTTAACCCGGGCCAAGGCGTGGGTTCCTGATTTTGGTCCAGCTGAGGCAATGAACGGCTATCCAAGCATGAAGGAAGATGGATCAGCCTTCTCTAGTGATGATCTTCATGCTTTAACCAAGGATATGCGGCCTCTCGCCAGTAAACTTGCTGATGAAGCGGACTTATCAAGATATCATCCGGGCTATGATATGGAAAACGTACGGGTGGAGCATCCGTCCTATGATATTGAAAATCTTATTCCGCCCGTTCGTAAGCACACCTTCGCTCCCGACATTGATCCGTCAGACCTTATAACTGATGAAGTTTATTTCCGAGCTCTAGCCAAGATTAACTGGACCACCACTGACTTCCAACAGCTGGAAGAAGCCGCCGAAGACCCGGAACAAGCTGACCCTCAACCTTCACAGCGAGCTGAAGCAGAAACGTAAACTAGCTCCGGTTTATCTTTATGCCTTGAGTACTTTTGAGAAAAACTGATATTCTTTTGGGCCTTCCAGCGCCTTGTAATAGGATAGCTGAAATACTCTGTGTTTTGTGAGATTGCTTTGACTGGCAACTTCTGAAATATATCCTGTTTTCAATGCTTTGGATGGTTTATTCTACCTGTTTCTGCATAAAACAATGTTCAGAGTGTCCTGCCAGTTTATCGCCGGATGGGTCATAATGTCCAAGCACATGATCTAAGTTTACAACTCGAACTGTGTAGAAATTATAAGTATGAAACATACCTGTGATTAAGTGTATCTTAACAAACCTTAATCCGGCAGGAACGATCCAAGGTGTAGGTGTTGACGACTCCCTTGATTATTTGTTGGCTGGTCATGAAGGCCGAACCGGGTTACAATGAACTCCGGTTTAGCTGTAGTTTAGTACTGGTGTTTATAACCCAGACTATAACTCTGTAAACACAAATGTAGTGGCAACTTATAGTCATCGACTCCTTGAATCAATGGACTTGGTTGAAAAACCAATGACCTTGATGATAAAGATTTGAGAAAACATAAAAAATAAAAAATAAAGTTTTTGGGCAAATAAGACCATGTAGTCGAGGCTTTTTACGAGCTGTCAGGCTCCAAATTCGAGGCTTTTTATGAGCTACCAGGCTACTATCATTAACCATTTTTGCAAAGCATGTTAAGATGGTCCGCAATCCTTAACCAAATCATCAATGTCAAATGCTACCAAGTTCAAAATCCAGTAAAGATTTGACTTGTGTAATCACTTGATGATCGTCAATTTAACGTTACCAAGTTCAGGGTCCATAAGGATTGACTTGTGTGTACGTTTGATGGGTCGTACCAGGTTTACCTGGGCGGCGTGACTTACTTCATGCAGGCAGGTTAATCCGGGGTTTTAGGTGTATACACCAAGCTTCCAAGCCGTGTTTACTACAAGAGTTTTCAACTCGCTGATGTCTTGCATCAGGAGCCCACAGGTAGCATTTGAGCATTGCTCGTCGGGGCCTATGTTTGAGTTGTGCGAAGCATCAAACTCTCTTTTGCCCCTCATCATCATGTGGAAATTGCCGAAGCAACCAGAGTTGTGCTCTTATGATGGCCTTGATGCGGTCGCCGGTTTAAGAGGCCATAGGAACTCCCTTGCCCATAGAAGCCCCCATATGATACTCTTATGAAAAATGCGGCTAATACCCCGGTTTATCGGGGGCGCCGGTTTATTATATTGATCATAATATATACATGTAAAGAAACGTACATAAAGCGGAGCCTATGGCTCAAGTATAGTAAGGTCGGAGAAGAGCGATGTTCCACGGCCGCTTGGACTCCTCCTCCGCCGTACGTGAGTCCTTATGTTCTCGAACGTCGATGAGGTAGTACGACCCGTTGAGAAGGTTCTTGCTGACCACAAAGGGTCCTTCCCAAGGTGGGGATAGCTTGTGCATGTCCCTCTGGTCTTGGATGAGCCGGAGCACCAGATCTCCTTCTTGAAACGTCCTGGTTTTAACCCGGCGACTGTGGTACCGGCGCAGATCTTGCTAATAAATCGCGGATCGAGCTGTTGCCGTGTCCCATTCTTCATCCAACCGGTCCAACGCATCTTGCCTTGCTTTTTCATTATCCGCTTCAACATAAGCCGCCACCGGCGGCGAGTCATGACGGATATCACTAGGGAGGACCGCTTCAGCTCCATACACCATGAAGAAAGGCGTGTACCCTATGGATCTGTTAGGTGTAGTGTTGATGCTCCATAGCACAGAAGGCAACTCCTCCACCCAACAACCCGGTGTTCTCTGCAGAGGAACCATAAGCCGGGGTTTGATGCCTCTCAAGATCTCTTGGTTGGCTCTTTCAGCTTGGCCATTAGACTGAGGGTGAGCTACTGACGACACATCAAGGCGGATGTGCTCTCGTTGACAGAACTCCTCCATAGCCCTCCTTGGATAGATTGGTGCCGTTATCAGTTATAATGTTGTGTGGAAAGCCAAACTGGAAAATCACCTTTTTGATGAATTGAACCGCCATTGCCGCATCACACTTACTAACAGGCTCCGCTTCAACCCATTTGGTAAACTTGTCCACCACCACCAAAAGGTGTGTCTTTTTATCTTGTGATCTCTTGAAGGGTCCAACCATATCAAGCCCCCAAGTCGCAAACGGCCAAGTAATTGGAATCATCCTCAACTCCTGCGCCGGTATATGAGCACGCCGTGAAAATTTCTGGCAAGCATCACATTTTCTGACCAAGTCCTCTGCGTCGGCATGAGCCGTCAACCAGTAGAACCCATGACGAAAAGCTTTAGCCACCAAAGATTTTGAACCGGCATGATGACCACAATCTCCTTCATGAATCTCTCTCAGAATATCACAGCCCTCCTCTGGTGATACACACCGCTGAAACACCCCAGAGACGCTGCGATGATGAAGTTCTCCATTGACAATAGTCATTGATTTGGACCGCCGGATTATCTGCCGAGCCAAGACTTCATCTTCTGGTAACTCACCTCGGTTCATGTATGCTAGATAAGGGAGCGTCCAATCCGGAATAACATGAAGTGCCCGACCAATTGTGCCTCCGGATCAGGAACAGCCAAGTCCTCCTCTGAAGGTGACTACATCGATGGATTGTGCAACTTATCCAAGAAGGTATTGGGTGGAACCGGTTTACGCTGATAACCCAGCCAGCTCAACGCATCAGCCGCTTCATTCTTTTGCCAGTCTATATGATCCACCTGATAACCCTTGAAGAGTCCAGCGACAGCGTCTTCCTCTCGTCGATATGCTGCCATGAGTGGATCCTTGGAATCCTACTTGCCAGATACTTGTTCTGCCACCAGGTCTGAATCGCCAAAGCATTTAACCCGGCTTAAGTTCATCTCCTTGGCCATCCGCAGACCATGGAGGAGAGCATCATATTCAGCGACATTGTTAGTGCAAGGGAATATTAAACGGAGGACATAACAGAACTTATCACCTCGTGGGGAAGTTAACACGACTCCAGCCCCCGAGCCCTCCAATTGCCTTGAACTGTCAAAGTGAATAGTCCAATATGTGTGATCCGGCTTTTCCTCAGGTGCTTGCAACTCTGTCCAATCGTTGATGAAATCCACCAATGCCTGGGATTTTATCGCAGTACGGGGCACATATTTCAATCCGTGCGGGCTAAGCTCAATGGCCCACTTTGCAACTCGACCAGGACGACAGGGCGAAGGTCACCACGGAGCCCACGACGACATCACCACCAGAGCCTTTGGCAGACGAAGACCAACTTTTGTCAGGATAGCTTGTACTAGCTATCCCCCTCCACACTTGGCCGTTGTGGGATCCCTTCCCGCTCAATATTTGGGAAGAGGACCTGGGCCTCTATAAATAGGACTAGCCACCACCATAGAAAGGAGGATCGTTCAGACCACCCTTACATCCACCAGCTCATCGAGCCCAAGAACACCTCTCCTCAGGAGGCTGTTCTTCCCGTGTACTTGTTCATCCTCAGCCTACAAGGCAATCCACCACACCACACTGGAGTAGGGTATTACACCACAACGGTGGCCCGAACCAGTATAAATCCTCGTGTCTCTTGTTCTTTGGGTTTGATGAACTAGGCCTAGGAATTGGTGCGAGAGCGAACTAGAGCGGGAAGGAGAGATCTTCGCACGCACCCCAGTGTTTGAACCTCAAGGTTTTGCCAGAACCCACGATCCGACAGTGTCATTCCTAATTTGGGTTCCGCTTTTGCCTCTGTTAAAACCACTCCTAATTTTTCTCCTACCAAATCCACTAAGTTTTTCTATGTTCCTAAAAATAAAGGTGAATCATCTAGTGAAAGGAACAAAGATCTAAAGATGATAGGAATTAGCTCTAACCTGATCAATTTCATCCAAGAGCCTATCATTATAAGTTAATTCTTTGATTCCTTACCTAGGAGTATTATTAATAACCTCAATGAACTTCTAGGGATTACGTTCATGCTACTTATGGTTTGAGTACCAAAAATGACAAAACCTAGATCATTTCTTTATGCCTAGCTAAGGGCGTTAAACAATAGCGCTTGTTGGGAGGCAACCCAACTTTAATTTAGTTTTTACCTTTTTCTTGAAATTCTTGAATAAATCTATCATCTAGCCTCTAGTTAGATGTGTTTTCATGTTTTAATTTAGTGTTTGTGCCAAGTAAGGCATTTGGGATGATTTGGAAGATAGTAGATTGTTTTTCTGGAAAACAAACACTTTTTCATCCAGTATCAAAATTGTGTATGCTTGCTGGAACGTGAACAAATTCTGAAGTTTTTACACGTTTCTGATCTACAAAATTCACATTTTTTCCTAATATTTTAGAATTTATAGAGATGCAGAAGTTTTACATCAATTCGTATCTTTACAGACTGTTCTGTTTTTGACAGATTATGTTTTCTTTGTGTTGTTTGCTTATTTTGATGCATCTATGGCTAGTATCGAGGGGTATGAACCATGGAAAAGTTGGAATACAGTTGATGTTACACCAATATAAAATAAGAATGAGTTCACAACAGTACCTACAAGTAAGGATCAAATTTGTTTTACTAGCGGATGTCACGAGTTTTCTGTTGAGTTTTTTGTTGTAAAGTTTTCAAGTTTTGGGTAAAGATTGGATGGACTGTGGAATAAGGAGTGACAAGAGCCTAAGCTTGCGGATGTCAAAGGCACCCTAAGGTAATATTCAAGGACAACCAAGCATCTAAGCTTGGCGATGCCCTAGACGGCATCCCCTCTTTTGTCTTCAATCCATCGGTAAATTTACTTGAGACTATATTTTTATTCACCACATGATATGTGTTTTGCTTGGAGCATCTTGTATGATTTGATTCTTTGATTTTTTTTTTATTTTGCCACAATAATCCTTGTTGTACGCACCGTTTGAGAGGTACACGCATTAATCGTGAATTTATTAGAATACTCTTCATGCTTCACTTATATCTTTTGAGCTAGGTAGTTGCTCTGGTGCTTCACTTATATCTTTTTGAGCATGGCGGTGATGTCTATTTTGAAGAAATTGATGAAATCTCATGCTTCACTTATATTATTTGAGAGTCTCTAAAACAATATGGTAATTTTCTTGGGTTATGAATTTTGTACTAATATGATGGGCATCCAACAGGAATACAATAAAAACTTTCATATAAAGAGCATTGAGTACTATGATAAGTTTGATTCCTTATGATTGTTTTGAGATATAAAAATGGTGATATTGGAGTCATGCTAGTGAGTAATTTTGGATTGGTATAAATACTTGTGTTAAAGTTTGTGATTTCCGTAGCATGCACGTATGGTGAACCGCTATGTGATGAAGTCGGAGCATGATGTATTTATTGATTGTCATCCTTTGTGTGGAGGTCGGGAGCGCGAGGTGGTTAACTCCTACCAACCTCTCCCCTAGGAGCACGCGTCTAATACTTTGTTTTGATAGCTAATAATTTTTTGCGATAACTATGTGAGTTCTTTATGACTAATGTTGACTCCATGTATTATAAGCACTCTCACCCTTCCACCATTGCTAGCCACTATAGTACCGAGCAACTCTCGTTGGTACATTAAACCCACCCTTTAACCTTCCTCGGAATAGCCACCATACATGCCTATTATGGCATATCCATAGCCATTCCAAGATATATTGCCATGCAACTTCCATCGTTCTGTCATATGTTCTAGTATCGAGTTGTAAATTGTTGAGTTGTAAGTAAATAAAAGTGTGATGATCATCATTATTAGAGCATTGTCCCATGTGAGGAAAGGATGATCGAAGCTATGATTTCCTCACAAGTTGGGATGAGTCTCCGGACTTTACAAAATAATAAAAGAGGCCAACGAAGCTCAAATAAAAAAAGGCCATAGAAGCCCACAAAAAAATGAGAAAAAAATGAGAGAAGAGAGAGAAGGGGCGATGCTACTATTATTTGTCCACACTTGTGCTTCAAAGTAGCACCATGATCTTCATGATAGAAAGTCTCCTATGTTATCACTTTCATATACTAGTGGGAATTTTTCATTATAGAACTTGGCTTGTATATTCCCATGATGGGCTTCTTGAAATTGTCCTAGGTTTTCATGAGCAAGCAAGTTGGATGCACACCCACTTAGTTTCTTTTTGAGCTTTCATAAACTTATAGCTCTAGTGCATCTGTTGCATGGCAATCCCTACTCACTCACATTGATATCTATTGATGGGCATCTCCGTAGCCCGTTAATATGCCTAGTTGATGTGAGTATATCTCCTTCATTCTGTCTTCTCCACAACCACCATATTCTATTCCACCTATAGTGCTATGTCCATGGCTCACGCTCATATATTGCGTGAAAGTTGGAAAATTTTGAGAATACTAAAGTGTGAAACAATTTCTTGACTAATACCTGGGTTGCGCATGATTTAATACTTTGTGTGATGAAGATAGAGCATAGCCAGACTATATGATTTTCTAGGGATAACTTTCTTTGGCCATGTTATTTTGAGAAGACACAATTGTTTTATTAGTATGCTTGAAGTATTATTGTTTGTATGTCAATATTAAACTTTTGCTTTCAAGCTTATGGATCTGAACATTCATGCCACAATGATGAAAATTACATGGATAAATATGTTAGGTAGGATTCCACATCAAAAATTACGTTTTTATCATTTACCTACTCGAGGACGAACAGGAATTAAGCTTGGGGATGCTTGATACGTCTCCAACATATCTATAATTTTTTATTATTCCATGCTATTATATATTCTGTTTTGGATGTTTTATATGCACTAACTTATTAACCTAGAGCCCAATGTCAATTTATGTTTTTTCCTTGTTTTTTAGTTTCGGAGAAAAAGAATATCAAACGGAGTCCAAACGGAATAAAACTTTCGCGATTATTTTTCTTGGACCAGAAGACACACGTAGGACTTGGAGTACAAGTCAGAGAGTCCTCGAGGCGATCACAAGCCCGGGAGGTGCGCCCCTAGGGCTTGTGGCCACCTCGGAGACCCCCTGACCCCCTTCTTTGGCCTATAAATTCAGAAGTATTCCAAAAACCCTAGAGGCATCCACGGAAATACTTTTTCACCGCTGCAAGTCTCTGTTACCATGAGATCCCATCTGGAGGCCTTTTCCGGTACCCTGTCGGAGGGGGACTTGATCACGGAGGGCTTCTACATCAACCTAGCTACCCTTCCGATGATGTGTGAGTAGCTTACCACAGACCTACGGGTCCATAGCTAGTAGCCAGATGGCTTCTTCTCTCTCTTTGATCTTCAATACAATGTTCTCCTCGATGTTCTTGGAGATCTATTTGATGTAATCTTCTTTTGTGGTGTGTTTGTCTAGATCCGATGAATTGTGGATTTATGATCAGATTACCTATGAATATTATTTGAATCTTCTCTGAATTCTTATGTGCATGATTTGATATCTTTGCATTTCTCTTCGAATTATTGGTTTGGTTTGGCCAACTAGATTGATAGTTCTTGCAATGGGAGAGGTGCTTAGTTTTGGGTTCAATCTTGTGGTGTCCTCACCCAGTGACAGAAGGGGTAGCAAGGCACGTATTGTATTGTTGCCATCAAGGATTAAAAGATGGGGTTTATATCATATTGCTTGAGTTTATCCCTCTACATCATCTCATCTTGCTTAAGGTGCTACACTGTTCTTATGAACTTAATACTCTAGAAGCATGCTGGATAGCGATCGATGTGTGGAGTAATAGTAGTAGATGCAGAATCATTTCGGTCTACTTGTCACGGACGTGATGCCTATATTCATGATCATTGCCATAGATATCGTCATAACTATGCGCTTTTCTATCAATTGCTCGACAGTAATTTGTTTACCCACTGTATGCTTTACTCAAGAAAGAAGCCTCTAGTGAAACCTATGGCCCCCGAGTCTATTTTCCATCTATTATTTTCAGATCAACAAAACCAAAAACCAAAAAATATCTTGCTGCAATTATTGTGTGTTTACTTTATTTCACTTTTTACTTTACTTTTAATTTTATCTCTATCAGATCTCACTCTTGTTTGTGACGTTGAAGGGATTGACAACCCCTTTCTATGTTGTGTGCAAGTGTTTGTTAGTTTGTGTAGTTGAAATATATTGGGGACTTGCTTGTACCTCCTACTGGATTGATACCATGGTTCTCAAACTGAGGGACATACTTATCTCTACTTTGCTGCATCACCCTTTCCTCTTCAAGGGAAAAATCAATGCAACCTCAAGAAGTAGCAGTGACATCCTCGCCTTCTTGATCCGGCATGGCGGGCGAAGTAGTAGATGAGTTCCGGTGACACGACGGTGTGGTGATGGTGATGGTGATGCTATCTCTGCAGGGCTTCGCCTAAGCACTACGAAAATATGACTGAGGGACAAAACTGTGGAGAGGGGTGCTGCACACGGCTAGGATAATGTCGTGGGTTGTGTGGCGCCCCCTCCCTCATATATATATATATATAGGTGGGGGAGAGGGGAGGCGGCCAGGAGGCGCCCCAAGTGGGGCGGAATCCCACCTGGGCTCCTGCCCATAGTCGCCCCCCTTCCTTGTTTTGCCTGCGGGGGGAATTCAGGAGGAGGTGGCGCCCCCCTTCCTTTCTCTAATGAGGAGGGAAAGGTGGGAGGGTCCATCCCTCCCCTTTCCTTCCCCTAGGGCCGACGGCCAGGGAGAAGGCACATCAGTCCCCTTGTGGGCTGGAGTGTGCCTCCCCTTGGCCAATTAGGCCCATAGATCTCCCGGGGCCTCCCGGAACCCTTCTAGTGATCCAATTACTACCCGGTACCTCCCAAAACTCTTCCGGTGTCCAAATACCATGGTCATATATGTCGATCGTTACCTCTGGACCATTCTGGAGCTCCTCATCATGTCTGTGATCTCATCCGGGACTCCGAACAACATTCGGTCACCAAATCACATAACTCATATAACACTATATCGTCAACGAACGTTAAGCGTGTGGACCCTACGGGTTCGAGAACTATGTAGACATGACTGAGACACATCTTCGGTCAATAAAAAATAGCGGAACAGGGATGTACATATTGGTTCCTACATATTCTATGAAGATCTTTATCGGTCGAACCATTATGACAACATACGTATTTCCCTTTGTCTGTCGGTATGTTACTTGCCTGAGATTCGATCGTCGGTATCTCCATACCTAGTTCAATCTCGTTAACGACAATTCTCTTTACTCGTTCCGTAATACATCATCTCGTAACTAACTCCTTAGTCATTTCACTTGCAAGCTTCTTGTGATGTGTATTACCGAGAGGGCCCAAAGATACCTCTCCGGTACACGGAGTGACAAATCCTAATCTCGATCCATGCCAACTCAACATATACCTTCGGAGATACCTGCAGAGCATCTTTATGATCACCCAGTTATGTTGTGACATTTCATAGCACACAAGGTATTCCTCCGGTATCCGGGAGTTGCATGATCTCATAGTCGAATGAATATGTATTTGACATTAAGAAAGCAATAGCAATAAACTGAACGATCATATGCTAAGCCAACGGATAGGTCTTGTTCATCACATCATTCTCCTAATGATGTGATACCGTTATCAAGTGATAACACATGTATATGGTTAGGAAACCTTAACCATCTTTGAGCAACGAGCTAGTGTAGTAGAGGCTTACTAGGGACACGGTATTTGTTTATGTATTCACACATGTATTTAAGCTTCCGGTCAATACAATTCTAGCATGAATAGTAAAACTTTATCATGAATAAGGAAATATAAAATAATAACAACTTTATTATTGCGTCTACGACATATTTCCATCAGCTCTTCCCAGAACTCATCTTGTGTGATTGGTGTCATGGGGCCGCCAATGTTAATGGGTTCACTGTGTGAAGGCACGTGCGATGATACCGGGTTCTAGGTTAGCTGAGGAAGGACTTCATCATCTTCTACATTATCTTCACGACCAATATCTTCAGCTACGGTGGTGTCAACAACTGGAATCTCTTCAGTGTCATGAGCCTTTGTGGGAGAGTGCTCATGCACAACCATTCTTCTTTCTCTATGGGAGGAGGCAGGTAAGGCAACCGATATGGGCTCAGCAAGCAACGGCTCCTGAGGAGCAGATGAAGATTTTGGTGCTTGTTCCCTTTGTGAAGCCTTAGAAGACTTTGTCTTCCACTTCTTCTGGGAGGGAGTGGCATCAGAAGCTTCTTGGTTCTTGCGCTTCTTGGCTTCGACTTCAGCTTGCTTGGTCTTCTTGGCTGCAAGCTTGGGATCTATCCTAGGATGGTCGAGAGCATTCCTCTTCAAGGCATCATTATGATCTTGGACGCACTTTTCAGCATAAAGCTTCAGACACCCACGAGAGTCTTTGGCTTCATCACGACGCCGTTAAAATTTAGCTTTCAGATCTGCCATCATGGTCTTGAAGCTTTGAATTTCCTTGGTACTCAGCTTGTCAACATGCTTCTTGAAGACAGCCTTTTCATGATCAATTTTGTGCTTCTACTCAACTACCTTCTCGGCCATTGTGAGTTCTTTGTTTACGAAGCCTTGGAAGGTAACATTCAGGCCAATGGACAGTTGAAGGTCGTCGAGAGAGAGTGATGGGTCATCATACCATTCATCTATAAAGTTGTTGAGGATATCCGCATTGAACAGCGGTAGGTCCTGGAAAATATCAGCCTCTTCCTGCTTGTTCTTAATCAAAAGCTCCAGAGCATCATCTTCAAGATCTTCATCATTGGACAGATCTAGGATGTCGTCATCATTGTGCAGAATGCTTGCTGGAGTTGGGATTTGCCTTGAGGATTTCTTTGTCTTCACAGAAGTCTGGGACACATCTTCGTAATGCACACTAGATTCAGGAGGTGCAATTTTTAGAGGCTTCACCTTCGAAGCTTTGGAGCAGTAGCATCCCTGGAGGCTTTCTCCCCATTAGGTTTTGAAGCCTTAGTCTTGTGCGAAGGTTTTTGGGAAACTTGAGTGGCTTCATCTTTAGGCTCTTCGCCTTGAACAGTAGCACGACAAGTCTTAATGTGCTCGATATAGGCTTGAAGACTGTCCCAAGGACCAGTCAAGTTGGGTTGAGCCACCCGTGCGCGGTCATTTCGTGGCCTAGAAGGAGCAGGATTGAAGTTGAGTCCATAGTCTTTTTTATTCTGATTTGTTGAAGCCTTTGCATAAGAGTAATTGGCTTCAAAGAGATCACCATCAAGACACCAGCATGTACTTGATGCATCAGGATCTTCGGGCATAACTGGTCTGACCACGCATGGGTAGAATCCCAACTCAATGGCTTCAGGCTTTGTCTTCGGGGCAAGATTCTTATACAAGATGTCCAGCCAAGGCGGTCAAACAACATTCTTAGCAGAGTATTCTGGTGTGATGAAGCGATAGAGATACCACTGCTCAGCCCAGTATCTTCGAATCCATTGGACTCGAGATTTTTGTTTAGTGTAGGTTTTGTCGGGACCTGACTTGTACATCTCATCTAGCTCGGGTGGAAGGTCGAGAGTAGTATTGGGGCGTATCTTGTGAGATGAGGACTTTGAGAATTTCTTCTTCTTCTTTTCGTTAGAGTTGCTCTTCTTCTTCTTCTTCTTCTTCTTCTTCTTCTTAGTTTCCTTTTCCCATTGAGTACATTAAGATATGTAATGGCCTGGTTTCTGGCATTTCTGAAATGTTCTCTTCTTGTAGTCACGACTGGAAGCCTTAGTGCTCTTGGAGCTAGATCTTAAAGACTTTCCGAAGTGATTCTTCTTGGAGAATTTTTTGAATTTTCTCACTAGCATTGCGAGCTCTTTGCGTAAGTCTTCGGGATCATCAGAACTGCAGTCAGAGTCTTCAGATGAGGAAAGAACATTTGCCTTAAAATCATGGGATCGCCCATAGTTAGTACCATAGATATATATCTTCTTGGATAGCTGGAACTCATGTGTATTGAACCTCTCGAGTATGTCAGATGGATTGAGATCTTTGAAGTAAGGACATTCTCGGATCATTAGTGATAGGGTGTAAAATGAGCTGTCAAGTGGTCTCAATAGCTTCTTCACGACTTCATGCTTGGTGATCTAAGTGGCGCCAAGAGCACGAAGCTCATTGGTGATATCAGTAAGACGATCAAAGTTTAGTTGGACATTCTCATTGTCAAGCCTCTTGAAGCAGTTGAAGAGATTGTGAAGCACATTGATTCTTGAGTCTCTCTGGGTAGAGACGCCTTCGTTGACCTTGGATAGCCAGTCCCAGACTAGCTTCGCAGACTCTAGAGTACTCACACGGCCATACTGCCCTTTGGTTAGATGACCACAAATCATGTTCTTGGTGGTTGAGTCCAGTTGCGCGAACTTATTGACATCAGCTGCGGTGACACCTTTACAAACTTTGGGAATGACAATCTTGACGACATACCGGAGGTCGTTGTCAATGGCTTCAAGATGCATGCGCATCTTATTCTTCCAGTAGGGGTAATCAATGCCATCGAAGATGGGGCACATAGAGAAGACCTTCATTATCATTGCAGTCGACATAGCTAAAACTCTAGGTGGTTAAATCGAATCACACAGGATAAGGGAGCACCTTGCTCTGATACCAATTGAAAGTGCTAGTTATCGACTAGAGGGGGTGAATAGGTGATTTTTATGAAAGTCTTCGAAACATTCAATGTCTTCGAAGATAGGCAAGCGAATAACACCAACACAGTATGCATCGGAAGATAAACTACACTAGAGTAGGCACAGTCAAGTAAACACAATAGATTAAGCACGAAGACAAATAGCTGCTAGGTAGAACAGATCCGAATTGGAAGAAGGTGTGAAACCAAATATGCAGTCAGAGTGAATGTCTTCACATAAGATGACAATCAGAGTAGGCAAGCAATGACTTCATGAAGCTAAACTGTAAGTAAAGGGTGATGTGATAGAACCATTTGCCTGACAAAGACAAGGAATTGGTAGACCAGTTCTAGTTGTTGTGACAACTGTACGTCTGGTTAGGGCGGCTGAGATTGAACTCAGAAGACCACATCTTCACCTTATTCCCCTTGAGACAAGGTCACTTAGTCCTCGCCCGATCACTCTGGTAAGTCTTCAAGGTAGACTTCCAAACTTTATAGACTTCGTTCACCAGCGAACCACAATGACTCTGGGATCATCCGAACACGACGCCTAACCGACTGGAAGATCATAGTCTTCAAGAGTAATAAGTCTTGAGGTCATGCGGACAGAAAGACTTCAGTGATGCCAAACACTCTTTGGGCTCTAGGTGTTTTAAGTTTTGTCCTCGTAAGGATTCTCTCTCAAAGGCTTTGGAGGTGGGTTGCTCTCAAATGATAAAAGTCGTGTCTTAACTCTAAGCAACCACCAATTTATTGTGGAGGGGTGGGCTATTTATAGCCAGGAGGCAACCCGACATGATTTGGGCGAAATGACCTGGGTCATTGGGGAACCGACACATGTCCAACGGTCGGATTTCAAACACATGTGGCAACTTGACTTGAGCTACAAGTTAAGCTGACTTATCCAACTCTGGATAAGGTTTGCTCTCAATTGTCTTCACTCGAAGACATAGGATTTGGGTTGAGCATTGCTACCTCTTGAGCATGCGTTGGTTTTCCCTTGAAGAGCAAAGGGTGATGCAGCAAAGTAGCGTAAGTATTTCCCTCAGTTTTTGAGAACGAAGGTATCAATCCAGTAGGAGACTACACGCAAGTCGCCTAGTACCTGCACAAACAATCAAGAACCTTGCAACCAACGCGATAAAGGGGTTGTCAATCCCTTCACGGCCACTTGCAAAAGTGAGATCTGATAAAGATAATAAGATAAGTATTTATGTTATTTTTGTTGTATAGATTGCAAAATAAAGATTGCAAAATAAATAGTAAACTAGAATTGTAGATCGGAAACTTATATGATGTAAAGTAGACCCGAGGGCCATTAGTTTGACTAGTGGCTTCTCTCATGATAGCATATATTACGGTGGGTGAACAAATTACTGCCGAGCAATTGATAGAAAAGCGCATAGTTATGAGAATATCTAGGCATGATCATGAGCATAGGCATCACGTCCGTGTCAACTAGACCGAAACGATTCTGCATCTACCACTATTACTCCACACATCGACCGCTATCCAGCATGCATCTAGAGTATTAAGTTCATAAGAACGGAGTAACGCCTTAAGCAATATGACATGATGTAGAGGGATAAACTCAAGCAATATGATATAAACCCCATCTTTTTATCCTTGATGGCAACAATACAATACGTGTCGGTTCCCTTTTTGTCACTGGGATCGAGTACCGCAAGATTGAACCGAAAGCTAAGCACTCCTCCCATTGCAAGAAAGATCAATCCAGTAGGCCAAACCAAACTGATAATTCGAAGAGACTTGCAAAGATATTAAATCATGCATATAAGAATTCAGATAAGAACCAAATATTGTTCATAGATAATCTTGATCATAACCCCACAATTCATCGGATCTCGACAAACACACCGCAAAAAGAATTACGTCGAATAGATCTCCAAGAACATCGATAAGAACTTTGTATTGAGAACCAAAGAGAGAGAATAAGCCATCTAGCTAATAATTATGGACCCAAAGGTCTGTGGTAAACTACTCACACATCATCGGAGAGGCTATGGTGTTGATGTAGAAGCCCTCCGTGATCGAATCCCCCTCCAACGGAGCGCCGGAAAAGGCCACAAGATGGGATCTAACGGGTACAGAAGGTTGCGGCGGTAGAAAAGTGGTTTCGTGGCTCCCTTGGATGTTTTCAGGGTATAAGAGTATATATATAGGCGGAAGAAGTAGGTTGATGGAGCTACGAGGGGCCCACGAGGGTGGGGGCGCGCCCTCCTGCCTCGTGGCCGCCTCATTGCTTCCTTGACTTCCACTCCAAGTCTCCTGGATTGCGTTTGTTCCAAGAAAGATCCTCGCGAAGGTTTCGTTCCGTTTGGACTTCGTTTGATATTCCTTTTCTGCGAAACACTGAAATAGGCAAAAAAACAGCAACTGGCACTGGGCCTCCGGTTAATAGGTTAGTCCCAAAAATAATATAAAAGTGTATATTAAAGCCCACTAAACATCCAAAACAGACAATATAATAGCATGGAACAATCAAAAATTATAGATATGTTGGAGATGTATCAAGCATCACATCAGTTTTCTGACTTTGTTCACTTGGACCCCGCTTGACAGTTCGGTGGTTCCTATGGCTCAAGAAAGAAGAAAATGAAACTACGAAAGAAACTATGTGTTCGCACTTCATTGTCTTCAAGCAATGTCTTCACGCGTCATTATCTTCGACGTGAATGTCTTCACAAACCACCATTGTCTTCAATGTCTTCATACATTTTTAGGGGCCATCTTCGATTGGTAAACCGAATCAATAGGACTTCTACCTGTGTTCTCCTGTGAATCTCACAAACACATTAGTCCCTCAACCATGTTTGTCATCAATACTCCAAAACCAACTAGGGGTGGCACTAGATGCACTTACAACCCTAGGGCGTGCCTACCGAGCTTGTCACTCCCTCGTGAACCCCCTTGATGTGAGACCGACATAAAAAATTCCTATAAATATAGAAAATCCTAGAAATAAACCTAGAACTTCCGCTCCGCCGCCACAGGCCTCTGTTTCGAAGCGCATCCGGAGCCCTTTTTGGCACCCTGCCGGTGGTGTAAATCATCATCGGAGGCCATCTTCATCATCCCGGAGATAATATAATAGCATGGAACAATCAAAAATTATAGATACATTGGAGACGTATCAGCATCCCAAGCTTAATTCATGCTCGTCCTCGAGTAGGTAAGTGATAAAAATAGATTTTTTGATGTGGAATGCTACCTAACATAATTTTCAATGCAATTTTCTTTATTGTGGCATGAATGTTTAGATCCGAAAGATTCAAGACAAAGGTTTAATATTGACACAAAAATAATAATACTTCAACCATACTAACAAAGCAATTATGTCTTCTCAAAATAACATGGCCAAAGAAAGTCATCCCTAGAAAATCATATAGTTTGGCTGTGCTCCATCTTCGTCACACAAAATATTCAAATCATGCACAATCATGGTTTCAGCCAAGCAATTGTTTCATACTTTAGTATTCTCAAACTTTTTCAACTTTCATGCAATACATGAGCGTGAGCCATGGATATAGCACCATAGGTGGAATAGAGTGGTGGTTGTAGAGAAGATAAAAAGGAGGAAGATGGTCTCACATCAACTAGGCGTATTAATGGGCTATGGAGATGCCCATCAATAGATGTCAATGTGAGTGAGTAGGGATTGCCATGCAACGGATGCACTAGAGCTATAAATGTATGAAAGCTCAACAAAAGAAACTAAGTGGGTGTGCATCCAATTTTCTTGCTCACGAAGACCTAGGGCATTTTGAGGAAGCCCATCGTTGGAATATACAAGCCAAGTTCTATAATGAAAATTCCCACTAGTATATGAAAGTGACAAAATAAGAGACTCTCTATCATGAAGATCATGGTGCTATTTTGAAGCACAAGTGTGGAAAAAGGATAGTATCATTGTCCCTTCTCTCTTTTTTTTCATTGGCTTCTTTGGCCTTCCTTTTTTTTCTATTTTTCCATTGGCTTCTTTGGCCTTTCTCTCTTTTTTCTCACACGGGACAATGCTCTAATAATGATGATCTTCACACTTCTATTTCTTTTACAACTCAAGGATTACAACTCGATACTTAGAACAAAATATGACTCTACAAGAATGCCTCCGGCGGTGCACCGGGATGTGCAATGAACCAAGAATGACATGTATGAAAAAATTATGAATAGTGGCTTTGCCACAAATACGATGTCAACTACATGATCATGCAAGGCAATATGACAATGATGGAGCGTGTCATAATAAACGGAACGGTGGAAAGTTGCATGGCAATATATCTCGGAATGGATATGGAAATGCCATAATAGGTAGGTATGGTTGTTGTTTTGAGGAAGGTATATGGTGGGTGTATGGTACCGGTGAAAGTTGTGCGGCACTAGAGAAGCTATCAATGGTGGAAGGTTGAGAGTGCGTATAATCCATGGACTCAACATTAGTCATAAAGAACTCACATACTTATTGAAAAAATCTACAAGTCATCAAAACCAAGCACTACACGCATGCTCCTAGGGGAAGGGTTGGTAGGAGTTAACCATCGCGCGATCCTGACCTCCACACAAAGGAAGACAATCAAAGAAATACCTCATGCTTCAAAGTTATTACACAATGGTTACCATACGTGCATGCTACGGGACATGCAAACCTCAACACAAGTATTTCTCAAATTCACAATTACTCTACTAGCATGGCTCTAATATCACCATCCTCGTATCTCAAAACAATCATCAAGCATCAAACTTCTCATAGTATTCAACGCACTTTATATGAAAGTTTTTATTATGCCCATCTTGGATGCCCGTCATATTAGGACTAATTTTATAGCCAAAGCAAATTACCATGTTGTTCTAAAGGACTCTCAAAATAATATAAGTTAAGCTTGAGAAATCAATAATTTCTATAAAATAAAACCACCACCGTGCTCTAAAAGATATAAGTGAAGCACTAGAGCAAAATTTATCTAGCTCAAAAGATATAAGTGAAGCACATAGAGTATTCTAATAAATTCTGATTCATGTGTGTCTCTCCCAAAAGATTTGTACAGCAAGTATGATTGTGGTAAACTAAAAAGCAAAGACTCAAATCATACAAGACTCTCCAAGCAAAACACATATGATGTGGTGAATAAAAATATAGCCTCAAGTAAAGACCGATAGACGAAGACGAAAGAGGGGATGCCTTCCTGGGGCATCCCCAAGATTAGGCTTTTGGTTGTCCTTCAATTTTACCTTGGGATGCCTTGGGCATCCCCAAGATTAGGCTCTTGTCACTCTTTATTCCATAGTCCATCAAATCCATACCCAAAAACTTGAAATCTTCACAACACAAAACTTAACAGAAAATCGCATGAGCTCCGTTAGTATAAGAAAACAAGCCACCACTTTAAGGTACTGTATTGAACTCATTATTTATTTATATTGGTGTTAAACCTACTTTATTCCAACTTCTCTATGGTTCATACTCCCCGATACTACTCATAGATTCATTAAAACAAGCAAACAACCCACTAAAAACAGAATCTGTTAAAAACAGAATAGTCTGTAGTAATCTGTAACTTTCGAATACTTATGTAACTCTAAAAATTCTTAAATAAATTGTTGGACGTGAGGAATTTGTATATTAATCATTTGCAAAAAGAATCAACCTAAAAGTACTCTCCAGTAAAAAATGGCAGTTAATCTCGTGAGCGCAAAAGTTTCTGTTTTTTACAGCAAGATCGCAAAGACTTCACCCAAGTATTCCCAAAGGTTCTACTTGGCACAAACACTAATTGAAACACAAAAACACAATTACTACAGAAGTAATAATGTGTAAAACTTGCAAGACAGAACCAAAAAGTAAAAGCAAAAAATAAAATTGGGTTGCCTCCCAACAAGCGCTATTGTTTAACGCCCTTAGCTAAGCATTGAGATTTCAATGATGCTCACATAAAAGAGAAGAATTGAAGCACAAAGAGATGATCATAAAACATGTGGAAATCACATCTAAGTCTAACATACTTCCTATGCAATGGCATTTTATAGGAAAACAAATTAGCAAGACAAGCAAGATCTAGCATATGCAAGTAAGAAGAAAAAAACAATAGCAATCTCAACATGACGAGAGGTAATTTAGTAACATGAAGATTTCTACAACCATATTTCCCTCTCTCATAATAATTATATGTAGGATCATAAACAAATTCAACAATATAGCTATCACAAAACATATTCTCAATTAGGGATGGCAACGGGGCCCCATACCCCCCAAACCCATGGGGATTTCATCTATTAGGGGGTGGGGATGGGCGAAAAACATCCCCATGGGGATATTTACCAAACAAATTTATTCCCCATAGGGTACAATGGGGATGGGGACGATTTCCTATTCCCCAGACCCAATACCCATCGGGGACCCGATTAGTAACTGTGACACTACGGTCAACCTTAAAATATTCACAAACAAACTTGCAAAAACAAAAACAAAACTCTGGAAAAATAACCTTAAACCTATCTCACGTCCTCATCTCAGCTGCCACCATGACCAAGAAGTTAGCACGACTTAGATATGCATTAGCAGGACAAGGACAACACCATTTATTTATGTTGATTATAGGGTGTCATATTATGTATATGAGTATTTGTTTATGGGGATGGGGACCCTAATGGGGCCCCGTTCCCCAGTGGGGCATGGGTATGGGGAAATATCATCCCCAGTCATGTAAACGGGGATGGGGATGGGATGATAGGGAATATATGGGGATGGGGATGTTGTAGGTATCCCCATAGGGGATTGGCCCCATTGCCATCCCTATTCTCAACACGATCCACATGCATGTGAAGTTGACACTCTTCCAAAATAGTGGGATCAACATTAACTAAAGTCATGACCTTTCCAAACCAACTTTCATCAAAAAAAAATCATAAGATTGATCATTCTCCAAATATGTGGGATCTAAAGTTGACACTCTTCCAAACCAACTTTCAATATTATTGCAAACATTATTATCAATCTCATATTCATCATGGGGATTAAATAAAATTTTAAGATCATAAGAAGAATCACCCCAGTCATGATCATTGCAACAAGTAGTGGACATAGCATCCCCAAGCTTAGGGTTTTGCATATCATTAACACAACTGACATTAATAGAATCTATCATAACATCATTGCAATCATGTTTTTCATTCAAAGATCTATCGTAAATCACTTCATAAATTTCTTCTTTAATCACTTCATCACAAATTTCAGATTCACGAATTGCAAGCAAAATCTCATAAAGACAATCTAGTGCACTCAACTCACTAGCGATTGGTTCAACATAATTGGATCTTTTAAAAAGATTAGCAAGTGGATGACGATCCATAGATAGATTTTTAGCAAGCGAAGATGGAAGAAAATAGAAGGCACGTGGAAACAAAAGAAAACATAAGATCGAGCGAGAAAAACGCAAACGAAAAGAAGGCAAATATTTTTGTGATTTTCTGAAAACGATTTAGAAGTGGGGGAGAGGAAAACGAGAGGCGAATGGCAAATAATGTAATGCGAGGGAGAAGAGTTTATGATGGGTACTTGGTATGCCTTGACTTGGCGTAGATCTCCCCAGCAACGGCGCCAGAAATCCTTCCTGCTACCTCTTTAGCATGCGTTGGTTTTCCCTTGAAGAGGAAAGGGTGATGCAGAAAAGTAGCGTAAGTATTTCCCACAATTTTTGGAAACCAAGGTATCAATCCAGTAGGAGGCTACACGCAAGTCGCCTAGTACCTGCACAAACAATCAAGAACCTTGCAACGAACGCGATAAAGGGGTTGTCAATCCCTTCACGGCCACTTGCAAAAGTGAGATCTGATAAAGATAATAAGATAAGTATTTTTGGTATTTTGTTGTATAGATTGGAAAATAAAGATTGCAAAATAAATAGTAAACTAGAATTGTAGATCAGAAACTTATATGATGTAAAGTAGACCCGAGGGCCATAGGTTTCACTAGTGGCTTCTCTCATGATAGCATATATTACGGTGGGTGAACAAATTACTGCCAAGCAATTGATAGAAAAGTGCATAGTTACGAGAATATCTAGGCATGATCATGAACATAGGCATCACGTCCGTGTCAACTAGACCGAAACGATTCTGCATCTACTACTATTACTCCACACATTGACCGCTATTCAGCATGCATCTAGAGTATTAAGTTCATAAGAACGGAGTAACGCCTTAAGCAAGATAACATGATGTAGAGGGATAAACTCAAGCAATATGATATAAACCCCATCTTTTTATCCTCGATGGCAACAATACAATACGTGTCGGTTCCCTTTTTGTCACTGGGATCGAGCACCGCAAGATTGAACCCAAAGCTAAGCACTCCTACCATTGCAAGAAAGATCAATCTAGTAGGCCAAACCAAACTGATAATTTGAAGAGACTTGCAAAGATATTAAATCATGCATATAAGAATTCAGAGAAGAACCAAATATTGTTCATAGATAATCTTGATCATAAACCCACAATTCATCGGATCTCGACAAACATACCGCAAAAAGAATTACATCGAATAGATCTCCAAGAACATCGAGGAGAACTTTGTATTGAGAACCAAAGAGAGAGAATAAGCCATCTAGATAATAACTATGGACCCGAAGGTCTGTGGTATACTACTAACACATCATCAGAGAGGCTATGGTGTTAATGTAGAAGCCCTCCGTGATCGAATCCCCCTTCAGCGGAGCACCGGAAAAGGCCCCAAGATGGGATCTCTCGGGTACAGAAGGTTGCGGCGGTGGAAAAGTGGTTTCGTGGCCACCCCTGGATGTTTTTAGGGTATAAGAGTATATATAGGCAAAAGAAGTAGGTCGGTAGAGCTACGAGGGGCCCACGAGGGTGGGGTGAGGGATTCCTAGATCGGGGGGTCCTCATGTGGCCAGACAAACTCCTGGTGGGCCAGACTGGTGGGCCGTGCAGATTATTACAGAAGATCATCTCTCGTATCCGGATAGGACTCATGTATTCATGTAATGGCAAGTTTTAGGTTGAGGTGTAGATTTTCCTTCCTCTGCAAGATAACATGTACAAACCCTAGGTCCCTCCGATGTGTATATAAACCAGAGGGTTTCAGTCCATAGAGGCTAGAACAGAATCATAACATCTCCATAGGCTAGACTTAGGGTTTAGCCATTACGATCTTGAGGTAGATCAACTCTTGTATTCATATTCATCCATATTAATATAGCAGGAAGTAGGGTATCACCTCGATCGAGAGGGCCTGAACCTGGGTAAACATCGTGTTCCCAGCCTCCTGTTACCATCGATCCTCGGACGTATAGTTCGGGACCCCCTACCCGAAATCCGCCGGTTTTGACACCAACATTGGTGCTTTCATTGAGAGTTCCACTATGTCGTCGATGGAAGGACTGATGGCTCGCGTCGTCAACCGCAACGGCGATGCCGAGGGAATTTTCCCTCCCGACCAACTCTTCGTGTTCGGCGGCTTCGCGCTTCATGCCAACACTGAAGGCCGCCTTGAGCAGATAGAGAGATACGCCCCAGGCCATCGCGTCAGATTCGGAAGCTTGAACTACGTCGCTGATATCTGCGGAGACTTGATCTTCGTCGGATTCGAGCCAGCGGCAGCCTCTCTCTGTCACCACGATGATCCAGAATAGATTGCGTCACCCGAAGACGGGAAGCTCAACCCCACCATGGGAGCCGCAGATTCTATGGTGTTGGAGCCGCACACGGACACAACTACGGGTAGGGTCTGTGTAACCGGAACCTCGGACTCAACTTCGGTCTCTGATTCTGAATTGCGCATAACCGCACCCTTCAAACCCGACCAGGCGTCTATCGCCGAATTCAGTGCCACGGATATCTTCCAGGACTCCCCCTTTGGCGACATGTTAAATTCGTTAAGATACCTCTCCCTAGAGGAGGACACCTAGCCGAAGTATATCCGGTTTGAACTGGAGGCTGATGGAGAATTTCGTTCCCCACCCACCACCCACTTGATAGCCACTGTCGAAGATCTAACCGATCTACTTGACTATGCTTCCGAAGACTTCGAAGGGATGGACCTCGAAACTGAAGCGGATCCAGATCAAGGCCGGCCTGTAACCGGGTGGTGGACGGCCACGTCTTCGTATGACGTGTACATGGTGGATACACCCAAAGAGGTGGAGGGCGACGGCGAAAACAATCCCATAGAGGACAAGCCCGCCGAAGAACCTCCCAAGCGCCGGCGTCCAAAACGCCGAACTAAATCCGGTAAATAAAAAGACAACAACACCGTGACTAATGACGGTGACATTCCAAAACAAGCCGAAGACCCCGCAGACCCAGCGATAGAGAAGGAGGGGCGAGAGGACGGCGAACAGAGTCCGAAGCCGCAGTACGATGACAGTCATGCCGAAGACGGTACTTATGAACCAGTCTCCGAAGAAGAGGATAGCCTGGGCGACGATGAATTCATCGTCCCACAAGAACCCTCCGAATAAAAACGCTTCCACCTGAAGCTTATTGCCACCGCAAGGAGTTTGAAAAAGCAGCAGAGATGGCTTCGAGCCGCACAGGACACGCTTAATGATAGATGGAATGAGGTGCTAGACGCCGAAAAGAAACATGGCTTTAACGGCCAAACCAAAGGCTATCCTAAGCGTAAGGTGCTGCCCGAATTCGACGACGAGGCTGTTGCGCCCGTCCAACCGAAGAATAACACCGCCGACAAGCCGGACTGACCACCTCGTGGACGGGACAGAGTAGCTAGCAATGGCGTACACAAGCCCGCACCACCACTCCGTAAAGGAAAGGAGGGTGTGGCCCAAGTCCGAAAACACGATCTGTGTGAGGACCTGAACAAAAAAGCTAGCAAGACTAGGTCTATATACGGACCTAGGGACCGGGCTCCCGCACGGGACGGTGGCTATCAAGCCAATCGCGCCGGTGACATACCAGTTCGGGGTCAATATCGAACACCACAACCATCGGACATACGCCATGATATAGCAAGATACAAAGGAGCTGCACACCCTTTGTGCTTCACCGATGGGGTGTTGTGTCATGACTTCCCAGAAGGGTTTAAACCCGTGAACATCGAAGCGTGCGATGGAACGACGGATCCCGCCGTCTGGATAGAAGACTTTATTCTTCACATCCACATGGCTCGAGGAGATGATCTCCACGCCATTAAATACTTACCCCTCAAGCTGAAAGGACCAGCTCGGCACTGGCTAAACAGCCTCCCAGAGAACTCCATTGGGAGTTGGGAAGAACTTGAGGATGCTTTTCGGGCCAATTTTCAAGGGACTTATGTCCGGCCCCCGGACGCTGACGATTTAAGTCACATTATCCAACAACCCGGGGAATCAGCCCGCAAGCTTTGGAATCGGTTTCTCACTAAGAAGAACCAGATCATCGACTGTCCGGACGGTGAAGCCTTAGCGGCATTCAAGCACAGTATCCGGAACAAATGGCTAGCCAGACACCTTGGACAGGAAAAACCGAGAACAATGGCAGCCCTAACTACACTCATGACTCGCTTTTGCGCAGGTGAGGATAGCTGGTTAGCTCGTAGCAGTACCAGCGACCCTGGAACATCTGAAGTCAGGGATGGCAACGGAAAGACACGACATAACAAAACAAGCGTCGAAATACTTCTGGAATCCCAGATGACATAGCGGTAAACGCTGGATTCAGTGGCTCCAGACCCGGTCAACGGAAGAAGCCATTTAAAGGCAACAAAGATGGTCCATCAAGTTTGGACATGATATTAGATAGGCCCTGCCAAATTCATGGCACCCCGGAGAAACCTGCCAACCATACCAACCACAATTGTTGGGTTTTCAAGCAGGCCGGCAAGCTAAACGCCAAACACAAAGGGGAGCCTCAGAGCGAAGACGAGGATGAACCTCGCCAGCCGAATAAAGGGGGCAAGAAGAAATTTCCACCTGAGGTCAAAACAGTGAACATGATATATGCCACTCATATCCCAAAGAGGGAGCGCAAGCGCACACTCCGAGATGTCTACGCCGTAGAACCTGTCGCACCCAAATTCAACCCATGGTCAGCCTGCCCGATCACCTTTGATCACAGGGACCATCCGACTAGTATTCGGCATGGGGGTTCGGCTGCCCTAGTGCTCGACCCAATAATCGATGGATACCATCTAACCCGAGTCCTTATGCACGGCGGTAGCAATCTCAATCTGATATACCAGGATACTATCTGCAAGATGGGGATCAACCCATCAAGAATCAAGCCAAGCATCACGACCTTTAAAGGAGTGATATCGGGCGTTGAAGCTCGCTGCACGGGCTCTTTAAGGTTGGAAGGTGTATTCGGTTCTCCCGACAACTTTTGAAGCGAAGAACTACTCTTTGACATACTCCGTTCCGAAGCAGCCATAACGCACTACTCGGAAGAACAACCTTCCCCCGCTTTAATGCAGTCCCGCATTATGCCTATTTAAAGCTCAAGATGCCTGGACCACGTGGCGTTATCACGGTCAATGGAAATATGGAGCGCTCTCTCCATACAGAGGAGGACACTGCGGCCTTAGCAGCTGAAGTCCAAAACGACATATTCAAGCCGGATAATCTATCAATAGCAGACACAACTAAACGTGTCCGGCAAACGCCTCTGTGTGGCAGCTCAGATGAACTTGAGCAAGACTGACAGCTATGCCCCCGTCGACTGCCCCATAAGGTAATAGCATACGTGCCTCGAGTACATAATTCAGCCTTAAAAATTCCTTGGGCCACGATCAGGGGCACCTACATATAGTCCATAGTTCGGCTAGACCCTATTCGTACTCTAAACTTATCTTCTTTAGGTTCGTTAAACGAACCAAGCTTGTTATGGGCACACTAGATTGATTTTTCTTTTCCAGGATTATTTTCCTTTCTTTTTCCTACAGATGGCCATCATACTCACACCTTCAAGGACACATTACACAAGAGGAAACGGCGCAGACGTGCAACATGGACCTGCACTAAGGTTTATTTTTTAGATTAAGACCCTGTGTAAAACTTTTTCTTTTTTCCTGTTATATACCTTCTTGGCATGTAAAATGTCCAAAAAAGTTTCTCGGCATTGTCTGTAAGTTTGCGGCTCGCCGCACAATAGAGGGATATTAATAGAGAGGCTTTATTCGCATTATGTTCGGGGTTTTATTCACTCACCATAAAATGTTCTCTTCCCGTATCAGATTGCCATATGTGCCTTGTCAATAAGGGTTTATTACCAGGGGCTGTATTCAGCCTAGGTATATGTCGAGAAGACCGAACACCTATAGGGAGTGTTCGGCGTCCTGGATGTTTGCCTTATATGCATCAGTTTCGAGTCATGTCTTGGGTCAATAGTTGGGTTGCCCGGCTCCTGTTCTTACCCCTACGTTCCCGATTGTTCGGCTAGGGTGTAAAGGGAGAACTACTGCGATTGTATTTCTGGCTAGTTCGGTCAAGTACCTCAGTAGAGAAAGCCGAAAACTGACTGTCATGATAAGCGAGAACCTGGTCTGCAATCCGGTGACTTAGTTTTATACTACGATCGATAGAGATCTACCATGTGTTATATGAAGGGTTGGTTTTTCGCCCAGCCAAGTGCAATGGGATACCTTACGAAAAGGAATATCATATCCGCACAAGGGGCTAGTACCTAGCCTCACATGTCAAACTCCTACGACTAAGTGAAAGCAATAACGCCGCATAAGTCTGATTGCCTGTGAAAGGATCGATATGGTTGACTAGAGGGGGGGGGTGAATAGGCAACTAACAATTTTTAGCTTTTCTTAACCAATTAAAATTAGGCGACAAAATAAGTTGTCTAGATAAACTACTATGAAGACAACTAAAGACAATAAGCACAACAACTACACAAGCATGCTATAGGAATTAAACAAGTAAAGCATGCAAGAGTAAAGGTAAGAAATAACCACAAGTAGAACCGAAGGAGACGAGGATGTGTTTCCGAAGTTCCTTCCCTTTGAGGGGAAGTACGTCTCCGTTGGAGCGGTGTGGAGGCACAATGCTCCCCAAGAAGCCACTAGGGCCACCGTAATCTCCTCACGCCCTCACACGATGCAAGGTGCCGTGATTCCACTAGTGGTGCCCTTGAAGGCGGCAACCGAACCTTTACAAACAAGGTTGGGGCAATCTCCACAACTTGGAGGCTCCCAACAAACCACGAAGCTTCACCACAATGGAATATGGCTTCGAGGTGACCTCAACCGTCTAGGGTGCTCAAACACCCAAGAGTAACAAGATCCGCAAGGGATTAGTGGGGAGAATCAAATATCTCTTGGTGGAAGTGTAGATCGATGCCTCCTCAAGCAATCCCGAGCAAATCAACAAGTTTGATTGGCTAGGGAGAGAGATCGGGCGGAAATGGAGCTTTTGGAGCAACAATGGAGTAGTGGGGGAAGAGGTGAGTCTCCTTAAAGAAGAAGACCCCCTATATATAGTGGGGGGACAAATCCAACCGTTATTAGAGGTTTCAGCCCGCAGAGAGCGGTAGTACCGCACCTCATGAGCGGTACTACCGCTGGCTGAGCGGTACTACCGCTTGGGAAGCGGTACTACCGCCAAGGCAAAAACTTGAGGCCAGATACAGCCACGGATGAAATAAATTACATCCGTGGCTACATCCGCAGGGGGAAACGGAAGAGGCAAAATGCGACACGGTACTACCGCAGCAGCTAAGCGGTACTACCGCTTATGCTAAGCGGTACTACCGCATGGTATGCGGAAGTAAAAAATTACTTCCGCATCCACTTCATATACTTAGACTTCTGCGCCTGGCCCAGATACACGGTACTACCGCATGGGGACGCGGTACTACCGCTGGAGCGGTACTACCGTGTCGGCAAGCGGTACTACCGTGTACCTGTGCGGTACTACCGCTTGGCAGAGCGGTACTACCGCATGCTTGGCAGAAGATCAGTAGAGAAGCCACAGAATTGCCTCAACGAAAGAAAAAACCGGTTGGACCTCCAGAGAAGCAAGGAAAGGAAGTGTGGGAGAAAGATGTGTACGTGTTGATTCTACCCAAACCTTTCCGACGCGGATCCCCTCTTAATAGTACGGCTTTCCTATTACTCAATGCCACCTACAGGGAGCAAAAAGAAAAGCACCGTCCTTCATGGAATCCGAGGGGCAATCAATCGTCTTGTGCCATAAGGGAGATATACCTGTATAAGCTTACAGCACACGATTAGTCCGCAAGAGTATTGTCATCAATCACCAAAACCTATTAGGGAGAAAAATGCCCTTACAATCTCCCCCTTTTTGGTGAATTGATGACAACACGAGATTTGCACAGAGAAGAAATAATAGAGATAGCAATATAAGCCCTAGAGTATAGGTGAGCTCCCCCTGTATGTGTGCCTACAAATGATTGTGCTTTGGACTGCACTGCACACATACAAGGTATGGCGTTCCCCTATAATCTACTCATGCGATACTCTATAAAACATTTAACTGCATAGGATAAGCATAAGGACATAAAAAGTTTAACGATACGAGGGCATATGTCTTACACCATATGATTGTCTTACACAAACACACATAATAAAACCAAGTTCAACGAAAAGAAACACACACACACAAGACGACATAAGACAGCAAATGCAAATTACTCTCCCCCTTTGTCATCGAGACACCACAAAGGGAAAGAGGGGTAACGAAGATGGGTGGCAGCCCGGGAGACGCTCAGTCGTCATACTCGTCATCAAATCCCTGCTGCTCCTCGTCCTGATAGTCCTCATCAGATCCCTGCTGCTCTGGCTGAAACCCATCATCAGAGTCGGTCCACTGGTATCCCTGACGAGCCATCCAGGTAGCCTCTGGAGTGATGTTGTCCTCTGATCCATCTGAGACTGCTTCACCATACAAGGACAGAATCTTCTTGTCCCGCTGACGAGTCTTCTTGTCAGTCACATGGGCACGGTATTGCCCCTGAGCCTGCATGCAGAAGAGAGCCTTCATCTTCTGCTGGAGCTTCTTGGCCCAAGACGGCTTCTCTACGGTAGAGGAAGAAGATGGGGCAAATCTGCCTGAGCGGACATCGGCAGGCTCTTCCATAGGCTCATCCTCGGTGCCCATCTGGGCAGCAGCAGCCTGAGCGCGAGTAGTGGTGTTGGCCCAGCGAGTCTTGACGCGAAGCTTGATAGGATCATGACGGTAGCAGTCGGCCACAAACTCCTCCTCTGGATACAATTTCGCCCAAGTCTTGGAGATGAGCAGATGTAAGAAAGGACCATAGATAGGTACCTTGCGAGTGTAGATAGCAAACCGGAGCTCATTCCACATGATGTGGGAAATGTCCAGAGGAGCAGCCTGAGCGGAGCGAGCCTCTTGACACATCAGAAGCATATCCACCAGATAGGCGTGAACCTTGTCCTTGTCGCCAACACGAGGAAACAGCGTGTTGCGAAAAATCCGATACATAATGTCCAGGAAGGGATTCAGCACATAGGTTGTTTTGCCACTAGGAAGGGTCTTTGCCTCATAGAATGGAAGGAGTTTGTCCTTGTTAGCTGCTTCAGCATTGGCGTGAGGCCGAAAACCAATAGGGTTATGGAGACCCTCATCGGGAAGCTGAAGAAGATTCATGAACTCCTTCCAAGTGGCGGTCAACTTGTGACCATGAGTCATCCAAGTCATGGGACGATCTTCCTTGGCCTGAAAGTTGACAGAGGCATAAAACTGCGCAATGAGCTCAGGATCAAAATCGTTCTGAAAAGTCATGATATGTTCCAGACCCAGCTGCTCGATCAAGTCAAGGGCTTCTGCAAAATATGCCCTGTTCTGATCCTTCCTCATGTGCTCCACATCGATCCAGTGAGCATCCACATACAGATTGGCCTTGGTCTTGAGCACCAAACGCCACACTTTGTTGCGCTCGAAGTTATTGAGTTCTTCATGCATGGCATTGAGCCAGTCGGGGTCTTCGAGCGCCTCAAACACCTTCTTAGGTTCAACAAAGGAGACAAAAGCTTGATGAGCACAATAGTTTGCTAATTGTCTACGAGTGCTTACCCCCCTTTTGATGCTCCCTAAAATGTTCTCGATGTGATGTTCGTTGGAAGCAAGCCTGGAGGCAACTTTTGCAGCACGACGCTCTAATTGCTCTTCAAGTGATAACTGAGGAGCATTGAGTTGATCATCTTGAGCGTCAACATGAGCAAGATCTTGATCTTGAGCTTCCTCTTGACCTTGATCTTGCTCGGGGGACTGAACTTGGCCTTGTGCATCAATTGGAGGTTCTTCACCAACTTGAGATTGATCTTGCTCTTGACCTTGTTCATCAGGCTGAGGGCCTTCACTATGTTCTTCGGAAGCGTGTGGGTCTTGGGTTGGTGATGGTTCCACTTGAGTGGAACATTGTCCTTCTCCTTCGGCCACAAGGGGTTCCTCAACGGGTAGGATATATCCAACACCCATTCTTCTTATGGCTTGAGGAGGAATTTCATCACCTGTATCACAAGTACCACTTTGCTCCACTTGGGAGCCGTTATTTTCATCAAACTCTACGTTACTCGTCTCCTCTATGAGTCCGGTGGACTTGTTGAGGACACGGTAAGCATGAGAGTTTGTAGCATAACCAACAAATATGCCCTCATGAGCTCTAGATTCAAATTTAGACAAACGAACACCTTTCTTAAGAATGAAACACTTACACCCGAACACCCGGAAGTACTTGAGATTGGGCTTGTTACCGGTAAGAATCTCATACGGAGTTTTGTTCAAGCCTTTGCGAAGATAGAGACGATTTGATGCGTGGCAAGCGGTGTTGATGGCTTCGGCCCAAAAGTTGTATGGAGAGTTGAATTCAGCCATCATGGTTCTTGCAGCATCTATTAAGGTTCGGTTCTTTCTCTCCGCAACACCGTTTTGCTGAGGGGTATACGGGGCGGCATATTGATGTTTGATCCCCTCATCACCAAGAAACTCATCCAAGGTGTAGTTCTTGAACTCGGTGCCATTGTCACTTCTGATCATCAAAATCTTTGCTTCATGTTGTCGTTGAGCTTCATTTGCAAAGTTGATGACGGTTTGTTGGGTCTCACTCTTCTTCTTGAAGAAGTATACCCAGGTATATCTTGAGTAATCATCCACAATCACCAAGCAATATTTCCTACCCCCAAGACTATCAAAAGTGGGAGGCCCAAAGAGATCCATGTGGAGGAGCTCTAGAGGTCTCTTTGAATAGATGATAGTCGTGGGAGGGTGAGCCTTCTCATGTAATTTTTCTTCAATGCACGCCCTGCAAGCACGATCTTTGGCAAAGCTAACATTTGTTAGTCCTCGGACATGGTCCCCCTTGAGAAGACGTTGCAAAGATCTCATATTGACGTGGGCCAAACGGCGATGCCAAAGCCATCCCACATCAACTTTAGCCATTAGGCATGTCGCAACCTTAGTGGGTTGCTTCAAGAAGTTAACCACATAAAGACCGTTCTCGACATGCCCAACGTAGGCTACTTTAAGAGTCTTGCTCCACAAGAGGGCCACATAATCAATATCAAAGAATGTAGCAAAGCCCATGAGTGCAAGTTGGCGAACAGAAAGTAAATTGTATGCAAGGGACTCAACAAGCATGACTTTCTCGATCGTGAGATCATGAGAGACAACCACCTTGCCAAGTCCCAATACCTTAGAAGATGAAGCATCACCCCATTCGACGTTGGTGGCCATAGATGAACCGAGATGCACGTCCACCACCAAGTCTTTGCTTCCGGTCATATGATTTGTGGCTCCGCTATCGAGCAACCATGATCCCCCACCGGAAGCAAACCCCTACAATAGATCAATGCTTGGATTTAGGTACCCATTTGGTAATGGGTCCTTTGAGGTTAGTGACAAGGGTCTTAGGAACCCAAATGGACCATTCAATGTACTCATAAGAGGAACCAACAAATTTAGCAAACACATGGCCATCACTAGCACGGCATAAAACGTATGACGGATTAAAATCGCCAGCCATATTTGAGGGTGTGGTGGAGTTTTTCTTGACCCCACCACTTTTCTTCTTGGTAGAGGTGCCCTCTCCTTCTTTCACAAAGGATTGTCGGAGAGGGGGTGGTTGCTTTGTCTTGTCATTCTTCTTCTTCTTGGGCTTAGGAGCAAACCCAATTCCTTCCTTTGCCACAACTTCCTTTTGATTGCTCAAAAGGGCGTTGAGGTTCTTCTCACCTTGTATGCAAGTCACAAGGCCTTTCTCAAGTTGCTTCTTCAACTCGGCATTCTCTTCAACAAGATGCACATGCTCACAACATGGGTTAGTAGCATTTGCATTATCAATTAAAACCATGCGAGGAAAGATAGCCTTTTCCTTGGTTAGCGAAACTTGGAGTTGATCATGAGACTCCTTGAGAGAAGCATGCATTCCTTTCAAGGCCTTGTGAGCCTTGTCAAGTATGTCAAACTCCTCTTTGAGTTTAGCATGATCAACCGCAAGTTTTGCCTTCTCTGAGTTAAGGACACGAGAGACAACTAGAGCATGATCAAGATCTTTCTTTAATTTAGCATGATCAACGTTGTGTGACTCCTCAAGAGTCAAACGAAGACCACGCTCCTCCTCTAGAGCGTTAGAGAGATCCGATATCTCATCGGCATAGTCTCGACTGTGCCCTTCCATTTTAGTGATGGTTTCCTCGTGAGCCTCAATAATGTCATTTGCCTCACCGAGTTGTTCCAAGAGAGCAACCACGTGCTTCTTGGATTTGCCCTTGAGATTCTTTATGAACACATCAAATTCATTTTCTCCCTCCTTGCTACCCTCACCCTCATCAATACAATTAGTTAATGAGGGATTAGAAGAGATAGTAGAGTTGACGATCGGGGTTACCTTGTTGGTGGCCTTGGCCATAAGACACTTGGCGGTGATGTTCTCGTTGGGTGAGTTGAAGAGAGATGAGTGCGGAGTGGTAGCAATTGCAATTGTGGCCATAGTGGTCACCTCATCCTCTTCATCATTGTCATCATCCTCCACATATTCTTCTTGAGCCACCAACACTTTCGGAGGAGTCTTCTTGATGAAGTTGTTCTTGTTGGGATAGGACTTTGACTTGTCCTTCCGAATAAGCTTGCCTCCAAAGTCTTCTCTCTTCTCATATGGGCAATCCGCAACGAAGTGGCTTACATTTCCACAGTTGAAGCATGTCCTTACTCGTTGCTTCCCTTTGTTCCCACTGGAGTTGTTCCTGTTGAAGTTGGACCTTGAGTTCTTCTTGCCCCAGAATTGCCTAGAAGCAAGAGCCATGTGCTCGTGATAGGCATATTTGGTGTCCTCGGGGCAACACTCATCATCATCTTCAACTTCCTCCTCTTCCACACAAGCCTTGGCCTTCAGAGCAAGATTAGGCTTCTTGGATCGTTGAGCTCTTAGGACCGCATTGTCGGCGGTAACGTCAAGGATCCTCATGGCAACAAATTCATCCAACACTTCGTTTGAGGATAAAGTGTGGAAGTCCGGTCTCTGACGAATCACAGAGGACATGGCCTTGTGATAGGGCATCATGGCCTTGAGGAACTTGCGCTTGATCCAATTGTCATCCGTATCCTTACTGCCATGGTCTCAAAGAGACACTGCAAGAATAGTTAATCTTCGATAAAGTTCACGAGGATCTTCATCCTCGATCATTGCAAACTCATCAGCTTCATCTTGCACCACTTCATAGTTGGAGCGTTGAATGCTTGTGCTTCCCTTGTACATTGTGCCAACATGCTCCCATGCTTCCTTGGCCACAGTGAATGGACGAAGATGAGCAATGTCTTCAGGAGGGATTGAGTCTTGAAGAATGCAAAGTGCGGACTCGTTGAACTGATGATCGGCAGTTTCTCTTGGAGTCATGTTGTCGGGATCATACGGATAAAAACCTTGCTCAATGATTCTCCAGAGGTTAGTGGAACAATGATTAATATGACGTTTGAAACGAAACACCCAAGTAGCAAAATCAGTATTTTTAACGAACTTCGGAGGGGGCCCGACGGAATTTAAATGCGGTGTGGGGACGGGTCCTCCATAGTGAGTAGGCGGAGGAGATTGGGCAAATTTCCCACTACCATGCTTAGTGACCGGGGCTTGCTCACTACTAGCTTCTCCCTTGTCGGGATTAGCCTCTGACACGTTGGTAGCGGGACGACCCACTTCCAACGGTGAGGTGGATAATTTAAGCCCCTCAAACATTTCTTTAAACATGCCCTTGACCTCGCTCGCTAGTGATTCTTTCAATGTGGTCAAGGCCACATTGAACTCCTCACGAGTGACGGAGGCTCCCCCATCTACCGTAGGCAAGGACGGATTTCCATCGAAATGGTCCTCCGTCTCGACTACGTTGTCAACCATACTCTTTGGACGGTAAAGTCCTTAAAAAGAGACGAGGCTCTGATACCAATTGAAAGGATCGATATGGTTGACTAGAGGGGGGGGGTGAATAGGCAACTAACAATTTTTAGCTTTTCTTAACCAATTAAAATTAGGCGACAAAATAAGTTGTCTAGATAAACTACTATGAAGACAACTAAAGACAATAAGCCCAACAACTACACAAGCATGCTATAGGAATTAAACAAGTAAAACATGCAAGAGTAAAGGTAAGAAATAACCACAAGTAGAACCGAAGGAGACGAGGATGTGTTTCCGAAGTTCCTTCCCTTTGAGGGGAAGTACGTATCCGTTGGAGCGGTGTGGAGGCACAATGCTCCCCAAGAAGCCACTAGGGCCACCGTAATCTCCTCACGCCCTCACACGATGCAAGGTGCCGTGATTCCACTAGTGGTGCCCTTGAAGGCGGCAACCGAACCTTTACAAACAAGGTTGGGGCAATCTCCACAACTTGGAGGCTCCCAACAAACCACGAAGCTTCACCACAATGGAATATGGCTTCGAGGTGACCTCAACCGTCTAGGGTGCTCAAACACCCAAGAGTAACAAGATCCGCAAGGGATTAGTGGGGAGAATCAAATATCTCTTGGTGGAAGTGTAGATCGATGCCTCCTCAAGCAATCCCGAGCAAATCAACAAGTTTGATTGGCTAGGGAGAGAGATCGGGCGGAAATGGAGCTTTTGGAGCAACAATGGAGTAGTGGGGGAAGAGGTGGGTCTCCTTAGAGAAGAAGACCCCCTATATATAGTGGGGGGACAAATCCAACCGTTATTAGAGGTTTCAGCCCGCAGAGAGCGGTAGTACCGCACCTCATGAGCGGTACTACCGCTGGCTGAGCGGTACTACCGCTTGGGAAGCGGTACTACCGCCAAGGCAAAAACTTGAGGCCAGATACAGCCACGGATGAAATAAATTACATCCGTGGCTACATCCGCAGGGGGAAACGGAAGAGACAAAATGCGACACGGTACTACCGCATCAGCTAAGCGGTACTACCGCTTATGCTAAGCGGTACTACCGCATGGTATGCGGAAGTAAAAAATTACTTCCGCATCCACTTCATATACTTAGACTTCTGCGCCTGGCCCAGATACACGGTACTACCGCATGGGGACGCGGTACTACCGCTGGAGCGGTACTACCGTGTCGGCAAGCGGTACTACCGTGTACCTGTGCGGTACTACCGCTTGGCAGAGCGGTACTACCGCATGCTTGGCAGAAGATCAGTAGAGAAGCCACAGAATTGCCTCAACGAAAGAAAAAACCGGTTGGACCTCCAGAGAAGCAAGGAAAGGAAGTGTGGGAGAAAGATGTGTACGTGTTGATTCTACCCAAACCTTTCCGACGCGGATCCCCTCTTAATAGTACGGCTTTCCTATTACTCAATGCCACCTACAGGGAGCAAAAAGAAAAGCACCGTCCTTCATGGAATCCGAGGGGCAATCAATCGTCTTGTGCCATAAGGGAGATATACCTGTATAAGCTTACAGCACACGATTAGTCCGCAAGAGTATTGTCATCAATCACCAAAACCTATTAGGGAGAAAAATGCCCTTACAGCCTGGTTCGCTCCGCGTACACCTCCTATACGGACCAAGACGTTGGATAAAGATTGTATATGCATATGACCGGACACCCCAGTATTATGTACTTGGGGGCTGAAGTAGACGACTGGAAACTTTCAGATTTAGATAAACAGTCACACATGAGGTAAAAGACGCTGATATTATACATAGCGCAAAAGTTATATACATCGGATTCATAAGCCTAGTCTTTACATCCGGATACAATCACTCGAAGACAACATCCTTCGAACACTGGCCTTCTACAAGGTGGGCGCCCTCGATGACGTCCTCGAAGTACTTCTCCGGCTTGCCGTGCTCCTTGCCTGCGGGCGGGCCAGCAGTAGCTATATGCACTACATTCATCTTCGCCCAGTGCACTTTGACGTGAGCGAAGGCCATCCGAGCACCTCCTATGCAGGCCGAACGCGTTAGTGTGTCGACCCACGGACTCGCCTCAATGATCCGCTTCACCAATCCGAAGTAGCTACTTGGGATTGGCTCAGCGGGCCATAGTCGGACTATTAAGTCCTTCATGGCTGAACCCGCCATGTTGTGCAGTTTGACCAGCTGCTTCATCTGGTCGCTGAGGGGCACGGGATGTTGTGGCGTATAGAACTACGACCAGAACAGCTTCTCTGTATTGTTCCCCTCCTGGGCTCGAAAATATTGCGCGGCATCTGTGCTGTTCCTCAGAAGATCAGAAAAAACGCCTGGAGAACTCCATAATCGTGTCAGCCCAATATACTTATGCCCTCCGGAGATGCTCTGTAAAAGAAATATCTTACCATATGCTATCTGTTGTGCCTGCTCGATTTCCTAACGAGCGATGCGCGACTCGCCTCGCGCATCCTGGGCAGATTTCACTGTCGCAGACAGCTCGGTTGCTTGCTCCGAAGTCTTCTTCTCCAATGCCTCACATTTGAGAATGGCATAGTTGAGATCGACTTCGACTTCGGACACCCGAGCCCGGTGCTTCTCGCACTCAGCCTTTTCGGCCTTTAAGTCGGTAGCCGCTTTGTCAGCGGCCACCTTGTTCGCCTCGACCTCCTTCTTGGCCTTGGCAACCCCGCCCTTGAGGGCCTCAAGCTCAGTGGCGCTAACTGTCTAATACTCAATCAATTAGGTCTTATTGACATTTCAAAAATCCGCATACCTTGCATTTCATCTAAACGCTTGTTGACGCGGTCGAGATCTGCATTCGCCACCTCGAGCTTCTGATTTAGTTCAGCAACCTCTGCGTCTCGCGCAGTTGCCGCAACTAGTGAATCCTTCACAAACAGTTAAGCTCTGTAAGTATGCTACACTATGGATACTTCGTCCGATTATTTTCAGAATCATACAAAGCATCAGGGGCTACTGGTTATGTATGTGCATTAAAAATAATAAATTCTATAAGAAGCATTACATTGATTGCCTCAAAGCCTGTTAGCAGGCTGTTGAAGTCTTCATTCAGTCTGCCCTTGATGGATTGAATCTTCCTCGTCACCGCACCCATCACGGTGCGGTGCTCCCCCGCGATGGAAGCGCTTTGCAGCGCCCCCCATCATAGAGTCCGGCGCCTCCGGATCGACTCCGGGCGCCGCTGTATCCTCCTCCGCTTGAGGAGTTGGGTCTTCGGACCCTGGAGCCGCACTGGGCTCCGGGATAGTATTCGGTGGGACCCCGGATTGATTGGGCCCCACGTCTTCGGTTTCCATGGCGGTCGTCTCCCCATGGTCAGCGGCCGCCGAGGTATTACCCCCGGCCGCCTTGTCTCCCGCCCTGCCCTCATCTCCTAGGGCAGAGTATACCCACTGGGAAGACACTTCGGTGTCCCCGCCGATTACGGGCGATGGAGCCCGGACTGGCGGGTCACTCTCCGTCTCTCCAGGCGCCAGAGAGTTCCCCTCTGATAAGGAAGCATCGGGGAGTCCTCCGGGAGGTCTGTAGGTCAGCAGGAAAAAAATATAAAGTAAAGTATCAAAAATACTGAATAAACAAAGGTGCAACACTTGAATCCAAATTGACTTATGATTCGGGCAGGGGTTTCTCCCTGGGCTTCACCACAAAGCTATGTCTGGACGAATCCGAACTAGCTCTGAGGTTTAGTTTCCTTCGGGGCGCGGCCGTACCCGCGTCAGTGATGGCCCCCCTCTTCCTCCCCCTGCCTTGCGTAGGGGGCACTTCTTCCTCCTCTTCCTCCTCATCATCTTCCTCCACCTCGTCATAGGAGAGGATATGGAGGTCCTCGGGCTTCTTGCCCGAGGGACGGGGACTATCTCCGGTCCCCTTGCCCTTTGTCTTCTTGGGCTTCTTGGTCGGTGCCTTGTACGGCGTCAGGACCAGCATCGCCGTCAGTAGAGGCAGTGCTGGCTCTTCGGGCAATGCCGCCGGACACTTAATCTGGGTCGCCTTCTTCGTCCAGCCCTGTATATCACGTAAAAATTCCAATTCCTATTATCGTCAAATAAGGGAAAAGGTATGTGTTCGGCAAGGAATCATATTACCTCTGGGGCGGAGACCACAGAGCTGAAGCCCGCATCCTCGGTCTCTTCGGGCCACTCCTTCTGACTCTTAAAGAGATGCTTCCAGATCTCCTTGTGCGTAGAGCCGAATAGATGCTTCAGCGGCTTGTCTCCCGCTGGATCAAACTCCCATAGGGAGGAGTCCCGGCTTTGGCAAGGGAGGACAAGCCGGGTCAGCATCACCTGGACCACGGAGGAGAGCAGGTGCCCCTTTGAGATCATGCTGGACACACGGCTCACGAGAGTCGTCACATCAGTATGCCACCCCTAGTCCAGACCCTTTTTGGTCCAGGAGGTCAACCTCATTGGGGGTCCGGATCTAAAAGCATGTTCCGCCGCCCACTTGGTGTCGCGGGGTTCGGTGATGTAGAACCACTCCTGTTTCCAGACCTTGTTCGTCTCCACGAACGAGCCCTTGGGCCAAGTTGCATTCGGGAGCTTGCTAATCATAGCACCCCCGCACTTCGTGTGTTCCCCGTCCACCACCTTTGGCTTCACGTTGAAGGTCTTAAGCCACAGGCCAAAGTGTGGGGGGATGCGGAGAAAGGCTTCACACACCACTATGAAAGCGAATATGTGAAGGATTGAGTTCGGGGCTAGATCGTGGAAATCTAGCCCTTAGAAGAACAAAAGACCCCAAACAAATGGGTGGAGTGGAAACCCTAGCCCCCTAACAAAGTGAGAGGTAAAAACTACCCTCTCAACCGCCTTTGGGACGGGAATCACCTGGCCCTTAGGGGGGACTCAGTGTGCGATGTCGCCGGTGAGGTACCCCACGCTCCGTAGATCCTCCACGGTCTTTTCGGTGATCGTGGAAGCCTCCCCCTTGCCCCTCGCACCAGATCCAGCCATTGCTGGGAAAAGGAGTAGTGGTTGAGGAACAAGGAGCGGTGGGCGCAGGAGATGAGGATACGGGGGCAAGGGAGATGGGAGAGATCGAGCTTGAGGAAGGCGTGGGGCTGATGAAAGGGATTAGTGTCCTTTTATAATGCTGCGAATACAAAACGTCCCCCTACTTTAGCCATAAACCTCGCCAGTTCCCAAAGCGGTCGTGCGTAATGCGCGGCGTGGGTGCTCACGTCATGTTGATAAGGATCCCACAATAAGCGGGCACGGTCTCTATTCTGATAGGACGTGTTAATAAGGATATACCTCAAAACACGAAACCAGGACCAAATAAAATGGTTCGATGTATTGGTGGTTTGGACGTGACGCTTCACCCAAATATTGTCAGTAAAGACACACTATTCATGTTCCTTTAAAAACCTTGCCTTCGAGGCTAAGGGTTGTATTAATCTTGTAGAGCCGAACACAATACACCTTTTTGCAGAATATATATTCGGGAGAAGGAACCCGCCTTGCAATGTCGAAGACAATACGGAAGCCGAACTCATCGTCATCGAAGACAGGTTCAGGGGCTACTGAGGGAGTCCTGGATTGGGGGGTCCTCATGTGGCCGGACAAATTCCTGGTGGGTCGGACTGGTGGGCCGTGAAGATTATTACAGAAGATCATCTCTCGTATCTAGATAGGACTCCTGTATTCATGTAATGGCAAGTTTTAGGTTCAGGTGTAGATTTTCCTTCCTCTGCAAGATAACATGTACAAACCCTAGGTCCCTCTGGTGTGTATATAAACCAGAGGGTTTCAGTCCGTACAGGCTAGAATAGAATCATAACATCTCCACAGGCTAGACTTAGGGTTTAGCCATTACGATCTCGGGGTAGATCAACTCTTGTATTCATATTCATCCATATTAATATAGCGGGAAGTAGGGTATTACCTCAATCGAGAGGGCCTGAACCTGGGTAAACATCGTGTCCCCAGCCTCCTGTTACCATCGATCCTTAGACGTATAGTTCGGGACCCCCTACCCGAGATCCGCCGGTTTTGACACCGACAGGGGGCGCGCCTACCCCCCTGGGCGTGCCCTCCTGCCTCATGGCCGCCTCGTTGCTTCCTTGACTTCCACTCCAAGTCTCTTGGATTGTGTTTGTTCCAAGAAAGATCCTCTCAAAGGTTTCATTCCGTTTGGACTCGTTTGATGTTCCTTTTCTGCGAAACACTGAAATAGGCAAAAAAACAGCAACTGGCACTGGGCCTCCGGTTAATAGGTTAGTCCCAAAAATAATATTAAAGTGTATATTAAAGCCCATTAAACTTCCAAAATAGATAATATAATAGCATGGAACAATCAAAAATTATAGATACGTTGGAGACGTATCAAGCATCACATCAGTTTTCTGACTTTGTTCACTTGGACCCCGCTTGACAGTTTGGTGGTTCCTATGGCTCAAGAAAGAAGAAAATGAAACTACGAAAGAAATTATGTCTTCGCACTTAATTGTCTTCAAGCAATGTCTTCACGCGTCATTATCTTCGATGTGAATGTCTTCACGAACCACCATTGTCTTCAATGTCTTCATACATTTTTAGGGGCCATCTTCGATGGGTAAACCGAATCAATAGGGACTTCTACCTGTGTTCTCCTGTGAATCTCACAAACACATTAGTCCCTCAACCATGTTTGTCGTCAATACTCCAAAACCAACTAGGGGTGGAACTAGATGCACTTACAACCCTAGGGCGTGCCTACCGAGCTTGTCACTCCCTCGTGGACCCCCTTGATGTGAGACCGACATAAAAAATTCCTATAAATATAGAAAATCCTAGAAAGAAACCTAGAACTTCCGCTCCGCCGCCACACGCCTCTGTTTTGAAGCGCATCCGGAGCCCTTTTCGGCACCCTACCGATTGTGTAAATCATCATCGGAGGCCATCTTCATCATCCCGGCGGTCTCCATGACAAGGAGGGGGTAGTTCACCCTGAGGGTTGGGTGTGTGCCAATAGCTATATGTTTGATCTCTCTCTCTCTCTCTCTCTCGTGTTCTTGATTTGACACGATCTTGATGTACTGCGAGCTTTGTTAATATAGTTGGATCATATGGTGTTATTCCCTCTCTATCTTGTTGTGATGAATTGAGTCTTTTCCTTTGAGGTTTCACTATTATCAGATTGAATAACATTTGGATTTGAGAACACTTGATGTATGTCTTGCATGTGGATACCCTGGTGACAATGGGGTGTTCTATTGATTCACATGATATATGTTTTGGCAATCAACTTGCGGATTCCCGCTATGACATTGGGTTAATCTAAGCATAGGGGTTGATGCACATTTTCGTCCTACTTTCTCTCTTAGAAACCTTTGGGTACTCTTTGAAGTTCTTTGTGTTGGATTGAATACTATGAATCTGAAGTTGTTTGATGCATATCGTATAATTGACTCACGGATACTTGTGGTGACATTGTAGTATCTAGGTGACATTAGAGTTGATTGGTGTGTGTCATATGGTGTTATTTTTGTATGAACTCTATGGCTGTTTGTGACACTTATAGGAATAGCTCGATAAATTGATCAAAAATGATAACTTTGGGGTGGTTTGCTACCTACAATAATTTCTTATTATGTTACGCACGTTGAGGGAATGTTATATGATTCAATTATGTTAGCACTGTTGAGAGATTGCACTAGTGAAGGTATGAACCCTAGGCCTTGTTTTTAAGCATTGCAATGTTGTTTGTGCTCACTTTTACTACTTGCTACCTTGCTATTTTATTTATTCAGATTACAAAAACCTATATCTACTATCCATAGAACATTTGTATCACCATCTCTTCGGCGAACTACTGCACCTATATATTTTAACTGTCAGGACCCCGATCCTAAGTCACACCGATCTAGCTGTAACACGTCATATCACTTTGCGGCCTCACGCACGGTAACCCCACGGGTGCCACCTTACCTGGCCCGGGACCGTTTGCGCATTTTGGCACACGTATATGACAGTGTCGCTAGCATCCATATGACAGAGAACCCGGGCCGACATGGCTAGTTATAAACCAAAAGTGGCACTAAATTACAGAGACAGGCATCCATGACCCAGCCACGAACGTGTCGGTCATCAACATATGAACCCAAGTCGTAGCAAGCTACATGGACTTAAAGGAACAACGCGTGACATTTCCCCTAAGGGACAGACACAGGAACGAAGAAGGACACATGCCGGCCAGCCTACGTGTTCCGAGCAGTAGCAAGCTACCAAGGCTCATTGGAATCACTAGGAGGCATTTCCCTGTAAGGTAGGCTACCAAAGGAAAAAAAACTAGGTGTCGGATCCCACACATACCAAGCATTTCAAACATACACGTAATATGCTCAATATGTGCAAATACAACATTGCATCACAACAGAACTCTATGACTCAAAGTAATTTATTTAAAAGGCTCCAAGAGCCATACATAACATATCCATACAGGTAGGGGTCACATGACCAAACACTCAAGTCATACAGTCATACAAGCACAAGCGGAAGCTACATGTCTGAGTACAGACAACTTAGAAAATAAAACAGGCTTGGTGTAGCCTGACTATCTACAAGGCCCTTCACAAGTTCCAGATCTCCGTCTGGGTGTCAAGCTACTCGTCGACGTCAACGTCTATGTAGAACCCATCAGCAGGGGCAGGGTTCTCCTCTGCAACAGTCATTAAACAAACATGAGTACAAAGGTACTCGGCAAGTCTTACCACAGAACCTATCATACATGAAACATTATCAAAGGGGGGTAGTGGAGTTCATAGCAGAATGCCAGCTTTGACCTTGGCTAACCTATACTACAACTCTCAACAGATTGCAAGATGTTATTACAAACACGAGTCCACTACTCACCACATCAATACACTACCGAGGATCCTCTTCCGTCATCCTACGGAAGGGCCATCCACGGCACTCACACTTATCTTGAGGCTTTTAGTAGTATCCATCAACTTGTCTATGAACTGTAAGAGTAACCAAGTAGTCCGTACCGCGAACGACGGCTATTCGAATAGATTGATAACCCTGCAGGGGTGTACTTCTTCACACATGTTTTCACCACTTAGCGTCTGCACACGACATGTGCTCGGCAGACTTCAAGCGAAAGCCGACGTGGGTGTAGACCACGACCTAACCAACCACTCAAGTCTCTCGTCCAGATTTATCGCCTATTTGGGTTCCATCCATGGGGAGATCCTGCCGGGGTGTCGCTCACGGCCCCAAACAATGTGTACAGGGTTCCCGAGTCACCAAACGGGCAACCGGTACACCGTGCCACGTACCTGTCGCATCACAGCCCACCCTGAGGGTCAGCGCTGTGCATGACCTCCAGTAAGCTATAAACACCAGAAACTAGTTGCAACTCCTGGACAGAGTACAAGGGCAGTCAATAAGTCGAGCGGGGTCATATTTCAGGGCCCAATGTGTGGTAGTAACTGTAACTTGAACCACACATACAGATCTCAGGTCCTATGGACGATTCCAATGAAACAACCCACCATGTACTCCTACATGGCCTTTCATCGATACCTTTACCAAGCGTATTCAACACTTCCTTCTCTTTACCGGTATGATCATTTCACTCTGATCCATCACCCAAATGAACCAGACCAGACACAACTCTAAGCATAGCAGGCAACATAAACAAATAGCATGGTGGATCACACATCACATGGCTCAAACAACTCCTACACATGCTAGTGGGTTTCAACTATTTACTGTGGCAATGACAGGTCATGCAAGGGATAGGGTTCAACTACCGTAGCAAGTAGCAGTTCACACGCTGTTGCCTTAATGCAATAAAAGAGAGCAGGAGCGAGAAGATTGGGTTTGTATCGGAATGATCAATGATTGCTTGCCTGACAAAGTAGTTGTCGGGTACTGCTCTTCAACTGGATACGCAGCAGTATCCTCGGGAGCAGGACCTAACACAGAGAATACCGGCGATACAATCATTAACAAACAAATGCAACAATATGATGCATGCTCATGACATGGCAAGATGCATGTGTGTTGGCTAATGCAACTAAAACCAGAAGGGTTTGAACCTATTTGAATCAAAGATTCAAATTGGAGTTTAAACTATTATTTAAATAAGTGCATTATCATGTTTTTGATGTATACAGCAAGTTAACTTGTTCAAACATGCATGAAACAAGTGCCATTGGAAATATTGGATTTTTCTGATCATTTTTCATATATAAATCTTTTCCATCTGAGCTATGGTTGATTTTACATGATTTTTAGAAGTTTTGGGTATTTTCTGGAATTTCCTGAATTAATTTAAATCTAAAAATCCCAGAAAATCCTTTACTGCATCAGCATGACATCATGCTGACGTCAGGCAGTCAACAGGGCCAGTCCAAGTCAAACCTGACCAGTGGGACCCACTGGTGAGTGTCACAGTTAACTAATTAACTAATTAGAATTAAATTAACACCTAAACTAGGTTTGACTTGCGGGCAGGGCCCACATGTCAGTGACCCAGGGGGTCAAACCCGTGGTCAAAACAGGTCCAACTCGCCGGCGTTTAGCCGCCGGCGAGGCCAAACTCGGCGGCATGCTTCGGAAATCGTCTACGGGGCACGGCTCGAGCTGCGGCTAGGCGCGTTGGAAAGCTCTTGCCCTTGCGCGTCGAACGGTGGTGGTCGCCGGACCTGGGGTGGCCGGAGACGACGGCAACAAGCTCGACGGCGGCGACCGGCGTCGGGCGTGTGTGGAGATGCGGCTGCAGGGGCCTAGGCGATGCGTGCATAGCACCTACCGCATCTACACACTGCGGTGAGTGTGATGGACGGGTGCCAGTGACCAAATGGTCACCGGAGCATCACCGGCGGCGAGCACGGCGGCGGTGCGTGCAGGTGAGCTTCGTGCGGTGCGTTCCAGGGCAGAAGAGAGCCAACGGGGAGGGGGAGGACGAAGCTGGGCTCACAGGGGTTGCAGCAGGCGCCGGAACGAGCTCGGGGGTGGTCGGAGCTGAGCGGAACGGCGAGGGAGATCTTCGCGGTCGGAGTTGGGGAAGAAGAGGTCGGGGGCGTCTCCAGGGCGGGCGAGCGCTCGAGGCTCAGCCTGTTCGAAGCAGTCGAGGACGGCGGAGACGACGGACACCAAGGCGAGGCTCAAGGACGACGGTGGGCGCGGCTTCTACGACGGTGCGAGCACGATGGCGTCGGCCATGGTGCGGGGAGAGCGAGGGAGAGGAGCCGGGGAGAGGGGGAGGTGTCTGCGAGGTCGGGGGCAACATGGACGATCGATCCAGCTCTCCAGGACGGCGAGGGGATGAAGCAGGGCGGCGGGCAGCTGCGTGGCGCGCCGTGCGGTCGCCGTCGAGCACCTGCCTGCCTGCCTGGCCGAGCCAAGCAGCTCGCTGGAGCGGCAGCTGGGCTGGGCCGGCAGGTGGGCCGGGTGGGGCGCCAGGTAACTTTCTCTCTCCCCTTTTTTTCTATTTCTTTTCTGTTTCATTTGTTTTGTAACTTTGTTTAATTAAATAAAATCCCAGAGCATTTTTATAACTCATAACACTTGTCATACCTACTGTATATAATATGAACAGTAGGAAACATTATAGTTTATGATTATTTGAGCATTTAAAATATTTTATAGCATTTAAATGCTCAAATTCAAATACCATATGATTTAATCTAGTGACCTTGGATGTCCTAGAGAATTGTGCACCATTTTTAGCAAAGGTTTGAGACCAAGGCAGAAATGATGAACATTTTTGAAGGGCATTTTGGGTACATTGGAAAATATTTTATCAAACCCTAGTTGTTAGAAGAGGGGTGCTGGGGTTTCTGTCATTCCCATTTCAAATTTCTTTGAAAAGTAAACATGATGCACACACCAACTAACCCTAATGCAAGTGCTAACTAGGGATGTGACAACTCACCCCCACTTAAAAGAATCGCGTCCCGAGATTCGGGTTCCTCCGGAAAGAGGGTGGGTTACTCAAGTCGAAGACGATCCTCCCTTTCCCAAGTAGCTTCACTCTCGGAATGATGTGACCACTGAACCTTGAGAAACTTGATATTGTGGCGTCGAGTGGTGCGCTCGGTTTGATCATGAATACGAACGGGGTATTCTCGATATGTGAGATTGTCCTGGAGATCAAGCGTTTCGTGGTCCACTCCGCGGATAGGATCCGAGAAGCAACGTCTGAGTTGAGAAACATGGAAAACATCATGAACTCTGGAGAGGTGCGGAGGTAGTTCCAATTGGTAGGCAACTTCTCCTCGTTTGGCAAGAATGCGAAAAGGACCGATGACACGAGGGGCCAATTTGCCTTTGATACCGAAGCGATGGGTTCCCTTAAGAGGAGTAACCCGAAGGTAAGCCTTATCGCCGACTTCAAAAGTCACAGCCTTATGATGACTATCATATTGGCTCTTTTGGCGAGACTGGGCTGTTTTCAATCTCTCACGAACGATGCGAACTTGCTCTTCTTCTTCCTGAATCATATCTGGGCCAAAGAATTGTCTTTCCCCGGTCTCTGACCAGTTAAGAGGTGTTCGACACCTTCGTCCATATAGAACTTCGAAGGGAGCTTTACCCAAGCCGGCTTGATAACTATTGTTATAAGCGAATTCGGCAAATGGAAGACATTTTTCCCATTCCATACCGAAAGAAATGACAGAGGCTCGAAGCATGTCTTCCAGAATTTGATTGACTCGTTCCACTTGACCACTTGACTGCGGATGGAAGGCAGTACTAAAAGAGAGATGAGTTCCCATAGCATTCTAGAAACTTTCCCAAAATCGGGAAGTGAAAAGACTTCCACGGTCTGAGTTAATCTCCAACGGCACACCATGAAGTGATACTATTCGAGAGACATATAAGTCTGCTAGCTGGCTAGCGGTAATACTCTTGCGAACAGGCAGGAAATGAGCTACTTTAGAGAGGCGGTCGATAACGACGAAGATAGCATTATTCCCTTTCCTGGTCTTGGGAAAACCGGTAATGAAGTCCATACCGACTTTGTCCCATTTCCATTCAGGAATAGCTAAAGGTTGAAGGGTGCCAGCAGGCCGTTGATGCTCTGCTTTGACTCGACGACAAACGTCGTAGTTAGCAATGAATTGAGCGATTTCTCTCTTCATCCTAGTCCACCAGAATCTCTGACGTAGATCCTGATACATTTTGGTACTACCGGGATGAATCGTGAGAGGAGATTCATGAGCCTCCTTAAGGATTAACTGCCGTAGATGGTGGTTCTTGGGAACCACTACACGGTTCTCAAAGAAAACAACACCTCGATCATCCATAGAGAAACTTTTAGCGAGTCCGCTAGCAATGTTCTCTTGGAGTCAGGTTATACCTTTATCACGCTTCTGGGCAGCTAAAACTTGATCCAAAAGGGTAGGTTTCGCCACCAAGGTGGAAAGGAATCCTCGAGGAACAATGTGAAGGTTAAGCTTACGAAATTCCTCGTGGAGAAGTGGTTGACCTTGTTGTAACATTAAGTTGTTACAATATGACTTACGACTTAGTGCATCAGCCATGACATTGACTTTTCCAGGAGTGTAAGTGATTCCTAAGTCGTAGTCTGTGAGCAACTCAACCCAACGTCTTTGCCTGAGATTCAAATCCGGTTGGGTGAAGATATACTTCAAACTTTGATGATCAGTGAAGATTTCACAGCGATTACCAAGGAGGTAATGTCGCCATGTTTTGAGTGCATGGACTATAGCTGCAAGCTCTAGATCATGGGTAGGATAGTTATCCTTGTGTGGACGCAACTGTCGAGATGCGTATGCAATCACTTGACGATCTTGCATGAGAATGCAACCTAGTCCTTGTCGTGAGGCGTCGCAATAGATTATAAAATCCTTGGAAAAATCTAGTGGTACCAGTACAGGTGCAGATGTTAGGCGTCTTTTCAGTTCCTGAAAACTGGACTCGCACTGTGGGGTCCACTCAAACTTTTTATCTTTCTTGAGGAGTTCGGTTAGAGGTTTGGCAACCTTGGAGAAATTCTCGACGAAGCGTCGGCAATAGCTCGCTAAGCCAAGAAAACTCCTAACTTGCTTGACCGATTCAGGAGGAGTCCAATGAAGGACGGCTTGAACTCGCTCGGGATTGACAGCAATACCCTTGCCAGAGATCACATGACCTAGATAGGTTACTTCTGGTAACCAAAATTCACATTTAAAGAATTTGGCATAAAGGCGGTGCTCTCGAAGTTTCGTCAATACCAGCCTTAAATGCTCGGCATGATCTTCCTTGTTCTTGGAATAGATGAGTATATCATCGAGGTATACCACGACGAATTTATCCAAATACTCCATGAATATAGAATTCATTAACCGAGAAAAGGTAGCTGGGGCATTGGTTAATCCGAAGGACATAACGGTGTATTCATATTGGCCATAACGAGTAACGAAAGCCGTTTTAGGAATGTCCCCGTTCTTGATTTTGATTTGATGGTAGCCCAACCTCAAATCCATCTTAGAGAAGACTGAGGATCCAGCGAGCTGGTCATACAGGTCGTTGATCCTGGGGAGCGGATACTTATTCTTTATGGTGACCAGATTGACAGGTCGGTAATCTACCACCATCCGCTCCGTTCCATCCTTCTTCTTGACGAAGAGGACGGGGCAAGCCCAAGGGGAAGAACTAGGACGGATGAAACCTTTTTGCAAGGACTCATCGAGTTGTTTCTTTAGCTCAGCTAATTCTAGTGGTGCCATCTTATAAGGTCTCCTAGAGATTGGAACAGTTCCAGGAATAAGATCTATCACGAACTCGACATCTCTGTCAGGTGGAATTCCTGGCAGTTCTTCTGGAAAAACATCCGGGAAGTCACGGACTACCGGGATATCTTCGAGTTCTGGTAGAGGGCTGGCATTAAGAGAGTAGAGCTGACGCTCAGCCATTCGAGTCAAGACATTGACTATCTTGTCGGATGGATGTGTAAGTTGAACGGTCCTAGTAAAGCAATCAATTTTGGCGTAATGAGTTGTCATCCAATCCATACCCAAAATGATGTTTATGTCCGAGGACTTGAGGGCGATTAAAGATGCTAGGAAAACAAGTCTATCGACAAGGATTTCATTTCCATGGCTTACCCTAGAGGTTTGCCACTTTGAACCAGGAGTTTGAATAACCATGGAAGTAGGCATGTCATAAAAAGTCATGTTATGCAATCGAGCATAGCTTTCAGATATGAACGAATGGGATGCTCCAGTATCGAAAAGAACAGATGCCGGATGGCAGTTTACGAGAAGCGTACCAAGGACGACGTTAGGATCCTCATAAGCTTCTTCGGCAGAAACATAGTTGACATGACCACGTGTAGTGGGGATTGGCTTGACATAATTCACCTTACCGGTTGGCTTACCACGGCCAACGGGTTTTCCTGGTTGGTTCTGAGGACACTCACGCATGTAGTGCCCCGGTTCTCCACACTTGAAACATGTCACAGTGGTGGTGCGTGGAGAAAAGTTGGAAGGTGGTCCTCCATAAGTCTTAGCAGGTGCAAACTGTTGAGTTGGGCGAGGCGCCTCATAGGATGGCCTCGGTGTGTACTTGGGTGGCAGAGCAGTGTTAGGAACCCACACACGGCGCTTGTGAGAGCCAGAGCCGGATGAGGAACAGAAGTCTCGAGTATGCTTGCGGGTGGCCTCGAAGTCGGTCTGGCCTGTTTCAGCACTGATAGCCTTGTTTACCAACTTCTGGAAGGAAGTGCACTCGTGCAGACGTAGATCTCGGCGGAGTTCAGGGTTGAGTCCCTTGCGGAACCTCGCCTGCTTCTTGGCATCGGTGGATACTTCCTCAGGTGCATAGCGTGCCAAGTTGCCAAACTCGCGACTATAACCATCCACAGTTAAACGGCCCTGGGTGAAATTGCAGAATTCCTCCCGCTTGCGATCCATGAGACCTTCCGGAATGTGATGTTCACGGAATGCCTCACTGAACTCAACCCAGGTAGTGATTTGGTCCGCAGGACGCATAGCTTCAAATTTTTCCCACCAAAGACTGGCAGGGCCCTCAAGATGGTAGGCAGCGTAGGTAACCTTGTCAGCTTCGGCCACACGGGCAGAGTGTAGCTTGTGGGTAATACTACGTAGCCAGTCATCAGCATCCAGAGGTTCAGTGGAGTGATGGAACTTTGGTGGACACATCTTGATAAAGTCATTGATTGACACCACGTCATTCCTCTGGCGGAACCCAGTGTTCTGCTCTATGCGTTCCAGCAGACGGTTGGTCTCTCTCTTGTTCCGTTCTGCTTCAAGCATAACTTCCGCCAAAGAGGGTGGCTGGGGCAGATTCCCATCTCTAGTCCCACTAGCCTCACCCTGCTCCTGAGCAGCAGGAGTGTTGCGAGTGTTGACCATCCTAGGAAAACAAAACAATGGTTTAGACAAGGATGGCAAAAATTTGACATAGAAGTGCAGAATGTAATGGATGACACGGAATGCAAAGATGTTCATCCGTACGACATGGTAATATAGGAACTGCTATATATACACCAGTGGTCATACACACCATACAAAGTTTAGCACAAGCCAAGGCTAAAGTACATCTGCGGTGAAAGACGATACATCCCATCAGAGGCATTCCAAGCTCCTATACATTATTTAACTACACCTCCGGAACTCAGTACACACTAAGTCATATTCCACAAGACGCGCAGGACTGTGGAAATACAACTGCTACAATACTACTACAACCACGGCCTAGCTCAGACATTCGCGTAGTAATCCTCGTAAAGATTACCATCGTAGCCTGGAAGTGGAACAGACGGATCTTGAAACTCGCGAGCATTCGAAGGCTGTGGACCATAGGGACACGGATGTGGTCTCGGTCCCGATGCTGGTGGTAACCGACGCCCACGTGGAGGTGTAATACCCCCAACGTCACGCCAATCCATGCGATCAGGCAGACGAGTCCGCATGGGGTACAAATCCCGCATGTCCAGATATCCGGCGTGCACAGCAGGTGCAAGCCGTGTCAAAGTAGTCCAATGAGCGGCTCGAGTGTTATACAGCTCCATACGGAGGGCACGGACCTCACGGTCCCTATCCTCCAACATCTGAACAGTAGTCTGAAGCAGTGGCTCTTCATGAGCAGCATCAGTATACAGACCAGTGTAGTAGCCTTCCTCTCCGGGAAGTGAGGCTGGCATGTAGCAGAACTCAGTGTTCAGCAACAGGGCATACCTAGCACGGAGAATGGTCATCATCGAATAAGCGGCATCCTGCACTGCCATCTCGATGGTAATCCCGAGTCCATAAGACCAATGGATGGGATCATTAGCTCCGGGATATGAGGGGTATATCCTGACTGTGCAGAAATACTGACTCTGATTGAAATCCCGGTACTGTTCCTCCACGGTGTATTCAGGATACCAGCGATAACCGGTCTCAGTCATCACACGGACTAGCATGGCCGTGTGACCGGGCACATTAATGCACCGAGTCAAACGAACCACTTGGTGAGGGATGCGGCCAGACATCTGAAACACGGAATAATGCAAAGGCATTAGTGTTTCTGGAAGAAATCGGGCAGCATAACAACTGTAAATGCTCAAACAAAGATTTGAGACATCATACAAATGGTAGCATAGCCACTCAACAATCCATATCAAGGTTCCGGTTCAACAATCATCATACTAAAAGGATAGAAACTGAACTGAGGCTTGAAACCAACAATCCTAAGAGTCTACGAATTAGTAACACGTGAACCTAGTAAGGATAAGAGGCCTAGTCCTAGATCCCCGTAGAAAGAATAGACTGACTCAGATCAGAAGGCATAAGGTAAAGGAGTAAAAAGAGCCTTACGTTCCCTTCCACAATCAATTCCCCTACATATAACTAAGAATTTTTCTAGACTCAACATCGACCAGTTTGGCTTGAGAAACCTACAGGCAGTCCAGCTCTGATGCCAACGCTGTCAGGACCCCGATCCTAAGTCACACCGATCTAGCTGTAACACGTCATATCACTTTGCGGCCTCACGCACGGTAACCCCACGGGTGCCACCTTACCTGGCCCGGGACCGTTTGCGCATTTTGGCACACGTATATGACAGTGTCGCTAGCATCCATATGACAGAGAACCCGGGCCGACATGGCTAGTTATAAACCAAAAGTGGCACTAAATTACAGAGACAGGCATCCATGACCTAGCAACGAACGTGTCGGTCATCAACATATGAACCCAAGTCGTAGCAAGCTACATGGACTTAAAGGAACAACGCGTGACATTTCCCCTAAGGGACAGACACGGGAACAAAGAAGGACACATGCCGGCCAGCCTACGTGTTCCGAGCAGTAGCAAGCTACCAAGGCTCATTGGAATCACTAGGAGGCATTTCCCTGTAAGGTAGGCTATCAAAGGAAAACAACTAGGTGTCGGATCCCACACATACCAAGCATTTCAAACATACACGCAATATGCTCAATATGTGCAAATACAACATTGCATCACAACAGAACTCTATGACTCAAAGTACTTTATTTAAAAGGCTCCAAGAGCCATACATAACATATCCATACAGGTAGGGGTCACATGACCCAACACTCAAGTCATACAGTCATACAAGCACAAGCGGAAGCTACATGTCTGAGTACAGACAACTTAGAAAATAAAACAGGCTTGGTGTAGCCTGACTATCTACAAGGCCCTTCACAAGTTCCAGATCTCCATCTGGGTGTCAAGCTACTCGTCGACGTCAACGTCTATGTAGAACCCATCAGCAGGGGCAGGGTTCTCCTCTGCAACAGTTATTAAACAAACATGAGTACAAAGGTACTCAGCAAGTCTTGCCACAGAACCTATCATACATGCAACATTATCAAAGGGGGGTAGTGGAGTTCATAGCAGAATGCCAGCTTTGACCTTGGCTAACCTATACTACAACTCTCAACAGATTGCAAGATGTTATTACGAACACGAGTCCACTACTCACCACATCAATACACTACCGAGGATCCTCTTCCGTCATCCTACGGAAGGGCCATCCACGGCACTCACACTTATCTTGAGGCTTTTAGTAGTATCCATCAACTTGTCTATGAACTGTAAGAGTAACCAAGTAGTCCGTACCGCGAACGACGGCTATTCGAATAGATTGATAACCCTGCAGGGGTGTACTTCTTCACACATATTTTCACCACTTAGCGTCTGCACACGACATGTGCTCGGCAGACTTCAAGCGAAAGCCGACGTGGGTGTAGTGTTGGGGAACGTTGCATGGGAAACAAAAATTTTCCTACCGTTCACCAAGATCAATCTAGTAGAAGCAACTACGAGAGGGGAGTGTGATCTACGTACCCTTGTAGATCGCTAAGCGGAAGCGTTATGAACGCGGATGATGGAGTCGTACTCGTCGCGATTCAGATCGCCGAAGACCTAGCACCGAAGCAACGGTGCCTCCGCGTTCTTCACACGTACGGCTCGGGGACGTCTCCTCCTTCTTGATCCAGCAAGGGGTGGAGGAGAGGTTGATGGAGAACCGGCAGCACGACGGCGTGGTGGTGATGGTGGAGAAGAACTCCAGCAGGGCTTCGCCTAAGCACCGCGGGAGAAGAAGATATGACGGGAGAGGGAGGGCAGCACCGAGGCACAAACTGTGTTGGCTGCCCTCCCTTTGCCCCACTATATATAGGGGGGGTGGAGAGGTGAGGGCGCCCTAGGGTTTCCCCCTAGGGGCCGGCGGCCAGGGCAAGGGGAGGGGGCGGCGGCCAGGGCAGGGGGGGGCGGCCAGGCCCTAGGGTTTCCCCCCCTAGGTGCCTTGCCCCCCAAGGCCAAGGGGTGCGGCCAGCCCTAGGGGGTCCCACCCCCTTAGCCGCATGAGGAGAGGGCCCAGGGGGGGCGCACAGCCCCCTGAGGGCTGTGGTGTTCCCCCTTGTGGCCCACTAGGCCCAGAACTTCTTCCGGACCCCCCGAAAACCTTTCCGGTACTCCGCCGATTTCCCGATGCTCCCCGGAACACTTCCGGTACTCCGAAACCTTTCATCCTATATATCAATCTTCGTCTCCGGACCATTGCGGAGACCCTCGTCATGTCCGGGATCTCATCCGGGACTCCGAACAACCTTCGGTAACCATACACTTTTCTCACTAACAACCCTAGCGTCACCGAACGTTAAGTGTGTAGACCCTGCGGGTTCGGAAACCATGTAGACATGACCGAGACACTCCCAGGTCAATAACCAATAGCGGGATCTGGATACCCATATTGGTTCCTACATGTTTCTCGATGATCTCATCGGATGAACCACGATGTCAAGGATTCAGGCAATCCCGTATACAGTTCCCTTTGTCTCGTCGGTATGTTACTTGCCCGAGATTCGATCGTCGGTATCTCTATACCTAGTTCAATCTCGTTACCGACAAGTCTCTTTACTCGTTACCGTAATACATAATCCCGTGACCAACTACTTAGTCACTTTTGAGCTCATTGAGATGACGTATTACCGAGTGGGCCCGGAGATACCTCTCCGTCACACGGAGTGACAAATCCCAGTCTTGATCCATGTCAACTCAACAGACACCCTCGGAGATACCTGTAGAGCACCTTTATAGTCACCCAGTTACGTTGTGACGTTTGGTACACACAAAGCACTCCTACGGTGTCAGTGAGTTACATGATCTCATGGTCATAGGAACTTATACTTGACATGCAGAAAAACTATAGCGATAACTGACACGATCAAAAGCTATGTTAACGTTTGGGTCTCGTCCATCACATCATTCTCCTAATGATGTGATCCCGTTATCAAATGACAACTCATGTCTATGACCTGGAAACCGCGGTCATCTTTGATCAACGAGCTAGTCCTGTAGAGGCTCACTAGGGACACAAAAACTGTCTATTCATCCACACGTGTATCTGAGTTTCCAATCAATACAGTTATAGCATGGATAATAAACGATTATCATGAACAAGGAAATATAATAATAACTCCTTTTATTATTGCCTCTAGGGCATATTTCCAACAGTCTCCCACTTGCACTAGAGTCAATAATCTAGCATTACAAGGTAATGAATCTAACACCCATAGAGTCTTGGTGTTGATCGTGCTTAGCCCGTGGAAGAGGCTTAGTCAACGGATCTGCAACATTCAAATCCGTGTGTACTTTGCAAATGTTTATGTCCTCCTCCTTGACCGAATCGCGGATGGAATTGAAGCGTCGCTTTATGTGTCTGGTCCTCTTGTGAAACCTTGGTTCCTTGGCTAGAGCAATGGCACCAGTGTTGTCACAGAACAGAGTCATTGGGTTCAGTGCACTAGGCACAACTCCAAGATCTGTCATGAACTCCTTCATCCAGACACCTTCCTTAGCCGCCTCCGAGGCAGCTATATACTCCGCTTCACATGTAGAATCAGCTACCACGCTCTGCTTGGAACTGCACCAGCTTACCGCTCCCCCGTTGAAAATATATACGTATCCGGTTTGTGACTTAGAGTCATCCGGATCAGTGTCAAAGCTTGCATCGACGTAACCCTTTACGACGAGCTCTTGATCACCTCCATAAACGAGAAACATATCCTTAGTCCTTTTCAGGTACTTTAGGATATTCTTGACCGCTGTCCAGTGATCCATACCAGGATTACTTTGAAACCTTCCGGCCATACTTATGGCAAGGCTGACATCTGGTCTTGTGCACAGCATTGCATACATGATAGAGCCTATGGCTGAAGCATAGGGGACGACACTCATCTTTTCTCTATCATCCGCAGTCACTGGGCATTGAGTCTTACTCAACTTTGTACCTTGCAATACCGGTAAGAACCCCTTCTTGGATTGATCCATTTTGAACTTCTTCAAAACTTTATCAAGGTACGTGCTTTGTGAAAGTCCTATCAAGCGTCTTGATCTATCTCTATAGATCTTGATGCCCAATATGAAAACAGCTTCACCGAGATCTTTCATCGAAAAACTCTTGTTCAAATACCCCTTCACGCTATCCAAAAATTCTATATTGTTTCCAATCAGCAATATGTCATCCACATATAATATTAGAAACGCTATAGAGCTCCCACTCACTTTCTTGTAAATACAAGCTTCATTGTAAACTTGTATAAACCCAAACGCTTTGATCACCTCATCAAAGCGAAGATTCCAACTCCGAGATGCTTGCACCAGCCCATAAATGGAACGCTGGAGCTTGCATACTTTGTCAGCATTCTCTGGATCAATAAAACCTTCTGGTTGCATCATATACAACTCTTCCTTAAGAAAACCGTTAAGGAACGCTGTTTTGACATCCATCTGCCAAATTTCATAATCGAAAAATGCAGCTATTGCTAACATGATTCGGACGGATTTAAGCATCGCTACGGGTGAGAAAGTCTCATCGTAGTCAATCCCTTGAACTTGTGAAAAACCCTTTGCCACAAGTCGAGCTTTATACACGGTGACATTACCGTCAGCGTCCGTCTTCCTCTTAAAAATCCATTTATTCTGAATGGCCTTCCGCCCTTCAGGTAATACTTCCAAAGTCCATACTTTGTTTTCATACATGGATCCCATCTCGGATTTCATGGCCTCTAACCATTTGTCGGAATCTGGGCCCACCATCGCTTCTCCATAGCTCGCAGGTTCACCGTTGTCTAACAACATGACCTCCAAGACAAGGTTACCATACCACTCAGGTGCAGTGCGTACCCTTGTCGACCTACGAGGTTCGGTAGTAACTTGATCGGAAGCTTCTAGATCATCATCATTGGCTTCCTCTTCAACCTCTGTAGGCTCCACAAAAACATCTTTCTGTGCTGCGCTACTTTCTGGTTGAAGCAGAGGTTCAATAACCTCATCAAGTTCTACCTTCCTCCCACTCAATTCTTTCGAGAGAAACTCTTTCTCGAGGAAGGACCCGTTCTTAGCGACAAACACTTTGCCCTCGGATCTGAGATAGAAGGTGTACCCAACTGTTTCTTTTGGGTATCCTATGAAGACACATTTGTCCGCTTTGGGTTCGAGCTTTTCTGGCTGAAGCCTTTTGACATAAGCATCGCAACCCCAAACCTTGAGAAAAGACAACTTAGGTTTCTTACCAAACCACAGTTCATACGGTGTTGTCTCAACGGACTTAGATGGAGCCCTATTTAAAGTGAATGCAGCTGTCTCTAACGCATATCCCCAAAACGATAGTGGCAAGTCGGAAAGAGACATCATAGAACGTACCATATCTAATAGGGTTCGATTACGACGTTCGGACACACCATTACGCTGTGGTGTTCCAGGTGGTGTCAACTGTGAAACAATTCCACATTTTCTTAAGTGATCACCAAACTCATAACTCAGATATTCTCCCCCTCGATCAGATCGTAGGAACTTGATCTTCTTGTTACGATGATTTTCAACTTCACTCTGAAATTGCTTGAACTTTTCAAAAGTTTCAGACTTATGCTTCATCAAGTAAATATACCCATATCTACTTAAGTCGTCAGTGAAGGTGAGAAAATAACGATATCCACCGCGCGCCGTTACACTCATCGGACCGCACACATCGGTATGTATGATTTCCAATAAGTCACTTGCCCGTTCCATTGTCCCTGAAAACGGGGTCCTTGTCATTTTGCCCATGAGGCATGGCTCGCACGTGTCAAGTGATTCAAAATCAAGAGACTCCAAAAGTCCATCAGCATGGAGCTTCCTCATGCGTTTCACGCCGATATGACCGAGACGGCAGTGCCACAAGAAAGTGGTATTATCATTATCTACTCTACATCTTTTGGCATCAATGTTATGAACATGTGTATCATCACTATCGAGATTCAATAAGAATAAACCCCTAACTTCGGGTGCATGACCATAAAAGATATTACTCATATAAATAGAACAACCATTATTCTCTGACTTAAATGAGTAACCGTCTCGCAATAAACAAGATCCAGATATAATGTTCATGCTTAACGCAGGCACTAAATAACAATTATTCAGGTTCATAACTAATCCCGATGGTAATCGAAGAGCGAGCGTGCCGACGGCGATCACATCAACCTTGGAACCATTTCTGATACAGGGTGGAACCCTAATCAGCGGATCTTTCACGTTTGGAGGTTGGCACACGATGAACACGGGGAATCACAAGGGAAAGATGGGGGAAACACAAGAGGAAAACACTCAATCAACACGAAAGCAATCACACAAATGCTAGATTCGCGTTACAAGGTTGAGATCCATGATCCAAGGTCAACAACGGTGATACAGATAGTCTTCTCCCGGAGGAGGTCTTGATATCCCGGGGGATCTTCTCCGATGAAGGAGGTCCTGAATCCGAAGTGGATCTTCTCCGTAGAGGCGCACGGTCTCGTGGGAGAAATCCACACAAGTGTCAAATGAGCTAAACCACAGCTAACCCTAAACGGAATGAGGAGAGGAGTATATATAGTCTACGGGGCGAAGGGGATACACGGGCCTCGGCCCAAGTGCTGCGCGCAGGCAGATCAGGAGCCGGACGTCCGGGCGGCGGGCCGGATGTCCGGGGCTTCGCGGGGCGCCGGATGTCCGGGGCGGGGACCCGGATGTCCGGGCTAGGGCGGTCGAGCCTCGGGTGCTCTCTGGACAGAGGCGCCGGATTTCCGGGCCCGGGGCCGGATGTCCGGGCCGTGCTTGGCCGGATGTCCGGGCCCTGGCCGGATGTCCGGGCCCTGTAGCTTCTGCTGCAGGAGGCCTTCTGTAGTTGAACGCCCAGGTGCCGGATGTCCGGGCCATGGGGCCGGATGTCCGGGGCCTGGAGCTTCCTTCTGCCCTTCTCGATGCATCAGCTCGTCCGTGGCCTTGGGGACTTGTCCATCTTCAAGCTCTTCTCCGAAGCGGTCTCCTTCACACCTGAGCACACAAAGCACACTCGCTTGAGGTAGCAACCATGTCTCGCAAGATTCATAAGGAAGTAGGGCTAGGAGTGACGTCACCTCGGTCTCGAAAGCTCTAGTACGAGCACGTGTCATCGGTCCTTGAGGCACTTGAGGGGGTGAAGGAGGGTCCATGGGGATGGCCCTAGGATACACCGTATCATTGTATAAACCCAAACGCTTTGATCACCTCATCAAAACGAAGATTCCAACTCCGAGATGCTTGCACCAGCCCATAAATGGAACGCTGGAGCTTGCATACTTTGTCAGCATTCTCTGGATCGACAAAACCTTCTGGTTGCATCATATACAACTCTTCCTTAAGAAAACCGTTAAGGAACGCTGTTTTTACATCCATCTGCCAAATTTCATAATCGAAATATGCAGCTATTGCTAACATGATTCGGACGGATTTAAGCATCGCTACGGGTGAGAAAGTCTCATCGTAGTCAATCCCTTGAACTTGTGAAAAACCCTTTGCCACAAGTCGAGCTTTATACACGGTGACATTACCGTCAGCGTCCGTCTTCCTCTTAAAAATCCATTTATTCTGAATGGCCTTCCGCCCTTCAGGTAATACTTCCAAAGTCCATACTTTGTTTTCATACATGGATCCCATCTCGGATTTCATGGCCTCTAACCATTTGTCGGAATCTGGGCCCACCATCGCTTCTCCATAGCTCGTAGGTTCACCGTTGTCTAACAACATGACCTCCAAGACAGGGTTACCATACCACTCAGGTGCAGTGCGTACCCTTGTCGACCTACGAGGTTCGGTAGTAACTTGATCGGAAGCTTCTTGATCATCATCATTGGCTTCCTCTTCAACCTCTGTAGGCTCCACAAAAACATCTTTCTGTGCTGCGCTACTTTCTGGTTGAAGCAGAGGTTCAATAACCTCATCAAGTTCTACCTTCCTCCCACTCAATTCTTTTGAGAGAAACTCTTTCTCGAGGAAGGACCCGTTCTTAGCGACAAACACTTTGCCCTCGGATCTGAGATAGAAGGTGTACCCAACTGTTTCTTTTGGGTATCCTATGAAGACACATTTGTCCGCTTTGGGTTCGAGCTTTTCTGGCTGAAGCCTTTTGACATAAGCATCGCAACCCCAAACCTTGAGAAAAGACAACTTAGGTTTCTTACCAAACCACAGTTCATACGGTGTTGTCTCAACGGACTTAGATGGAGCCCTATTTAAAGTGAATGCAGCTGTCTCTAACGCATATCCCCAAAACGATAGTGGCAAGTCGGCAAGAGACATCATAGAACGTACCATATCTAATAGGGTTCGATTACGACGTTCGGACACACCATTACGCTGTGGTGTTCCAGGTGGAGTCAACTGTGAAACAATTCCACATTTTCTTAAGTGATCACCAAACTCATAACTCAGATATTCTCCCCCTCGATCAGATCGTAGGAACTTGATCTTCTTGTCACGATGATTTTCAACTTCACTCTGAAATTGCTTGAACTTTTCAAAAGTTTCAGACTTATGCTTCATCAAGTAAATATACCCATATCTACTTAAGTCGTCAGTGAAGGTGAGAAAATAACGATATCCACCGCGCGCCGTTACACTCATCGGACCGCACACATCAGTATGTATGATTTCCAATAAGTCACTTGCCCGTTCCATTGTCCCTGAAAACGGGGTCCTTGTCATCTTGCCCATGAGGCACGGCTCGCACGTGTCAAGTTATTCAAAATCAAGAGACTCCAAAAGTCCATCAGCATGGAGCTTCCTCATGCGTTTCACGCCGATATGACCGAGACGGCAGTGCCACAAGAAAGTGGTATTATCATTATCTACTCTACATCTTTTGGCATCAATGTTATGAACATGTGTATCATCACTATCGAGATTCAATAAGAATAAACCCCTAACTTCGGGTGCATGACCATAAAAGATATTACTCATATAAATAGAACAACCATTATTCTCTGACTTAAATGAGTAACCGTCTCGCAATAAACAAGATCCAGATATAATGTTCATGCTTAACGCAGGCACTAAATAACAATTATTCAGGTTCATAACTAATCCCGATGGTAATCGAAGAGCGAGCGTGCCGACGGCGATCACATCAACCTTGGAACCATTTCCCACGCGCATCGTCACTTCGTCCTTCGCCAGCCTCCGTTTATTCCGCAGTTCCTGTTTAGAGTTGCAAATGTGAGCAACCGAACCGGTATCAAATACCCAGGCACTACAACGAGAGTTGGTAAAGTACACATCAATAACATGTATATCATATATACCTTTGTTGTTGTTGGCCCCCTTCTTGTCCGCCAGATACTTGGGGCAGTTCCGCTTCCAGTGGCCATTCCCCTTGCAATAGAAACACTCAGTCTCTGGCTTGGGCCCAGCCTTGGGTTTCTTCACTGGATTAGCAACTGCTTTGCCACCCTTCTTAGAGTTACCCTTCTTGCCCTTGCCATTCTTCTTGAAACTGGTGGTCTTATTGACCATCAACACTTGATACTCCTTCTGGATGTCTGCCTCAGCGACTTTCAGCATCGAAAACAGCTCGGCGATGGTTTTATTCATCCCTTGCATGTTGTACTGCTGGACGAAGCTCTTGTAGCTTGGAGGGAGTGACTGGAGAATTCTGTCAATGATAGCCTCATCCGGGAACACAAGTCCCAGATCAGCTATGCTGGTATAGTACCCAGACATCTTCAGTAAGTGCTCACTGACAGACGAATTCTCCTCCATCTTGCAAGCGAAGAATTTATCGGTGGTCTCATACCTCTCGATCTTAGCATTCTTCTCAAAGATGAATTTCAACTCCGTGTACATCTCATATGCACCATGACGTTCAAAACGCCTTTGGAGTCCTCCTTCCAAGCCGTACAACATGGCACATTGCACTATCGAATAGTCATCCGAACGCGTCTGCCAGACGTTCATATCGTCCGCAGAGGCTCCAGGAGCGGGGGGTTGACCTAGCGGTGCATTTAGGACATAAACCTTTTGGGCAGCTGTGAGGATGATCCTCAGATTGCGGAGCCAGTCCACAAAGTTGCTCCCATCATCTTTCAGTTTAGCTTTCTCTAGGAACGCATTAAAATTCAGGGGAACTCCTGCGCGAGCCATCTACAACATAAATTCGCAAAGACATTTTAGACTATTGTTCATGATAAGTGAGTTATTACCTAATCAAATTAATTATAACTCCCACTCAAATTGACATCCCTCCGGTCATTCGAGCGTGACATGATCCAAATTCACCAACCCAAGTCCGATCATCACGTGAGATGAGGTGGTGTCAATGGTAAACATCAACATGTTGATCATATCTACTATATGACTCATGCTCGACCTTTCGGTCCTCCGTGTTCCGAGGCCATGTCTGTACATGCTAGGCTCGTCAAGTCTAACCCGAGTGTTCTGCACGTGCAAAACTGGCTTGCACCCGTTGTATGCGAACGTAGAGTCTATCACACCCGATCATCACGTGGTGCTTCGAAACGACGAACCTTCGCAACGGCGCACACCCGGGGGGAACACAATTTTATCTTGAAATTTTAGTGAAGGATCACCTTATAATGCTACCGTCGTCCTAAGCAAAATAAGATGCATAAAAGGATTAACATCACATGCAAATCATAAGTGACATGATATGGCCATCAACTCGTGCTTTTGATCTCCATCTCCAAAGCACCGGCATGATCTCCATCGTCACCGGCGCCACACCATGATCTCCATCATCGTGTCGCCATCGGGGTTGTCGGCGCCCACCATGCTCTTACTACTATTGCTACCGTTTAGCGATAAAGTAAAGCATTACAAAGCGCTTAATGATTGACACGCAGGTCATACAAAAATAAAGACAACCCTATGGCTCCTGCCGGTTGCCGTATGCATCGACATGCAAGTCGATATTAACTATTACAACATGATCATCTCATACATCAAATATATTTCATCATGTCATTGGCCATATCATATCACATACATACCCTGCAAAAACAAGTTAGACGTCCTCTAATTTGTTGTTGCATGTTTTACGTGGCTGCTATGGGTATCTAGCAAGAACGCTTCTTACCTACGCAAAACCACAACGGTGATATTCAAGTTGCTATTTAACCTTCTACAAGGACCGCCTTGTTCTATTCCGATTCAACTAAGATAGGAGAGACAGACACCCGCCAGCCATCTTATGCAACAAAAGTCACATGTCTGTCGATGGAACCGGTCTCATGTACGTGGACATGTAAAGTTGGTCCGGGCCGCTTCATCCTATAATACCGCTGAATCAAGAAAGACTAAGGAGGGCAGCAATTTAAACATCAACGCCACAAACTTCTTTGTGTTCTACTCGAGAAAGCATCTACGCAAGATCCTAGCTCATGATGCCACTTTTGGGGAACGTTGCATGGGAAACAAAAATTTTCCTACCGTTCACCAAGATCAATCTAGTAGAAGCAACTACGAGAGGGGAGTGTGATCTACGTACCCTTGTAGATCGCTAAGCGGAAGCGTTATGAACGCGGATGATGGAGTCGTACTCGTCGCGATTCAGATCGCCGAAGACCTAGCACCGAAGCAACGGTGCCTCCGCGTTCTTCACACGTACGGCTCGGGGACGTCTCCTCCTTCTTGATCCAGCAAGGGGTGGAGGAGAGGTTGATGGAGAACCGGCAGCACGACGGCGTGGTGGTGATGGTGGAGAAGAACTCCAGCAGGGCTTCGCCTAAGCACCGCGGGAGAAGAAGATATGACGGGAGAGGGAGGGCAGCACTGTGACGCCCGAGACCGACGTCCCAGAAGATTCCAGAAGTTTCCCGAAGCTTCCAGATGTTCCGGGTTGCCCGTGTGGTTCTTTGTGCTTGTGTTATTTATTTTTTTCGCATTGCATCATGTCATCATGCCATCATGTCATATTTTATTTTTGCATCTCAACCTAAATAAATCGTGTGGACCTTCGGTCCATTTAAATCGAGGGAAGATGTCTTCTCTTTATAACATATAAAAGCCTCCTAATATTTATGGAGCTATATTAATAATTATTCCATTCCTCGGAATTACTCAAACACACTTGCACAATTTTCCCCATGTCTTTTTCACTTCAAGTTCACCTTCTAAATCTTGCCGGTAATTTTTCTTTCCGTTGTTTCGAGGCTTCTCCAAAATCTAAACTCCTTTTATTTGCAAGCTAATGTTTTAGTTTGCACTTCCTTTGTGTTGGAACTATTTTTGTGAGGTTGGAATAAATCCGTAAAGCCTTACAAAAATGTCCATCATTTTATTCTTTTCCTTGCCTCTTTTCTTTTTATTTTTGGCTCTCCCCTTCTTTGTTTTATTTCTGCTAATAAATAAAATGAGAGAGCCTCCCAGCCAGCCTCTGGGCCTCCTCCTCCCCCTCTTCCCAGCGGCCCAGGCCTCCCTCTCCCTCCTTTGGGCCATCCTCCCTGGCCCATCTCCTCTTCCCCCCCACTGGGCCGCAGCCTCCACCTAACCCTAACCCCGAGCGCTCAGCCCCAGGGTCGATCGCTCCTCTCAGCCGCCGCACTTTTCCCTCTCAGCGCCGATCCTCTCGTTCCACCGACCGCTCCCTTCCTTCTCGCCTTCTCCCTCGAACCCTCTCCCTCGTCTCCCTTCGCCCCGACCTCCCTCTGGCCGAGCCCGCGCAGCGCCACCCCGACGCGCCTGGCTCTCGTCTCCACCGGCCAGAGCCCCGGTGCCCTTGCAGTCAGCGCCGCCCTTCGCCCCGCAAGAGAGCCGCGCCAGCGCCGTCCTCCGTGGCCTCTCCAGCGCCGCGGCTAGGCCCGCCTCGCCGTCGTCCAGCCCGGATCTCGCGCCCCTTCGCCTCGCCCTCTGCCTCGTGCGTCCTTCCTGCGGTCGTCCTCCCATCCCCGGGCCCTCCTCTCGTCCAGCAGGCGCAGCATCCGTGGCGCCCGCAAGATGGCCAGGGGCCCTCGCCTCCTGAAGCCGTCGCCCTGTTCCTCGACCGACGGCGCCCTGCGGCCTTCTTCCCTCGCCTGGAGCGGCCCCTCCCTCCTCCAGCGACGCGGTGCAGCGCCTCCCGTCGCCCGGCCACCGCTGGCCGCCGCGGGGATCTTCCAGCCGGGACGAAGCCGCAGCGCCTCCCTCGCGCCCTGGCAGCCGCCCCAGGCCGCGACCCGCACCTCTCCGTCGCCGCTGTTTTCCTTTTTTTCTTTGTAGTTTTGTTGCTGTAGTGTTGTTTTGTGTTGTGTTGCTGTGTTGATGTCTTGTCAGATGAACCGTGAACGAGTACCCCGACTTCTACGAGCCCCTTGTACGACTACGCGAACGACTACCGGTGACCCGACCAAGTACCCCTACGGCGAGTACCACTACGTGACCCGGCAAGTACCCCTACGACCAAGTACCTCGACGAACCGAACTTCTACGGAAAAACAAGCTCGTGAACACCTCCGGGAACAAGTACCGCGACCGACTCGTCAAGTACCTCTTCGGATGCGTCAAGTTCCACTACTTCCACTACCGTCGCAAACGGGAACCCCGAGTACCACGACGCCCCGAACGACTACCGATGACCGTGGACAACTACCGCCGTCGTGGAACCGCCAAGATGAACGAGAACCACTACTTCCCTCTACGGCCGTGTACAACTACTTCCCTCTACTACGGCTACTTCCTCGACGCTCTCGAACCGCTTCGAGAGAGAACGCTTCGAAGGTATAACCCCGAGACGTGACCCGTGTGATGCTTGTTGTGTTGTATGTAATGTCTCCCTTGTGTGTGCTCGTGCCCGTTCCGACCTTTTGTTGAGCTCCTCGGTTGCCTCGTCGCCGACCCGTGGGAACCCGGCAACGGGATCACCCCACCTCTTTCATCTCGTTTGACTCGCTCACACCGCCATCTTACCTTTTGCACCGGACTCTCAACGAGTTACCGGTACCGATATGTTGCCATGCTTCATTTTCGGATCGTTGCCGTGGCACCCTTCTTCCACCACGGTGACAATACTTCTTATCTCTTTTAAGTCAACCCTTTTAATAAAACTTGCATAAACTTGTTCATGTCATCCGCATCATGTTAACAACATAATAATGTGTGGTTGTTGTTTGTTTATAATTATTAAACATGCTCATGGGGATTTTCCGGATATGTTGTTGTTATTCTCCGGCCTCATTTAAATTGCCTAGTTAGTGTAGTTTCTTTATGCTTCACCTCTTGCCATGTTAACCAACAATTAATCTTGTCTTGTAAATAACAAGAGTCAACTAAATAAATAACATGTGGTGTTTCGTCAATATGCAACTCGTTGCATATTGATCTCCACTTAACTTGTAGTATTTGTTTGTGCACTTTGCCATGCCTTGCATATTTTAAACGGACATGCATCATGCTTGCTTGTGCATCGTATGGCATGTTTATTCTTGTGTGTTTATCGTGTTGTTTGCTTCTTTCCGGTTGCTTCTTTTGTTAGCTTCGGTTTCGTTCCGGAGTTGTGAGGATCCGCTCGACTGTTGCTCCGTCTTCTTCTTGGATCCGTTCTTCTTCCTCTGTGGAATCCCAGGCAAGATGACCGAACCCGGATACCATTACTATTTTTGCCTCTTGCTAGAGTATCGCTCTTTAGTTTTGCCTCGATGCCCATGTCTTTCTTGTCAGCCTCCTACTTGTAACCAATTGCCATGTTAACCACCCTACCTACGCAAACCGTTGCTTGGCTAAGTACGCTTCGCTCAGCCCTTCTTATAGCATTGCTAGTTGCAGGTGAAGATTGAAGATGCTTGCTTCATGTTGAAGTTTGGTTGGGTTATATCACACTATATAAATGCTTAAATGAAATCACCTATATACTGGCAGGGTGGAAGGCTAAGCCTTTTGCTTGGTGTTTTGTTCCACTCATGCCGTTAGGATCCGTATAAGCCGGTGTTATGTTCCTTGATTATGCGTTCCTAACACGGTTGGGGTGTATGGGACCCCCTTGATAAACCGCTAAGTGCTAAGTCTTTTCCAGCAAGTCCCAACATTGGTACTATTTGCCTCATAATAACAACTTAATTAATTAATTAAATTTGCATAGAGGGTCGCTCCCTCGAGGATCCTTTATTTCTACATAGCAGGGGGGGCCAGTGCTGATGGTGTTGGTCCCAAACTAGAGCCACTTGCGGATACCACCCAGTTCGCTGGGATCTTCGGTATCTGTACGTACTGCTCATCCGGTCGTGGCCTGAGACGAGATACGCGCGGCTACTATCAGGGTGTCGGCACGCCGGGAGGATTTGCTGGATTAGCCTTACCTTAGTTCGGTTTAACTTGAGCACGGGATTCCGAGAATACTCGGGTCTTCCCAACTATGGAGTTGCGACTCCGCGGATCGTGGGCTTGTGATGGGTCAAGTTGGAACACCCCTGCAGGGTTTGAACTTTCGAAAGCCGTGCCCGCGGTTATGTGGCAGATGGGAGCTTGTTAATTCCGGTTGTAGATAACTTGACACAATGTTTCAATACACTACCAGCGTGTGTACCGTGACTGTCAATTTCCGAATAGGGATTCGGGAGTTGAACACGGTGGGGTTATGTTTGACCGGCTTTAGCTAGGATCACTTCGTGATCATCTTTCGACCGATGCTCTTCTCTTCTCGCTCTTTATTACGTAAGTTAGTGCTAGTTGCTGCTGCAGACTCTTGTTTGTTCCTTCACCTCTCGTTCTTTCTTCAGCCTTGTCCACACCCAAGGCTTAAATAGTCTTGTTACCCGGGAACGGGATTGCTGAGTCCTCTGTGGCTCACAGTTACTTCACCACACCAGATGCAGGTTCAGCCGAGTTTGAAGCAGGAGCTGGTCCAGTTCTTCACTGGGAGCTCGATGAAGCTTGTGGCCGTTTGCTTGTGACGTTTCGATGTTCAGTAGTGGTTTCTACTAGGATTCGATCCTGACCTGTGGCTTTATGTTGTTTTGGTATCTTTCTTTTGATCTTACCCGTAGTCGGGCTGTGATGTGTTGTATGATGATTGTTTATGTAATGTATTGTGTGAAGTGGCGAGTGTAAGCCAACTATCTCCTTTTGCAATTTAATCCCTCTTTTACATGAGTCGTGCAAAGATACCAAACTTGAGATCATTCTAGGATGGACTTATGCCTTTAAGTCGTGCCTCGACACGTAGGAGGTATAATTCCATCCTGGGCATTACAAGTTGGTATTCAGAGCCTTCTCCGACCTAGAAGCCCCCACTGATTGATCGAATCGTTGACGGTTGAGTCTAGGCACACACTGAAAACTTTTTGAGTCCTATATTATATCGGAGAGTAGGATTTCTTTGCTTCTCATCCCCTTTCTCTCTGGTGAGGACTCCTGACGATTACTCTTTTCTCTTCTACTTTCAAAAATTGCACCAAAATTTTTTAGGATCCCGCGAGTATTCTGGGATTGTTTCGATGTTCTTGTGACAAGGATATTGTTCTCGATGCCTCCTGTTACCGAGGAGTTGAGCTTCGGGGTATCATTGACACAAGCATATCGCGGCAGTACTAAATACTTAAGACGGCCGACATCGAAAATCTCCCCTATACGGCCAGTGGCAAGATAACCCCGACATCACCCAGTACTGGGGAGGTAGTTCGAGAGTATTGCCATAGCTTGTTATAGTGGATGCTTTTCGAAGGTCCGAGGTAAACAGTTTCCGAGAAAGACTGGTTATGTGTTGAAGGATGGATACACCTGGATGTAGGTTTAGAGTTGATTGCGCGGTGCTTCCCGTGTATCCCCAACACCTGATTGCATAACTGGAAACTTTCGGAAATCTATAGGTGGGTTCATCTAGTAGTTCTAGGCATTCTTCCAACGGATGCTCGATATGAAGTTTGGGGTTCTACATTGAGTGAAGTGGTTTTATGGACTTCTTCTGATCGGGAGTTGCATCTTAAAGGGTCCTTGGCTATGCTGATCCGGGGATTGCAAAACCCTTTTGTAACACGTTCCATGAGCTTTCAGCACGAAGATGTCGAACGAAGCTTCTATCTTGTATTTGTTCTATCTGATCCTTGTTCCTTTTTATTTTCATTTTGTTCTCCAAGTGGCTTCTCGTCAAGTGATGTACCTGCGGAATTCATTCGTTCAATTCTCTGTTCGGATAGATGTGTTGCAGCATAATCTTCTCCATACATATCTATCCTTTGTTTTTGTTTTGATTCTGGTATTCGAGTTGCTTCGATGATAAATGTTGATTCCATACCTTCCTTATCGGTGTTCTCATATTTCTATGGGAGTGCTAGTCCTTCTTGATCATCGAGATGGTCATGTTAATTCTTTTTCAACCGGTGCCCTTTTTGTTCATCCCAAGTTATCTTTGCTTTCCCCACCCTCCCTCCCTTTTCTTTATGGAGATGGATTTCTCAGATGAAGTATCCATTTTATTCATGCGATATTTCTTCATTCTTTCTTTCATTGTTCTTATCCGGTGATTATCGTGAAGATGCTCAAGAGCTTCTAGTTCATCATTCTTTTGTTCTTATATTCTTCCGGTGGATGTAATTCAAGATTTCGGTGTTGATCTTATCCTTTTCCTCATTTCACAATGCTTTCTTATTCCGGTGCACCAATTAATGATTCTCCTCTTGTTATTCTTATCCGGAGTGCTCAAGATTCATAATTCCATTCTTAACCCGTTCAAGCTATTCTTGAGGATTGTTATCTTTTTCAAGCCTTTTAATTCATCCGGTGCAATATCTCTTAAGCAACCTTTTTCAACGGTGTTTCTTTGAGTGGGCCCTAACCCACAGGTCTTTTCCAGGATCTTACCTGACTCTTCTATTTTCTGGAGTTATACTCAATTCTTTTCAAAGGTGACGTAAGAATGACTCCCATCAGTCACATGCCTTCTCCAAGATCGGTTTCAATTCTTTCCATCGTTGGTTCAACCTTTTTAATTCTTCAACCCGGAGTGCTCATCAATTCTTATGACATTTCTCGTCTTCATCCTCAACATTTGGAGACCGGTGAAGTGTTTCTCTTAAATCTTGGCCGTTCTCTTAAGATTCGTGGTTCTAGCTTCATGCCATCCTCATTATCGTTTGATTGTGAGGAATTCTTTTAAACCATCAGAAGCATTTCATGAATTCTTTTCTTTCTGTTCCTTCGAAGGCCATCATTTCAGAAGATTTCTTCGTTCACAGTTTTCAACTTCGTCCTCCAAATATTCTTCATTGATGTCTCTTCGTTCGTCTCCATATTTTTACGGTGGTTCATTCAAGTTTACCCTTCCGTTGTTATCATTTTAATTCACTCGCTCTTTTCATAATCCTACCGGTGCTTTGTTGAAGATTTATCCAACTTGTTCTAGACCTCTCTTTAATTCGTTGCAACGAGAATAAGTAGTATGCCAAATCCTTTGCTTGTCATCAATTTAATTTGATGAAGGATAAGCATACAGTAAATCTTATTCTTATTCCTTCAAGGTGATTTAATTCTTTTGTCTGGAGCTTGTTCATCATATCATATCCTTGGTTCCAAGTTTTTCATCTTGTTTTCCGGAGCTCCAAGCTATTTCAATTATATCATTTCAAGCTCAATCTAATTCACCGCAGGCCTTCAATCTTATTCTTTTCATCTTTCACTTCTCATGCTTTCCTTACCGAAGTTCTCATGGTGGTTCATCATCATTTAATTCATCCTTGCAGTCTTCATCAAGATTCTTGTTGGAGCTCAAACATTCTTCATCATGCTTCCAATTGCAATTCTTTCTACCTTGTCTTTTCAGGTGGTGTTATGTCATTCTTGATAATTTTTCTTCATGTTTCATGATTCACAAGTTTTCAAGAATGAGATATTTAAACCCATCATTTTTTTTCCTTGTTCAGGAGATCTTTTCAACCCTTCAATTTTTTTTCATTGGAATTATCTTGGGTTGTATTTCACCTAAAGCTTTCCCTAAGGATTGTTGCTAATTATGGTGCTTATAAATGACCCAAGTTCTTCATTTATCCTTCCGGTGAAATAAGTTTTTCATCTCCTTGTTGATCTCAATTCTTTTAATCGTTTCCGTTAGTGGCTGGTTGTCACCTCTTAATTTTGAGATGTTTTCCATAAGCCCACTTCAAGCTTATTCTTTCGTTGTTGATTCTTCCAACGAATCCCTTCGACCCTTCTTTGTAAGGAGGTTTTCCTAATTCAATTGTGGGAGAAGTTGTCTTTTTTCTTCTCCGTTCATTTCTTTCATTGAACTATATGATATTCTTTCATTCCGGAGGCTTTGTGATGTTGCTCTCTTTAACCATCTTATCGTTTTATCAAAATCTTGTTCTTTCCCTTGCTTATCATTTAACCGGAGTGTTGTATTCTTCATTCCAGTTCTCTCATCTTATCTAGCTTTTCCTCTCTTTTAACCGGAGTGCTGTCTGAATCGTTCTTAACCCCTTGTGCCATTCTTTTAATTGTTTCGGAGGCAATATGTTGTTGTTTTCTTCAAGTATCACTACATCTCCTCAAGTTTTTGTTCTTTTCCTTCCATTTTCAGACGGAGTGCTGTCCGAATTCTGTCATTCTTATTCCTTGGCTATACCATTGCAGTTTCATTTCTTTTGGTCCGTGAGCTCTTGTTTAATGTCTTTCAACCTTCAAGGTTCTCATAATGCTCATAGTTACTCTTTTCTAACGGAGTGCACTTAACTTCGTTCATCTCCGTTGCTTTCTTTCTTTAAACTTGTTCAACCTCTCAAGGTTCTTTGGTTTCACTCGTTCGTCAAAGAAGCAACTTTGTTTTACCTCTTCCTCTTCCGTTTTACCCGGTGATATCTCTAGGATCTCGGGTCGAGATCCTCTGTTAGTGTGGGAGAGTTGTGACGCCCGAGACCGACGTCCCAGAAGATTCCAGAAGTTTCCCGAAGCTTCCAGATGTTCCGGGTTGCCCGTGTGGTTCTTTGTGCTTGTGTTATTTATTTTTTTCGCATTGCATCATGTCATCATGCCATCATGTCATATTTTATTTTTGCATCTCAACCTAAATAAATCGTGTGGACCTTCGGTCCATTTAAATCGAGGGAAGATGTCTTCTCTTTATAACATATAAAAGCCTCCTAATATTTATGGAGCTATATTAATAATTATTCCATTCCTCGGAATTACTCAAACACACTTGCACAATTTTCCCCATGTCTTTTTCACTTCAAGTTCACCTTCTAAATCTTGCCGGTAATTTTTCTTTCCGTTGTTTCGAGGCTTCTCCAAAATCTAAACTCCTTTTATTTGCAAGCTAATGTTTTAGTTTGCACTTCCTTTGTGTTGGAACTATTTTTGTGAGGTTGGAATAAATCCGTAAAGCCTTACAAAAATGTCCATCATTTTATTCTTTTCCTTGCCTCTTTTCTTTTTATTTTTGGCTCTCCCCTTCTTTGTTTTATTTCTGCTAATAAATAAAATGAGAGAGCCTCCCAGCCAGCCTCTGGGCCTCCTCCTCCCCCTCTTCCCAGCGGCCCAGGCCTCCCTCTCCCTCCTTTGGGCCATCCTCCCTGGCCCATCTCCTCTTCCCCCCCACTGGGCCGCAGCCTCCACCTAACCCTAACCCCGAGCGCTCAGCCCCAGGGTCGATCGCTCCTCTCAGCCGCCGCACTTTTCCCTCTCAGCGCCGATCCTCTCGTTCCACCGACCGCTCCCTTCCTTCTCGCCTTCTCCCTCGAACCCTCTCCCTCGTCTCCCTTCGCCCCGACCTCCCTCTGGCCGAGCCCGCGCAGCGCCACCCCGACGCGCCTGGCTCTCGTCTCCACCGGCCAGAGCCCCGGTGCCCTTGCAGTCAGCGCCGCCCTTCGCCCCGCAAGAGAGCCGCGCCAGCGCCGTCCTCCGTGGCCTCTCCAGCGCCGCGGCTAGGCCCGCCTCGCCGTCGTCCAGCCCGGATCTCGCGCCCCTTCGCCTCGCCCTCTGCCTCGTGCGTCCTTCCTGCGGTCGTCCTCCCATCCCCGGGCCCTCCTCTCGTCCAGCAGGCGCAGCATCCGTGGCGCCCGCAAGATGGCCAGGGGCCCTCGCCTCCTGAAGCCGTCGCCCTGTTCCTCGACCGACGGCGCCCTGCGGCCTTCTTCCCTCGCCTGGAGCGGCCCCTCCCTCCTCCAGCGACGCGGTGCAGCGCCTCCCGTCGCCCGGCCACCGCTGGCCGCCGCGGGGATCTTCCAGCCGGGACGAAGCCGCAGCGCCTCCCTCGCGCCCTGGCAGCCGCCCCAGGCCGCGACCCGCACCTCTCCGTCGCCGCTGTTTTCCTTTTTTTCTTTGTAGTTTTGTTGCTGTAGTGTTGTTTTGTGTTGTGTTGCTGTGTTGATGTCTTGTCAGATGAACCGTGAACGAGTACCCCGACTTCTACGAGCCCCTTGTACGACTACGCGAACGACTACCGGCGACCCGACCAAGTACCCCTACGGCGAGTACCACTACGTGACCCGGCAAGTACCCCTACGACCAAGTACCTCGACGAACCGAACTTCTACGGAAAAACAAGCTCGTGAACACCTCCGGGAACAAGTACCGCGACCGACTCGTCAAGTACCTCTTCGGATGCGTCAAGTTCCACTACTTCCACTACCGTCGCAAACGGGAACCCCGAGTACCACGACGCCCCGAACGACTACCGATGACCGTGGACAACTACCGCCGTCGTGGAACCGCCAAGATGAACGAGAACCACTACTTCCCTCTACGGCCGTGTACAACTACTTCCCTCTACTACGGCTACTTCCTCGACGCTCTCGAACCGCTTCGAGAGAGAACGCTTCGAAGGTATAACCCCGAGACGTGACCCGTGTGATGCTTGTTGTGTTGTATGTAATGTCTCCCTTGTGTGTGCTCGTGCCCGTTCCGACCTTTTGTTGAGCTCCTCGGTTGCCTCGTCGCCGACCCGTGGGAACCCGGCAACGGGATCACCCCACCTCTTTCATCTCGTTTGACTCGCTCACACCGCCATCTTACCTTTTGCACCGGACTCTCAACGAGTTACCGGTACCGATATGTTGCCATGCTTCATTTTCGGATCGTTGCCGTGGCACCCTTCTTCCACCACGGTGACAATACTTCTTATCTCTTTTAAGTCAACCCTTTTAATAAAACTTGCATAAACTTGTTCATGTCATCCGCATCATGTTAACAACATAATAATGTGTGGTTGTTGTTTGTTTATAATTATTAAACATGCTCATGAGGATTTTCCGGATATGTTGTTGTTATTCTCCGGCCTCATTTAAATTGCCTAGTTAGTGTAGTTTCTTTATGCTTCACCTCTTGCCATGCTAAAAACATTTAACCTTGTCTTGTTAATAATGTGAGTCAACTAAATAATTATTATGTGGTGTTTCGTCAATATGCAACTCGTTGCATATTGATCTCCGCTTAACTTGTAGTGTTGTTTGTGCACTTTGCCATGCCTTGCATATTTAAACCGGACATGCATCATACTTGTTTGTGCATCGTATGCCCTGTTTATGATGTGTGTGTTTACCGTGTTGTTTCTTTCTTTCCGGTTGCTTCTCTTGTTAGCTTCGGTTTCGTTCCGGAGTTGTGAGGATCCGCTTGACTGTTGCTCCGTCTTCTTCTTGGATCTGTTCTTCTCCCTTGTGGAATCCCAGGCAAGATGACCGAACCCGGATACCATTACTATTTTTGCCTCTTGCTAGAGTATCGATCTATAGTTTTGCCTCGATGCCCATGTCTTTCTTGTCAGCCTCCTACTTGTAACCAATTGCCATGTTAACCACCCTACCTACGCAAACCGTTGCTTGGCTAAGTACGCTTCGCTCAGCCCCTCTTATAGCATTGTTAGTTGCAGGTGAAGATTGAAGATGCTTGCTTCATGTTGAAGTTTGGTTGGGTTATATCACACTATATAATGCTAAATGAAATCATCTATATACTGGCAGGGTGGAAGGCTAAGCCTTTTGCTTGGTGTTTTGTTCCACTCATGCCGTTAGGATCCGTATAAGCCGGTGTTATGTTCCTTGATTTTTGCGTTCCTAACACGGTTGGGGTGTATGGGACCCCCTTGATAAACCGCTAAGTGCTAAGTCTTTTCCAGCAAGTCCCAACATTTGGTACTATTTGCCCATAATAACAACTTAATTAATTAATTAAATTTGCATAGAGGGTCGCTCCCTCGAGGATCCTTTATTTCTACATAGCAGGGGGGGCCAGTGCCGATGGTGTTGGTCCCAAACGGGGAGTCTGCGGGAACCACCACGGGGAAACTCGAGGTTTGGGTCCTGTAGAATCGCCCATCCGGTCGTGTCCTGAGACCTAGATACGCGCGGCTACTATCAGGGTGTCGGCACGCCGGGAGGATTTGCTGGATTAGCCTTACCTTAGTTCGGTTTAACTTGAGCACGGGATTCCGAGAATACTCGGGTCTTCCCAACTATGGAGTTGCGACTCCGCGGATCGTGGGCTTGTAATGGGTCAAGTTGGAACACCCCTGCAGGGTTTGAACTTTCGAAAGCCGTGCCCGCGGTTATGTGGCAGATGGGAGCTTGTTAATTCCGGTTGTAGATAACTTGACACAATGTTACTAATACACTACCAGCGTGTGTTCCGTGACTGTCAATTTCCGAATAGGGATTCGGGAGTTGAACACGGTGGGGTTATGTTTGACCGGCTTTAGTTAGGATCACTTCGTGATCATCTTTCGACCGATGCTCTTCTCTTCTCGCTCTCTATTGCGTAAGTTAGTGCTAGTTGCTGCTGCAGACTCTTGTTTGTTCCTTCACCTCATATTTCTTTCTTCAGCCTTATCCTCACCCAAGGCTTAAATAGTTTTGTTACCCGGGAACGGGATTGCTGAGTCCTCTGTGGCTCACAGTTACTTCACCACACCAGATGCAGGTTCAGCCGAGTTTGAAGCAGGAGCTGGTCCAGTTCTTCACTGGGAGCTCGATGAAGCTTGTGGCCGTTTGCTTGTGACGTTTCGATGTTCAGTAGTGGTTTCTACTAGGATTCGATCCTGACATGTGGCTTTATGTTGTTTTGGTATCTTTCTTTGGATCTTCGCCCGTAGTCGGGTTGTGATGTTCTGAATGATGATTGCTTATGTAATGTATTGTGTGAAGTGGCGAGTGTAAGCCAACTATCTCCTTTTGCAATTTAATCCCTCTTTTACATGAGTCGTGCAAAGATACCAAACTTGAGATCATTCTAGGATGGATTTATGCCTTTAAGTCGTGCCTCGACACGTAGGAGGTATAACTCCATCCTGGGCATTACAAGCACCGAGGCACAAACTGTGTTGGCTGCCCTCCCTTTGCCCCACTATATATAGGGGGGGTGGAGAGGTTAGGGCGCCCTAGGGTTTCCCCCTAGGGGCCGGCGGCCAGGGCAAGGGGAGGGGGGCGGCGGCCAGGGCAGGGGGGCGGCCAGGCCCTAGGGTTTCCCCCCCTAGGTGCCTTGCCCCCCAAGGCCAAGGGGTGCGGCCAGCCCTAGGGGGTCCCACCCCCTTAGCCGCATGGGGAGAGGGCCCAGGGGGGGCGCACAGCCCCCTGAGGGCTGTGGTGTCCCCCTTTGTGGCCCAATAGGCCCAGAACAACTTCCGGACCCCCCGAAAACCCTTCCGGTATTCCGCCGATTTCCCGATGCTCCCCGGAACACTTCCGGTACTCCGAAACCTTTCATCCTATATATCAATCTTCGTCTCCGGACCATTCCGGAGACCCTCGTCATGTCCGGGATCTCATCCGGGACTCCGAACAACCTTCGGTAACCATGCACTCTTCTCACTAACAACCCTAGCGTCACCGAACGTTAAGAGTGTAGAACCTGCGGGTTCGGAAACCATGTAGACATGACCGAGACACTCTCAGGTCAATAACCAATAGCGGGATCTGGATACCCATATTGGTTCCTACATGTTTCTCGATGATCTCATCGGATGAACCACGATGTCAAGGATTCAGGCAATCCCGTATACAGTTCCCTTTGTCTCGTCGGTATGTTACTTGCCCGAGATTCGATCGTCGGTATCTCTATACCTAGTTCAATCTCGTTACCGGCAAGTCTCTTTACTCGTTACCGTAATACATAATCCCGTGACCAACTACTTAGTCACTTTTGAGCTCATTGAGATGACGTATTACCGAGTGGGCCCGGAGATACCTCTCCGTCACACGGAGTGACAAATCCCAGTTTTGATCCATGTCAACTCAACAGACACCCTCGGAGATACCTGTAGAGTACCTTTATAGTCACCCAGTTACGTTGCGACGTTTGGCACACACAAAGCACTCCTACGGTGTCAGTGAGTTACATGATCTCATGGTCATAGGAACTTATACTTGACATGCAGAAAACTATAGCGATAACTGACACGATCAAAAGCTATGTTAACGTTTGGGTCTCGTCCATCACATCATTCTCCTAATGATGTGATCCCGTTATCAAATGACAACTCATGCCTTATGACCTGGAAACCGCGGTCATCTTTGATCAACGAGCTAGTCCTGTAGAGGCACACTAGGGACACAAAGTCTGTCTATTCATCCACACGTGTATCTGAGTTTCCAATCAATACAGTTATAGCATGGATAATAAACGATTATCATGAACAAGGAAATATAATAATAACTCTTTTATTATTGCCTCTAGGGCATATTTCCAACAGCTGTTGGGGAACGTTGCATGGGAAACAAAAATTTTTCCTACCGTTCACCAAGATCAATCTAGTAGATGCAACTACGAGGAAGGAGTGTGATCTACGTACCCTTGTAGATCGCTAAGCGGAAGCGTTATGAACGCGGATGATGGAGTCGTACTCGTCGCGATTCAGATCGCCGAAGACCTAGCACCGAAGCAACGGTGCCTCCGCGTTCTTCACACGTACGGCTCGGGGACGTCTCCTCCTTCTTGATCCAGCAAGGGGTGGAGGAGAGGTTGATGGAGAACCGGCAGCACGACGGCGTGGTGGTGATGGTGGAGAAGAACTCCAGCAGGGCTTCGCCTAAGCACCGCGGGAGAAGAAGATATGACGGGAGAGGGAGGGCAGCACCGAGGCACGAACTGTGTTGGCTGCCCTCCCTTTGCCCCACTATATATAGGGGGGGTGGAGAGGTTAGGGCGCCCTAGGGTTTCCCCCTAGGGGCCGGCGGCCAGGGCAAGGGGAGGCGCCCAGGCCCTAGGGTTTCCCCCCTAGGTGCCTTGCCCCCCAAGTCCCAAGGGGTGCGGCCAGCCCTAGGGGGTCCCACCCCCTTAGCCGCATGGGGAGAGGGCCCAGGGGGGGCGCACAGCCCCCTGAGGGCTGTGGTGTCCCCCCTTGTGGCCCAATAGGCCCAGAACACCTTCCGGACCCCCCGAAAACCTTCCCGGTACTCCGCCGATTTCCCGATGCTCCCCGGAACACTTCCGGTACTCCGAAACCTTTCATCCTATATATCAATCTTCGTCTCCGGACCATTCCGGAGACCCTCGTCATGTCCGGGATCTCATCCGGGACTCCGAACAACCTTCGGTAACCATGCACTCTTCTCACTAACAACCCTAGCGTCACCGAACGTTAAGTGTGTAGACCCTGCGGGTTCGGAAACCATGTAGACATGACCGAGACACTCTCAGGTCAATAACCAATAGCGGGATCTGGATACCCATATTGGTTCCTACATGTTTCTCGATGATCTCATCGGATGAACCACGATGTCAAGGATTCAGGCAATCCCGTATACAGTTCCCTTTGTCTCGTCGGTATGTTACTTGCCCGAGATTCGATCGTCGGTATCTCTATACCTAGTTCAATCTCGTTACCGGCAAGTCTCTTTACTCGTTACCGAAATACATAATACCGTGACCAACTACTTAGTCACTTTTGAGCTCATTGAGATGACGTATTACCGAGTGGGCCCGGAGATACCTCTCCGTCACACGGAGTGACAAATCCCAGTCTTGATCCATGTCAACTCAACAGACACCCTCGGAGATACCTGTAGAGTACCTTTATAGTCACCCAGTTACGTTGCGACGTTTGGCACACACAAAGCACTCCTACGGTGTCAGTGAGTTACATGATCTCATGGTCATAGGAACTTATACTTGACATGCAGAAAACTATAGCGATAACTGACACGATCAAAAGCTATGTTAACGTTTGGGTCTCGTCCATCACATCATTCTCCTAATGATGTGATCCCGTTATCAAATGACAACTCATGTCTTATGACCTGGAAACCGCGGTCATCTTTGATCAACGAGCTAGTCCTGTAGAGGCACACTAGGGACACAAAGTCTGTCTATTCATCCACACGTGTATCTGAGTTTCCAATCAATACAGTTATAGCATGGATAATAAACGATTATCATGAACAAGGAAATATAATAATAACTCTTTTATTATTGCCTCTAGGGCATATTTCCAACATGTAGACCACGACCTAACCAACCACTCAAGTCTCTCGTCCAGGTTTATCGCCTATTTGGGTTCCATCCGTGGGGAGATCCGGCCGGGGTGTCGCTCACAGCCCCAAACGATGTGTACAGGGTTCCCGAGTCACCAAACAGGCAACCGGTACACCGTGCCACGTACCTGTCGCATCACAGCCCACCCCGAGGGTCAGCGCTGTGCACGACCTCCAGTAAGCTATAAACACCAGAAACTAGTTGCAACTCCTGGACAGAGTACATGGGCAGTCAATAAGTCGAGCGGGGTCATATTTCAGGGCCCAATGTGTGGTAGTAACTGTAACTTGAACCACACATACAGATCTCAGGTCCTATGGACGATTCCAATGAAACAACCCACCATGTACTCCTACATGGCCTTTCATCGATACCATTACCAAGCGTATTCCACACTTCCTTCTCTTTACCGATATGATCATTTCACTCTGATCCAAATGAACCAGACCAGACACAACTCTAAGCATAGCAGGCAACATAAACAAATAGCATGGTGGATCACACATCACATGGCTCAAACAACTCCTACACATGCTAGTGGGTTTCAACTATTTACTGTGGCAATGACAGGTCATGCAAGGGGTAGGGTTCAACTACCGCAGCAATTAGCAGTTCACACGCTGTTGCCTTAATGCAATAAAAGAGAGCAGGAGCGAGAAGATTGGGTTTGTATCGGAATGATCAATGATTGCTTGCCTGACAAAGTAGTTGTCGGGTACTGCTCTTCAACTGGATACGCAACAGTATCCTCGGGAGCAGGACCTAACACAGAGAATACCGGCGATACAATCATTAACAAACAAATGCAACAATATGATGCATGCTCATGACATGGCAAGATGCATGTGTGTTGGCTAATGCAACTAAAACCAGAAGGGTTTGAACCTATTTGAATCAAAGATTCAAATTGGAGTTTAAACTATTATTTAAATAAGTGCATTATCATGTTTTTGATGTATACAGCAAGTTAACTTGTTCAAACATGCATGAAACCAGTGCCATTGGAAAGATTGGACTTTTCTGATCATTTTTCATATATAAATCTTTTCCATCTGAGCTATGGTTGATTTTACATGATTTTTAGAAGTTTTGGGTATTTTCTGGAATTTCCTGAATTAATTTAAATCTAAAAATCCCAGAAAATCCTTTACTGCGTCAGCATGACATCATGCTGACGTCAGGCAGTCAACAGGGCCAGTCCAAGTCCAACCTGAACAGTGGGACCCACTGGTCAATGTCACAGTTAACTAATTAACTAATTAGAATTAAATTAACACCTAAACTAGGTTTGACTTGCGGGCAGGGCCCACATGTCAGTGACCCAGGGGGTCAAACCCGTGGTCAAAACAGGTCCAACTCGCCGGCGTTTAGCCGCCGGCGAGGCCAAACACGGCGGCGTGCTTCGGAAATCGTCTACGGGGCACGGCTCGAGCTGCGGCTAGGCGCGTTGGAAAGCTCTTGCCCTTGCGCGTCGAACGGTGGTGGTCGCCGGACCTGGGGTGGCCGGAGACGACAGCAACAAGCTCGACGGCGGCGACCGGCGTCGGGCGTGTGTGGAGATGCGGCTGCAGGGGCCTAGGCGATGCGTGCGTAGCACCTACCGCATCTACGCACTGCGGTGAGTGTGATGGACGGGTGCCAGTGACCAAATGGTCACCGGAGCATCACCGGCGGCGAGCACGGCGGCGGTGCGTGCAGGTGAGCTTCGTGCGGTGCGTTCCAGGGTAGAAGAGAGCCAACGGAGAGGGGGAGGACGAAGCTGGGCTCACAGGGGTTGCAGCAGGCGCCGGAACGAGCTCGGGGGTGGTCGGAGCTGAGCGGAACGGCGAGGGAGATCTCCGCGGCCGGAGTTGGGGAAGAAGAGGTCGGGGGCGTCTCCAGGGCGGGCGAGCGCTCGGGGCTCGGCCTGTTCGAAGCAGTCGAGGACGGCGGAGACGACGGACACCAAGGCGGGGCTCAGGGACGACGGTGGGCGCGGATTCTACGACGGTGCGAGCACGACGGCGTCGGCCATGGCGCGGGGAGAGCGAGGAAGAGGAGCCGGGGAGAGGGGAGGTGTCTGCGAGGTCGGGGGCGACGTGGACGATCGATCCAGCTCTCCAAGACGGCGAGGGGATGAAGCAGGGCGGCGGGCAGCTGCGTGGCGCGCCGTGCGGTCGCCGTCGAGCACCTGCGTGCCTGCCTGGCCGAGCCAAGCAGCTCGCTGGAGCGGCAGCTGGGCTGGGCCGGCAGGTGGGCCGGGTTGGGCGCCAGGTAACTTTCTTTCTCCCCTTTTTTTTCTATTTCTTTTCTGTTTCATTTGTTTTGTAACTTTGTTTAATTAAATAAAATGCCAGAGCATTTTTATAACTCATAACACTTGTCATACCTACTGTATATAATATGAACAGTAGGAAACATTATAGTTTATGATTATTTGAGCATTTAAAATATTTTATAGCATTTAAGTGCTCAAATTCAAATACCATATGATTTAATCCAGTGACCTTGGATGTCCTAGAGAATTGTGCACCATTTTTAGCAAAGGTTTGAGACCAAGGCAGAAATGATGAACATTTTTGAAGGGCATTTTGGGTACATTGGAAAATATTTTATCAAACCCTAGTTGTTAGAAGAGAGGTGCTGGGGTTTCTGTCATTCCCATTTCAAATTTCTTTGAAAAGTAAACATGATGCACACACCAACTAACCCTAATGCAAGTGCTAACTAGGGATGTGACATTACCATTGTATTGGGTGTGTTGGGGACACAAGAGATTTCTTGTATTTGCTTGCAGGGTTGTTTGAGAGAGACCGTCTTCATCCTATGCCTCCTACATATTGATAAACCTTAGGTCATCCACTTGAGGGAAATTTACAGTTATCTTACAAAACTATGCGCTTGGAGGCCCAACACGAGTCTACAAGAATAAGTTGTGTAGTAGACATCAAGCTCTTTTCTGGCGCTGTTGCCAAGGGAGGTGAGTGCTTGAAGGTATATCTTTAGATCTTGCAATTGAATCTTTTTGCTTCTTGTTTATTCACTAGTTTGGTTTTATAAAAGAAAACTAAAAAAGGAAGTGAAGTTGTGCCAAATTAAAGTCTTTCTTGAAAATGATGGATCGAAAAATTGTGCCAAAGTGTTAGAAGAAGAATTCAATAAAATGTTTGGCATAAAATCCTTTAGTGATAAGCATGATTGCAATATTGTCAGTATGAATTCTTTGAATATCCATGATGGTAATGATATGCGAAGGCATAGGCTGGGGGATGCTTGATAACCCACAAGTATAGGGGGTCTACCATAGTCCTTTCGATAAGTAAGAGTGTCGAACCCAACGAGGAGCAGAAGGAAATGACAAGCGGTTTTCAGCAAGGTATTCTCTGCAAGCACTGAAATTATCGGTAACAGATAGTTGTGTGATAAGGTAATTCGTAACGGGTAATAAATAACAAAAGTAACTAAGGTGCAACAAGGTGGCCCAATCCTTTTTATAGCAAAGGACAATCCTGGACGAACTCTTATATAAAAAGAAAAACGCTCCCGAGGACACATGGGAATTGTTGTCAAGTTAGTTTTCATCATGCTTATATGGTTCGCGTTTGTTGCTTTGATAATTTGATATGTGGGTGGACCGGTGCTTGGGTGCTGCCCTTCCTTGGACAAGCCTCCCACTTATGATTAACCCCTCTCGCAAGCATCCGCAACTATGAAAGAAGAATTAAGATAAATCTAACCATAGCATGAAACATATGGATCCAAATCAGCCCCTTACGAAGCAACGCATAAACTAGGGTTTAAGCTTCTGTCACTCTAGCAACCCATCATCTACTTATTACTTCACAATGCCTTCCCCTAGGCCCAAACAACGGTGAAGTGTCATGTAGTCGGTGTTCACATAACACCACTACAGGAAAGACAACATACATCTCATCAAAATATCGAACGAATACCAAATCCACATGATTACTTACAACAAGACTTATCCCATGTCCTCTGGAACAAACGTAACTACTCACAAAGCATATTCATGTTCATAATCAGAGGGGTATCGAATAGAATTAAGGATCTGAACATATGATCTTCCACTGAATACACCAAATAGCATCAACTACAAGGAGTAATCAACACTACTAACAACGCACAGATACCAATCTGAGGTTTTGAGACAAAGATAGGATACAAGAGATGAACTAGGGTTTGAGAGGAGATGGTACTGGTGAAGATGTTGATGGAGAGTGACCCCCTCTCTATGAGAGGATCGTTTGTGATGACGATGGCTTCGATTTCCCCCTCCCGGAGGGAAGTTTCCCCGACAGAACAGCTCTGACGGAGCCCTAGATTGGTTCTGCTCAAGTTCCGCCTCGAGACGGCGGCGCTTCGTCTCTAAAGCTTCCTCCTTATTTTTTTTTCCAGGTAAAAACCCTTCATATAGCAAAAGATGGGCACTAGGAACCTGCTAGGCTGGCGACAAGGCGGGGGCGCCAAGGGGGTAGGGCGCGTCCCCCATCCTTGTGGATGCATGGTGGGTCCCCTCAGGTGCTTTCTTCGCCCAATATTTTTTATATATTCCAAAATAATTCTCCGTGAAGTTTCAGGACTTTTGGAGTTGTGCAGAATATGTCTCTCAAAGTTGCTTCTTTTCGGTGCAGAATTCCAGCTTCCGGCATTCTCCATCTTTGTGTGAATCTTGTAAAATAAGAGAGAAAAGGCATAAGTATTGTGCCATAATTGTAATAACATCTCATAATGCAATAAATATCAATATAAAAACATGATGCAAAATGGACATATCAATGCTATGTTTGATGAAGAAGATATTTTTTGTCCCCCAAGTTTTGATGAGCAATTTTATTATGATGATAGCATGCCTCTTATATATGATGATTACAATGATGAAAGTGGGTTCGGAAGAATGTCAACTCTAGAAAGTAATGATCCCACTATTTTGGAGGGTGTTGAATCTTATTGGAATAATGATAAAAGTGGATTTGGAGAGGTCATGACTTTATTTAGTGATGATTCCACTATTTCGAAAGAGGTTTCAATTGATTATGACAACAAAGTTGCTATCTATGATGATTATGGACATGTGTGCTATAAAAACAATGCGCATGAAACTTGTCTTCGTGATTTTTATCAAATATCAAATGATAGTTATTTCATTGAAATTTCTCCCACCACTATTGATGAGAATAAATTCGCTTATAAGGAGAGTAATAAAATTTCTATGCTTGTAGATCATGGAAAGAATGCTTTATGTGATAGTTATATTGTTGAATTCATTCACGGTGGTACTGAAAATTATTATGAGATAGGAAGATATGCTTATATATATTTCAACAACATCAAGTTTTATCTCTTTATGTTGAAAGGTTTGAAGTCATGCTTGTTTTGTCTTCCTATGCTAGTTGATTCTTGTTTCCATAAGTTGTTTTCTCAAAAAATCCCTATGCATAGGAATTATGTTAGGCTTAAATGGGTTTGCCATGTGAGTCATGATGCTCTCTTTGTGTTTCAATTATTTACTTCTACGTGAGCATCATTGAAATCATCATGCCTACCTAAAAAGGCATTAAAGAAAAGCGCTTGTTGGGTGACAACACAATACTTACCCCTACAGTTTTTGTGTTTTCACATGATTAGGGTACTCTAGTAATCATGTTTTATAGCTTTTATTTCAATAATGTTCCAAGCAAAGCCTTTGGGATAGTTTGGATGATACTCCCTCCGTTCACTTTTGTAAGTCATTTCAGACAACTCAAAATGGGTTGTTTTGTACATTGTCTGAAATGTCTTCAAGGTCTTATAAAAGTGAACATAGGGAGTAGTTGATTTGATTCTATGCAAAAACAGAAAGTTTTGCATCCAGTGCGGAAAATTCTATAAATTATTGGAACGTGATAATTGGCTGAATTTTTTAAAAATGATTTGTATACAAATTTAATAATTTTTCCTATTTTTTTAAATTAGATTTGCATAAGTATGGTTCTTATTCAGATCATACCAGACTGTTATGTTTTTGACAGATTTTGTTTTCAATGCATAGTTTGCTTGTTTTATAGTTTCTATGACTTATATTGGTAGATATAAATAGTGGAAATGATAGAGTGCAGTAGGCATTATGTGAATAAAAATGAATCTTGTCTTTAGAGTACCTAAGTGAATGATTTGTTTTATTATACTAACGCATCTCACGAAGTTTCGTTAAGTTTGTGTGATTGAAGTTTTCAAGTTTTATGTGAGATATTGATATGAGGAGAATAAGGAGCGGCAAGACCCTAAGATTGGGGATGCCCAAGGCACCACAAGGTAATATTCAAGTAAGACTCAAGCGACTATGCTTGGGGATGCCCCAAAAGGCATCTCCTCTTTCGTCTTCAATATTATCGGTAAGCCCACTCGCAACTATATTTTTATTCGTCACATAATATGTGTTTTGCTTAGAGTGTCATTTTGTTTTAGTTGGAATTGCATGCTGTTATTTAGAATCATGTTTTCCATTTATTTATTTCAATAAAAGTATCAAGTATAGCCTTCATCATGCTTAGTCTGCACGTTCATGAGTTGCTGTTTCAAAATAGAAAGTTTTCCGTTATTGCTAGAGAAAAGTCAGAATGTTATAAAGCTTGAAATTTTGACACAGTAAGCTATGAATAATTTTCTACAGTGGGGTAAATTTTCAGAATTTTTTGGGTTAAATAAGTATGGATCTTGCTTCATCATTTACATACTGTTCGGTTTAGACAGATTACTGTTATGTTTGCTTGTTTAATGTTTCTATTTGTGGATAGGAGTATTAAATATGTAGAGACATTTGGTATGCAATGTTTAATTATAGTTTTTGTGATTTGTTATGGTAGAGAATGTTGAGGTTTTGCATTGATTTATACTAACTTATCTCATGAGTTCTTGTTGAGTTTTGTGTGGATGAAGTTTTTAAGATTTAGGAGAAACCATGATATGAGAGGAATTAAGGAGACACGAGAGCTCAACCTTGGGTATGACCAAGGCATCCCGAGTTAATATTCTAAGAAGTCTCAAGTATCTAAGCTTGGGGGTGCCACAGTAAGCATCCCACCTTTCTTCATCAACAACTATCGGTTAGTCTCGGTTGAGCCTAAATATATTTTTTCACATGATGTGTGCTATCCTTGGTGTGTCCTTTTATTTTTATTTTGTTTGTTGTTTGAATAAAATACTTAGATCTGAAAGTTTTAAACGAGAGAGAGAGAGAGAGTCCTCACATAGCTACTTACTTATTTGACTACTAATTTTATCTTCACTTATATTTTTTTGGAGTAGTTTGTCATTTACTCTTGTGCTTCACTTATATCCTACGAGTAAATTGTTGAATTAAATGAATATCATAAAGTCAAAATTTTATGTGCTTTATATGCTTGTATCATGCTTAGTAGTAGTTTCACATTGGGTCTAGAAAGTAAAGTCTATTGAAGTTTGACAATCACAATATTGGCCATACAAGCAATTCATTAATGACTAGTGTAATGAAGAGAACTTTCACATACAAATATATTATCTTGTACATCTTTTATGATTGTGAATACCATTAATTATTTTCAACCTTGATCAAATTGGTTGAAGTTGGACAAGGAAGACAGCGTAATGTGTTATGTTTGGGTATGTTTGCATACAAATTATATTATTATGGATCCTCCAACATGTGGTGTTTGTTTAGAATCTTTTGCTAGCCAAAATGTCTATACCAAGCGGGAATACTGCTTGTGCATCCAAAACCCTTGAGCCAAATTTCTTCCTTGAGTGTCACCCCTTTACTTATTGTTTAGTTTTTTTTTATAAAAAAACTGTAAGGAAACCCCTTACAGTATAATAGGTGCAACAAACCCAAATTGCAAGTACCGTGTCTTGAACTTGGATGGATGCGAAGGCATCAGCCCCTTCCCACCACTAGGCTATGCCTTAGTCTGCCTTATTGTTTAGTTTTGTGAAGTCTATGCTTGCTCATTCAGTTTGAAGACATGGTGTGAAGACAATCCCCTTGATTACATCTTTTTCTTCACATTTACTGTTTCTATCGTTCATTGCTACCTAGTTTGTTGTTCGTATTCACTTCTCACTTCAATTGTGTTTACTTGTTAGCGTGCCTAGTGTAGTCTATCTTCCGTTGTATCATGTTTACTTATTGTTTTTCTTCTGCGTCTTCGAAGACATTCATAAAAATCGCATATTCACCCCCTCCCTAGTCGATAAGAACTTCAATGAGAAATGGAAGGCCAAGTTAGCGGCCGAAGAGAGAAAGTTGAAGGCGGAGGAGCGTATGCTTGCACTTGAGGTGAAGAGGATTCGTGATACCAAGAAGACCGAAGAATGTGATATCATGTTCATGAATCCAAACACAACGGATGAAACCATAAGGAAGTATTAGGATCTCACTCGGAAAGATATCTTGAAACGCTCTCTTTGGAATGTTGGTGATGGTCGAGGTGGCCGAGGGGGTGATGGTGGTTGTCAAGAACCTCATATTTTTATGAATGTTGGTGGTGTTTTGATGATGGTGGCCGAGGGGTTGGCAATGGTGATGATGGCCGAGGGGATGGTGGAGTTGATTTCTTCGCCGAGAACCCCGTTTGAGTGGTGGTGGTCGAGGGGGTGGTGGTTGGTTAGCTCAATCCACAACATATCCACGCTATGTTAGTGGTGATTTTGGATCAAACATACCCAAGAATATTGCCAAAAATTATTTCTCCTATTCGACAAGAAAGGCGTCCAAATTAACGCCAGCCACCCATTGGACAGGTCACAGGTGCATGTGCTCAAGCCACACGCAACAGACTGATCCAAAAATTGCTAGGAAAAGAAATTGCTCGCGCTCGGCATCAATCAAACCAGACAGAGTGTTTTGCCTGCTAATTTTACTCATTGGCAGATGCCATCAGCATTCAACATGCAGCCGGCAAGAAACTGCAATCTGAATAAACCACCTCCTCAGCTAACTTACATATCCAGCTACCAGCAAGAAACTGCAACCTATGGCCTGTCGTTAACTTAGCCGAGCAAGATCCTAAAGCTCTCTGCTCAATCCTGACCCATACGAACGAACCATCCATATATACAACTGGCCTGCCACCAGCACATATCCTCACGATGATGCTACGGGATATAGCAAAAAGCTGAAAACTTCCGAGTCCTCTTCTCCTAAAACTACCCACCTATCCTGGACATGCTGCTGCTAAGAAGTTGAAGGGGGCATTCCGAGTCCTCTTCTCCTAAAACTACCCACCTATCCTGGACATGCTGCTGCTAAGAAGTTGAAGGGGGCACTGGATTCTGCAGCACCGCGTCGAGCTGTGGGGTCGCAGAGATTGTGATGTTCTCATAGGGCTTCTCCTGATTCACGTCTATCAACCCACGGCTCTTGAGGATCTGCAAAAGAGAGGTTATTAGCATTTGTTTATTTTCCATCAGTATACTAGGAGTACACTATTGTGTTTTGGGCTCTAAACTGGAAATTTGCAAGACAAAAACAACTGTTGGTAAGAATAGAAATGGAGCAAATTTTGCAAATTTGCAAGACCCCCGCATTGCAATGAAAGAGGACGCGGCATCAAATAGCATTGCAGAGAAGAATATTAATGAAAAATGCGATGGATATGCATAAATATGTCAAGACACTGAGTGATCGGTCATTTGTAGCAATCCATGCCTGTTATCCAGTTCAAGCTTTCAAGAAAAGGACAACTCAACTAGGAAACAAATTACAGCAAGCTTACCAGAGTTTCATAGAAGAATCTTGCTGTGGTTTTCCTCTTGCTGCCTTCAAGGGCTTGGCCGAGCGTCACGGGGACATTACTTTGCTGCTGGCACTTCTGGTCCAAGAATAGCTGATGGAGGCACTTTGCTACTGCCCTGAAATAGTGAACCTAGAGAGTTAGTATTACAGGCAGATAACAGCAAGAAGAATACAAAGGAAAAGCAACAACAATCTTGTTCTCACCTAGTTCTTGTTGAAAGCGGGAAAACTGCAAAAATAACAGTGGGTGTATAAGAGGATGACAAAGCACAAGCACAAGCAGTATAAACTACTTAGGTCATAAACATTACCTTCATCTCTGGCAGCGTGCTCTTCATCCATAGGAATATCCTGCAACCAGAGAACATTCTCAAATGAATAAAGTGTGGTGTAAAACCATAAATATGATCTTATGATCTTTTTTTCCACAGAGATTAGATGTAGACGTTTGCTTACCGCATCTATATCAGCAGTCAACGATTCATTGCGCAATGCACTATGACTGGTTGATTCATGCAATCTCTCTTCTAGCAGCCCTGATTCTCCATTGACTAGTGTGCTGTTCTTTTCATAGGGTGTATCAACATTGCATTCACAAACATCTTGACTTTGCTGACTTTGATTGTAGCACCCAACAGGAGTCTGGATGCCATTTGTCAGTTCATCTGGGACACGTTCTGTTTCTTCATTTGCAGCTTCCTTGTGGGGATTGTTGGATTCAGCAGGTTCATATGAAAGACACTTCTTTGCTTTAACGAATTCCCCGCGTGAGGCATCAGCTGTAGTAGAATTAAGGGGCACTGTAGTCGGATCTGTTAAAATAAGATGGTCAGCTAAGCTGATGACTAAGATTCGCATCAATAACCGAGCCTGATGGATGAATGATTGACTTACATTGAAAATATGGCTCCATGAAAGTATCCTGCAGAGAACGAAATCTTGGCTCCCTCCAAATCTGATGGAGAGTGTGAGGCGCCTTCCTTCTTTTGCAGACTAGATCCTCTACACCAACCCCGTCTACCATTTCTCTCATCGTGCTGTAGGGGGGATGTTCCAAAAACAGGATGAATGGGCCATGCATATTGAAATTCAATTTTCCATCAACATACTGCGGAATCACCTTAAAAAAAGCATGCTAATGTGGCAATATATAATTTGCATGGACCATGCATATCCTACTTAAAAGTTCCATTTTACATAGTACTACAGAATCACCTTAAAGAAGCATGACAATGCAGATTAGCCCCTCGCAATTCTCAAACAAAAAGAGGAAACACCTTAAAAGAAGCATGTCAATGCAGATCAGACCACTCCCAGTTCTCAAAGGACAGACCCAGTGCACAGAAGTTCCTGCACAAGGTGGGCCTCGGGAGGGATTAAAGGAACCTAGTCTTACCCCTGCGAGTGCAATGCAGAGGTTCGAACCCGTCCTTGGCACAAGTGGGGAGGACTTCACCACTGCGCCAGATCAGATTTCTCCCAGTTCTCAAAAAAAAATTGGTTTGCAACATATGGAAGAGCTTGTGCAAGCTCTTCCATATTACTGTACTTACTAATTATAGATAAGTTCTTAAGCTGATAGAGAAGTTCAAACTGTCTGCTAGGATGCATACAAGCACACAGGAATAGGCAATGCAACAGATGAAAGAGCTTGTACAAGCAAGTTACTGTACTTACTCATTATCAAGGACAACATTCTCATCCCACAATACCCAAACTTTTCTCTTATTGTATAACCCCCTCCTCCTTTTTCTGGTAACCTGGCGCTTCTCATTTTGAGCAGGTGTTGCAACCATAAATTTTTCTGGTAACCCTGGATAAAAGTGAATGAGATAAATATGTCACAAACATGAGCAAGATAATGACAACAAGTAGAATAGGAACTTCTCACAAAAGTTAACCTGAGGCTCCCTCTGGCAAGGGCTCTGGAGTGGAAGGTTCCAGAGACTCTTGTTCCTCGATTTCAGGAATTTCTACAGATGCTGTTGTGTTCGGTTTTCCGACCACTAACCCATTTCCTGATTCTTCGACTACAGGATGATTTTCATCAAGATCTGCACACACCACATTCTCCACGGCATTCACAGGTCTTTGCACTTGTGGACTTCTGCATCAATTCACGCTTAATAATGTCAAATTACAATGATAATTTTCAGAATTATCTTGAAGTAAAGAAAGTTTGATGTAACAAAAGAAAGGGAGTGGCAATACTCACTCCGGCAAAGGGTTAGAACAAGCAGGATCGCCATTCTCTTCACCATTCACTTCTCTTCTAGCTTTATTCGCCTCTTTGCTTTTCTCTGGAAGGCCACTTACTTCAGCCATCATATCCATCGCCTCAGGTGGAAGAACACTGTTTCATAGTCTCATGTTAGCAAACAGAAAGGAAATAGTCTGCTCTTATGAATGACTCGGGAGAGGGGACGGTTCATATACTTACTCCTTCACTGGTGTAAAGCAAGCAGGATCAGCATTCTGATTTTCATTTTCAAGTTCATCCTCTATGTTACTCGGGTACAGAAGATCGGTGACTTCATCAGTGACACTGATCATTTCAGTCGGGATGCTGCATCAAGAGATGAGCTCAGAAATCCACTGGAAGTAATCTTTTAACACCATTAGGTAATGCAGCCTATGTACTTACATGCATACTGGCACAACGTAAGCAGAGTCCAGATCAGCATATGGCATCATCTGATAAGACTGTTCCATTAGATAAATCTTAAGTTTTAGTTTCTCAAAACAAGTAAGGCATGAAAACAAGAGGAAGCTGACAGTATTGCATGTCACCTATTGCTAATGCAAATGAACAACCGTATCTAAGGTGACACATGTGGGTGGAATAATTTGCAAACCACAGACAAAATGGATACTTAACACCTTAATCAGAAAATTCATGAAACCACTGACACATGACCAGGGTAATCTGGTAAGGTAACACGTGGAACCTACTGTGATCCCCATCGGTGGTAGGTACAGGTCTCTTAAACTACTGCCTGATGCATGCAAGCTTAGTAATTCTGTCTGCCTAGGAAGTATCGCATTTATAGATCACATTAGGTGGTAGGCGCGTGCAGTAGGTGCCAAGTGTGACTTATCTAGATTACATAGCATATTTTTGGCAAGCTCCCCAATTTCTTTCTTTCAGATGCTATAAGAAGCATTTCACTCTATGTGCATACATGTGTTGATTACTTTGTGAATGGTAGGAAGGAAGCTGGGTACCTCATACAAATTTGGCATACGAAGATGTTCATCTCCCAACAAAGTATCTGCGCAAAATAATTTAAGGTCATAAATGAAATGATTTCTTAGCAATAACAGCAACATCAAGTTGCAGCATTTGCTACCTTGACGTGGCAATTGGTGATGATCATCATTGTCATCCTCTCTGCAGAGGAATTTAGAAGGAACAAGTGAGACACCACACTTCAAGCAACAAAGAAATGAAACTAGTTTACGGCCATGCTTGTTCATTACCTGTCTTCAGGTATCTGCAAATCAAAAGAGTCAAGCTCAAATCTTTTGGGCATCGTGAAGATTGGTGGAAGATCAGCTACTTCATCCACTTCTGGGACTTGAACTAACGCAGCTCTTTTCGCTCTTCTAGTGTCTTCTTGGTCCAGCACCAATCTTCTTGCACAAGCACCTTTCTTCCCTCGCTTTAGAACTTTCTTCCCTCTTACAGTTGATTGAAAAAACTGATTGCTGTCATAGCAGAGGTATTCCACCTTCTTGGAGTAAATCCTAACAACGCCAAGCAGAAGCAGCCCAAGTATTCTGTATGTGGTTTCAACATCGGGCAAAATCTTGTCTGACATGATAGGAAATGTGTGAGCTACTCAAATCGCAATACTATCAGGAAAAAAGTACTTGAAGGGCCATGTCTACCAATAGAAATACGCGATATTCAACGATATTCAAACAGTTTCCCAGTGAATTCAATATCATTATGTAGGTTTTTGTCGACAGTAAAGTTGGTTCACATGGTATATTCAGTTGGTACCCGAACATGAAACTCAGCCAAGGTTCACACACGCCTGGATAATGTAGATAATAAAAAGAACTCCCCGTTGGCCAAGGTTCAAGTTTTTTATCAACAGCCAATGATTCAGCTTCTAATCTTTTAAAAAAACTGCAATATGTTCCTTTTCCCCCCGAAGGAAATTTGAAACGAAATTTGCGAACAGTGATGCTTACACTCAACAAGAACATTAAAAAAAAAAAGATGGGCACATCGATGCTTCCTAAAATCGACAAGAAAGAATCACCACTCCAGCAACCACAACATAGTGCAAGGGGAACCGAAGCCACAAGAGAAAAGAGTGGTTCCCTCTTGGTTTTCTTCTTCGGGTGAAGAACCAAAGATTCCCCTCTCATCGTTCACTCACACTGCAAGATATAAACCCCGACATAAACCCTCACAATCTACTGTTGCACTCACCCCGCAAATTTGAGACACGTCTTCTCCTCTAGTCCAAAAGAAAACCTTCAAACTGCCACAAAAGAAGATTCTTTTTTCCCCACACAAACTGGAGAGATTCCATCCTCGCCTAGGCCGTAACCAAACCCAAAGAAAACCTCAAAACCCCAGAAAAAAAAGAGACAGCTTGCGTCGCATTGCAGGAGGCGGATTAGGCGGAGGCAAATCAGGCGTTGTGTCGCTTACCAACGGAGGAGGCGACGTCGGTGCGCAGGACCTGGTCCCTGGTGAGCGCGGCCACGCCGCAGACGCCCGCCACCCACACCGCGCCCAGCGGGCCCTTCTTGGACAGCATCGTCTTGGAGTAGAACATCCCGCCGTCGCCGGGCACGAACAGACCACCGAGCAGAGGCAGGCAGGCAGGCAGCAGACCTAAATCGCACTGCGAAAACAAACCGAATTCCGCAATGAGGCGACGGGCGCGGGGCAAATTGAACCAAGAAATGGGGGAAAAGAACCGCGCAGCGGCGAAATCAGAGAAGAGATGGGGAAGGCAGAGGCAAGAACCGACCAGAAGCGGCGCCGCCAATGCCCTCCGTCGCGGCCGCGGGCGGTGAAGGGGCGGTCCTCGTGCGGGGCGGCGGTCCTCCGGGGGCGGGGGTGGGAGTTGGAGCCGGAGCCGGAGCGGGGTGGGGGAGGCGGAGGAGGGAGGGAGCGGGGGGTAGAAGAAGGGGAGGCTGGCTTCGAGTGGAAGGAGGAAACCCCAGGGGAGTGGGAGGAGGAGGAGACCGGAGGGGGAACGGCCTGCGGGGGGGGAATGACGGGAGCGCCCCTGGTGTCTGTCTTATGATATGAGACGTTGGGATGGGAGGCTTTCGTTTTGGGAAGTTGCCTATTTTCTTGCTCCATTTGAATTTCGCGTTTGATCAGTTGCCGTCTTATCGGGGCACGGAAAACGGAACGGTTTAATTGCCCCGTTTGATCTTCTTTGCAACGGTAAGTTTTTGGATTTTGTACCGCGGCAGAGAAGAACTGTAGGTTTTTTGGGAAACAGAAATCATCGGGATTATGCATGATTATAGACCGTTGCGCTCCTTAGGCCAATTTCAATTTATGTACGTTTATTTGTTTATTTTGCTAAAAGAGCATCAAAGCTCTGTATCAAACATTGTCCGGAAATTACAGTACACCCGAAGAAAAGAAAAAGGAAATTGCAACCAAGCTTTTGGCGTTCATAGCGTCTTCTACCTTTGGGGTTCGGGGTGACCGACCATGCGCCATCGTCGCTGTCACTTCACTGCCAAAGCAAGCCACACCTTCTATACAGGAAGTCATCAAGGCTTCGAGTAGAGAGAACTAACACCCTAGAGAAGAAGCAACAACTCCGGCATACAAGGGTCACCATCAATGCCCACCGGGTCGACATACCCGTCACCCACTAAGCAAGACCTCCGCTGGCTTCGCAATGACGGTCGAAAAGAACGTTGATGCAACGGGGATGGAGCCAAGAGAAAAGAATATAATGCCGGTAGCACCGCTGATGGATGTCTCATCACTAGCACTCAGACAAAGCTAGGTACATGACCCGGGAAGAATAGAGACAAACCATCCTCATGGACTATATTGTTGCCATCGTTGTTGAGGACGTTGTCACCAACGAACGAAATCGAGGAATCCTTATTCCCCCAACATCATCGTTGCCACCTTAGAGTCGCCGTCGAGGTGGAGTTCGGGGAAACTTGATCCATTTGCGGCATCATCACTTAATCCATTGGTGGTGGCGTCACCGCTTTAGAGTCGTTGTCGGAAACACAAATTGTAAACAAAGATCCGAGGTCCCCAACCTCCTGCTGCAAGAGCGACAAACAAAAAAAGGGGATCATGAGCGCATCCCTCTTGTTGAGAAAGAAGAAGGGGGAAGGTTTGAGAATTTTAATTTTATTTCCCTAAAAGTATTAAAACCTTCTACTTAGCCTCTTTAAAAAATCCTTGCCAAATAAAATATTTTATTCTTATGATGGATGAGATTTGTAAAAATGGAAAATTACTTATGTTGGGTTGCATATCAGAGAGAGAGAGAAATCTTGGCCCAAGTTTGGCAGCATAGTTTTTAAATTGCAGTAATATAAGATCTCAATATTTTTTATATTAAAAAATCTCAGTATTTTAAAATCTTGGCCCAATAGCGGTATTCTAACATTTGCGGGCAACGAATGCCTCATTTTTTTAAACCAAATTTTCCTCAGTTGGTTTAGAAATAAAAGAGGCATCCAAAAACACGATATTGAAGATACCAGAGTTTATAAAACGGTTGCATTGATGTCGATAAAAAAAATCATGGTTTGTTTCCTAAAACTTCAGAAAATTTGAACTGCGAAACGTTAATAAATTATTTTGGTGGTTTTCTAGCAGATTTCGAGTTGGCCTTTACTGGTTAGATAACCATCGCTTTTGAGTAGGTCCTTAGAAATAAAAGAGGCATCCAAAAACACGATGATATCGGAGTTTATAAAACGGTTGCATTGATGTCGATAAAAAAATTCATGGTTCCTGGAAAAAAACACAGTTGTTTCCTAAAACTTCAGAAAATTTGAACTGTGAAACGTTAATAAATTATTTTGGTGGTTTTCTAGCAGATTTCGAGTTGGCCTTTACTGGTTAGATAACCATCGCTTTTGAGTAGGTCCGTAGGTGCATTGATGTATACCTACATCTCAATATGTACTACACTGTCCATAAAAAAATACTCCCTCTGTAAACTAATATAAGAGCGTTTAAATCACTAAAATAATGATCTTATATTAGTTCAACCAGATGCAATAAATCTCTTTCTTTTTTTCTTTCAACAGAAGAAAGAATGGGTACTCGGTACCACGTCAATAAATTGAACTTTTTGGATTTAGCTGATCCACGGATGACTTCCAGGGGAAGATTGAATGTACGATCGCATCTGAAGAGCACTCGGTGGGTCGCACCGCGGAGCCCTCTGCGGTAATTTTGCTTTGACGGATGACTACGAACTTCGGATGAGCGACGGGACCCGAACCCGAGGCAGACAGGAGTTACTAGAGACGGCGAGAGAGAGAGCTCATCGGTGCAGGCCAGATAGTGTTCCGGGCCACTTGCCGGCCACACATAGGCGGCGAAGTGCCTGTACGGCCTCGGCGTTTTTTTACTACTACATGGCCCATACTACCTCCTTTCCGGTTTATAAGGCTTGCACGTATATTTAGGTTAAAAAATAAACCAACGTAATACAAGTTATCTATCACAAAAAATATATCATTAGAAACTTCAGATCTTCTACTTTCTAATGGTGTAATTTTTAGACTATGCAACTCATTTTATATTGATCAAATTATAGACCTAGGGATACGCGCAAGCCTTATAAACCGGAAAGGAGGTAGTATGTTCCAGCGAGGCCCTTTGGTTGGCTACCACGTGCACATCACACGTGACAACCACATCTACTGTATCGACAGCAGTGAGTCATGTCGGCGAGAAACACTGTGGTTCCGGGAGGTGTGCGCCGCCCAACGAACTGTGATGTGAGAAGGTTCGTGAGCAGACCACATTTTACTGTCTCGCCGTGAAACGTCCTTTCAGTAACATATAATATGCACTCATGGAAGTATTTGATTATCCAACTAATTACTTTTACATGTAATAATTGCATCGAGTGTGCGCTTCAGCGGAGGGTTAGCATTGCTTCGGTCATCCAGGCCGAATTGCGTCTCAAGTTGCGCGTGCTCCTTGCTTGGTCATCCAGACCTTCCACATCGACCTGCAAACAATGGAGTCTACACATCCCCCACGCCAATGGGTGAGCAACAAGATCATACTATTCCCTCCGTCCGAAAATACTTGTCATCAAAATGGATAAAAATGGATGTATCTAGAACTAAAATACATCTAGATACATTTTCTTTTATTCATTTTGATCACAAGTATTTCCGGACGGAGGGAGTACTTATTACTCAACTATGCAATCCAGACTACTCGAACCGACGGCTCCAGATACATGACGAGCTCAGACACGGAATGGCTTTCACGTCCAGCGAGGAGATATCAGGCTGCTTGTTACTACCGCTTGCACATACTTCCTCCGTCCCAAAATAAGTGACTCAAAAGTGACTCAACTTTATACTAAAACTCAAAAATGACTCAATTTTTAGACTATACAACTCCCTTAAGTCGGTCAAATTATAGACCTAAGAATACGCGCAAGCATTATAAACTGGAAAGGAGGTAGCATACAAGAGGTATATACTCCCTCCGTTCCTAAATATTTGTCTTTGTAGACATTTCAAATGAACACAATATACGGATGCATATAGATATATTTTAGAATGTAGATTCACTCACTTTGCTTCGTATGTAGTCACTTGTTGAAATCTCTGAAAAGACAAATATTTTGGAACGAAGGGAGTAGAAAAGAAGCCGAAAGTGTTCTTAGCCCAAGCTCGGGTGAACAGTAAAGTAAATAAAAAATGTAAAAACACATTAAAAAATCTGTTTTTTTAATATTTGACAAATGTTTTCTATGCTTGCAAATTTTCATCACGAAATGACATTCATGGAGTATCGATTTTGTTCTTTTGCAACGACTTCCAGGAATGTTCGTTCCTGATAAATTTTTGCAAGCACATACTCCCTCTGTTCCATTATATTACAGGACGGAGGGAGTAGAACATTTGTCCAACGTTACCACCAAAAAAAAATCAGAACTTTATGATTTTTTTATACTTTTTTCACTGTTCAGCAGGGCCATTTGAGCTCGGATGCAAACCTGCTCTTCCATAAAGTGACGGGCCTAAAAAGTGCAACTCTGATCCCGGGCACACATGCACATTGGATAAGCAGTGAAATCCAAAAAAAAAAAGCCAAATATAGTTCCTAAAACATTTGCAACAAATGTTGCTTTGTTTTCTACTACTCCCTCCGATCCATGTTATTTGTCTATGGATCGGAGGGAGTAACAAACTTGCCCATTGTCGTGATCGAATGGCATTTGTGAGGTCCAAAAAAAAAAAACAGTACTACAAAACTTTGTCAACTCAAAACAATGCATGTGCATCCACCAACAAAAACCTCACTCTACGAGCCTCAGTCACCAACATACTACTCCCTCCGTTCCCAAATACTCCCTCCGTTCCTAAATATTTGTCTTTCTAGACATTTCAAATGGTTACAACATACGGATGCATGTAGACATGTTTTAGAGTGTAGATTCACTCATTTTGCTTCGTATGTAGTCACTTGTTAAAATGCCTAGAAAGACAAATATTTAGGAACGGAGGAAGTATAAGTCTTTTTAGAGATTCTAACAAGTGATTACATACGGAGCAAAATGAATGAATCTACACTCTAAAATATGTCTACATGCATCCGTATGTTGTAGTCCATTTGAAATGTCTAAAAAGACTTATATTTAGGAACGGAGGGAGTAGGTTATAATGTACTCCGTCGGTAATTCAATTCTGGTCCTGAGATGTTCTAACTATTTTCTGATTCGAATGTATATAGACACATTTTAGTGTGTTTGTTCATTCATTTCAGTCCGTATGTAGTCCATACTGAAATATGTAAAACATCTTATATTTGTGAACAGAGGGAATAGACCGTAGTTTTTATCTTTCTATTCTATGCACCGATACCAGTGCAATCTTTCTATTCTGCGCGCCAACACCACTGCAACTACGCAAATGTTTATATCGCAAAAACATACTCGAGCCTGCTAATGGGCTGATATATCTTCCGCAAGACAACTGAAACTAAAATAAGAGGCAAACAAATGGGCAAGAAATTGACCATCACATTCAAAGCAATAGCTTCGAGAACACAAAACTCTGAACCACCAACGCCACACAGAATGAAGTGGCAAATAGCAATTGAACATTCGTAGTGGCAAGGGCAGCTCATATAAACCAATGACAAGAAAAACACTACTACAAGAACATCAAGAACCATAAGCAGTTATGCATCCCCAAAGAGCATGCCAAACATTTGTTCCAAATGTGGCCCATCAAAACAACCAGGCTACCATAACCAAACTGGGGAACAGAGAGCACGCAACACTAGTATTTCAGCCTAATTTTGACCTCCTTCACTAATCTAAATAGCCTAAAGTTCGTGGAGGTGTGTAAACAATGCCAATGTTGTGGCATTTACATCAGTCAAGGAGGCATTTCGAATAAAAACAAAGTGTCGGCCATATGGGAAAGGCAGAAATGGAAGTTCAACAAAAACCATACTCCATGCAAACAAATAACAGATGACCGTCCCCGAAAACAGTTAGATGAATATGGTGCATTAATAAACAAGGAAGGATAGTAGACTGACCAGTGACCACTATGGCTCACTTAAGTAACAGATGAACACACTTCAAGACCTCCCACAAAATTTAGTCACTTAGGTACAACAAGCTGGCGGCCATCAAGAAGCTTCCTCTTGAAGCAGCCACAGCTTAAGCTGCAGACGTGTCACAGATAGAACAGTTGTAGTAAGTTCAACCAGCTCTCTAGTACTTGAGCAGAATGTAAAGGTAGTTATCACCAAATGCAACAACATAGCGATGGAGTACATCTTTGGCTACCAATAGCACAGAACAGCAAATTTACACACAAAGACGTGGGGGCAAAACTTAACAAGCAAACCACATTGCTCAAGAGTATCCCTGATCTTCTATCTTGTCATGGGCAAGTAACCAGCTTTGTGAAACGGACATTGTAGACTAACTACCAGATAGAAATGAAATCCAGGTGCTCCCTTCATGTTCTCAATTTGCTCAGCAAATACATGCGTGTCAAAATGGCACGATAAATATAAAATACTCCCTCCGTCCCAAAATAAGTGTCTTAACTTTGTACTGACTTTAGTACAGAGTTGTATTAAAGTCAAGACACATATTTTGGGACAGAGGGAGTAGAAAACATCGCAAAGAGTGACTAAAGAAACATAGCATTCTTTACTCATATCCTAAATCGATTGACATATGGATGGAAGAACAGCTCAGATAAAGGAATTCTTGGTGAATAATGCAATGCCTGTTAGATACTTATAGGTACCAACAATGACTTGTATACATCATCAACGTGGAAAAGAGAATACACCCATCCAGGCTGGGTCCTCATTTAAGTCATGTTTTGCACTTTTCTTCGTTCAGTATCATTCTCTTTTTCACCTTTTTCGGGATTGGGGGTTCTTAACGCTACGAACATGATTAAGATTTAATACGGTGTTTCTTTATGAATACTAGAACAGAGCCCTTGGGTATAGATGATCTTTCAGAACATGTATTCATCAATTTTTAATCAGCAATACATCTCTCGAGGTAAACGACTCTTGAATATATTTACCTTTCAAGTTGTATTACTGTCCATGATTTCCTGAAGAAAAGCTAAAGGCATCCTTCCCCTTCGCCACTTTCATTTCTTGCAAACAAAATGCAAAGATCAAAAGAAAAGAGCACTATACGAGCAGAGAGAAAAAATGACATTCTTATGATCTTATTGTAAATCCAACACACTGAGCATTGTTTACAACGTACCAATCTGGAATATTTTACATACAGAGGTTCCAAAGGTGAAACAGGTGTAAGTGTGTAGCCAATAAAGCCAACAGGCCAAACCTTACGATGGAGGCAGGTTAGATTTGCTTTCATGATCAATCTGGTCGGAGTGCTAATCCTGTGAAAAGAATTCTATGATGGGCCACAAGTCACTAAGCACAAAGCCTGCTAAAGAACGCTGTCAGTTGCTTGAAGACACCAAGAAGGTCTGATACTTCATGTCCATGGCACATCTCACCTCAGAAGCCATCTGACCTCACTGATTCAGGTTGAAGCATAGCAGTCATTACGAACAAAACCCAAGCAAGCGGTTTGAGCTCAGCCGAAAAGGCCACGGTTGCCTTTTGCTTGCAGTTCTTTCAACCGTTGCTCCTCTAGAGGATCAGGACTCTTCATATAACGTCTGGTACGCCTGTATATTTTATAACATTAGATAAAAAAGACTATTGAACATAAATGTTTATAAGCATAGGACATGCAAAACTAATGGGTAAAAAAAATTACCTGTCCAGTTCGTTTAGAGCTGGAAATGTTGGCATGAAGTCCTTCGACTTAGGTAGAGGTACTTCACTGAACCATGGATGCTCCAATGCAGCCTCAGCTGATATACGCTGTACAAGAAAATCAAGTGCTTAGTCAGTAATATAAATGACAATGAAGCATAAAAAATGACAATGACAATGGTCCATTGAAGAGTATTAATTTTACCTTCGCAGGATCATAAGTTAAGAGCTTATTCAACAGATCAAAACCAGCTTCAGATAGGTTTGGACGCCCAGAAAAAGACGCAGCTGGGAACTTATCCCTTAATCTGTTGTACCTGAAGAAAAAAAAACAAAATATGATGCTATCATACAATCATATGCGCTAGGTGGAGAAACAACAAAAGCAGGTATAAGAAACATACGGTTGTTTAACAAAGTTGACTTTGACACCAGGTAACTTGGCATAACCAGGCCATATCTTCTCATTAGGTGTGCCAAGTGTTCTAAATATCTACAAGAAAAGTAGCTTCACCATAAGCTATCATTGAATACATATCTATATCGGCAACTATAGCTATCAGCAGCATAGAAGAATATGCACTGTGAAACATGCATGGAAAGCATACATAAGACAAATGGAGTACCTTGTCTAGCTGTTCAAACTCTGTTTTTCCATTGAACAGTGGTTCTTTGGCGAGAAGCTCTGCCATAATGCAGCCCACGGACCACATGTCAATAGCAGTCGAGTATTCCTTTGTTCCTAGCAATAGTTCAGGTGACCTGTGGCCAAGGAGGAGAAACAGACGTTAGTGTGATTTATAAATAAAAGAACTTACAGTGAAAAATTAAGGTAGTCAAAGCGCTGCTGTGGAATCTGATGTTGGCTGGTGACCTACCTGTACCACAAAGTCACAACCAATTGAGTATAAGGTTTTAGTGGGCTCCCATATTGACGAGACAGTCCAAAATCACATATTTTCAACTCACCACGGTTATTCAGCAATAGATTTGAAGTCTTCAAATCCCTGAAATAAATGAGATGCGTATCATCAGTACATAGTCAACAGGAACCTGGTTATATAGTATCTGCAGAACAAGGACAAAAGGTAAGCTAACCATTACCTATGAAGTACCCAATTGTCATGAAGATATTTTACACCCTCTAATAGCTGAAGCATTAAGCATTTGACCTCACTTTGGGTATATGGCTGCTTCATTGTCTCCATGACACCCTTAAGATCATGCTCCATGTACTCCATCACCATAAAAATACTATCAAGACTACTGCCAACTACTACTTCCTTAACGTCAACAATTGAAGGGTGATGGAAAGATAAAAGGATGTTGATTTCCCTAAGAGAGGTCAACGGGAAACCTTCTCTCTCCTTTTCCATCTTGACCTTCTTTAAAGCAACAATCTCAGCAGTCTTCTTGTCCTTTGCTCGATATACAACACCATAGGTGCCTTCATTAATCTTGTTGAGCCTCTCAAACACATCAACACTTCTGCAACCTTGCAGCATATTGATACATCGATGAGCCGGCTTCACTGGCTCAGGGGTTTCAGATCTGCGCACTTCATCCTCCGAATCAGAAGATATACGATCAGCTGAACCATTAACACTAGCCTCCCCTCTATCAACATCCATGTAGTCACCTTTACCTAATTCCAAATCTTCCTTCTCGTCGTTGCCCATTCTCCCTGAATCAGATGACCTTGACATGGTCCTCCGTCCAGACATATCACTGGTAACAACCTCCCCAAGTTCTGGAGTAGGAGTCTTCTTACCCTGCCCCAGCTCAGCGGAATCTGCAGGAGATAAGCCTTTCTTCCTCAGTGTTACACCCTCCTCGTCGTCATCGTTAGCACCTGCCCACCTTGAAGTTGATATGTTCCTCGTTGTTGGGTACTCCTCTTCCTCCTTTACTTTACTCTCCTCCTCCTGTACTTTGCTTTCCTCTACCTCAAGCACTTTGCTATCCTCCAGCTCGTGCAACTGCTCAGTGTTGTCAGTATCAACGGCAAGGTCCACATCCATTGGTGAATTCTCCACGACCAACTTCTCTGGGATGTGCCCGTGTGGAGGCAGCGGGGGAGGGGGAGGGAGTTGAGCAGAAGAGGACTCCACCACTTTCTTGTCACTTGCTGTATCAGCAGATGCGGATTCCACCACTCCCTTCACAGTCACGGCACCAGAGTGTAACTGCGGCGGCTTTGGGCTATCCCTGTCCCAAATTATCGGAGAAAATTTCCTCTTTTTACTGGGAGATGGGGCAGCAGGCGCCCCCACCGCCACCTCGCCCTCCCTGCTAGAACTGGACATGGTGTTCTCCCCTGCAACTCTGCCTGACCTCCCACCGGAGTCGTCTGACGCACTCCCGCTGAGCACCTCACCGGGCTCCCGGTCCCCAAGCCTCGTGGAGAGGCGGCTTTTGGGCGGGTGCGAGCGGCGGTGGCCATAGCCGTTGGAGAATTCCCTGCCACCGCTGCTGCGGCCGCCGTCGCGGCGGCGGTCGGCGTCGCTCCGGTGGCGGCCGCCGAGGCTCTGGCTCCTCCTGGCAGCCTCGGCGTCGGGCTCCCGCTCCCTGGCCTCGTAGTCCCTGTACCCTCCGTGGCGCCCGGCGGCCATGAGCACGAAATTCGAGCCGCGGAGGAATCCGAGCGAATCGCCCCCGCCCCCGGAATTCCGCGGCCAACCCTAGATCCGTACCCAAAACCTAGAAAAATTTCGGCGCGATTCGGACCTGGGGCTGGGGTTTGGATCTGACCTCGGATTCGAGCGTGGCCTCCGGCCGGGGTGGCGGCGGCGGCGGCGGGAGGAGAGAGGATTCCGGGAGGCGGGCGATGTGGTGGGTGGTGCGGCGGAGCGAATAGGATGGGGAGGGAGGGGGAGTCGGGGACGGAAGCGAGCGGGTAGGCGCCGCTTCGCGTTGGTGCGGGGCCGCGGCCGGCTTTGCGGCTTTCCCTTTCTGGACTTGGGAAATCCGCGGGCTCCTCGTGGACGTGGTTTCGCAGGTGGATGACAGGTGGGGACAGCGGCTGCGGGAGCTTGGTGGGTCCACGCTGGTTGTTGTTTTGTTTTGTTTTTTTTCCGAGGGTACGCCAATGGCGTACCGTAGCTTTATAGAAGGGAGAAAATATGTTAGGGCATGTACAATGGTTCTAGCTTAAGGATGTCACGTAAGATAAATGATGAGGTGGAGGAGAGAGAAATCATAAGAGAAGGCTTGTCTTAGCTTATTTAAGAAAAGACAAGAGATGATAGCTTAGCACAATTTGTCTCACCATGTTTTTAGGAATAACTAATTATTGAAGATAAGGCTAAGAGATGATCCATTGTAGACTTGTTTTTTTGTCATCTCTGATTTACATGCAAAACTTAAGATAAGACTATCTTAGCAACCATTGTACATGCCCTTATACACATACGCAAGTCGGCGGTCACAAGCCGACCCCAACCGAGCCTCCACCCCATTCCTAAGGCTACTCTATCCATCGGATACCGGTCGTCCTCCAAATGCTCCTGCTATAGCCCAGGTCCTCAGGTCGTCGAAGATCAGGTCCACTGTCTCCCATTCATTCAAGATCAGGCTTGATCGAAACACTCTCGCGTTCTTTTGCTTCCAAAGTGTCCAGCAAATGAGCAACACGGATGTGTCAAATCCTTTCCGATTTTGCTTATGTATGCGTTTTCTAGCATCTATCCACCACTTCACCAAACATGACTCATATGTTGGGCAGAGCTCCGTCGTCAATCCCGTCCTGGTCATGCAGCTGTACCACACTTGCCTTGAGAACACACACTGCTGCAGGATGTGGTCAACCATGTCTTCCTCTTGATCACAGAAGAAGCATTTAGACGTTTGGTCTTGTAGTCCGTGTCTGGCCCTTCTATCAGACGTCCATAGTCGATATTGCACAGCAAGCCACATGAAGATTTTACACGCAAGCAGAGCCCAACATTTCCAAATCGCCCCGAATGAGTGAAATCTTACTCCTCCTTCACAAAGCATCTTGTATGCAGATGATGCGGTGTAAACTCTTTTTTCGTTCCAAGCCCAAATTGGGCTGTCCTTAGCTTGAGTGTCCAATTGAACCTCCGATATGATCTCCCAAAGGCCGATAAACTGGGCCAGACCATCCGTGCCCAGGTCGCCCACAACATCATTCATCCAATCATGCGTGCGCAAGGCGTCGCGCACAAGCCTCCGGTTGGCTACCTGTGTACGTACTCTCGCCACAACCAAGGGGGCTAGTTCTGTGATGGTTGCACCAAGAAGCCACCGGTCTTTCCAGAACAAAATTTTGCCTCCAGCTCCAACCTTCCATTTAACCAGGCTCCCAAACGCTTGAGCCACCTTTTTGTCCGCGGTCATATTAAGTCCGTGCCAGGGCCTGGAAGCATCCGTGCGCGCGAGCCATTCCCAGCGCAATCTTAAAGCAATGCCATGCTTGGATAAGTCAATTACGCCCGATCCTCCGAGGTGCTTTGGCCTGCATACCCTGCCCAGGACACCACACACTTGCCGCCATTAATCTCCTCTGTCCCGGCCCAGAAAAAAGCCCGACAACCTCTGTCCACTCTTTCCAAAGCCCATTTTGGCGCCTCGGCAACCATAAGGTAGTGCGTGGCCCGCGCCCTCATGACTTGGTTGACTAGTATAAGCCTCCCAGGCCTCGTCACCAAGCCCCTTTGCCATCCCGGCAGAATGCGAAGGGCCACATCCACAATCGGCTGCCACTCGGATCTTTTGAGTTGTTGATACTTAACTGGAGTCCTAGGTATGTGCAAGGAAAAGTGACGATCTTCCATGGGAGCACCGACTTTACGAGCTCTTCATCCTCAATCTCGGCTCGAATCATAATTGTCGCTGATTTGGCAAAGTTTACTTTCAACCCCGATGCCGCTCCAAATATAGTGAGGATTTCCTTGACGAACATGAGGTCAGGCCATGTTGGTTTGATGAAGAGAACTACGTCATCCGCGTATAAAGACAGGCGCTGCAACGGACTGCAGCCATTGATCTTGCTCATTACTCAAGCCTCATGCACCTTGATGATCATAACCGTAAGGATATCCATGGCGATGACGAAAAGCAACGGGGAAATCGAATCTACTTGCCTCAAGCCTTTAGCGTGCATGAACTTGCTGCCAGCGCTACCATTTACCAGCACTCTAGAGCTGGCAGTGGTGAGGAGAATGGCGATCCACGATATCCAGCGCTCCGAGAAACCTTTTGCTCTTAACACTTCAAACAGAAATGGCCAAGCCAGAGAGTCAAAAGCAGTCGAAAGCTTTTGTGATGTCAAGCTTGAGCAGCACCCCTTTTACTTTCCTGCGGTGCAGTGATCTTGCCATTTGCCTCACAAGCAAGAAGTTATCATGAATGCATCTTCCTTTGATGAAGGCGGACTGGTTCACTTGCACAAGTTCTCCCATGCGAGGTCTGAGCCTAGCGGTTAGGAGCTTGGAGGCAATCTTGGGCATGCTGTGCACAAGGCAAATGGGTCTGAAATCGAAGGCAGTGCAAGCTTCTGGCGACTTCGGCAAAAGCGTGATCAACGCTTGGTTTAGCCTACCAAAACCCCTCCCGTTGCCAACAAAGAGCTTGTGGATCGCAGCAATAAGATCCAGCTTGATCACCTCCCAAGCCTTCTGGAAAAACAAACCAATGAAACCATCCGGCCTAGGTGCCTTGGCCGAGGGCATATCCTTGATGACCGCCCAAATCTCTTCCTCGGTAAACACACTCTTGCTCAGAGAGATCAATGCGAACTACTCCCAAGCCCTCCAGATCCAGAGTGAATTCTCTCGCCACATCTTTGCCCAACAAATTCTTGTAAGCATCATAGAACGCTTCCTCTTTGCCTTTCTGGTCAGTGATAATAGCACCCTCCACAAGTAAAGCAGGGTTGTAATTCTTCCTTCTTCTTCCATTAGCCACCAAGTGGAACAAATGTGTGTTGGCATCCCCTTTTTGGAGCTAAGTTATCCTCGACCTTTGCCTGGCAATGGTCATTTCTAAGGAAGACAGCCCTAGCAGTAGCAGCTTAAGTGTTCTTCTAAGCCATCTATCTCCCTTCGTAAGCCTCCGAATTTCCTGGGCGCAGTCGAACCTCATGATGACAATTTTTGCAATGGCGATTTACAGCTTGATATTTCCTATCTCCTTTTGACCCCAAGCGGCGAGAGCTCTAGCCGTGTTACGGAGCAGGATGTCGAGCCGCATGAAAGGATCAATGATCTCCGGATCACAGGTTCGCGCCTCTTTTACGACATCAAGAAACCCTCCCATTTTGACCCAAAACTTCTCAAAGCGGAACCTCCTCCTAGTATGCATGGGCTCATGAAGCATGAGATGAAGTGGGCAATGATCCGAACACTCGGTGGATAAAGCTTGGAGCATGCACTCTGGATGCTCGATCTCCCAGTCTATGGAGACGAAAGCACGGTCAATCTTAGTGAGGGTGGGCGTCTCCCGTTCATTGCTCCACGTGAATTTGCGCCCGTGAAGGAATAACTCCTTAAGCGCGTTATTGTCGACAAAGCGTTTGAATTTCCCCATCATTCTCCTATCCAAGTTAGAGCTGTTCTTGTCTGCCGCGTAGAGAAAAAGGTTGAAATCACCAATGACAAGCCATGGCCCAGGGCTAAGCGATCTCCTCTCCGAAAGCTCATTCAAGAAGCCGATTTTTTGAGCATCCTCCTGCGGCCCATAGACTACTGTTAACCACCATGGTGTCCCCTCCACTGGCGAAACGTACGCAGTAATGCTATGGGAGTTGTTGACGTAGTTTGTAACTGGACCCTCGTGGTGTCCCAAGCCACGAAAATGCCTCCTCTAGTCTCCGACGCCGGCAAGTAAGCAAGGCCATCATATTCCGGCCCCATGCATTGCAATAGTACATATTTGTCCACCACTTCTAACTTAGTTTCAAGGATACAAACGATCGCTGCATGAACCGACTCCACGAAACCTCTAAGATTCTTCCTCTTTGCTGGATTATTAAGACCTCTAACATTCCAGCACACTAGCTCCAAGGCGTTGCACGACATCACACAGATATGACTCCAACACCACGGCGGCAGGTGGATCTACCGTGCCGCAAGGGGTTCTGCCATCCCTGTCTCCCCCGCTAAGTTTAGCGGGATTGCCTTCCCGAAGATGGCCGCAATAGCCCTCAAATGCGGCTCCTGTAGCGGCGAGTCGAAAACCGTACGTAGCTGACCTAGCGCGTCCTCGGAGACCGCCAGGTCATTGCAGTCAAAACCCAAGGTTTTCAGAAGCACCGTTTCTGCAGCCGAGGCCTTAGTCTTCCTTGCGCCCCCAGAGCAGACGGACCGAATGGTGCGACGTGGTGTAAAAGGATCATGCCCCGCTTTGACCCCTCTCAACCCCTCAAATTCCTTGAGAAGGGGTGGTGCAAGCTTCTTGAGGAGGCCCGCACAAAACACCTTGATGTTACTCAGAGCCACAATTTCCTTGGCCGAGAGCTGCCCCTCTTGATGTTGTTCTTCCCTCACATATGACACGGCCAAAGCATCGCTAGTACCATGCAGCTGCTCCTGCATGCATGGGCTGGACGTAGTCATCTCAGCGCATGCCAACTCCTGTGGTGTGGGTCCAGATTCCAACACTTTCTCTCCCTGAGCCTCCTCTCCAATCGCAACAACGTGTCGTGTTAAATCCGCCACCGAGGCCCATCCGTGCGCAGTTTTGTCGGCCATAGACACTTCCTGGGATCGCGGCCTGGTCACCTCCTCGGAAACCGCGGGATGGATATTTGTGGTGTCCCCCAGCTGGCCGTCCTGGAGATCCTCGCCCTGCAGCGCCACGACGGAAACATAAGATGGTTCCAGCCGGGTCGCCGCAGCCATATCATTCCTAGTTTCCTCGGGATCCGCACCAGGCCCCACCTCAATCGTCAGTTGCAAGCCTCCATTAGTGGCCACATGATTCCCAGTCATGACTGCGTCCAGGCACGTTTCAAATGGACCAATTGCATCTCGCAGCGCCAGGACCTCGCCCGCAGCCTGTGGCGAAAGCTCGACCCCACCGCACCGATCCGAGACAGCTTTTGGCGTAGGTCCAGCTCCACAGCTCTGACCCGGATCTTCTGTGGCCAGCCTCGCATCCTGCGGCACGCGTGTGGCCGCAGCCTGGGTCTTCCTTGGCGCACCCGGCCGCACTAGCGCCGCCCTACCTCCAGCCTCCTGCCTCGAGCCCAGCAATGCCGCCGCGGTAGCAATGACCGAAGCGTGCACCGACGCTGCCCCCGCCACCGCCGAGCTGCGTGTCATAGGCGGAATCCTCCAAGTGGAAGGCCCGATGCGACCGGTCAACGCTTGCATATAAGAGCCTCCGTGCGCTCCTCTTGCCGGTGCTCCGCCGCGGTGATCATGAACTCCTCTTGTCCACGGAAGGACACGCCACTCGCCCCGTCCAGAGAAATCCTCAGAACCATCCGGCAACCCGCTTTGGCCGCTCCCATCGGAACTTGGCGGCCGCAGCCAGCGTTCCGGACCTTCATGCTCCCGTATCCTCCCAATATGAATGAGAGTCTTGTATTCCAGCAAGGCACGCGACGCAGGCTGCCGCGCCGCTGGACCTCCAGTCACCTCCGGCTCCGGAACCCAAATGCGTTTGGCGATCGGCACCTCGTCGGGATCGGAGCACCAAGCACGAAGCTTGAAGAGGGACAAGTCCTCTCTGTTCTCAGATTCAGGCGCCAAGCTCTCCACCAGGCATGACGAGCCAAGGATCGCCGTCGCCGTCTCAGACGTCCAGGCATGAGATGGAATCCCCTCGATCATAATGTCCACTTGAGCGCGCATCACTATAGTGGCAACTTGAGCTTGCTAGAGCCACGGTTTGACGAACGGCTTGAAGAACCCATGCTCGACGGTGCCTGCTGCCAATGCTCTGTTGCGCAATTCCGGTGCCGCAAAAACAATCAGGAAATCCTTTGGGTGGTATTTGTGGATGGAGAAGCGGTGCCGAGGCATGTGAAGTTCCTCCGACAAGGCTTCAGCCGCCTCCTGGCAAGACACCACTGGCCGTGTGCCTCCCACATAGGCCGCCACCGCCAGCCTCAGCCTCTGTTCGAGATCCTCCAACTCCGGTGTTCACCGGAGCACACAGATGCTCCCGGTAGCCGCAGCGGCAGCCGATGCCTGCCCAGACCCCACAGGTGCGGTGTCAGCCGGGATTGGCGAGGGTCTCTCTAGAGGAGTGACCTGCCTAATCGCCGGTGATAGCCTATTCGCAGGTCCGGCCTGCACATACGGCTGCGACGCACGCGCTACCTTGGCCACCGCATCACGCCGGAGTTCCTCCTTCGACCTGGGGCTCCGCGGTCGCTTGCAGTCCGTCGATATGTGGCCCTCCAGACCACACCGGATGCAGAGCGGGGGGAGCCAGCAGTCTTCCCAGCGATGACCTTCACGAAAGCACTTGAAACAGAGACCATACAGGTCCGCCGGAATCTCCCGCCGCTCCGGCGACGAAGCAGGGGAGCGCGACGAACGCGGCCGAGCACCACCCGCCTCTGCCTGCTTCCGAAAGGCCTTCCTTTTCTACCACATCGCCTTGCATGAAGGCCCTGGATTGCGCCACGGCATGGCAGCTCCTACTGCAACCGCAAGGACGGCCCCAGCCGGCGCTCCTCCCGCCCCAGTCGAAGACTCCCCGGACCGGGACGACGCAGACAGACCCAGGCCGGAGACGATGGGTTGCAACCTCGAAGAGACCGAGGCCGGACTGGCGGAGCCTAAGGCCATGGTGGACAAACACGACTGAACAGGGGAATAGGAGGAAAGGTGGCTGAAGGAAATATGCCCTAGAGGCAATAATAAAGATGTTATTTGTATTTCCTTATATCATGATAAATGTCTTTTATTCATGCTAGAATTGTATTAACCGGAAACTTAGTACATGTGTGGATACATAGACAAAACAGTATGTCCCTAGTATGCCTCTACTAGACTAGCTCATTGATCAAAGATGGTTATGTTTCCTAGCCATAGACATGAGTTGTCATTTGATCAACGGGATCACATCATTAGGAGAATGATGTGATGGACAAGACCCATCCGTTAGCATAGCACTATGATCGTTTAGTTTAACTGCTATTGCTTTCTTCATGACTTATACATGTTCCTATGACTATGAGATTATGCAACTCCCGAATACCGTAGGAACACCTTGTGTGCTATCAAACGTCACAACGTAACTGGGTGATCATAAAGATGCTCTACAGGTGTCTCCGAAAATATTCGTGGTGTTGGCATAGATCAAGATTAGGATTTGTCACTCCGAGTGTCGGAGAGGTATCTCTGGGCCCTCTCGGTAACACACATCACAATAAGCCTTGCAAGCAAAAAGACTAATGAGTTAGTCACGAGATGATGTGTTACGGAACGAGTAAAGAGACTTGCCGGTAACGAGATTGAACTAGGTATAGAGATACCGACGATCGAATCTCGGGCAAGTAACATACCGTTTGACAAAAGGAACAACGTATGTTGTTATGCGGTTCTGACCGATAAAAGATCTTCGTAGAATATGTAGGAGCCAATATGAACATCCAGGTTCCGCTATTGGTTATTGACCGGAGATGAGTCTCGGTCATGTCTACATAGTTCTCGAACCCGTAGGGTCCGCACGCTTAACGTTTGATGACGATCGGTATTATGAGTTTATGAGTATTGATGTACCGAAGGTAGTTCGGAGTCCCGGATGAGATCACGGACATGACGAGGAGTCTCGGAATGTCCGAGACATAAAGATTGATATATTGGACGGCTATATTCGGACACCGGAAGTATACCGGAAAAGTTTCGGATTTATCGGGATTGCCGAAGGGGGTTACCAGAACCTCCTACGAAGGGGGGTGGTCCATAGTGGGCCTTGTGGAAAGGAGAGAGGCAGCCCATAGGGCTGGCCGGCGCCCCACCTAGTTCCTAGTTGGACTAGGATTGGTGGGAGGCGCCACCTCTTCCTTTTCCTACTCCATCTCTTCCTTCTTTGGTGATTCCTACTAGGAATAGGATTGCAATCCTATTCCTAGTAGGATTCCTTCCCTAGCCGCACCATAGGAGGTTGGCCGGCCCTCCTCCCTTGCTCCTTTATATACGGGGGCAGAGGGGCACCCAAAGACACACAAGTTGAATTGTTTTAGCCGTGTGCGGTGCCCCCCTCCACAGAATCACACCTCGGTCATACCGTCGCGGAGCTTAGGCGAAGCCCTGCCCCGGTGAACACATCATATCCGTCACCACGCCATCGTGCTGACGAAACTCTCCCGTGAAGCTCAACTGGATCAAGAGCTCGTGGGACGTCATCAAGCTGAACGTGTGCTGAACGCGGAGGTGCCGTACGTTCGGTGCTTGATCGGTTGGATCGCGAAGAAGTTCGACAACATCAACCGCGTCACTTGACGCTTCCGCTCCCGGTCTACGAGGGTACGTAGACACACTCTCCTCTCTCGTTGCTATGCATCTGGTAGATAGATCTTGCGTGATCGTAGGAAAATTTTAAAATGCTACGTTCCCCAACAGTGGCGCCGGGGGGAAAGGGGGGCCGCGGCCCGGGTGGCCGCCGGCGAGGAAGAGGACGCCGGGGCCGCGCTGGCCTTCGACGGAGAGGGAGGTGGACGCCGGGGCCGGAGTGGCCGTCGGCGGGGGAGCGCTCTCTAGATGGAGAGGCGTTCCACTTTGTGACTGGCCTTTTGTTCCTTTTTTTTAGGATCTGGTTTTGTTCCAGATTTTTTTGAGAGAAGTACCACTTTAATTATGAATTAATAATGTCATCGATACAAATAATTTCTGGAATGGTACCAAGCCAAATATGTCGGCCCCTAGCTGGTGTAGAAGCCACCCTTGCCAAATTGTGAGCTTCAAAATACGTCTCCCACACTTCATGCACTATTTAAGCACTTGAAAAAGTTTGCCGTCTTATTTGAATCTCCCTGATTATCATAGAAGAAGGACCCAAGTACCTCTCCTTCAGATGGCTGACCGTAGTGGCACAATAAGTAGCTATGAGCATATTGTGAAGATTAAGATCGGTTGCTAAAGAGAAAGCTTCGCAACAAGCATGTGCCTCGAGAATCTTCGGGTGAGTCAAGCCTTCATAAACTCTTGCCGAGGCCCCCAGAAATTTGCCATCGCCATCTCTGCAGATCGCTGCACTCGCTCCACCACCATTATGCCTCGCACAGTAGCATCTACATTAATCTTGGGTACACCATTTTGGGCTTTCAGCCACTTCTTCTTGGCCTTTGGTTTACCATTATGTTGTATCTTCTATGGTATAAGCTCGAGATTATCCATGTATTTGTTTATGAAATGCATAGTGGGTAAGGGGTTCTGAAATATTTGTTCGTATTTTGCTTTTCGCCTGGCCCACCAGATGGCCCACATGATCACTAGCACCTTTGCAAACTTCTTTTCGTCCATGGAATCATGTATTATTGCCAACCAAAGCTTTGCATCTTCAGACCTACATGCAATGACATGCTCCACCAACTCATCATCAACTAGGGACCATACAGATTTGGACATGTGACATTCTATCAGTGCATGTCTCCAGGTATCACTTGCTCTGCAGCACATATTACACATATTTGAGTCCCCAATATGCCTTCTAACTAGTGTTTCAAATGTAGGGATTGCTTTTTTTGCAAGCCTCCACGCAAAAATAATAATGGTCGTTCGGACACATGCTCTCCAAAGGTTTTTCCATTGACGCTTGCAAGCAAAACCATTTGAGGTCGCGGGTCTCCCCTCCAGCCAATCCTCTCTTCGCTTTTTCGTGTGAGAAAGAAGTTTGTACGCCGATCGTACTGAGAAAGATCCACTTCTCTCATAGTGCCATGCCCATGTGTCTGCACTCGTGACCGTACTCAATGGAATATTAAAGATAATATCTGAATCTTGGACTCATATGGGTAAGCACCGCGGCATGGTTCCAACATCTTGATGGGGCATCAATTAATTCAGAGACTAGTTCAGGAGGGTTCATGGAAACCAGATGCATAGCTCGCAGATGATTATCTCTTAGAAGCCAATTATGATTCCAAATGGTTGTGTCTCTACCATCTCAAATACGACGCACAAGCCCTTGTTTCATCACCGACACGCCGGCATGAATCGCCCGCCAAACTTGCGACAGTCGGCTGCCCAACTCGACCTCCAGAACATTCACCATAGGACTAGCAAGAGGCACATGCGTTGCACGGAACATCAAGATGCATTTATACGAGTTGTTTATCTTGTGGGAGACAAAGATGAACGAGGGAAGACCTTATCTGCAAATGTGGAGAGGGGTGCGGGTATCTTTTTGCAAAATTACCATAGTTCGCTTTCTATCCGTTAGATATTGATCGGACGGTCTATATTGTAGGATAACAGGCACACCATCATCACCAACTCGGTTTTTTATAAGAGTAGAGATAATAGACTGCTTTAAGGATTCATGCACTTAAATATTCCGGTTCTTGGAGTAATTTCCATCCCTGTTTAGCTAGCATAGACAGATTAAAAAAGCTCGGTGTCTTTAAAAACAAGAACCCCCATATATTTTGGTATTGTCATTTCTTCCCATGATACCCATGACATTCTTCTTCTTCCATTCTTACTGCCCCAAAAGAATTTCCTAAGCACGATATCAATCTTGTTGCATAGACCTCTTGGGAGCAGAAAACAGGCCATAGAGTACGTCGAGATAGCATGTGCTACCGACTTAATTAGAACCTCCTTTCCTGTTGACGCCATGCACTGCTCAATCCTGCCCTGCACCTTCGCCCACAACCTATCTTTTAGGTATTTAAAACAACCATTCTTTGATCTCCAACATCAGACGGTAATCCAAGGTATCGTTCAGCCAAGGTTTCGTTTGGGACACTCAAAATAGATTTAATAGAACCCAGACTTAGGACAGCCTTTACCAAAGAAAATAGAAGATTTTGCCATATTCACCTTTTGACCAGAAGCACCACAATACGGTTGGACCGTGCCTCGGATAATTGTGCCTCCTTGTGTGTTAGCTTTGAACAACACTAGACTGCCAACAGCAAAAAGAAGATGATTAATTGGTGGTGTCATTGGAGCCACGACTACACCCTTCACATTTTCATCACTACCTTTTGATTTAAGGAGGCAAGAGAAGCCCTCCGCTGCCAACAAAAAAAGATACGGTGATACTAGATCACCTTGCCGAATGCCCCGAGAAGGATGTAACTCTTCAAGGCGACCTCCACTGAACAAAACAGAAAAAGAAACAGTAGTAACACACTTCATAACTTTTTCCACCCATCTAGTATGCAAGCCTATCACCGGGGTGCTTCATCAAAGGATTCCGGGGTCGGAGTTGGGATGGGCTGGCGGCCGAACTCCGGGTTGGTGGTGGTTTCTTTGATTCTCTCTCCAAAAAATACCCCAAATAGTTTCCCTAAAAAATTGAAATGATTGATATCTCATGCTCCTGTTTCATGGGATATCAAAATTCACTTCAACATATTTTTTATCATTTATGGGATCATGTCATTAAATGTGATTCTATTTTTACTGAAAAGTCGGGGTGTGCGTTTGGTTTTTTCAGTTTGGTTTGGTTCGGTTTATATGGTTTTTGATTAATACTGTTTTTATACTCTGGTTTGTACGATTTCATATAAAATACGATTCGATTTCAGTAATAACCATTTGAATTCGGTTCGATTTCGGTAATAACCATATTAACCAAAGTTGACGCACTTTTTTTTTAAATCACATAACTTTTTGTCACATATTTCAATTTTTAGTTCATGGATAATCAAAGATTGAAGTATGTTTTATTGTTGTACTTTTTTTTCTACGCGCAACTTCCCTGAAAGTTCAGAGTAGGAAATAACTTGATGAAGTAAATACGTGAGAGGGATAGGCAACAGTCCCATCTAACAAACTTAGTTATCCAATGATGACGAAGTGCTTTTGCCGTCTTATTTATGCTTTACAAGTTCTATACCTCGTGGATGGGCAACATTCTACAAGCACATGGTGACTTTATGCGAAATTGGTACAATGATATCTGCATAGTAAGTATATAAACTTTTCCTTCCAACTATAAATCAACAAACTCAGTTGGCCCGGTTGGCTAGTAGGCTTCAACGCAGTGGGCCTTCTAGTCTAAGGTCAGGAGTTTGACTCTGAAAGGATCGATATGGTTGACTAGAGAGGGGGGGTGAATAGGCAACTAACAATTTTTAACTTTTTTACCAAATTAAACTTAGCATCAAAAAAGGTTGTCTAGATGTGCAACTAGGTGGGCAACCTATATGATGCAATAATAATAATAAGCACACAAACAAGCAAGAGATACAACACAACAAAAGATTGCACAAGTAAAGGTTAGAGATGACCACGAGTGGAACCGGTGGAGACGAGGATGTGTTACCGAAGTTCCTTCCCTTTGAGAGGAAGTACATCTCCGTTAGAGCGATGTGGAGGCACAATGCTCCCCAAGATGCGGTACTGCCGCTAGGCAGTGCGGTGCTACCGCTCACGTGGTAGGAACCAAACGAGGCCCTGTTGCGTTTAGCACCGAGCGGTAGAACCGCTGGAGCGGTACTATCGTGCGTCCTTGCGGTACTACCGCAAGGCAGGGTTCGACTAGGCTAGGAAGGTACGGACTAATAAAAATACATTCGTGGCTACTTCCTCTGAGCTTTAGTCGGTGCAAAAAATCCGGCACGGTACTACCGCTCACAGGGAGCGGTACTACCGCGTAGGGTGCGGAAGTAAAAAATTACTTCCGCTCCTACTTCCGTGCATGCCACCGTACTGGGCTAGAGGCCACGGTACTATCGCGTGCTAGGGGCGGTACTACCGCAGCCATGGGCGGTAATACCATGGGCCTCTGTGACTATTGCTCCCTTGAGCAGTACTACCGCACGCCACAGAGTAGTAGCACTTGGAAGCCTTCGTCTTCGCAATGACAAGGGAAACGACCGGTGCTCCAATAAAACAAAGGAAAGGTGGTGCAAAGGAATAGATGTGTACGTGTTGATTCCACCCTAACCTTTCTGAAGCAGACTCCCTCTTAATAGTACGGCTTTCCTACGACTCAATTCCACCGAAAAGAAACATAGAGAACCGCTGTCTTCGATAGGCTCCGAGGGGCACCGAATCGTCTTGTGCATAGACATGAGATATGTGAAATGCTCAATACACACGATTAGTTCACAAAAGCATTGTCATCAATCACCAAAATCACTTAGGCCTTGTTCGGTTCAAGAGTGCTTAATCCTCTTGTGGATTTAATCCAGTAGAGGATTGGGTGATCCCCCACCCTGCACCAAAATCCCCTCGGGGAACACATACATGTCCACCATGCAATCCATGTCAATTGTAATGCATTCGGTTAATCCCTTGCTGCAGAGAGAGAGAGAGAGAGAGAGAGAGAGAGAGAGAGAGAGAGAGGGAGAGGGAGAGGGAGAGGGAGAGGGGGGGAGAGAGCCAACCTGAAGTTCTTGTCGCCGGTGATCTCCTCTTCTCCGGTGTGAGGCGGCGGGGGAGATTGGTCGAAGTACAGCTAGGGTTTCCGCCGGGCTCCATGGCTGTCTGGGTCGCCGCTGAGCTCGTGCTGCTTCGTTGTTTTCCCGACAGTTGAAAAGAGGAGAAGAAGAAGGAGGAGGAACCACGTCGTCGCTATGTGTCTCCGACGCCGCCGACATCGAAAGGAGGGAGGGAGAGAAGGTCGGGACGAGAGAGAGGGGTCACGTAACGTTTCGTGACAGGGTTTGTTTCCACGGGATGGGTCGCGTGGGTCACTTCCCGACGATTTCCACCGGGTTACGGAGGGATTTGGCCTAGACCGGGTCCAACCGAAGACGCATATAAGACAGAACGGGATCCAAACCAGGCCGGGGCTAAACCCACGCGGATCGGTCGGGTTTTGGCCCAATACAGGCGGGGACGGGATTAAACGAACAAGGCCTTAGGGAGAAATATGCCCTTACAATCTCCCCATTTTTGGTGGATTGATGACAATACGGGATTTGCACATAGGGATGAAAAAGAACATAAGCAAATCCAACATTTATAAAATATAGACATGCTCCCCCTAGATGTGTGCATTCTTAGATAAGTGCTTTGGACTGCATGGCACACATACTAGGATCAACACTCCCCCTATATTTTATAAACAAAGCAATCCTTGCACCAAAGTAAATGACACTAAGCATGGATGCAAGGTAAAGTACGTGAGCATGAAGTAAAGGGCACAAGATAGCATAAGCTCACAATCTACTAAACAAACTAGACATTAAGAGAAGACAATAAGGTAGGCTAGAGTGCATATGTCTCACACCATATGATAGTCTCCTAGTCTCACACAAACACAACACAAACCAACAAACCAACAACCAAAGCAATGAGAGAGTTCAACAAAAGCAAATCAATACGACTCGCAAATCCTACACTCTCTCCCCTTTGGCATCGAGACACCAAAAGGCAGGGAGGACACCTACGACACAAGTGGTAGCTCCCTCTATAATGATCACCCATCAATCTCCTCATTCGTCTCGGCAGCGGGAATGGACTCCTCCTCTGACTCAATCCACTTATAGCCTTGTTTTTCCATCTAGTCAGCCTCCGGAGTGATGTTCTTCTCGGACCCGCTCGACACGTGCTCGCCGATCGTCCTCGAGATCCTCTTGTCGCGCCGGCGACTCTCCTTCTGAGCCACATGGGACTTGTACTGCCCCTTGGCCTGCATGCAGAATAGCGCCTTCATCTTGGCCTTCAGCTTCTCAGCCCACGAGGGCTCAGAAGAGGAACGGGTGTACCCCGCAGAACTGTCCTCAGTCTCCTCCTCCTCAAACTCGTCCTCATCAACATCTATCCTAGCAGCCTCAACCTCTGTCCGGGTAGTGGTATTAGCCCATTTGTTCTTGTGACGCAACTTGATAGGCTCATGGCGAACCCAGTTAGGAGCAAGAAACTCTTCACCTGAGAAGAGCTTCTCCCAAGTCTTCGAGATCAAGAGATGCATGTATGGTCCATAGATGGGAACTTTGCGATTGAAGATCGCAAACCGAAGCTCAATCCACATGATGCGAGAGACATCAAGTGGTCCATGAGCTTGATGACGCGCCTCCTCACACAGAAGCATCATATCCACGAGATAAGCATGCACCTTGTCCTTGTCCCCAATGCGCGGAAAGAGAGTGTTGCGGAAGATCCAGTGCATGACGTCAAGGAAAGGGTTGAGCACCCAAGACGACTTGCCATTGGCTAACTTCTTCTCCACAAGAAATTGTTGAAGCTTGTTCTTCTTGGTGGACTCTGGGTTGTCATGAGGGCGAACACCAATGGGCACATTTAGCCCCTCGTCACGAACGTGCAACAACTCCATGATATCCTTCCACTTAGCAGACATCCTCTTCCCATTGGTCATCCAAGTCATAGTCCTCTCCTCATCCATGTGGAAGTGGACGGAGGCAAAGAACTGAGCCACGATCTCTGGGTCAAAGTCCATTTGGAATGAGACAAAATCTCCAATGCAAAACTGCTCCAACAAATCCAATGGCTCACCAAAGTATGCCCGCTCCTTCTTCATATGATCCAAATCAATCCACTGAACAGGAACATAGATGTTCTGCTTGCACTTGATCACATCGATGCTTGGTCCGGAACAATTCATTGCCTCTGACAATCTCACGAGGCTTCACATAGGGGTTGATCCTTCTTCGAGTGAAAAACTCAGCTAGAGGCATCTCATCCATGCCCATACTGGGCTCCTTCAACTTGCCAGCTGTGGTCTTGACGTGACATTGGGGGGCATTGGACCCTGAAAGAACATGCGGTGCCCCCATGTTTGGTTTTGGTAATTGATGACAATCTCTATGGACTAATGGTTGCCTTGAGTTATATTTGAAGGGTTTGTCCATAGGCTTTTCTTGGAGTCCATTTGTTGGTTTCAAGGAGAGTTTGTGATGACCAAGGTGCTATTAAGGAATTATCCAAAGATTGGCCTTGTGAGTGTTGAGCTTATTGCAAGCATGTCTTGAAGGAGAAGAGGGTGTAATCATTCATGTTTACCTTCAAGACATCATCCAAACGAAGAGAGTTGGAAAGATTCTTGGTTGATCAAGACTAAGTCAAGTGGTGAATCAAGTTGATCATCAGACAAAGCATAGAAGATGTACCAAGAGGGATCAAGCGATCCCATGGTATGGTAAGCATTGTCAATTACGCTTTGTGTACGAACCCATAATCTTCGTGAGAGTTCTTTGTGGGGTTAGGTTGCGCTGTGCAAGTTCAAGTGGATCATCACGAGGAAATCATATGCTTGAAGCTTGCCGTCCATTGTGGTGGCAATGGACTTGTGAAGATGTGCCAAAGAGTGGCTCACCCATAGTGGAGTATGGGGGAGCAATCAACTAGTCTTCACCGAGGCAACGCAATCAAGAAAGGTGGTCCAACTTGAGGAAGTCAAGATCGTCATCATCTAGCTCAAGTGGACTTTGTGCAAGGCAATGGTTTGCCCCTTATAGGTTTTTTATTTTACCGATCTCATGGTGGTAGTTGGAAGACCTGGTTATAGGATCAATTGCCGTACTATCAAGAGGGGCTCTCAAGTGAGTAGTTTGATCGTATCGTTCATAGAGAGCTCAAACCATTGCATCCTTGCATCATCTTTCTTGGTTCTTGTTTGCTTTTTCTCCTTGTGAGATTTGGAGCTTTTGGTCATCTTTATGACAAGCTCGAGTTCATCAAAAACGGAGTTAACACGCATATTCTATGATGTTTTTGATGTTGGAGGTTATGTCGGTTCTTTTCGGTTGGAGGTTTCTCTCCTATATATACTAGGCATACCTCCACTACCTCTTCTCATTATAACCTTTTGCTGTTTGTATGCTACTAGTTGTCATCTATCCAACAAGCTTGAGTTTGCTCAATTCAGAGTTCATTTGCAGAAGTTGTGGCAGTTTAGGCTTTATTGCATCCTCTGATGTTGTGTTCTTGAAAGGCTCAAGCGGTAGTACTGCTCTCTCGAGCGGCAGTACCGCGACCATGTGCTACGCTTAGTACCGCTGCTTTTGGGGATGCGATTTTTTGTGTCGGGTTTCGCGGTAGTAGAGCGGTAGTACAACTTATAAGCGGTACCACCTCTCCCCACGAGCGGTAGTACCTCTTATATGTAGTAAGCGGTACTACCTCTCCCCACGAGCGGTAGTACCGCTTACAAGCGGTACTACCTCTCCCCAGAGCGGTACTACCTCTCAGGCAGAACTACAGCTCGTGTTTTTCTCTCTCGTTGGGCTGTTTTGACCGTGCTAAGCGGTAGTAGCGCTCCTCCAGCGGTAGTACCGCTTGTGCACGGCCTGGGTGCATAACGGTTGGATTCGGGGGTGCCTATAAAAGGGGGTCTTCTTCCCCAATTAACCTTATCCTTTGAGCTTGTGCTCTCCCCCCATTGTTGACCTTCTTCGAGCTTGCTATCTCTCAATCCCTCCATGGATTCTTGCTAGTCTTGGGAGGAAAAGAGAGAGGAGATCTAGGTCCACATTTCCACCAATCACTTTATCCTCTATGTGAGGGGAACCCTTTGGATCGAGATCTTGGAGTTATTCGTGTTCTCTTCTTCGTTCTTCCTCTCATTTTCCTCCCTGACATTAGTTGCTTTGGTGGGATTTGAGAGAGAAGGACTTGGACACTCCGTGTGCCCTTGCCATTGCATTTGGTGCAATGGTTTGAGTTCTCCACGGTGATACGTGGAAGTTACAAGTTGAGAAGCTTATTACTCTTGGGTGCTTGGTACCCTTGAGCTTGTTCCTCTTGGGTGCTTGGACGCCCTAGATGGTTGAGGTCACCAGTGGCGGATCCAGGATTTGAAGTTACCTGGGGCGGACTTTTGAAGGAAACAAAAAATGAAGCCATGATACAATCGAATAAGACAATCAAGAAAATTAATTGGCCAATAGTCTGCATTTAGGCTAGACGATCAACACAATGAATTGTTCAATGTAGTCTCATTCTAAAGAACTAGGCAAAAAATATATACAAGGCCACTATGGAAAATACATTTTGCAACTATACAAGGCCAGTAACAGTAACCACTGTTCAAGATATCTTCCGATATGCCGATAAATCGGCTGATTTATCGCTTACCGTTGTCTGACTGATAAGATAAATCGGCCGATAAATCAACCGATATGCCGATAAATCGGCCGATATGCTGATAAACAGGCCGATTTACCCTTTATCATGGGTCGACCGATAAGTTCCCGATAAGCGATATCCCCAACAGTGACAGTAACTGAGGTAAAAATTAATGATGTTTTCTCGTATTAGCAATGTATTTAATACTTGCATGCATGTAGTCATAATGAAACTGTGCTACTTTCTTCTCAATCCTTCCTTGCATGCATGCAGGTGTATTAATGATCTCGGTTAACGAGAAGAAAAGTTGGCTTGCAAAGTAATCATTAAATTTTACCTTGGTACCTGTAATATGAGTTTGTGGCCTTGTATAAGGGAATAGAGGGAGTACTTCCTTCGAACAAATTTGAACTAAACTATGACACTTATTTTGGGATGTAGGAAGTACAAACAATCATATAATGTCTAACTTGGACCCTCTTGGCTGAATCTTAACATCGAATTTGTAATTAATATCAATATTCAACTTTTAAGAATTAGGTCTACGTGAGAACAAATTAAAAAATTGATAGAACGGAAGATTAGGGGAGAGCAAAAGGACCTGCTCTTTGCTGCCTCAGTTGACTGCTGGCTTGCAGTTTGAAGGAAGACGCCGGGTCATGGCCTTGGTGATCGTGCCTCCTGTATGGATGCACGAAGAACAAGTGGACTCCCTTTCTCTATCGGACGCCATGGGTTGGAAGCGTCGCCGCGCTGCAGCGATGGAGATCTGTTTTGATCGATAGGAAATTGGGAACGTCCAACGCTACTTACAGAAAATGGAGTGGGCTGCGTAAAAGAAAGAATGGGCCATCTCATGTTATATTGGGCCTTACTTATTGGCCCGTGTCCTTAGCGAAGCGTTTTCTTCTCTTCTCGTCTTCCTACTCGAAGCGTTTTCTTTCTTCTCTGTAGCATGCGTACAGAACCTACAAAAGGAAGCTCCTCTCGTCTCCCATGGTGGCCAGGACTGGCCAAAGCAATAGAGGGCTACATTGGTTCCCAAAATTTACCCGGGGCGGCCGCCCCTACACGACCCTATGCTGGATCTGCCCCTGGAGGTCATCGTAGAGCCATATTACATTGTGGTGAAGCTTCGTGGTGTTGTTGGGAGCCTCCAATTAAGTTGTGGAGGTAGCCCCAACCTTGGTGGTGTTCGGAGCTCAATCATTGTGGTGTAAAGCTTCGGGCAAGCGTCGCGGTCTCCAATTAGGTTGTGGAGATCGCCCCGAGCAATTTGTACGGGTTCGGTGACCGCCCCCAAGGGTTGCCATTTGTACAGGTTCGGTGACCGCCCCCAAGGGTCCCTTAGTGGATTCACGGCATCTTGCATTGTGCAAGGGCATGAGGAGATTACGGTGGCCCTAGTGGCTTCTTGGGGAGCATTGTGCCTCCACACCACTCCAAACGGAGATTAGCATCCGCAAGGGTGTGAACTTTGGGATACATCATCGTCTCCCCGTGCCTCGGTTATCTCTTACCCGAGCCCTTTACTTATGCACTTTACTTTGTGATAGCCATATTGTTTCTTGTCATATATCTTGTTATCACGTAGTTGTTTATATTGCTTAGCATAAGTTGTTGGTGCACATAGGTGAGCCTAGTTGTTGTAGGTTTTGTGCTTGACAAATTAACTGCTAGGTTTATTCCGCATTTATTCAAGCCTAAACCGTAATTATTTTAAAGCATCTATTCACCCCCCCTCTAGGCGACATCCATGATCTTTCAATTGGTAGCAGAGCCTCGTCTCTCTTTATAGGGCTTAACCGCCTAGAGAGTAAGGATGTCGACTAGGGGTTTAGGATTCTCTGACACTCTTAGTTTCGATGGCACAAATTTTGATGTTTGTGTAATTCACATTCTTAATCTCTTTAGGATCATGGACCCAAATTTAGAGAGAATTGTAGATATGGTATTTTCTCCTCCAAAGGATCCCCAAATATTATCTTTAGAGGATGAGAAAAACTCTTATCTCAATGCTCAAGCTTCTAATGTTCTTTTTGATGCTTTGAGCAATGTAGTTATATTTCAACTCATGCCGTTTCGGGATGCTCATGAGTTGTGTACAAAGCTTCAAGATAAATATGGCGTGGCCAAGTTTTGTGGGGATGATTGTCCTCCCTCCACCTCCGGTCGTATAGTCTTCTCAACTTCTTCTACTTCACCTACATGTGGTTTGCCACAAGGTAATGTTATGGTGAGTAGTGTTGGTCATTGCAATGATGATAGTATGCTTATTGTGGATGATCCTTCATCAATATCTTATTGCAATGCATCTTCTTTGGACTTTAACACTTCAAGCACCCTACATGTTTCACATGCTTGTGTTGATAGTCCTTGCATATCATGTAGAAATTGCTTGACTAAATCTCATGATGATATGCTTGCTATGTCTCGTTGCCATGATAAAAATGCATATATTTCCTCGAATTATTATGCTAACAATGTAGAGGAAATCCAACACCCCAGGGAACAAGACGTGGCCTTGAATGGTGCTTCAAGGGATCCAACATCATCATCTATTGCATTTTGCCTTATGGCTAAGGCTTCAAAGGTATCTCCCACTTTGAATCCCAATATATCTTGTGATGATAGTGATGATGAAAAGAATGATGATGATGTTGATAATGATAAAGAGAATGATAATGTTGCCTCCTTAAAATTAAGGGGAAATGATTTTTAAAGCTCTTCATAAGAATAAAATTGCTCGTTCCAACTTCATGGAAATCATGTCTATTGCCATTGATGACAAGGAATATATAGAGGAGTTGGAATCTCATCTAGAGGAGCATGAGGTCACCATTGAGAAAATGGAAGGTCATGAGCGTGATTACGCTAATGAGATCGCCGACCTCTCAGAAGCTCTTGAACTTGAACAAACCACCAAGGAATCTCTTGAGGGGACTTTTGCTCTAGAACTATCTAGAATAAAGGAATTCCGTGATAGAGCTCTCGAGGTGGTTAATGATTTTGAAACTAAAAACGAGAAGCTTGAAGTTGCGCATGCTAAACTCCTTGAGGACTTTGAGCACCTCAAAAATGGCTCAAGGGTCATTAAGAGTGAACTCATCAAACTCACCGAGTCTCATGCTCAACTTAAAGCTTCATATTCAAAAGAGCTTACTAAGTTGTCTTCTCCTCTTGTTGTTAATGATGATGCTTGTGCTACTAACTCTATTTCTAGGGAAGCATCCATTTTGAAGGAGAATGTTGAGCTAAGGGCTCAACTTGAGTTGCTATCTAGCAATTATGGGAAATTGGAAGAAAGTCATGTAAATCTCGCAAGCTCCCATGATGATCTTCTAGTATCTCATAATGTGCTAAAGATAGCTCATGAGGGTTTGGTTGCTAAGGTAACATCTAGTGAGCCTCGTGTGGATACTAGCACTACTTCATGTCAAAATGCTATATTGCCATGTGCTAGTCCTTGTAATTCATCTACTCATAACATTGGTACATCTTATGATGAATTACTTTCCTTGCCTTGTTGCTCTAACAATGAAGCTTATACTTCCTCTAGTTCTTGTGATGATACTAACCATGTAGAGGAAATCAAAGAGCTCAAGGTCCAAGTCACTTCGTTGAAGAAAGACTTGGAAAAGTGTCATGAAGGGAAGTCCACACTCAACAATATTTTGAGTGTGCAAAAATCCCCCAATGACAAAGGTGGACTTGGTTTCAACTCCAATAAGAAGAAGAAGTCCAAGATCAATAAGAAGAAGAAGGGCCAAGAACAACTCAATAATTCGGCCAAGATTATTTGCTTCAAGTGCAAAATTGAAGGGCACCATGTTAGATCTTGCCCATTGAAGAAGAAGATCATTAGTGCCAAGCAACAAGGGAAGAGGCCACAAGTTCAATATCATGCTCAACCGCAAGTTGGAGAAATACCACTTCCCAAGAAGACTCAAGTTAATGCTTCTCATGTTGAGAAAACAAGTGAGAAGAAAGTGAAGAGTATATGTTGTTACTTATGTCGTGAGAAAGGTCACGTCGCTTCTTCATGCACTAGTGGTAACATATCCAATCCAATTATTATTGATGATGTCTATTCTCTTGGGAAGGATAATGTTGGCAATGTGTTTGCCAAGTTTGTTGGTACTCAAAATGGTGTCAAGAAAAGAACCATTTGGGTGGCCAAGCCTATTGCGACTAACCTCTTAGGACCCAACTTGGTTGGGGACGAACAAGCTAAAACTTGATCAATAGGTGTTGATGGAGGTCATTGGAGACTTGGCTACATTATGAAGATTTAAGGGGTCTTCATCATTGTGTGAAGCCAAGTCATTCGGATTATCTTTCTATCGTATATCCAATGTTCCTCCTTGCGGTAACTCTTGCTTAAATTGTTTACATTGAAAGTTACTTGCCCCTTAGCATGTTGTGGTTTTGTACCTTACATGTGTTTGTATATGTTGTGATTCCAATTTGCTTATCTTGAGAAATCCAGTTTGTGTATGTTGGTTTGCACATCATGTAAGTGTGTGTCGTGTGTTGAGCCTTTTTGCATCTTGTTTGTATCTTAGTTGGCTCTTGTGAGAGATTAATGGAACATCCCATTTTAGGGGAGTGATGTGCTTTGTGCACCTCACAATCCTAAAAATGTGTGTACATGAGGAATACCATCTAGTATTGATATTACAATATTATATAGTCTCTATGTGGCATGTCTTCTTATGAGAAATTCAAATTCTATTTGGTCCATTAATTATCTCTTGTTTGGTTCTCTTTTGCATCTTGTTAAGTCTTTCTTTGGTATCGCATTATGGGGGAGTAATATGCTATGTGTATATTACAAGCCTAGGAAATGTGTACATTTGAGATATTGTCACCAAGAGTTGATATTTTAAATTATGTTGTTCCTAGGTGGCATGTTAGCTCTCTACAAGTTACAATTTCCCTATTCTTGGTGTGAAGATGATATTGCATTTCGTTCTATCTACCACCGGGAATTATTTCCAAATACTTATTGTCTTGTGACAATTGGTACTCACTTATATGTGGTAGGAATTACTGATCAACTTTACTTTGGTTTTTGTTTTTATTTGCCCTTATCTCTTGCCAAGATTGTGTCAACTCCCATTGCCTTCCGAGCACTTGTCGATCTTGTTGTTTTATTGTTTTTGTCGAGTGTTTTCTAGATATAGTGAAAGTGGTGATCCCACCTTGTGCATTTTGTATTCAAAGGCAAATTCTCTTTAATGCACAATTCTTGGGGGAGCTATCCTATTTTTGATAGAACACTCATCTTGGGATCCATATCAAGTGTGTGTTGATGGAAGGCAAGCCGTTTCTTTTTGGTACATTGTGCCATCATGAAACTTTGTAGATGGCTTGGTTTGTTTGGAACCATCCTCTCTTTTGGGATTTTGATATCTTTCCTTTTGCGTGTATCAATGGATATCTCATTCCTTGATGTATCTTTTAAATAGATATCTTCCAAGTGATGATTTCTCCTTTTGGTATCCTATTCTCTCTTGGTATTTATTTTTCATTTGGTATCATTTCTTGAAAGTCTTGAGCATGCATATTTACCTCATGTATTTTCTTTTACATGCTTTGTTTCCTTGACTCAATATATAAGGGAAACTCCACTCAAGTCTCAATTTGGATGAGATGTGCATGAAATTCATTTTCATATATATACACATATGTTTGCAGAGTTTGTCCTATGTATTGGTGTTTCTAACTCCTTGGTCCCAATTAGTTTGGGTACCATTTTGTTTGTGTTCTTGTTTTAGGAACAATTGAAGATGCATTTGATGCTCGGGTCATTCAAAAGGAAGGTGTTGTCACCATGTGCTTATTGGAGTCAAGCTAGGATGATCAATGAACTATTATCTACCTTCAATTGGTATCTACTACATCCTTCCATTGATATCTCGGTAACAGGTATCATCATCTACTTCATGCACACATTTCTTGCATCAACCTTGTGTAGGTTGTATCATGGCATGTAATTTTTTCTTTCTTGTGATACTTGTTTCCTTTCTCAAAGCATCTTAACAATGATCTCTTGTTGCTAGTTGTGATGTCTTTGATTTTCGTGTGGTCGGAATTCATTTGTATACAATAAGACCATATCTAGCCATGTGCTATGTTTTCAAGCAAATATGTTATTGGTATATTTATGACTTCCTTGTGGATATCCTTTTTATTTCCTTCTTGTAGCTATTTTGTGTGTACATCCTTCTTGTGGATTGATATCATCATGATTTTCATCTACCTAGAATCTTATAAACTTGAGAGAAATTACATATCTAGTAGATATCATTTTTCTTTCACGTCCACCTTGTCCTTCTTGTATTATTTTTTTGGTGGCTCCGTGAAAGATTTTGCCTTGAGTGCGGGTCTTATATTGTTGCATCTTGATGCACTCTTGGTTGGTGAAGATATTTTGTCTCTTGCTTGTCTTGATGTGGCTTTTGCCATCTCGATTGGTATCCCTCCTCTTGACAAAGCTTTCACTTTCTTTCTTCACCATGGGTTGTCACAAGCGTTGGTTATTCATTTTGCATAGTGAATGTGCCTGTGAAACCCTTTGCTTGGTGTGTGTGTGGGAAGGACATGTCATGCACTTTGTATCTCCTCTTTTCAAGACTATGTTGATGCTTAATGCTCACCCTTACATTAGTCTTCTCAAGTGCTTTGCCATGACTCACACACATCATTTTGGTTGAGCCTACTCTTAAGTTGCCTCCTTTATATGTTTCTCAGCCATATGTTTGTTGCTTGTGCTAGGCTTTGTTTCCTACTTGCCCGCTTGTGCTTGCTGTGAGTTTCTGTTGATTCTAGGGGAGTGATGATCCTATTTTGTGCACTTGGTATCCTAATGCAAATATTCTAAGGAGTGCACAAATCATGGAGAGCTTCACTAGTGTCTTTCGAACACTCCGTTGCTCTCTTACACTTGTCGTGAGGTTCTATTGATCTTGGGGGAGTGGCGATCCTATTTTGTGCTCGTTGTATCCAAATACAAAATTAATTTGTGCACAAAACATGAGGAGCTTCTCTAGTTTCTCTAGGACACTCCTTTACTCATACATAATATATTTTATTCATGTGACTCGTAGGATCATTGGTCTAGTTGGTTCAATTGGTATCTTTTGATAGCTTGCTTCAATTGGTATCCTTTGATTGCTTGATTTCGTGTCTTTCTCTTTGTTATGTCTTTGTGGCATATCATTCTTTTGCAATCTTTGGGACTCCATATAGTTTGTCTTCCTCCAAGTATTTACTGTTGGATATGTGTATTGCATTCCACTCTCTAGTTGAGAAATACACAATTTATGGAGGAACACAAGTTATATTGGCCTTCTAAGCCTTTCGCCCATTTTGGCAATCAATGCCAATGGGGGAGAAGTTTCAGAGAGTTTTGTGGAGAAGTTTAGAGAGTCATCTAGTCATCTCCTCTTGCTTTGGTTTTGTTCCTAAGATTTTGCATCTCATGCGCATACATTATTGTTGCATGGTATGGTGATGCATAATTCCTTATATAAACTCTCTTGAAAGTGATTGTCATCAATTACCAAAATGGGGGAGATTGAAAGAACATGTGGTGCCCCCATGTTTGGTTTTGGTAATTGATGACAATCTCTATGGACTAATGGTTGCCTTGAGTTATATTTGAAGGGTTTGTCCATAGGCTTTTCTTGGAGTCCATTTGTTGGTTTCAAGGAGAGTTTGTGATGACCAAGTTGTTATTAAGGAATTATCCAAAGATTGGTCTTGTGAGTGTTGAGCTTATTGCAAGCATGTCTTGAAGAAAAAGAGGGTGTGATCATTCATGTTTACCTTCAAGACATCATCCAAATGAAGAGAGTTGGAAATATTCTTGGTTGATCAAGACTAAGTCAAAGAGTGAATCAAGTTGATCAACACACAAAGCATAGAAGATGTACCGAGAGGGATCAAGTGATCCCATGGTATGGTAAGCATTGTCAATTACGCTTTGTGTACAAACCCATAGTCTTTGTGAGCGTTCTTTGTGGGGTTAAGTTGCGGTGTGTAAGTTCAAGTGGATCATCACGAAGATATGATATGCTTGAAGCTTGCCGTCCATCGTGGTGGCAATGGACTTGTGAAGATGTGCCAATGAGTGGCTCACCCATAGTGGAGTATGGGGGAGCAATCAACTAGTCTTCACCGAGGCAACGAAATCAAGAAAGGTGGTCCAACTTGAGGAAGTCAAGATCGTCATCATCTAGCTCAAGTGGGCTTTGTGCAAGGGAAAGGTTTTCCCCTGATAGGTTTTATATTTTACCGGTCTCATGGTGGTAGTTGGAAGACCGGGTTATAGGATCGATTGTCGTACTATCAAGGGGGGCTCTCAAGTGAGTAGCTTGATCTTATCGTTCGTAGAGAGATCAAGCATCCTTGCATCATCTTTCTTGGTTCTTGTTTGGTTTTTCTCCTTGTGAAATTTGGAGCTGTTGGTCATCTTCATGACAAGCTCGAGTTCATCGAAAACGAAGTTAACATGCATATTCTATGATGTTTTCGATGTTGGAGGTTATGCCGATTCTTCTCGGTTGGAGGTTTATATCCTCTATATATCAGGCATACCTCCCGTGCCTCTTCTCATTATAACCTTTTGTTGTTTGGATGCTACTCATTGCCATCTATCCAACAAGCTTGAGTTTGCTCAATTCAGAGTTCATCTGCAGAAGTTGTGGCACTTTAGGCTTTATTGCATCCTCTGTTTTCTCTGTTGTGTTCTTGAAAGGCTCAAGCGGTAGTACTTCTCTCTCGAGCGGTAGTACCGCTTGTAAGCGGCAGTACCGCGACCCTGTGTCGCGCGTAGTACCGCTTGCTACCTCTTGAGCTTGCGTTGTATTCCCTCGAAGAGGAAAGGGAGATGCAGCACGGTAGCGTAAGTATTTCCCTCAGTTTTTGAGAACCAAGGTATCAATCCAGTAGGTGACCACGCGCGAGTCCCTCGCACCTGCACAAACAAATGAGAACTTCACAGCCAACGCGATAAGGGGTTGTCAATCCCTTTACGGTCACTTACGAAAGTGAGATCTGATAGAGATGATAGTTTATATTTTTGGTATTTTTGGTTTTAATAAAACAGCAAATAAAAGCAACAAAAGTAAAGTAGGTGTAGATTTATATGTTGAGAATAGACCCGGGGGCCATAGTTTTCTCTAGTGGTTTCTCTCATGATAGCGATATTCTACGACGGGTAAACAAATTACTGTCGAGCAATTGATAGAAAAGCGAATAATTATGAGACTATCTAGGCATGATCATTGTATATAGGCATCACGTCCGAGACAAGTAGACCGAAACGATTCTGCATCTACTACTATTACTCCACACATCGACCGCTATCCAACATGCATCTAGTGTATTGAGTTCATAAGAACAAAGTAACGCCTTAAGCAAGATGACATGATGTAGAGGGATAAACTCAAGCAATATGATATAAACCCCACCTTTTAATCCTCGATGGCAACAATACAATACGTGCCTTGCTGCCCCTACTGTCACCGGGAACGGACACCGCAAGATTGAACCCAAAGCCAAGCACTTCTCCCATTGCAAGAACTATAGATCTAGTAGGCCAAACCAGACCAATAATTCGAAGAGACTTGCAAGGATATTATGAGCACACATAAAAAGTTCAGAGAAGAACCAAATATCTTTCATAGATAACCTTGATCATAAACTCACAATTCATCGGATCTCGACAAACACACCACAAAAAGAGATTACATCGAATAGATCTCCTCAAAGACCGAGGAGAACTTTGTATTGAGATTGAGAGAGAGAGAAGAAGCCATCTAGATACTAGCTATGGACCCGAAGGTCTGTGGTAAACTACTCACATCTCATGGTGAGGGCGATGATGATGATGATGATGATGAAGGCCTCCGTGATGGATCCCCCTCCGGTGGAGCTCCGGAACAGGCTCCAAGATGGGATCTCCACGGGAACAGAAGGTACGGCGGTGGAATTAGGGTTTTCTCTCTGTTCAGGAGTTTCTGGGGTACGTAGACTTATTTAGGAAGAAGGAGGGCACCGGGGGAGTCACGGGGGCTCCACGAGGCAGGGGGCGCGCCCCTCCTGTGGGCCCCACGTGGCTCTTCTAACGTGGTTCTCAAGTTCATCGTGCGTGATTTCCTCCAAAAATATCTCTCACGAAGGTTTCATTCCGTTTGGACTCCGTTTGATATTCTTTTTCTGCAAAACCCTGAAATAGGCAAAAAAACATCAATATGGACAGTGCCTTTGGGTTAGTAGGTTAGTCCCAAAAATGATATAAAAGTGAATGATAAAGCCCATTAAACATCCAAGACTTCATAAATAATATCATGGAACAATAAAAAATTATAGATACGTTGGAGACGTATCAAGCATTCCCAAGCTTAATTCCTGCTCGTCCTCGAGTAGGTAAATGATAAAGAATTAATTTTTATGTGGAATGCTAACCAATATAGTTTTTCAATGTAATTCTCTAAATTGTGGCATGAATGTTCAGATCTAAAAGTTTCAAGATAAAAGTCTATATTGACATAAGAAATAACAATACTTCAAGCATACTAACAAAGCAATCATGTCTTCTCAAAATACTATGGCTAAAGGAAGTTATCCCTACAAAATCATATAGTGTTGTCTATGCTCCCTCGTTATCACACAAAAATATTCATATCATGCACAACCCCGATTTCAGCCAAACATTTGTTTTCATACTCTATCTTTTCAAACCTTTCAACTTTCACGCAATACGTGAGCGTGAGCCATGGACATAGCACTATGGGTGGAATAGAGGTGGTTGTGGAGAAGACAAAAAGGAGGGAGATAGTCTCACATCGACTAGGCGTATCAACGGGCTATGGAGATGCCCATCAATAGATATCAATGTGAGTGAGTAGGGATTGCCATGCAACGGATGCACTAGAGCTAAATATGAATGAAAGCTCAACAAAAGAAACTAGTGGGTGTGCATCCAACTTGCTTGCTCACGAAGACCTAGGGCATTTGAGGAAGCCCATCGTTGGAATATACAAGCCAAGTTCTATAACGAAATTTCCCACTAGTATATGAAAGTGACTAAGCATGAGACTCTCTACAATGAAGAACATGGTGCTACTCTAAAGCACAAGTGTGGAAAAAAGATAGTAGCAATTGTCCCTTTTTTGGGCCTTTCTTTTTTCTTTGGCCTTTCTTCTTTTTTATTCTTTTTTTTGCGGAGGGGCTTTATAGATTTAGCCTTTCCTCCCATGGGACAATGCTCTAATAATGATGATCATCACACTTTCATTACAACTCGATACTACAACTCGATACTACAACAATAAAGTATGACTCTATATGAATGCCTCCGCCGGTGTACCGGTATGTGCAATGAAGCAAGAGTGACATGTATAAAAATTATGCATGGTGGCTTTGCCACAAATACGATGTCAACTACATGATCATGCAATGGCAATATGACAATATGATGCGTGTCATATGAACGGAACGATGGAAAGTTGCATGGCAATATATCTCGGAATGGCTATGGAAATGCCATGATAGGTAGGTATGGTGGCTGTTTTGAGGAACAATATGGTGGCTGTTTTGAGGAAGGATATATAGTGGGTTTATGGCACCGGCGAAAGTTGCGCGGTACAAGAGAGGCTAGCAATGGTGGAAGGGTGAGAGTGCGTATAATCCATGGACTCAACATTAGTCATAAGAACTCATATACTTATTGCAAAAATCAAGGAGTCATCAAAACAAAGTAATCAACGCATGCTCCTAGGGGGGAGGTTGGAAGGAGTTAACCATCGCGCGCCCCCGACCTCCACACAAAGGTTGGCACTCTACAAATACCTCATGCTCTAACTTCGTCACATAGCGGTTCACCATACGTGCATGATACGAGAATCACTAACCTTAACACAAGTATTTCTCAATTTAAGAATAACTCCACTAGCATGACTCTAATATCACTATCCTCATATCTCAAAACAATTATCAAGCATCCAACATCTCATTCTATTCAATGCACTTGGTGTGATTTTTTTACTACATTGACATTGGATGTCTATCATGTGAAGACTAGTTTCTTTAGCCTAAACACATTACCATGCTGTTTTAATAGACTCTCAAAAGGGTATAAGTGAAGTATGAGAGTTCAACAATTTCTACAAAATATTACCACCACCGTGCTCTAAAAGATATAAGTGAAGCACTACAGCAAAAACTATTCAACTCAAAAGATATAAGTGAAGCACATAGAGTGTTCTAACAATTTCTAGGCCATATTTGACTCTCTCAAATAGGTGTGTCCAGCAAGGATGATTGTGGCAAACTAACAAGAAAAGACTCAAATTATACAAGACGCTCCAAGCAAAACACATAACATGTTGCGAATAAAAATATAGCTCCAAGTATAGTTACCGATGGATGAAGACGAAAGAGGGGATGCCTTCCCAGGGCATCCCCAAGCTTAGGCTTTTGATTATCTTGAATTTACTTGGGGTGCCATGGGCATCCCCAAGCTTAGGCCTTTGCTACTCCTTGTTCCATAGTCCATCAAAGCAATACTCAAAACTTGAAAACTTCACAACACAAAACTTAGACAAGAATTCTCGTGAGCTCCGTTAGTATAAGAAAGCAAACCACTACTCAAAGGTGTAGAAATGAATTCATTCTTTGTTTATATTGGTGTTAAACCTACTGTATTCCAACTTATCTATGATTCATATCCTCCAATACTACTCATAGATGCATCATAATAAGCAAACAACACACGAAAAACAGAATCTGTCAAAAACAGAACAGTGTGTAGTAATCTGCAGGTTTTGCCTACTTCTGGAACTCAAAAAATTCAAAATAAATTGGTAAATTTGCGGAATTTGTCTACCAATCATCTGCAAAAATAATAAACTAAAAATCATGCTCCAGTAAAATCTGCCGACTACTTTAGCGAGCGCTTACGATTCTGTTTTTCACAGCAGGATCATATAAACTTCACACAAGTCTTCCCAAAGGTTCTACTTGGCACAAACACTAAACAAAACATGAAACCACATCTAATCAGAGGCTATATGCAATATTTATTCCCTAACAACAACAAAAACAAAAAACATAAAATTGGGTTTCCTCCCAACAAGCGCTATCGTTTTACGCCCCTAGCTAGGCACGATACAAGATAAATCTAGGTATTGCCATCTTTGGAAGGCAATCCATAAGTGGCTCTCATGATAGATTCATATGGTAATTTGATTTTATTTTTAGGAAAGTGTTCCATGCCTTTTCTTAACGGAAATTGGAATCTAATACTTCCTTCCTTCATATCAATAATTGCACCAATCGTTCTAAGGAAAGGTCTACCAAGAATAATAGGACATGAAGGATTGCAATCTATATCAACAACAATGAAATATACGGGCACATAACTCTTATCGGCAACAATAAGAACATCATTAATTATTCCCATAGGTTTCTTAATAGTGGAATCCGCAAGATGCAAATTTAAAGAACAATCATCAAGCTCATGGAACCGTACCAAATCACACAAAGTTTTTGGGATAGTGGAGACACTTGCACCCAAATCACACAAAGCATAGCATTCATGATCTTTTATTTTTATTTTTATAGTAGGTTCCCATTCATCATAAAGCTTTCTAGGGATAGAAACTTCCAACTCAAGTTTTTCTTCCTAAGATTGCATCAAAGCATCAACTACGTGTTTAGTGAAAGCTTTATTTTGACTATAAGCATGCGGAGAATTTAGCATGGATTGCAACAAGGAAATACAATCAATCAAAGATCAATTATCATAATTGAATCCCTTGAAGTCCAAAACAGTGGGTTCATCACTATGCAAAGTTTTAATCTCTTCACTCCCACTTTTAGCAATTTTAGCATCAAGATCTAAAAACTCTGAATCATTCGGACACCTTAAAGCAGAATTATCTCCAATCCTATCTTCATCAAGATTAATACTAGAAAACAAGGATCTAATAGGAGACACATCAATAACTTTTAGATCTTCATCTTTATTTTCATGCTCTTCTGGTTTAGCAGCCATGTTATTGATCAAGGTGGACTGTTTATCCGAAATTTGGGCAATTAAGTTCTCAAGATGAGCAAACTGATATTTCAAGCCATAAAATTCCTTAGACATATCATCAAGGTCTTTATTCATATACTCCATAAACCTTTTCTATTCTTTAAGCTCACTTCTGAAAAAGTCATTAAGTTCAAATTGTATAGTCATAAAATGTCTAACATTGTTTTCAATCTCCTCCAGCCTTTTGAGGTGAGGGTCAACACTAACAGGGAGAGCCATAGTGACAAGCAAGCAAGCAGCACACAAGCAAACAAGAAGCAAGCAAACGATAAACACACGGCAGAAGAAGGGCAAATAAAACGGCAAGGGTGAAGTGGGGGAGAGGAAAACGAGAGGCAAATAAATGTAATGCGAAGGATAAGGGTTTGTGATAGGTACTTGGTATATGACTTTTGCGTAAGCCTCCCCGGCAACGGCGCTAGAAATTCTTCTTGCTACCTCTTGAGCTTGCGTTGTTTCCCTTGAAGAGGAAAGGGAGATGCAGCACAATAGCATAAGTATTTCCCTCAGTTTTTGAGAACCAAGGTATCAATCCAGTAGGAGACCACGCGCGAGTTCCTCGCACCTGCACAAACAAATAAGAACTTCGCAGCCAACACGATAAGGGGTTGTCAATCCCTTTACGATCACTTACGAAAGTGAGATCTGATAGAGATGATAGTTTATATTTTTGGTTTTTGGTTTTAATAAAACAGCAAATAAAAGTAACAAAAGTAAAGTAGGTGTAGATTTATATGTTGAGAATAGACCCGGGGGCCATAGTTTTCTCTAGTGGCTTCTCTCATGATAGCGATATTCTACGGCGGGTAAACAAATTACTGTCGAGCAATTGATAGAAAAGCGAATAATTATGAGACTATCTAGGCATGATCATTGTATATAGGCATCACATCCGAGACAAGTAGACTGAAACGGTTCTGCATCTACTACTATTACTCCACACATCGACCGCTATCCAGCATGCATATAGTGTATTGAGTTCATAAGAACAGAGTAACGCCTTAAGCAAGATGACATGATGTAGAGGGATAAACTCAAGAAATATGATATAAACCCCATCTTTTTATCCTCGATGGCAACAATACAATACGTGCCTTCCTGCCCCTACTGTCACTGGGAAAGGACACCGCAAGATTGAACCCAAAGCCAAGCACTTCTCCCATTGCAAGAACTATAGATCTAGTAGGCCAAACCAGACCAATAATTCGAAGAGACTTGCAAGGATATTATGAGCAAACATAAATTTTTTAGAGAAGAACCAAATATATTTCATAGATAACCTTGATCATAAACTCACAATTCATCGGATCTCGACAAACACACCGCAAAAAGAGATTACATCGAATAGATGTAATGCCCCATATGTAACACTTTCCAATTATGGCAATAAAGCTTTCTCAATTGATCCTTGTCATTATCCTTGGGGGTTCTTGTCATTTTATTTTAGCATTGCCATATCATTTATTATTTTGCATCCTTGCATTGCTTCATCATCATAGCATCATGGCATCATCGTTTACTTCTTTGTTATCATGAGTGAGAGTGAGGCCTTGTGATGTTGTGTGTGTGGCTTGAGCTATGCCTAGCTAACCCTAACCCCTCCTCCTCCTCCTCTTCTTCTTCTTCTTCTTTTTCTTCTTCTTCTTCTTCTTTCTTTTCTTTTCTGGCCTTTCTTTGCTCCATTGTGCAAGCAACCTAGCCAAGTGCTTTAATGTTCTTTCTTTTCCTATAATTCTTGCACCATGCCTACAACCTCTCCACCAAATATCACCCTATTTGAAAATGATTTGGTTGGGTTTTAAAATACCAACAGTTTGAACCATATTCAAACTCCTTTTAATTTTCTGCCTCTAAAAATGTCCAAGTCAATTTTATTAAATAGGGCATTAATCACTGAGCATGGGGATATTTTTCTTTTCCCCTAACTAATTTTCTTTTAGCTTGTGTTTTTATTTTTCTTTCTGTCTAAAGAAATAAAGAAAAAGGAAAAGAAGCAGCAGCTAGCTCAATGGCTCTGGGCCTCCTCCATCTCTCTCCCCCTGGCCCATCTCTTTTTCCCCATAGCAGCGCATGCCCAGCTCCACCCGCAGGCCCAGCTAGCAGGCCACAGCAATCGCGCCGTCTCTCTCTTCGCGCTTGGCCCCACCTGTCTGTCTCTCACCCCGAGTCGCCGTCTTCCTCCGTCAACGAAAGGCAGAGTAGAGCACGCTCACCGTCGTGCCGTGAACTCACAGACGTCGAGGTCTCGTGGTCCGAGCCCCTCTTTTAAACCCGCACCGTGTCCAACCTTTCTCTCTAGGTTTCCCCTTCCTCCTCTCGCCGCCTGGAGAGCCGAGCTCCACCAGATTCGTCGCCCCGGTCGACACCCGCACGCATCTGAGAGCGCCACCTCTTCGCCGGCGAGCTCCTCGTCGACCGCAGCCTCGCCAACGTTGTCCTTCTGCTTCCACGACATCGACTACGTCGAATACTTCATCTACGCGGACCCGATCGCCTCCACGCCGACGACTTCTTCCTCTTATTCATCTTCGGTGGCCGTAGCTGTTCGAGACCCGCCGCCGTCGACTCCGTCCATGACTGGGCCAGCCGAGCACTTCTGCGTGCTCGTGGTGAGCTCCTCTTTCTCCTCATGCCCTTTTCTCCTTCCTGCACGCCCTCTAGGTCCTAATTCCTCGAGCGCCCGAGCGCATCGCCGTCGGACCTCGTCGCCGGCGAGTGTTCCGACCCCTCTAGGCCGTGTTCTTCTGTCCGCTCGCTTCGTCTCGTCGTGTAGGAGCTGCCTGTGCAGTCACCGTTCCACTAGGGCCTCTGCATCGCCTCGCCGTTGCTCCGTCGCCGCCGTTCTGTCGTTGCTCGCCGCCGTTGTTGCAGTAGTTGTTAGGTGCTGCTAGTGCATCAGGTGGGTGCGGAACTCTTCCAGGAGCAATCCGCACCACTCCGCCGTCTTGTTTGGTCGCCGGAGCAGCTCCGACGAGCAGCTCTGACGGGCCCTTGTTTTTCCCTGCTCTGCATCTCCTATTTAGTCTTCAGATATCGATCCTGTTATCTGTCAAGGTACGATTAGTAGCGCAGTGCCTTTGTCTCCGTCAAATAAGCAGGAGGGCTTGGGTTTGAATCCGTTGCGGGACAGGTGATTTCGCCCCCCCTTTTAATTTTCACGTGAGGCTGACAGGCAGGCCCCACCTGCCAGCCTCACAGTGCCTCTCCAGCCCTTGCGCGCACCCACTAGCGCCAGCTCAGCTGCTAGGACCCTCTTGTCAGTGGTCGTGGCTAGCTAAGCCCTGGGTCACTTTGACCCTGCGCTTTCTTTTTCTTTTTTCTGTTTTGTGTTTTTCTTTTTCTTTTTCTGTCTTTTTCTTGTTAATTTTATATCTGTGTAAATATGATTCTGATGAAAATGAGTCCTAGATGAAAAGTGCTTAGACTTTTATGTAGATTATGAATATGCTGTTTGTTGCCATGTTTAAAAACATTTAAAATGCTGTTTGAATTTATACTTGTTTTAAATATGCTTAAACTTGTAGAAATCATAACTAAATATCTACAACTCCAAATTTAACAAACTTTATATGCTTTTGGGGTAGAAAAATGTGTATAATATTTTGGTGCTGTTGTTTAGCATGTTTGGCAACTTTATCACAGAAGTTTTCAGATCTGTCCAAAATGCAAATAAATTAACATGGGAGTTTCTGGATATTGTTGTTATTTATTTCCAGCCCACTTTAATGTGCTAGCATGTTGCTGTAATGTTAGTTGCACCCCACCCTTGCCATGTTAACCACCTCCAAAAACTTGTTGGATGCTTGTTTGAATTATCAACATAAACTTGATAGTTGCCTTTGTTTGTTTTTCTTTTATGTGAGTGATCTTGTTTGAATATGATGATGTTGCACTCTTGTGACCCCCTAGGCCATGCATCATTTCTTTCCATGTTCATATGCTTCATGTTCATGCATCATGTGGTTGAGCATTGCATGTTGATTGATTTTGTTCCGTTGTTGCATTGTTGTGTTTGGTTAGAGCCCGGTGACGATACGGAGTATGAGGTTTCTACCGAGGTTGAGTGTGAGGAGCAAGGTTACGTTCCCTCCGAGGAATCAACAGGCAAGTTGACATTACCCAGATATCTCTACTATTTTTGCCTATGCTAGATGTCTCGCTCTTTAGCTTATTGCCTCGATGCCTATGTCTATTTGTCAGCCTCCTATTGTTGCCATGAAACCCTCTAACCACCCACCTAGCAAACCATTGTTTGGCTACGTAAGCATCGCTCAGCCCCTCTTATAGCGTTGTTAGTTGCAGGGGAAGATTTGAAGATTCTTGCTTCATGATGAAGTTATTGTTGGGATATCACAATATATAAACTGTTAAACTAATTCATCTATATATTGGCAATGGGTGGAAGGCTAAGCCTCTGCTTGGTGTTTTGTTCCACTCATGCCACCCTATGATCCATTTAAACCGGTGTTATGTTCCTTGTTTTTGCGTCCCTAACACGGTTGGGGTTTATGGCCCCCCCTTGATAACCCGCTTAGCGCTAAAGCTTTTCTAGCAAGGCCCATCATTGGTTTTACATTTGCGTTATAACTAAAACTTGCATAGGGAGTTATAAATCCGAGTTCTTAATCAACAACCCAGGCCAGTGCTCCACATGAGTGTTGGTCCAAACTGGGCAACCTGCGGGGCCACCTTGGAGAAACCCGAGGGCTGGTAAAAACCTGTAGCTTGTCCCATCCGGTCGTGGCCTGAGACGAGATACGCGCGGCTACTATCAGGGTGTCGGCACGCCGGGAGGGCTTGCTGGATTAGATTTACCTTTATCGGAATATCTTGAGCACGGGATTCCGAGAATACTCGGGTCTTCCCACCTTGGAGTTGCGACTCCGCAGATCATGAGCTTGTGATGGGCTAAGTTGGGACATCCCTGCAGGGTTTGATCTCTCGAAAGCCGTGCCCGCGGTTATGTGGCAGATGGGAATTTGTTAATATCCGGTTGTAGAAAACTTGACACTATGTTCTTAATACACTACCAGCGTGAGTAACCGTGACTGTCGCTTTCCGAAGGGGTTCGAGAAGTGAACACGGTGGGGTTATGTTTGACGTGCTTAGTTAGGATCACTTCGTGATCACTTTGACGATCGTTGGCACTTTCTCTTCTCGCTCTAAACACGTAAAACACGTAAGCTAGTGCTAGTGTTGCTGCAACCTTGTTTTTAGCCTTTTCCACACCTAAGGCTTTGATAGTATTGCTACCCAGGAATGGGATTGCTGAGTCATCCGTGGCTCACAGATTCTACACAACACCAAATACAGGTACCGTTGAGAACTACACAGCTGGTGGTTCAGAGTTGTATTGGGAGTTCGATGAAGAGTGTGGGCGATACTACGTGTCTTACCCAGAGGATCAGTAGGGCCCTTACTAGGATGATTGGGACCTTGTGTTGCTTTATTTATGGTATCTTTTATTTGGATCTTCGTCCGTAGTCGGACTCTAATGTTATTGGATGATGTATGTTAATGTATTTCATCGTGTGACGTGGCGAGTGTAAGCCAACTTCTCTTTTACATTTTCATCCCCTCTTTTACATGAGTTGTGCAAAGATACCATACTTGAGATCATTCTAGTATGTGATTATACCTTTAAGTCATGCCTCGACACGTGGGAGGTATAGTCACATACTGGGCATTACAAGTTGGTATCAGAGCCTTCTCCGACCTAGGAGCCCCCCTGATTGATCGAATCGTTGACGGTTGAGTCTAGGCACACACATGAAAATGTTTTGAGTCCTATATATATCGGAGAGTAGGATTTCTTTTTACTCCTCATCCCTTTATCACTCTGGTGAGGACTCCTGATGATGTTCTATCTCTTCTACTCTCAAAAATTTCAATAATTTTTTTTTAGGATCACACGAGTATTGTTTAGATTGTTCCGATACCTTTGTGATGGGAACATTGTTCTCGATGCCTCCTGTCATTTAGGGGTTGTGGAAGTGTCCCGGGGAGTTGAGCTCCGAGGTGTTGTCGTCACAAATCTATCGCAGCGGTTCTAGAATACTTAAGACGGCCGACATCGAAAAATCTTCTATGCGGCTAGTGGTAAGATAACCCCGACATCACCCAGTACTGGGGAGGTAGTTCGGGAGTATTGCCACAGCTTGTATAGCAGATGCGTTTTGAAGGTCTGAGGTTAATGGTTTCTGAAAATGACTGGTTATGTGTTGAAGGATGGATACAGCTGGATGTAGGATTAGAGTTGAGTGCGCGGTGCTTCCCCTGTATCCCCAACACCCGATTGCATAACCGGAAACCTTCGGAAATTAATAGGTGGGTTCTTCTAGTAGCTCGTAAGCATTCTTCCAACGAATGCATGATATGGAGTTCGGGGTTCAACATTGAGTGAAGTGGTTTTATGGGCGTTGTTCCAATCGGGAGTTGCATCTTAAAGGGTCCTTGGCTATGCTGATCCGGGGATTGCAAAACCCTTTTGTAACACGTTCCATGAGCTTTCATCACGAACATGTGGAACGAAGCTTCTATCTTGTATTTGTTCTATCCGCTCCTTGTTGTTTTTATTTACCTTTTGTTCTCCCAAGTGGCTTCTCGAGAAGATTGGTGTACCATTAAACTGTGGATTACATTCGTTCATTCTGTTCGAATGTTCTTGTGAAGACTTATGTTGCAATTCTAGCCATTGATTCAGCTTATATATTTTCAATCAATGGCTAATAGTCGTCATCTCATTCAGGATGGCTCCTAAGAAGGTTCCCAACGCTAACCCATAGGGTGAAAAAGTTCTTGATCGTCCTCCTTCCCCTCCTCCTCCGTCTGAGGCCTGGAGAGCAATTATGCAAGCGACAAACCAAAACACCCAAATGCTTTTGCAAATGATGCAGAACATTCAAGCCAATCAAGCAAATCAAGGTGGTCATGGGAACCAAGGCCAAGGCAATCTGTTCAATCAACCTCACTTTGCAACCCTCAACCAATTCCTCGCAAACCAACCGAAGTCTTTCAATTACTGTGTGGATCCGCTAGATGCTGAAGACTGGATAACAGACATCAAAAAGCACTTTGAATGCAGTAATGTGAGACCTGCGGATTATGTCAAGTTTGCCACCTTCCAACTCAAGGATCAAGCTGCTGATTGGTGGCAATAGTATAAAGATTACAGAGGTGGTCGTGAGATCTCGTGGACTGACTTCTGCAAGGATTTCCGCTCTCACCACATTCCTACTAGTGTCATTGAAGGCATGCGTGAGCAATTCCGCAACCTGAAGCAAGCCACCATGTCCGTCTATCAATACAATGTCAAGTTCCGGAATCTCGCTCGCTATGCCAAGCAAGACATCCCAGATGCCAAGAGCAAGACTTATCAGTTCCGTGGTGGTCTAAAGGATGAACTCCAACTAGATCTCACCTTGTTCGAGCCGGATGAATTTGACCAATTCTACAATATGGCTCTTAAGCAAGAGGCAGCCCAGCTCAAGATTGAAGCTTCCAAAAAGAGGATCAGAGATGCTGTTCACTCCTCATCTTCTTCCCAAGTGGTTGCAAAGCAGTAGAAGTTCTGGCTTCCGCCTCCTCCAGTGCTCCGTCCTCCAAACAACGACAAGCATTCAGGTGGCCGTGGTTTCTCCCACCCACCCAACCCAAGCAATTAGTCCAAGACTCAGTTTCAAGCTTCGAAGTCAAGTGGTCCTTATCACCGTCCCCTCTCAGAAGTGGTTTGCAACAAGTGCACTCAGAAGGGTAACTATGCTAACAAGTGTCCCAACCCAAGGCGCCTTCCGCCTCCTCCACCTGTCAGCACTGCTATTGTCAAGCACAATCCCAAGGTTGCAAGAGTGAATCTGATGAATGCAGCTCAAGCAGAGAATTCTTCAGATGTGATACTTGGTAACCTTCCAGTCAACCTTAAACCTGCTAAAGTTTTGTTTGATTCGGGTGCATCATGTTCCTTCATGTCATATCCATTTGCATCCAAGCATAATGTTCGCACCGAAGCTTTACCAAGAACTTTGAGTGTTATATCTCCTGGCAAGAGATTGAGTTCTAGTATGGTGGCTTCGGATATATCTATTCATATGGGTGATTACAATTTTCTGGTTTCTCCGGTTATTCTCGGCAACTCCGAATTGATCTTATTCTTGGGATGGATTGGCTCTCCAAGAATGATGCAAACATTGATTGTGCAAATAAGGAAGTCAAGCTTACTCATCCTGACGAAGACGTGATTATCCTCGCCTCTCGAGATAACACAATCAGACTATTCTCTCTAAATGACAAGGGCGAGATTAATGCCATCTCTCAGATTCCGGTGGTCAATGAGTATGAAGATGTTTTCCCTGAAGAGCTTCCAGGCATGCCTCCCCATCATCAAGTTGAATTTGTCATTGAACTCGAGCCCGGTACCGAGCCAACATGTCGGCGTCCGTACAAGCTTTCCCCTGATGAGTTGAAGGAGCTGAACAAACAACTCGATGAGCAAGAGCGTATGGGTCTAATCAGGCCTAGCACTTCTCCTTGGGGCTGTGGTGTTCTATTTGTCAAGAAGAAGGATGGCACGGAACGCCTTTGCGTTGATTACCGGCCATTGAACAAGAAGATAATAAAGAACAAGTATCTGCTCCCCAATATCAATGAATTGTTCGAGCAGCTCAAAGGAGCAAAGGTGTTCTCAAAGCTCGATCTCCGGATGGGTTACCACCAGATCCGTATCCGTGAAGAAGATATTCCCAAGACCGCATTCAGAAGGAGTTTTGGCTCTTATGAATACACGGTCATGTCTTTTAGCCTCGCAAATGCTCCACCCACCTTCTCGAGGATGATGCACTTCATATTCAACCCCTACACCAATGAATTTGTTCTCGTCTATCTGGATGACATCTTGGTATTCTCCAAGAATGAAGAAGACCATGCCAAGCACCTCCGTTTGGTCCTGGACAGGCTCCGTGAACACAAGTTCTACGCGAAGTTCTCCGAATGTGAATTCTGGCTAGATAAAGTCTTATATCTTGGCCATATCATCTGTGCCGAGGGCATTTCTGTGAACCCCAAGAAAGTTGAAGCTATTGTCAACTAGGAACCCCCGCATAATGTCAAGCAACTATGAAGCTTCCTTGGTCTCGCTAGCTATTGCAGAAGGTTCGTTGAGAACTTCTCCAAGATTGCCAAGCCTCTTTCCAACCTATTGCAGAAGAATGTCAAGTACTCCTGGACTCCTGATTGTGATGTGGCATTCAAAACACTCAAAGAGAAGCTCATTTCTGCTCCGGTTCTTACTCCTCCGGATGAGTCCAAGCCCTATGAAGTCTTTTGTGATGCTTCTTTGCAAGGACTTGGAGGTGTTCTCATGCAAGACAAGAAGATTGTGGCATACACTTCTCGCCAGTTGAAGCCAAATGAGAGGAATTACCCCACACATGATCTCGAGATAGCAGTAGTTGTACATGCCTTGATCACGTGGAGACACCTTCTGTTGGGCAGAAAAGTGGACATCTTCACCGATCACAAGAGCTTGAAGTACATCTTCACACAGCCAAACCTGAACCTTCGTCATACTCGTTGGGTTGAGATGATCCAAGAGTATGATCCAAGCATTGAGTACACACCTGGCAAGGCCAATGTCATTGCAGATGCCTTGAGCAGAAAGGCATATTGCAACAGTCTCCTTCTCAAACCGTTCCAACCTGAACTTTGTGAATCATTCAGGAAGCTCAACCTCCAAGTTGTTCCGCAAGGCTTTCTTGCAAACCTTCAAGTTGCTCCTACCTTGGAAGATCAGATCCGTGAGGCCCAACTAAGTGATGCTATGGTGCAGAAAGTGAAACATGGTATTGCTAAGGGTACTCCCAAGTACAAGTGCTATCGCGTTGATGAGAAAGACACCTTGTTCTTTGAGGACAGAATTGTGGTTCCCAAGGGTGATCTCAGGAAGCTCATAATGAACGAAGCACATGAATCCCTCCTCTCGATTCATCCCGGAAGTTCTAAGATGTACCAAGACCTCAAACAATCGTACTGGTGGACTCGAATGAAAAGGGAGATTGCCCAATTCGCGAATGAATGTGATGTGTGTCGAAGAGTGAAGGCAGAGCATCAACGTCCAGCCGGTCTCCTTCAACCTCTACCTATTCCCGAGTGGAAATTTGATCACATTGAAATGGATTTCGTCACTGGGTTTCCTAAGTCCAGGAAAGGGAATGATGCTATCTTTGTAGTGATTGACAAGCTAACTAAAGTAGCTCATTTCCTTCCCATCAAAGAATCCATCAACGCAGCTCAGCTGGCAGAGTTGTACACTTCCAGAATTGTTTCGTTGCATGGCATTCCTCAAGTCATCTCCTCAGACCATGGAAGTTTGTTCACATCCAAGTTCTGGGACTCCTTTCAGTCAGCCATGGGCACTAAGATTCGTTTCAGCACTGCGTTTCACCCTCAGACTAGTGGTCAAGTCGAAAGAGTGAACCAGATCCTCGAAGACATGCTGAGAGCTTGTGTCATCTCTTTCGGTATGAAGTGGGAAGATTGTCTCCCGTTTGCCGAATTCTCTTACAACAACAGTTTCCAAGCAAGTGCCGGCAAAGCTCCTTTTGAAATCCTCTATGGCAGAAAGTGCCGTACCCCGCTCAACTGGTCCGAGACAGGTGAACGTCAACTTCTTGGCAATGATTTGATCTCAGAAGCCGAAGAAATGTGCAAAGTCATACGTGAGAATCTCAAAGCCGCTCAGTCGCGTCAAAAGAGTTACTATGACGGCAAGCATCGTGATTTGGCTTTCGACATTGGAGATCATGTCTATCTCCGTGTTTCTCCTATGAAAGGAACCCAAAGATTCGGTATCAAAGGAAAGCTTGCTCCTAGATACGTGGGCCCTTTCAAGATTCTTGGCAAAAGAGGTGATCTAGCCTACCAACTCGAGCTTCCCTCCAACTTTGCAAATGTTCATGATGTGTTTCACGTGTCTCAACTCCGCAAGTGCTTCAAGACACCTGAACGCACCATTCCGTTTGAGGAGATTGATCTTCAACAAGACTTGTCTTATCGTGAGCACCCTGTTGCTATTCTTGAGGAAACTGAGCGCAAAACCCGCAACAAGTCCATCAAGTTCTTGAAAGTTAAGTGGTCACACCATACCGACCGAGAAGCTACATGGGAACGAGAAGATCACCTTCGTTCCGAGTATCCTTCCTTCTTCCAGTCCTAGATCTCGGGACGAGATCTTTTTGTAGTGTAGGAGAGTTTGTAATGCCCCATATGTAACACTTTCCAATTATGGCAATAAAGCTTTCTCAATTGGTCCTTGTCATTATCCTTAGGGGTTCTTGTCATTTTATTTTTGCATTGTCATATCATTTATTATTTTGCATCCTTGCATTGCTTCATCATCATAGCATCATGGCATCATAGTTTACTTCTTTGTTATCATGAGTGAGAGTGAGGCCTTGTGATGTTGTGTGTGTGGCTTGAGTTATGCCTAGCTAACCCAAACCCTCTTCTTCTTCTTCTTCTTCTTCTTCTTCTTCTTCTTCTTCTTCTTCTTCTTCTTCTTCTTCTTCTTCTTCTTCTTCTTCTTCTTCTTCTTTCTTTCTTTCTTTCTTTCTTTCTTTTCTTTTCTTTTCTGGCCTTTCTTTGCTCCATTGTGCAAGCAACCTAGCCAAGTGCTTTAATGTTCTTTCTTTTCCTATAATTCTTGCACCATGCCTACAACCTCTCCACCAAATATCACCTATTTGAAAATGATTTGGTTGGGTTTTAAAATACCAAGAGTTTGAACCATATTCAAACTCCTTTTATTTTCCTGCCTCTAAAAATGTCCAAGTCAATTTTATTAAATAGGGCATTAATCACTGAGCATGGGGATATTTTTCTTTTCCCCTAACTCATTTTCTTTTAGCCTGTGTTTTTCTTTTTCTTTCTATTTGAAGAAATAAAGAAAAAGGAAAAGAAGCAGCAGCTAGTTCAGTGGCTCTGGGCCTCCTCCATCTCTCCCCCCCGGCCCATCTCTTTTTCCCCACAGCACCGCAGGCCACCCTCCACCCACAGGCCCAGCCAGTAGGCTGCAGCAGTTGCGCCGTCTCTCCCTTCGCGCTTGGCCCCACCTGTCTGTCTCTCACCCCGAGTCGCCGTCTTCCTCCGTCAACGAAAAGCAGAGCAGAGAGCGCTCACCATCATGCCGTGAACTCACGGACGTCGAGGTCTCGTGGTCCGAGCCTCTCTTTTAAACCCGCACCGTGTCCAACCTTTCTCTCTAGGTTTGCCCTTCCTCCTCACGCCGCCTGGAGAGTCGAGCTCCACCAGATCCGCCGCTCGAGTCGACACCCGCACGCATCTGAGAGCGCCACCTCGTCGTCGGCGAGCTCCTCGTCGACCGCAGCCTCGCCAATGGTGTCCTTCTGCTTCCACGACGTCGACTACATCGACTACTTCATCTACGCGGACCCCATCGCCTCCACGCCGACGACTTCTTCCTCTTCTTCATCTCCGGTGGCCGTAGCTGTTCGAGACCCGCCACTGTGGATTCCGTCCACGACTGGGCCAGCCGAGCACTTCTCTGTGCTCGTGGTGAGCTCCTCTTTCTCCCCATGCCTTTTCCCCTTCCTGCGCGCCCTCTAGGTCCTAGTTCCTCGAGCGCCGGAGCGCATCGCCGTCGGACCTCGTCGCCGGCGAGTGTTCCGACCCCTCTAGACCGTGTTCTTCTGTCCACTCGCTTCGTCTTGTCGTGTAGGAGCTGCCTATGCAGTCGCCATTCCACTAGGGCCTCTGCATCACCTCACCATTGCTCCGTCGCCGCTGTTCTGTCGTTGCTCGCCATCGTTGTTGCAGTAGTTGTTAGGTGCTGCTAGTGCATCAGGTGGGTGCGGAACTCTTCCAGGAGCAATCCGCACCACTCCGCCGTCTCGTTTGGTCGTCGGAGCAGCTCCGACGAGCAGCTCCGATGGGCCCTTGTTTTCCCCTGCTCTGCATCTCCTGTTTAGTCTTCAGATATCGATCCTTTTATCTGTCAAGGTTCGATCAGTAGCGCAGTGGCTTTGTCTCCGTCAGATAAGCAGGAGGGCTTGGGTTCGAATCCGTTGCGGGGCAGGTGATTTCGCCACCCCTTTTAATTTTCGCGTGAGGCTGACAGGCAGGCCCCACCTGCCAGCCTCACAGTGCCTCTCCAGCCCTTGCACGCACCCACTGGCGCCAGCTCAGCTGTTAGGACCCTCTTGTCAGTGGCCGTGGCTAGCTGAGCCTTGGGTCACTTTGACCCTACGCTTTGTTTTTCTTTTTCTGTTTTGTGTTTTTCTTTTTCATTTTCTGTCTTTTTCTTATTAATTTTATATCTGTGTAAATATGCTTCTGATGAAAATGAGTCCTAGATGAAAGGTGCTTAGAATTTTATGTAGATTATGAATATGCTATTTGTTGCCATGTTGAAAAACATTTAAAATGCTGTTTGAATTTATACTTGTTTTAAATATGCTTAAACTTGTAAAAATCATAACTAAATATCTACAACTCCAAATTTAACAAACTTTATATGCTTTTGGGGTAGAAAAATGTGTAGAATATTTTGGTGCTGTTGTTTAGCATGTTTGGCAACTTTATCACAGAAGTTTTCAGATCTGTCCCAAATGCAAATAAATTAACATGGGAGTTTCTGGATATTGTTGTTATTTATTTCCAGCCCATTTAAATGTGCTAGCATGTTGCTGTAATGTTAGTTGCACCCTTGCCATGTTAACCACCTCCAAAAACTTGTTGGATGCTTGTTTGAATTATCAACATAAACTTGGTAGTTGCCTTTGTTTGTTTTTCTTTTACGTGAGTGATCTTGTTTGAATATGATGATGTTGCACACTTGTGACCCCCTAGGCCATGCATCATTTCTTTCGATGTTCATATGCTTAATGTTCATGCATCATGTGGTTGAGCATTGCATGTTGATTGATTTTGTTCCGTTGTTGCATTGTTGTGTTTGGTTAGAGCCCGATGATGATACGGAGTACGAGGTTTCTACCGAGGTTGAGTGTGAGGAGCAAGGTTACGTTCCCTCCGAGGAATCAACAGGCAAGTTGACCTTACCCAGATATCTCTACTATCTTTGCCTATGCTAGATGTCTCGCTCTTTAGCTTATTGCCTCGATGCCTATGTCTGTTTGTCAACCTCCTATTGTTGCCATGAAACCCTCTAACCACCCACCTAATAAACCATTGTGTGTCTACGTAAGCATCGCTCAACCCCTCTTATAGCGTTGTTAGTTGCAGGGGAAGATTTGAAGATTCTTGCTTCATGATGAAGTTATTGTTGGGATATCACAATATATAAACTGTTAAACTAATTCATCTATATATTGGCAGTGGGTGGAAGGCTAAGCCACTGCTTGGTGTTTTGTTCCACTCATGCCACCCTAGGAACCGTTTAAACCGGTGTTATGTTCCTTGTTTTTGCGTCCCTAACACGGTTGGGGTTTATGGGCCCCCCTTGATAACCCGCTTAGCGCTAAAGCTTTTCCAGCAAGGCCCAACATTGGTTTTACATTTGCCTAATAACTAAAACTTGCATAGGGAGTTATATACCCGAGTTCTTAATCAACAACCCGGGCCAGTGCTCCACATGAGTGTTGGTCCAAACTGGGCAACCTGCGGGGCCACCTTGGGGAAACCCGAGGGATGGTAAAAACCTATAGCTTGTCCCATCCGGTCGTGGCCTGAGACGAGATACGCGCAGCTACTATCAGGGTGTCGGCACGCCGGGAGGTCTTGCTGGATTAGTTTTACCTTTGTCGGAATATCTTGAGCACGGGATTCCGAGAATACTTGGGTCTTCCCACCTTGGAGTTGCGACTCCGCAGATCGTGAGATTGTGATGGGCTAAGTTGGGACATCCCTGCAGGGTTTGATCTTTCGAAAGCCGTGCCCGCGGTTATGTGGCAGATGGGAATTTGTTAATATCCGGTTGTAGAAAACTTGACACTATGTTCTTAATACACTACTAGCGTGAGTAACCGTGACAGTCGCTTTCCGAAGGGGTTCGGGAAGTGAACACAGTGGGGTTATGTTTGACGTGCTTAGTTAGAATCACTTCGTGATCACTTTCACGATCGTTGGCACTTTATCTTCTCGCTCTAAACACATAAGCTAGTGCTAGTGCTGCTGCAACCTTGTTTTCAGCCTTTTCCACACCTAAGGCTTTGATAGTATTGCTACCCGGGAACGGGATTGCTGAGTCCTCCGTGGCTCACAGATTCTACACAACACCAGATGCATGTACCGTTGAGAACTACACAACTGGTGGTTCAGAGTTGTATTGGGAGTTCGATGAAGAGCGTGGGCGATACTACATGTCTTACCCAGAGGATCAGTAGGGCTCTTACTAGGATGATCGGGACCTTGTGTTGCTTTATTTATGGTATCTTTTATTTGGATCTTCGTCCGTAGTCGGACTTTGATGTTATTGGATGATGTATGTTAATGTATTTCATTGTGTGACGTGGCGAGTGTAAGCCAACTACTCTTTTACATTTTCATCCCCTCTTTTACATGAGTTGTGCATAGATACCATACTTGAGATCATTCTTGTATGTGATTATACCTTTAAGTCGTGCCTCGACACGTGGGAGGTATAGTCACATACTGGGCATTACAATAGATCTCCTCGAAGACCGAGGAGAACTTTGTATTTAGATCCAGAGAGAGAGAAGAAGCCATCTAGATACTAGCTATGGACCCGAAGGTCTGTGGTAAACTACTCACAACTCGTGGTGAGGGCAATGATGATGATGATGAAGGCCTCCGTGATGGATCCACCTCCGGTGGAGCTCCGGAACATGCTCCAAGATGGGATCTCCACGGGAACAGAATGTACGACGGTGGAATTAGGGTTTTCTCTCTGTTCACGGAGTTTCTGGGGTACGTAGACTTATAAAGGAAGAAGGAGGGCACCGGGGGAATCATGGGGGCTCCACGAGGCAAGGGGGCGCGCCTTGGGAAGGGGGGCGCGCCCCCACCCTCGTGGGCCCCACGTGGCTCTTCTGACGTGGTTCTCAAGTTCATCGTGCGTGATTTCCTCCAAAAATATCTCTCGCGAAGGTTTCATTCCGTTTGGACTCCGTTTGATATTCTTTTTCTGCAAAACCCTGAAATAGGGGAAAACAGCAATCTGGACTGGGCCTTTGGGTTAGTAGGTTAGTCCCAAAAATGATATAAAAGTGAATGATAAAGCCCATTAAACATCCAAGACTTCATAAATAATAGCATGGAACAGTAAAAAATTATAGGTACGTTGGAGATGTTGGAAATAAGCCCTAGAGGCAATAATAAAAGGATTATTATTATATTTCCTTGTTCATGATAATTGTCAGTTATTCATGCTTGAATTGTATTGTACGAAAACAGCGATACATGTGTGAATACATAGACCATATCGTGTCCCTGGTAAGCCTCTAGTTACTAGCTCGTTGATCAACAGATGGTCACGGTTTCCTGACCATGGACATTGGATGTCATTGATAACGTGATCACATCATTAGGAGAATGATGTGATGGACGAGACCCAATCCTAAGCCTAGCACGAGATCGTGTAGTTCGTAATGCTTAAGCTTTCTAGTGTCAAGTATCTGTTCCTTAGACCATGAGGTTGCGCAACTCACGGATACCGTAGGAATACTTTGGGTGGGCCAAACATCACAACGTAACTGGGTGGCTATAAAGGTACGCAACGGGTATCTCCGAAAGTGTCTGTTAGGTTGGCACGAACTGAGACTGGGATTTGTCACTCCGTATGACGGAGAGGTATCTCTGGGCCCACTCCGTAAGACATCATCATAATGAGATCAATGTGACTAAATAGTTAGTCATGGGATGATGGTTTACGGAACGAGTAAAGAGATTTGCCATGACGAGATTGAACAAGGTATCGGTATACCGACGATCGAATCTCGGGCAAGTACCGTACCGATAGACAAAGGGAATTACATACGGGATTAAGTGAATCCTTGACATCGTGGTTCATCCGATGAGATCATCGAGGAACACGTGGGAACCAACATGGGTATCCAGATCCCGCTGTTGGTTATTGACCGAAGAGTCGTCTCGGTCATGTCTACGTGTCTCCCGAACCCGTAGGGTCTACACACTTAAGGTTCGGTGACGCTAGGGTTGTAGAGATATATGCACACGGTAACCCGAATGTTGTTCGGAGTCCCAAATGAGATCCCGGACGTCACGAGGAGTTCCGGAATGGTCCGGAGGTAAAGAATGATATATAGGAAGTCAAGTTTCGGCCATCGGGAGAGTTCCGGGGGTCACCGGTAGTGTACCGGGACCACCGGAAGGGTCCCGGGGGTCCACCGGGTGGGACCACTGATCCCGGAGGGCCCCGTGGGCCGTAGGGGGAGGGGGACCAGCACTTAGTGGGCTGGCGCACCCCCCATGGGCCTCCCCCCATGCGCCTAGGGTTGAAACCCTAGGGGTGGGGCGCCCCCCTAGGCTTGGGGGGCAAGCCACCCCTCTTGGCCTCCGCCCCCCTAGGAGATTGGATCTCCTAGGGCCGGCGCCCCCCTGGACCCCTATATATAGTGGGGGGAGAGAGGGCAGCCGCACCTCAGCCCCTGGCGCCTCTCCCCCCGTTACATCTCCTACTCCTCCCACAAGGTCTCGGCGAAGCCCTGCAGCTTTTCCCGTTGCATCCACCACCACGCCGTCGTGCTGCTGGATCTCCATCAACCTCTCCTCCCCCCTTGCCCGATCAAGAAGGAGGAGACATCGCTGTACCATACGTGTGGTGAACACGGAGGTGCCGTCCGTTCGGCGCTGGGATCATCGGTGACGAGGATCATGACGAGTACGACTCCATCATCCACGTTCCTTCGAACGCTTCCGCTCGCGATCTACAAAGGGTATGTAGATGCACTCCTTTATGCTCGTTGCTAGATGACTCCTTAGATTGATCTTGGTGAAGCGTAGGAATTTTTTTGAATTCTGCTACGTTCCCCAACAGTGGCATCTGAGCTAGGTCTTTGCGTAGCATCTTGCATGAGTAGAACACAAACAAGTTGTGGGCGTTGATTTTATTCAATTCTCTTGCCATTACTAGTCCAATCTTGATTCGGCGGCACCATGGGATGAAGCGGCCCGGACCGACCTTACACGTACGCTTACGTGAGACTGGTTCCACCGACTGACATGCACTAGTTGCATAAGGTGGCTGGCGGGTGTCTGTCTCTCCCACTTTAGTCAAATCGGATTCGATGAAAAGGGTCCTTATGAAGGGTAAATAGAAATTGACATATCACGTTGTGGTTTTGGCGTAGGTAAGAAACGTTCTTGCTAGAAACCTATAGCAACCACGTAAAAACTTGCAACAACAATTAGAGGACGTCTAACTTGTTCTTGCAGCATGTGCTATGTGATGTGATATGGCCAAGAAGATGTGATGAATGATATATGTGATGCATGAGATTGATCATGTTCTTGTAATAGGGAATCACGACTTGCATGTCGATGAGAATGACAACCGGCAGGAGCCATAGGAGTTGTCTTATTTATTGTATGACCTGCGTGTCACTAAATAACGCCATGTAATTACTTTACTTTATTGCTAAACGTTAGCAGTAGTAGTAGAAGTAATATTTGGCGAGACGACTTCATGAAGACACGATGATGGAGATCATGGTGTCATGCCAGTGACAAAGATGATCATGGACCCCCGAAGATGGAGATCAAAGGAGCAAAATGATATTGGCCATATCATGTCACTTTATTTGATTACATGTGATGTTTATTTTGTTTATGCATCTTGTTTACTTAGAACGACGGTAGTAAATAAGATGATCTCTCACTGAAAATTTCAAGAATTGTGTTTCCCCTAACTGTGCATCGTTGCTAAGGATCGTTGTTCCGAAGCACCACGTGATGATTGGGTGTGATAGGCTCTAACGTTCGCATACAACGGGTGTAAGCCAGATTTACACAAGCAATACACTTAGGGTTCACTTGACGAGCCTAGCATGTACAGACATGGCCCCGGAACACGGAAGACCGAAAGGTCGAACATGAGTCGTATAGAAGATACGATCAACATGAAGATGTTCACCGTTGATGACTAGTCCGTCTCACGTGACGATCGGACACAGGCTAGTCGATTCGGATCATGTATCACTTAGATGACTAGAGAGATGTCAATCTGAGTGGGAGTTCATTAAATTTGATTAGATGAACTTAATTGTCATGAGCTTAGTCTAAATTCTTTACAATATGTCTTGTAGATCAAATGGCCCACGCTCATGTTACCCTCAACTTCAACGCGTTCCTAGAGAAAACCAAGCTGAAAGACGATGGTAGCAACTATAAGGATTGGGTCCGTAACATGAGGACCATCCTCATAGCTGCCAAGAAAACTTATGTCCTAGAAGCACCGCTAGGTGACGCTCCCGCCCCGGCAAACCAAGATGTTATGAACGCTTGATAGTCGTGTTGTGATGATTACTCCCTGGTTCAGTGCGGCATGCTCTACAGCTTAGAATCGGGGCTCCAAAAGCGTTTCGAGCACCACGGAGCATATGAGATGTTCCAAGAGCTGAAAATGGTTTTCCAGGCTCATGCCCGAGTTGAGAGATATGATGTCTCCAACGCATTCTACAGCTGTAAGATGGAGGAAAATAGTTCTGTCAGCGAGCACATACTCAAGTTGTCTGGGTTGCACAACCGCTTGTTTCAGTTGGGAATGAATCTCCCAGACGAAGCGGTCGTTGACATAATCCTTCAGTCGCTCCCACCTAGCTACAAGAGCTTCGTGTTGAACTTCAATATGCAAGGGATGGAGAAGTCCATTCCCGAGGTGTATTTAATGCTGAAATCAGCGGAGGTGGAGATCAAGAAAGAGCATCAAGTGTTGATGGTGAATAAAACCACTTAGTTCAAGAAGGGCAAGGGTAAGAAGAACTTCAAGAAGGATGGCAAAGGAGTTGCCGGGAAGAAGCCAAAGCATGGACCCAAGCCTGAGACTGAGTGCTTTTATTGCAAGGGAACGGGTCACTGGAAGCGGAATTGCCCCAAATACTTAGCAGACAAGAAGGCCGACAACGTCAAAGGTATATGTGATATACATGTTATTGATGTGTACCTTACCAGCGCTCGTAGTAGCTCCTGGGTATTTGATACCGGTGCAGTTTCTCACATTTGTAACTCAAAGCAGGAGCTGCGGAATAAGCGAAGACTGGCGAAGGACGAGGTGACGATGCGTGTCGGGAATGGTTCCAAGGTCGATGCGATCGCCGTCGGCACGCTGCCTCTACATCTACCCTCGGGATTAGTTTTAAACCTTAATAATTGTTATTTAGTACCAGCTTTGAGCATGAACATCGTATCTGGATCTCGTTTGATGCGAGATGGCTACTCATTTAAATCCGAGAATAATGGTTGTTCTATTTATTTGAGAGATATGTTTTATGGTCATGCCCCGATGGTCAATGGATTATTTTTGATGAATCTCGAACGTGATGATACACATATTCATAGTGTGAATGCCAAAAGATGTAAAGTTGACAATGATAGTCCCACATACTTGTGGCGTTGCCGCCTTGGTCATATTGGTGTCAAATGTATGAAGAAGCTCCATGCAGATGGACTTCTAGAGTCTCTTGATTATGAATCACTTGACATGTGCGAACCATGCCTATTGGGCAAGATGACCAAGACTCCGTTCTCCGGAACAATGGAGCGAGCGACCAACTTATTGGAAATCATACATACCGATGTGTGCGGTCCAATGAGTGTTGAAGCTCGCCGAGGCTATCGTTATGTTCTCACCCTCACAGATGACTTGAGTAGATATGGGTATGTGTCGTGGAAATAACACGACAGATGTCCGGCTCAACGGACTTGATGATGGAACCATCGCACAGGTTAGCTTGAAGGGGTTAAAAGCACACAAAGGACACAGAGGGTTTATACTAGTTCGGCCCCTTCGATGAAGGTAAGAGCCTACGTCTAGTTTGGTTTGGTATTGCTTGGGCGTCGATGAACAGGGAGCAGTTTGCTTGCCTGTCTCGACGGGTTGTTTCTTGCTTGTCCCTGAACCGTCGCCGGGACGTTCCTTTATATAGAGGTGACGCCTGGTCCAGTTTACAGAGTCCCGAGGCCGGCTCATACTCGTGTCCGCCTCGGTCTCTGCTCTTTTCTTCCTTATCTCTCAAGTTACATCATCGGGCGTTTTACAAACCATAACTCTATACATGGGCCTAAGATCTCATGGGCCGTAGCCTCTACTAAATATTACAATCACACATATTTACTATAATCCGGTTTATACTAGCCAGTTCATACCTGCTAGTAATATCCCTGACATTAGGCCCCAGAATGATTTGAACTTGTTCACATCAATCTCCCCTGTCTTGCATTTTTCCTTCTTGTGTCTTCTCATTTTTGTAAACCGGCCCTGACGTCATCCTCGAGAATCACTTAATCTGACTGTGACATCACTTCTGCATTTAACGCCGTGAGCTGTCCATCGGCTTTGTTTAAGGGTTGTCCCGAAAATCGAGGCGACAGAGGATCTTTATCCAATCCTTTGCCTCCTCGAATCCCGCACTTGTCGCTTCGGATCTGCCTCTCTATAAATACCGCTGCCCCATTCTTTATCTTCCTCCGTTCGTTCTTCTTCCTCTATCGCCCGAGCTCAAGACTCCATTGTCGCCCGAGCTCGAACCGCCACCGTCGACCGCCGAATCCAAGTCCTCGCCGGCCGCTGCATCGACCTGAGCTTGACCAGAGAAAACTCCGCCGCCACTTCTCTGGTACTCCATCTTCTTCCTCACTGTAGATCCGTAACCTCTAGGGTTCTTTCGCATCTCCGCCATTAGAACCTCAGTGAAAGCTTTACCTTGTTCATCTTAGGCACCAAGTTCTCAGTAATAACCTTTAGATCTTTCCCTTTTAAAATTTACCTCTATTCCGCTGCGGTATGCTTTAGATCTTCGTCATTCATATTCAACCTGTAGATTTATCCGCTCTGTATAGGACCCTTGTAGTTCTTCCCGTATATCCTTGTATTTGTTTTTCTTTTTCTTGCGCGCTCAGATCTGTTCCGCCTTAGCTGTTTGTGAAAACCTGTTTCTTCTCCTTTGCAGATCTGTTAAGTATACTCCAGTTTAAACTGTCATGTACAGGCTCTATAAAATTTTTAAAGACAAACGCGACGGTTTAGCTCTTTCTCTATTGCTGTCATGAACCGGTAGTAACATAGCTCCCTGTTACTGCCGGGTTATCCGTATCATTAGTCCCTTGCTTAAACCGTTGCGTAATCTTTGCATATATCTTCCGGTTTATACCGCTGTACTCGAATAACCCGGTTTTACACTTTATCCTTTCAACACTTGCTCTTCTGCTGCCATGGCCAAACAATTTGTGTCTTGCAATTGGGTTCCTTCCGTTATTATGGAAGACGATTTAGCCAAAGGTGTGTCAATTGGCACTTTAGGCCCTCAATCCGTTTTAAAGTGGCGAGCTCCAGGAGACGAGTGTCCTCCCACTCCCAAAGAGGGGGAGGTTATTGTCTTCTTTGACCATATTGCTCGGGGCTTTACTCCTCCCGGTTCGAAGTTTTCCGGGATGTACTTGCTGCCTTCCAGCTTCATCCCCAGGACATAGGTCCCAACTCTGTTTCCAACATCTGTGATTTCCAAGTTTTTTCTGAGGTGTATTTGCAAGAAGAACCGTCAGTTGACCTGTTCCGGGATTTCTTCCACCTAAACCGGCGGACTGAATTTACTAGTGGACCGCATCAAGAACTAGGCGGGGTCAGTATTCAGAAGAGGAAAGATGCAGTCTTTCCTCATGCCGCTCTCCACACACATCCCAAGGACTGGAATAAATCTTGGTTTTACTGTATTGATACTTCACCTGGGGGGGAAAACCCATTGCCGGGTTATCGCGAGCATCGTCTTCCGGAGGATCACCCTCTGCCGCAGCGCCTCAGCTCTTCAGAGCGGCCCCGGTTTGCCTCTCAACTTTCCAAGTTAAAGGCCTTTATGGCTAATGGTTTAACCGGTGTGGATTTCATGCGCTGCTGGCTCTCTTAGAGTATCCTTCCTCTGAGCCCGCGCACAAGCTTGATGTGTCAATACTCTGGTAAACCGGATGACCCTCAACGTTTTACTAAGGAGAAACTTTCTGAGTCAGAAGTTACTGAGTCCGCCAAGAAAATGCTTAACATCACTTTAGAAGAATGTAGCCAAACCGGACTGGCTCCATACTACAAGAAAAATAAGTTGCCTGCGGTATGTCTTACTTTCTTTCATATGCCTGTAATCCGTTCCTTTAAATGGTTCTTTCAATTTATCTTTTACCTTTTGAACAGGCCAATGATCCTTTCTGGAAAAGGAAGCCTCAGGAAAAGGCCGGAAAACTGCCACGCCGGAAAACCTTTGCCTCCAAGAAGAGGAAAGCAGTCGGTGGCTTCAGTTCTCACGCTGAGGACGACGATCCGGACTCTCAGGCATGAATTGATCCGGCTTTAACTTGCTCACTTTTACCCATATCTGTATCTAATGATAACTTTTTACAGGAGTTGGCTGAAGGAGATAAACCGACCGAAATTGAGGTAACTATCCTTTCTTCCGATTCGGAACCACTTCCTCAAAAAAGTCGTCGGACAGTCCGAAAATATCAGTTTTCTCACCCGTATACTCAATTGGATCCTAATTTTGTTTTGAAGAAACAGCAACATGAAGCTCTTCGCCGGACCACTCGCCACAGCGGCCTTGCTGTGGAATCATCCGGAATATCTCTTACTCCGGCCCGCAAGCGCCGCTCCGAGGTTATACTCTCTCCAACCCTTCTTCATCCCAAGGTCGGGCTTATACGCAAACCTCTTAAACCGTCTGACCCTGATTATCAGGAGACTCCGTTATCTTCTTCCGGTGAATCAACTGCCACACAGCTTCCACCCCTGAAAACTGTCCCAGGGTAAGTCTTTAAATTTATCCGGTTTATGATTGCACTTTGTCTTATAGCTCTAATTTGTTTTTCCAACTTCCTTCAGCAAGCCAAAGCCTAGCAAAAAACCAAAAGTCAACCAACCAACTGCTGAGACTGCCATTGATAATCCGGCGGCTGATCCGGACTCAGCTATCCCTCCGGAAGGTGAACCTACAATTCCACTTGAAGATCCTGCTCCTGCCGGTCACACTACTATGCCTGAGAATCCTAATGCTGAGGATGTTCGTGAACCGGCAAGTCCTGCCCGGGTCAATTCTCCTCAGACCAATCCGGCTCCACCCAGTCCGGTTTGCACTGCAACCCCACCACCAACAACTGCTTCTTCGGAGGTGGAAATAACTCACACAGCTTATACCGCTCCTGCTGAGCCCACTGTCTTAGCCAAACATACGGCTAAAGCGGAGAAGCTGCACAAAGAAAAGGGTAAATGGAGTACTGAATTGTCCAGCTTTGCTGACATGAGGGCCCAGGAACTCTATTCCGGGTATTTGAACCGTCTCCACACTGGTCGAGATTATGAAGCAGGCTTGATTAACATGATGAAGGACAAGTATGAGGTAATCCCTTGCATCTTCTTTTGACTTTCAATGCCCTTCTGTCTATACCATATCAGCCCCCAAGTTCCGGTTTAGCTATGTTTAGAAGGTGAACCGGTACTTCCTGATGAATCAAACGATCTTACATTAGCCCCCAAGTGCCAGGGGCATAACTCGGTTTATGTGCCCGGGACTTGCCTGACTTTTCCCTCAATACTTCAATTATCCATTAGTCCCCAAGTGTCAAGTAGACAACTTGTTTTGTTTGCTTGAAACTTTGTCTTTGAATTACTTCTGATTATTGCTTCAACTACCCATTAGCCCCCAAGTGTCAAGTAGACAACTTGTTTGTGTGCTTGAGACTTTGTCTTTAAATTACTTCCGCTTACCACTTGATCTTCCTTGCAGGCTGATTTAAACCGGAGGGATGAAGAAATCAGTGAACTCCGGAGCAGACTTGCTGAAACGGAGGCTGCTGCTTCTAAGGCCAAGAAAGATTTGTAGCTGAGTTTAAAGACTGCTGAACAGCTGAAGAAATTCTTTGAAGAAGAGCAGACCGCCTTTGAGGTTCAAAAGAAAGATCTGGAGAAAAGGGCCAAGGATGCTGAAGAAGCTCTTAATCCGGTGACTGAAGAGTTATCCGGTTTAAAGCGGCAAATAGAGTTGATGACTTCTGCAATCTTCGGTAAGTATTTAATCTGTATTCCTGCTTTCATCCTTGCAATCTTCTATCCGTGCCGGTTTAATTGTGATAATCATATGCAGGGCGCCGTGTCACCCATCTTGGGGATGACTTATGGAAAAAACTCAAGGCATGTTATACTTTGGTCGAGCAGCTGTATTCCGGCGCTCAAAGGATCATAAGTGCCACATCATTCAATAAACCGGCCCCTACTACCATCCAGGGCACATTGCAAAAGCTGTCTGTCTTGCCGGTGCATTTGGAGGAAGTTAAGAAGTCTGCCGCTCGAGCCAGTTCCCTCGTGGCGCTTACCAGAGCGAAGGCGTGGGTTCCGGACTTTGATCCGGAAGAAGCTTTGAATGGGTATCCAAATACCAAAGAAGACGGATCGGCTTTTACCGCAAAGGATCTCCATGCCTTGACGAAGGAGATGCGTCCTCTGGCCAGCAAACTTGCGGCCGAATCAGATTTATCTAGGTATCATCCGGGATACGACTTGCAAAACGAGCGGGTGGAGCGGCCGGTTTATGATACCGTCAATCTAATCCCACCAGTGCGCCCTCATACCTTCGCTCCAGATATCGATCCGTCTGAACTCATCAACGAAGAAATGTACTTTCGTACTTTAACGAAAATCGACTGGTGCGTCCCTGACTTCCAGCCGCTTCAAGAAGAGGAGGAGATTCCGGACCAAGTTGACACCCAACCGTCGCAGCAGGAGGGAGCGTAGCTCATAGCATATCTTTGTAGTTGCAGCCTCATTTTGCCGAACAATTTTTAATCCGTCAGGCTTGCTATGCCTTGTAATAGGATAGCTCAAAACATTTGTCTGCGTTGATCCGGATATTCCAACTTTTGTTTTGATATTGCCAACTTGGTCTGATATGGATTATCTTATATATCATCTGTTCCTGCATAGATAATGAAGATATGTCCTAACGGTTTTACCGTTGGACCCATTAAATTGTTCTCACAACATATCAAACAAGTGTATACTTATATAAAAAATTACTTTATACCTGAGATCAAGTATGCTTGATACTCTTAATCCGGCAAATTTTGCCTCTTTGAAGGGAGTCTTTTGATAGAACCATTAACAATCCCGGGTCTTATAAAGATTGCCGGCTTAGATCATGATGATTGTTCCGGGTGATGATGAACACCGGATTGACTCTTGCTGGTGTTTTGTAACCCAGACTTTTAACTCATGCTGGTGTTCATGACCCAGACTTTTAACTTTATATATATATGTGGTCAACTTCTGGAGCTGTTCCACTCCGGTTTAGAGAATCATAAAACATAAACACCAGAAAAGCAAGTTTTGCAAATAAGACCATGTAGTCGAGGCTTTTTACGAGCTGCCAGGCTCAAAGCAAGGTTCAGCCAATCAATGGAATGGGCTTACCATTCAGAGGGCCGGTCGATGGATGCGGGTACCATCCATAGGAACCATAAGAAAAAAAACTTTAGCCAATCACTGGATGGCTGTCGCCTGTCCAGAGGGCCTCCATGGTTCCATGAAACCATAGGTAAAACTTTGAGCCAATCACTGGATGGCTGTCGCCTGTCCAGAGGGCCTCCATGGTTCCATGAAACCATGGGTAAACTTTGAGCCAATCACTGGATGGCTGTCGCCTGTCCAGAGGGCCTCCATGGTTCCATGAAACCATGGGTAAAACTTTGAGCCAATCACTGGATGGCTGTCGCCTATCCAGAGGGCCTCCATGGTTCCATGAAACCATGGGTAAACTTTGAGCCAATCACTGGATGGCTGTCGCCTGTCCAGAGGGCCTCCATGGTTCCATAGAACCATGGGTAAACTTTGAGGCAATCACTGGATGGCTGTCGCCTATCCAGAGGGCCTCCATGGTTCCATGAAACCATGGGTAAAACTTTGAGCCAATCACTGGATGGCTGTCGCCTGTCCAGAGGGCCTCCATGAAGCGTCCTCTTTGGGCCGGATATGACTTTACGCTCTTCGGGGAGTTTATTGCTTCTGGATGCATATATTCTGCAAAATCAGTTTTAAACCGATCGATATGTTTGAAATATGACATATAATAATATAAGTATGGTTGTCCTCATAAGATCTTTGTATTGGAAAAAAGGCTGAATCCCCAGTTTACCGAGGGTGCCGGTTTATTCATTAATCATAATATATACATAGGATACAGTGGAGCTCATGGCTCAGGTTTAGTAGGGCCGTAAGAGGGCGATGTTCCACGGCCTCTTTGTCTCCTCTTCCGATGTCCGTGAGTCCTTGTGTTCTCGAACGTCCACCAGGTAGTATGAACCGTTGTGCAGATTCTTGCTGACCACAAAGGTGTTGGGGAACGTAGTATTTTAAAATTTTCCTACGATCACGCAAGATCTATCTACCAGATGCATAGCAACGAGTGGGGAGAGTGTGTCTACGTACCCTCGTAGACCGAAAGCGGAAGCGTTAGAACAACGCGGTTGATGTAGTCGTACGTCTTCACGGCCCGACCGATCAAGCACCGAAACTACGGCACCTCCGAGTTCTAGCACACGTTCAGCTCGATGATGTCCCTCGAACTCCGATCCAGCCGAGTGTCGAGGAAGAGTTCCATCAGCACGACGATGTGGTGACGATCTTGATGTTCTACCGTCGCAGGGCTTCGCCTAAGCACCGCTACAATATTATCGAGGAGAACTGTGGTGGAGGGGGGCACCGCACACGGCTAAGAGATCAAGAGATCAACTGTTGTGTCTAGAGGTGCCCCCCTGCCCCCGTATATAAAGGAGGGAGGGAGAGGCCGGCCCTAGAAGGGGCGCGCCAAGTGTGGGGAGTCCTACTAGGACTCCCAAGTCCTAGTAGGATTCCCCTTTCCTTTCCGGAGTAGGAGAGAAGGAAAGAGGGGGAGAGGGAGAAGGAAAAGGGGGCTGCACCCCTTGTCCAATTCGGACCAGAAGGGAGCCACGCGCCTCCTTCCTTTTGGCCTCTCTCCTCTATTCCCGTAACTCCCCCGTACTCCAAAAATACCCGAATCACTCGGAACCTTTCCGATGTCCGAATATAGTCGTCCAATATATCGATTTTTACGTCTCGACCATTTCGAGACTCCTCGTCATGTCCCCGATCTCATCCGGGACTCCGAACTCCTTCGGTACATCAAAACTCATAAACTCATAATAAAACTGTCATCGAAACCTTAAGCGTGCGGACCCTACGGGTTCGAGAACTATGTAGACATGACCGAGACACGTCTCCGGTCAATAACCAATAGCGGAACCTGGATGCTCATATTGGCTCCCACATATTCTACGAAGATCTTTATCGGTCAAACCGCATAACAACATACGTTGTTCCCTTTGTCATCGGTATGTTACTAGCCCGAGATTCGATCGTCGGTAACTCAATACCTAGTTCAATCTCGTTACCGGCAAGTCTCTTTACTCGTTCCGTAATACATCATCCCGCAACTAACTCATTAGCTGCAATGCTTGCAAGGCTTATAGTGATGTGCATTACCGAGTGGGCCCAGAGATACCTCTCCGACAATCGGAGTGACAAATCCTAATCTCGAAATACGCCAACCCAACAAGTACCTCCGGAGACACCTGTAGAGTACCTTTATAATCACCCAGTTACGTTGTGACGTTTGGTAGCACGCAAAGTGTTCCTCCGGTATTCGGGAGTTGCATAATCTCATAGTCATAGGAACATGTATAAGTCATGAAGAAAGCAATAGCAATAAAACTAAACGATCAAGTTGCTAAGCTAACGGATGGGTCTTGTCCATCACATCATTCTCCTAATGATGTGACCCCGTTGATCAAATGACAACTCATGTCTATGGCTAGGAAACATAACCATCTTTGATCAATGAGCTAGTCTAGTAGAGGCATACTAGGGACACTATGTTTTGTCTATGTATTCACACATGTACTAAGTTTCCAGTTAATACAATTCTAGCATGAATAATAAACATTTATCATGATATAAGGAAATAAACAATAACTTTGTTATTGCCTCTAGGGCATATTTCCTTCAGTCTCCCACTTGCACTAGAGTCAATAATCTAGATCACATCACCATGTGATTAACACCAATAGTTCACATCACCATGTGACTAACACCCATAGTTCTCATCGCCATGCGACCAATACCCAAAAGGGTTTACTAGAGTCAACAATCTAGTTCACATTGACATGTGATTAACACCCAAAGAGTACTAAGGTGTGATCATGTTTTGCTTCGTGAGAGAAGTTTAGTCAGCGGGTCTGTTATATTCAGATCCGTATGTATTTTGCAAATTTCTATGTCTACAATGCTCTGCATGGAGCTACTCTAGCTAATTGCTCCCACTTTTAATACGCATCCAGATTGATACTTAGAGTCATCTGGATTAGTGTCAAAGCTTGCATCGGCGTAACTCTTTACGACGAACTCTTTATCACCTCCATAATCGAGAAACATTTCCTTAGTCATCCAGTAACTAAGGATAATTTTGACCGCTGTACAGTGATCTACTCCTGGATCACTATTGTACCTCCTTGTCAAACTCATGGCAAGGTACACAACATGTTTGCTACACAGCATGGCATACTTTATAGAACCTATGGCTGAGGCATAGGGAATGACTTTCATTCTCTCTATATTTTTCTGCCGTGGTCTGGCTTTGAGTCTTACTCAACTTCACACCTTACAAGTCAGGAAAGAACTCCTTCTTTGACTGATCCATTTTGAACTACTTCAAAATCTTATCAAGGTATGTACTCATCGAAAGTCTTATCAAGCGTCTTGATCTATCTCTATAGATCCTGATGCCCAATATGTAAGCAGCTTCACCGAGGTCTTTCTTTGAAAAACTCCTTTCAAACACTCCTTTATGCTTTCAAGAAAATACTACATCATTTCCGATCGACAATATGTCATTCACATATATTCATCAGAAAGGTTGTAGTGCTCCCACTCACTTATTGTAAATACAGGCTTCACCGCAAGTCTGTATAAATCTATATGCTTTGATCATCTCATCAAAGCGTATATTCCAACTCCGAGATGCTTGCACCAGTCCATAGATGGACCGCTGGAGCTTGCACATTTTGTTAGCACCTTTAGGATTGACAAAACCTTCTGGTTGCATCATATACAATTCTTCTTCAATAAATCCATTAAAGAATGTAGTTTTGTTATCCATTTGCCAGATTTCATAAAATGCGGCAATTGCTAACATGATTCAGAAGACTTAAGCATCGCTACGGGTGAGAAAATCTCATCGTAGTCAACACCTTGAACTTGTCGAAAAACCTTTCGCAACAAGTCGAGCTTTGTAGACAGTAACATTACCATCGGCGCCAGTCTTCCTCTTAAAGATCCATTTATTTTCAATGGCTTGCCGATCATCGGGCAAGTCAACCAAAGTCCATACTTTATTCTCATACATGGATCCCATCTCATATTTCATGGCCTCAAGCCATTTTGCGGAATCTGGGCTCATCATCGCTTCCTCATAGTTCGTAGGTTCATCATGGTCTAGTAACATGATTTCCAGAACTGGGTTACTGTACCACTCTGGCGCGGAACATACTCTGGTTGATCTACGAAGTTTAGTAGTAACTTGATCCGAAGTTTCATGATCATCATCATTAGCTTCCTCACTAATTGGTGTAGGAATCACTGAAACTAGTTTCTGTGATGTACTACTTTCTAATTCGGGAGAAGGTACAATTACCTCATCAAGTTCCACTTTCCTCCCACTCACTTCTTTCGAGAGAAACTCCTTCTCTAGAAAGGATCCATTCTTAGCAACGAATAACTTGCCTTCGGATCTGTGATAGAAGGTATACCAAATAGTTTCCTTTGGGTATCCTATGAAGACACATTTCTCCGACTTGGGTTCGAGCTTATCAGGTTGAAGCTTTTTCACATAAGCATCGCAGCCCCAAACTTCAAGAAACGACAACTTTGGTTTCTTGCCAAACCACAATTCATAAGGTGTCGTCTCAACGGATTTAGATATTGCCCTATTGAACGTGAATGCAGCTGTCTCTGATGCATAACCCAAAACGATAGTGGTAAATCGATAAGAGACATCATAGATCGCACCATATCTAATAAAGTACGGTTATGACGTTCGGACACAACATTACACTGTGGTGTTCCAGGTGGCGTGAGTAGTGAAACTATTTCACATTGTTTTTACTGAAGGCCAAACTCGCTAACTCAAATATTTTACCTCTACGATCATATCGTAGAAACTCTTATTTTCTTGTTACGATGATTCTCCACTTCACTCTGAAATTCTTTGAACTTTTCAAATGTTTCAGACTTGTGCTTCATTAAGTAGATATACCCATATCTGCTCAAATCATCAGTGAAGGTCAGAAAATAACGATACCCGCCGCGAGCTTCAACACTCATTGGCCCACATACATCAGTATGTATGATTTCCAACAAATCTGTTGCTCGCTCCATAGTTCCGGAGAATGGAGTTTTAGTCATCTTGCCCATGAGGCATGGTTCGCAAGCACCAAGTGATTCATAATCAAGTGATTCCAAAAGTCCATCA
>LR738710.1:666109634-666188720 GCA_902687465.1 Secale cereale | reverse complement strand
TTCAATATTATGAATATGTGTATCACCACGATCGAGATCCAACAAACTATTTTCATTGGGTGTATGACCATCGAAGGTTTTATTCATGTAAACAGAATAACAATTATTCTATGACTTTAAATGAATAACCGTATTGCAACAAATATGATCAAATCATAATCATGCTCAACGCAAATGCCAAATAACATTTATTTAGGTTTTACACTAATCCCGAAAGTATAGGGAGTGTGCGATGATGTATCAATCTTGGAACCACTTCCAACACACATCGTCACTTCACCTTTAACTAGTCTCTGTTCATTCTGCAATTCTCGTTTCGAGTTACTAATTTTAGCAACTGAACCGGTATCAAATACCCAGGGGTTGCTATGAACACTAGTAAAGTACACATCAATAATCTGTATATCAAAATATACCTTTGTTCACTTTGCCATCCTTCTTATCCGCCAAGTATCTAGGGCAGTTCCACTTCTAGTGACCATTTCCTTTGGAGTAGAAGCACTTAGTTTCAGGCTTGAGTTTTAGCTTTGGGTTTCTTCACGGGAGTGACAACTTGCTTGTCATTCTTCTTGAAGTTTCCCTTCTATCCCTTTGCCCTTTACTTGAAACAAGTGGTCTTGTTAACCATCAACACTTGATGCTTTTTCATGATCTCTACCTTCGCCGACTTCAGCATCGCGAAGAGCTCGGGAATTCCTTTCGTCATCCCTTGCATATTATAGTTCATCACAAAGTTCTACTAACTTGGTGATAGTGACTAGAGAACTTTGTCAATTACTATCTTATCTGGAAGATTAACTCCCACTTGATTCAAGTAATTGTAGTACCCAGACAATCTGAGCACATGCTCACTGGTTGAGCTATTCTCCTCCATCTTGTAGGCAAAGTACTGTCAGAAGTCTTATACCTCTCGACACGGGCATGAGTATGAAATACTAATTTCAACTCTTGGAAAATCTTATATTCTCCGTGGCATTCAAAACGTTTTTGAAGTCCCGGTTCTAAGCCGTAAAGCATGGTGCACTTAAACTATCAAGTAGTCATCATACCGAGCTTTTGTCAAAACGTTCATAACGTCTACATCTGCTCCTGCAATAGGTCTGTCACCTAGCGGTGCATCAATGACATAATTCTCTGTGCAGTAATGAGGATAATCCTCAGATCACGGAACAATTCCGCATCATTGCTACTAACATCTTTCAACTTAGTTTTCTCTAGGAACATATAAAAAATAAACGGGGAGCAACATCGCGAGCTATTGATCTACAACATAGATATGCTAATACTACCAGGACTAAGTTCATGATAAATTAAAGTTCAGTTAATCATATTACTAAAGAACTCCCACTTAGATAGACATCCCTCCGGTCATCTAAATGATCACGTGATCCAAATCAACTAAACCATGTCCGATCATCACGTGAGATGGAGTAGTTTCAATGGTGAACATCTTATGTTGATCATATCTACTATATGATTCACGCTCGACCTTTCGGTCTCTAGTGTTCCGAGGCCATATCTGCATATGCTAGGCTCGTCAAGTTTAACCCGAGTATTCTGCGTGTGCAAAACTGGCTTACACCCGTTGTATTTGAACGTAGAGCTTATCACACCTGATCATCACGTGGTGTCTCGGCACGATGAACTTTCGCAACGATGCATACTTAGGGAGAACACTTATACCTTGAAATTTAGTAAGGGATCATCTTATAATGCTACTGTCGTTCTAAGCAAAATAAGAAGCATAATAAGATGAACATCACATGCAATCAAAATATGTGACATGATATGGCCATCATCATCTTGTGCTTTTGATCTCCATCTCCAAAGCACCGTCATGATCACCTTCGTCACCGGCGCGACACCTTGATCTCCATCGTAGCATCGTTGTCGTCTCGCCAACTATTGCTTCTACGACTATCGCTACCGCTTAGTGATAAAGTAAAGCAATTACATGGCGATTGCATTTCATACAATAAAGCGACAACCATATGGCTCCTGCCAGTTGCCGATAACATTACAAAACATGATCATCTCATACAAAACCGTATAACTCATCATGTCTTGACCATATCACATCACAACATGCCCTGCAAAAACAAGTTAGACGTCCTCTACTTTGTTGTTGCAAGTTTTATGTGGCTGCTACGGGCTTAGCAAGAACCGTTCTTACCTACGCATACAAAACCACAACGATGTTTCATCAAGTATGTGCTGTTTTAACCTTCACAAGGACCGGGCGTAGCCACACTTGATTCAGCTAAAGTGAGAGAGACAGACACCCGCCAGTCACCTTTAAGCAACGAGTGCTCTTAACGGTGAAACCAGTCTCGCGTAAGCGTACGCGTAATGTCGGTCCGTGCCGCTTCATCTCACAATACCGCCGAAGCAAAGTATGACATGCTGGTAAGCAGTATGACTAGTATCACCCACAACTCATTGTGTTCTACTCGTGCATATCATCTACGCATAGACCTGGCTCATGATGCCACTGTTGGGGAACGTAGTATTTTAAAATTTTCCTACGATCACACAAGATCTATCTACCAGATGCATAGCAACGAGTGGGGAGAGTGTGTCTACGTACCCTCGTAGACCGAAAGCGGAAGCGTTAGAACAACGCGGTTGATGTAGTCGTACGTCTTCACGGCCCGACCGATCAAGCACCGAAACTACGGCACCTCCGAGTTCTAGCACACGTTCAGCTCGATGATGTCCCTCGAACTCCGATCCAGCCGAGTGTCGAGGAAGAGTTCCGTCAGCACGACGATGTGGTGACGATCTTGATGTTCTACCGTCGCAGGGCTTCGCCTAAGCACCGCTACAATATTATCGAGGAGAACTGTGGTGGAGGGGGGCACCGCACACGGCTAAGAGATCAAGAGATCAACTGTTGTGTCTAGAGGTGCCCCCCTGCCCCCGTATATAAAGGAGGGAGGGAGAGGCCGGCCCTAGAAGGGGCGCGCCAAGTGTGGGGAGTCCTACTAGGACTCCCAAGTCCTAGTAGGATTCCCCTTTCCTTTCCGGAGTAGGAGAGAAGGAAAGAGGGGGAGAGGGAGAAGGAAAAGGGGGCTGCACCCCTTGTGCAATTCGGACCAGAAGGGGGCCACGCGCCTCCTTCCTTTTGGCCTCTCTCCTCTATTCCCGTAACTCCCCGGTACTCCGAAAATACCCGAATCACTCGGAACCTTTCCGATATCCGAATATAGTCGTCCAATATATCGATTTTTACGTCTCGACCATTTCGAGACTCCTCGTCATGTCCCCGATCTCATCCGGGACTCCAAACTCCTTCGGTACATCAAAACTCATAAACTCATAATAAAACTGTCATCGAAACCTTAAGCGTGCGGACCCTACGGGTTCGAGAACTATGTAGACATGACCGAGACACGTCTCCGGTCAATAACCAATAGCGGAACCTGGATGCTCATATTGGCTCCCACATATTCTACGAAGATCTTTATCGGTCAAACCGCATAACAACATACGTTGTTCCCTTTGTCATCGGTATGTTACTAGCCCGAGATTCGATCGTCGGTAACTCAATACCTAGTTCAATCTCGTTACCGGCAAGTCTCTTTACTCGTTCCATAATACATCATCCCGCAACTAACTCATTAGCTGCAATGCTTGCAAGGCTTATAGTGATGTGCATTACCGAGTGGGCCAAGAGATACCTCTCCGACAATCGGAGTGACAAATCCTAATCTCGAAATACGCCAACCCAACAAGTACCTTCGGAGACACCTGTAGAGTACCTTTATAATCACCCAGTTACGTTGTGACGTTTGGTAGCACACAAAGTGTTCCTCCGGTATTCGGGAGTTGCATAATCTCATAGTCATAGGAACATGTATAAGTCATGAAGAAAGCAATAGCAATAAAACTAAACGATCAAGTTGCTAAGCTAACGGATGGGTCTCGTCCATCACATCATTCTCCTAATGATGTGACCCCGTTGATCAAATGACAACTCATGTCTATGGCTAGGAAACATAACCATCTTTGATCAATGAGCTAGTCTAGTAGAGGCATACTAGGGACACTCTGTTTTGTCTATGTATTCACACATGTACTAAGTTTCCAGTTAATACAATTCTAGCATGAATAATAAACATTTATCATGATATAAGGAAATAAATAATAACTTTGTTATTGCCTCTAGGGCATATTTCCTTCAAAAGGGCCCTTCCCAAGGTGGGGATAGCTTGTGCATATCTGTTTGGTCTTGGATGAGCCGGAGTACTAAATCTCCCTCCTGGAACGTCCTGCTCTTGATCCGGCGGCTATGATACCTGCGCAAGTCTTGTTGATAAATCACAGACCGTGCTGCGGCTATATCACGTTCTTCATCCAGCTGGTCTAAACTGTCCTGTCTCACCTGCTCGTTGGCTGCTTCAACATAGGCTGTCACTCTTGGTGAGTCATGACGGATATCACTTGGAAGGACCGCTTCAGCACCATACACCATAAAGAAAGGTGTATAACCTGTGGACCGGTTTGGCGTAGTGTTGATACTCCAAAGGACAGATGGTAACTCCTCAACCCAACATCCCGGGGTTCTTTGCAAGGGAGTCATAAGCCGGGGTTTGATACCTCGCAAAATCTCCTGGTTTGCTCTTTCAGCTTGACCATTGGTTTGAGGGTGGGCCACAGAAGATACATCTAGGCGAATATGTTCTCGTTGACAAAATTCTTCCATCTCACCCTTAGATAAATTGGTGCCATTGTCTGTGATGATGCTGTGTGGAAAGCCAAACCGGAAAATTACCTTTTTGATGAATTTGACCGCTGTGGCTGCATCACACTTGCTCACAGGCTCTGCCTCAATCCACTTTGTGAACTTATCCACCGCCACAAGTAGATGAGTTTTCTGATCTTGGGATCGCTTAAAGGGCCCAACCATATCAAGCCCCCAAATCGCAAACGGCCAGGTTATTGGTATCATCCGGAGCTCCTGTGCCGGAACAAGAGTGCGTCGTGAAAACTTCTGACAAGCATCACACTTCTGGACTAAATCCGCCGCATCAGCATGAGCTGTTAACCAATAAAACCCATGTCGAAAAGCCTTAGCCACCAATGATTTTGAACCGGCATGATGACCACAATCCCCTTCATGGATCTCGCGAACAATCTCACAACCTTCCTCGGCTGATACACACCGCTGAAATGCTCCAGAGACGCTGCGATGATGAAGTTCCCCGTTTGCAATTGTCATGGACTTAGAACGCCGGACTATCTGTCGTGCCTCTATTTCATCATCCGGCAGCTCTCCTCGGCTCAGATACGCCAAATAGGGCAGCGTCCAATCCGGAATAACATGAAGTGCCGCAACTAACTATGCCTCCGGATCAGGGACAACCAGGTCTTCCTCGGATGGTACTTGTACTGATGGACTGTGCAGCTCATCCAAAAAAGTATTTGGTGGTAACGGTTTACGTTGAGGACCCAGCCGGCTTAAAGCATCAACCGCTTCATTCTTTCGCCGGTCTATGTGGTCCACTTGATACCCTTTGAAATATCCAGCCACTGCTTCCACTTCTCGTATGTAAGCCGCCATGAGAGGATCCCTTGAATCCCACTTGCCTGAAACTTGCTGTGCCACCAAATCTGAATCGCCGAAGCACTTGACCCGGCTCAAGTTCATATCCTTTGCCATCCGCAAGCCATGAAGTAACGCTTCATATTCCGCTGCATTATTAGTACAAGGAAACAATAAACGGAGGACGTAACAAAACTTATCACCTCGCGGGGAAGTTAAGACAACTCCAGCCCCCGAGCCTTCTAACTGTCTTGAACCGTCAAAGTGAATCGTCCAGTAAGTAAGATCCAGCTTCTCCTCAGGTGTTTGTAATTCCGTCCAATCATTGATGAAATCCACCAATGCCTGAGATTTTATAGCGGTGCGTGGCACATATTTCAACTCATGTGGGCTGAGCTCAATGGCCCACTTCGCCACTCTACCCGTAGCTTCTCTGTTCTGGATTATGTCCCCCAACGGTGCTAAACTAACCACGGTTATCGGATGACCCTGGAAATAGTGCTTCAACTTCCGATTTGCCATGAACACACCATACACCAGCTTCTGCCAATGTGGGTACCTCTGCTTAGACTCAATGAGTACCTCACTCACGTAATAAACCGGACGCTGAACCGGATATTCTTTCCCTGCTTCCTTGCGTTCCACCACGATCGCCACACTAACTGCTCGTGCATTGGCGGCGACGTATAACAGCAAAGGTTCGTTATCAACAGGGGCAGCCAGGACCGGTGGCCTTGCCAGCTGTCGCTTCAAATCCTCAAACGCAACATTTGCCTCATCACTCCATATAAACCGATCCGTCTTTCTCAGCATCTGATAAAGCGGAATCGCCTTCTCCCCCAAATGGCTAATAAACCGGCTCAATGCTGTAATCCGGCCAGCGATACGCTGAACATCATTAATGCAAACCGGTTTTGTTAAAGATGTGATTGCCTTGATCTTCTCTGGATTAGCTTCTATTCCTCTGTTTGACACCAAAAACCCAAGGAGCTTGCCTGCCGGAACACCGAAAGCACGCTTCTCCGGATTAAGCATCATCTTATAGGCCCGAAGATTGTCAAAGGTCTCCTTGAGGTCCTCTATCAGTGTCTCTTCCTTCGTTGACTTCACCACGATATCATCCACATAGGCATGAACATTTCTTCCTATCTGCCCCTTAAGACAGTTCTGCACGCAACGCTGATAAGTTGCTTGGGCACTCTTGAGCCCAAAAGGCATAGATACATAGCAAAAAGCACCAAAAGGAGTTATGAAAGCTGTCTTTTCTTGGTCCTTAACTGCCATCTTGATCTGGTGATATCCCGAGTATGCATCCAAAAAACTTAGCCGCTCACATCCCGCTGTAGCATCGATGATCTGATCAATGCGAGGTAGAGCAAAAGGATCCGTTGGACAAGCTTTATTGAGGTCTGTGTAGTCCACACACATTCTCCATTTTCCATTCTTCTTTAGCACCAGCGCCGGATTAGCTAACCACTCTGGGTGAAAAACTTCCACTATGAACCCTGCAGCCAAAAGTCTGGCCACCTCCTCTCCTATAGCCTTGCGCCTCTCTTCGTTGAAGCGGCGCAGATACTGCTTGACCGGTTTAAACTTCAGATCAATATTAAGACTGTGCTCAGCGAGTTCCCTCGGTATACCTGGCATGTCAGAAGGTTTCCATGCAAAGATATCCCGGTTCTCACGGATGAACTCGATGAGCGCGCTTTCCTATTTGGGATCAAGGTTAGCGCTGATCGTGAACTGCTTGGATGAATCGCCCGGCACAAAATCAACTTGCTTGGTCTCCTCTACCGATTTAAATTTCAGCGCCGGATCATTCTCTGTAGTTGGCTTCTTCAACGGGGTCATATCTGCCGGATCAACATTATCCTTATAAAAATTTAACTCCTCGGTAGCACATACTGCCTCCGCGTAAGCAACGTCTCCCTCTTCACACTCCAACGCAACCTTGCGACTTCCATGAACCGTGATTGTGCCCTTGTGACCCGGCATCTTGAGCTGCAGGTAAACATAACACGGTCTGGCCATAAACTTGGCATAAACCGTCCTCCCGAACAGAGCGTGATAAGGGCTCCGGATCTTGACGACTTCGAAAGTTATCATCTCTGACCTGGAATCATGCTCATCTCCAAAGGTAACTTCTAAGTCAATTTTCCCAACTGGATAAGCTGACTTACCTGGAACCACCCCGTGGAACACCGTGTTTGACTGCCTCAGCTTCTTATCCGTCAAGCCCATTCGACGGAAGGTCTCATAATACAAGATATTGATGCTACTGCCGCCGTCCATAAGAACTTTAGTGAACTTATAACCTCCCACCTGTGGTGCTACCACCAAGGCCAAGTGGCCCGGATTATCCACCCGCATCGGGTGATCCTCCCTGCTCCATACAATGGGCTGTTCTGACCAGCGCAGGAATTGCGGCGTCGCCGGTTCAACCGCGTGGACTGCCCGCTTTAAAACCTTCTGATCTCGTTTACACAGACTCGTGGTGAACACATGATATTGCCCGCTACTCAACTCCTTCGGATTACTCTGATACCCGGATTGCGGTTGTTGTTGCTAACGCGGCTGGTTACCCTGGTTATTGTGATTACCTTGGCCCTGCTGTTGGCTGCCTCGGTTATTGTAACCACCCTGGCCATGTGGCTGATTACCCTGGCTATTATAACCACCTTGACCATATTGATTATTAGCCCGGCCATGATAACCATTGTTATTGCCTCGATATCCTGACCCGAAGCTGTTCCCCTGATGACCCGGACCATAGAACCCCGGGCCTGAACCACCATCCGGAGGCCTGTCATTAGAATTGAAGCGGCCCACTATGGCTTCCATCAAGGGCCTGCATTCTCCTATAGTGTGTTTCGCTGGTCGTCCCCTTGTGCTATGTTTCGGACAAGGCTGACTTAACTCCTGGTCCCAACTAACATTTCCTCCGCCGGTTTGTGGGGGTGGTTTGCCCCTATTGCACTGGAAACCCTCTTAAACTTGGGTATTGGCCACGAAATCAGAGCCACCCTCCGCCTTTCGCTTGCCCAAGAAGCTTGTTGTAGCCGGATTACCCTGCGCCGGTTTACCGGGTTTGTTAACTTTCCCTGCTTTGTCTCCCTCGGCTTCTAGGCACTTAGTGTTGTCCGAGTCCCCATACTTCACCAGAGCACTCATGAGAGTTCCCATATCGTTACAATCTCGTTTAAGCCGTCCCAGGTTTAGCTTTAGAGACTCAAACCGGCAATTGTTCTCTAAAGTCACTATTGCCGTACTGGGATTGATACTATTTGAAGAATGCAAGATCTCTGATACTCGCCGCACCCATGCACTTGTAGATTCCTGCTCTCCTTGCACACATGCTGCTAGATCCACTATTGACATCGGCTGCTTGCATGTATCCTTGAAATTTTTGATAAACTGGCGACGTAGCTCTCCCCATGACCCGATGGAATCTGGGGGTAAACCCTTTAGCCAGGTCTGGGCTGTACCTTCAAGCATCATAGTAAAGTACTTTGCACAAGCCGCTTCATCTACATCCAACATCTCCATGGCCATCTCATAACTCTCAACCCAAGCTTCAGGAGCCAAATCTGCGGTGTAATTAGGCACCTTACGTGGCCCTTTGAAATCCTTGGGCAGCTTCACGCTCCGTAAAGCGGGGATAAGACACTGTACCCCAAAGGAACTCGTTGTGACTCGTGTCTCCGCCATGGTCGTGTGAACCGGCGTCGTCTGACGGATTTCCTCCCGGGCTACCGACCTAACCCGGTTTACATCCTGAGCTTGTGCAGCCGCGCCTGCCGGATTATCCTGTCTGTGCCGATGCCGCCCGCGTTCACTACTAGACACTTCTGGTTCCTCCCAATGCCTAGTGTAACTCCGGCTGGGACGTGGTGTTGAATGTAACCTCTCCCTGCTATGAGAATATGCTTGCTGTTGTATCAACGCTGTGTCGAGTAGATCCTTAACCCTGCGTGCCTCCAATGCCACCGGAGACGTCCCCTCAATAGGTAAAGCGGCCAAGCATGAAGCAGCTGCAACGATATTGTCCAAAGGATTTGAGTAATGACCCGGAGGGGTAGGAACGTGAGGTGTAGATGTGATCCGTCGATCTTGCTCTGTAGTAGGCTGCTGAACCGGCTCGTCCCTCGCTGGGGGTGCCCTCCGGTTTAAAGCTGGATTATTGCTAGTCCCTGCCCCTGGCGTCCTGAACAGATCCGTCTCTTCATAAACCGGCGGTAGACGAGATTGGTACTTCCGAATCCTTACTCCCTGTGTAGAGGCCCGCTCCATCCTTAGGTGAAAAGCCTGATCATTCAATTCCGCTTGCCTTATCGCTATCATAGCCTTCTCTGCTTTCAGATCATCCCTTGCTTGGTCAACCTGGCCCTTTAACTGAAGGAGCTCTGCATCATGTTGCGCCTTGTCTGCTGGAGCTACCTCTGCCATGGCCCGGGCTATGAACTCCTCGACTAAGGTGGATAGAACGTCAGCGGGTGAGAGGGCCTGGCCACTCCCCCCTACACCAGCTTCTGCTGTTGCCCCGATCACCGTGGACTGTGGCGTAGGTTGTGAACCGGCCATAAAGACAGCCACCCGGTTTGGCGGATCAAAGGGGTCTGGAATACTGTTTCCGTCGGACTCACCCTCAGACCGGTCGTCCTGCAACTGATACAAAGACTCAGTCTCTTCGGATGAAGACTCGTCGTCGGAGTAGACAACTGTTTCGCCACCGGATTCCGATCCGTCATCGGTTTGGACCCCGTGGACTGCTCCAACGAAGATGTGCTTCATGGCGGGCTGAATCCGGGCCGATCTCGCACGCTGAGCCGGCTCGACGATGTTGGGGAAGATGTTCGGATCAGGTCCCGGTTCGCCGATCTTGCCGATGAAGACGTGGATGTCACCGAAGGGAACCCGGTACCCGTATTCGATTGAATCGGCCTCCGGTCCCCAACCCGCGTCGTTGATGTAGACCCGGCCGCGGCGACTCTTGGTCATTCGGCCGACCGCGTAGCCCTTGAGCCCTTCGAAGCTGCCCTTCAAGAACTCGAAACCATCGTGCGGAGGCCCCACGGTGGGCGCCAACTGTCGTGGAAATAACACGGCAGATGTCCGGCTCAACTGACTTGATGATGGAACCATCGCACAGGTTAGCTTGAAGGGGTTAAAAGCACACAAAGGACACAGAGGGTTTATACTAGTTCGGCCCCTTCGATGAAGGTAAAAGCCTACGTCTAGTTTGGTTTGGTATTGCTTGGGCGTCGATGAACAGGGAGCAGTTTGCTTGCCTGTCTCGACGGGTTGTTTCTTGCTTGTCCCTGAACCGTCGCCGGGTCGTCCCTTTATATAGAGGTGACGCCTGGTTCGGTTTACAGAGTCCCGAGGCCGGCTCATACTCGTGTCCGCCTCGGTCTCTGCTCTTTTCTTCCTTATCTCTCAAGTTACATCATCGGGCGTTTTAAAAACCATAACTCTATACATGGGCCTAAGATCTCATGGGCCGTAGCCTCTACTAAATATTACAATCACACATATTTACTATAATCCGTTTTATACTAGCCGGTTCATACCTGCTAGTAATATCCCTGACAGTATGTGTACTTAATGAAACACAAGTCTGAGACCTTTGAAAAGTTCAAGGAATTTTAGAATGAGGTTGAGAATCAACGTGATAGAAAAATAAAGTTCTTATGATCGGATCGTGGGGGTGAATATTTAAGTCATGAATTTGGCACGCACCTAAGGAACTGTGGAATTGTTTCACAATTGACACCGCCCGAAACACCTCAGCATAATGGTGTGTCCGAACGTCGAAATCGTACTCTGTTGGACATGGTGCGATCTATGATGTCTCTCACCGACTTACCGCTATCTTTTTTGGGTTATGCTTTAGAGACTGCTGCATTCACTTTAAATAGGGCTCCGACAAAATCCGTTGAGACGACACCATATGAACTTTGGTTTAGCAAGAAACCTAAGCTGTCGTTTCTGAAAGTTTGGGGTTGCGATGCTTATGTCAAGAAACTTCAACCTGAAAAGCTCGAACCCAAATCGAAAAAATGTGTCTTCATAGGATACCCAAAGGAAACGATTGGGTACACCTTCTACCTCAGATCCGAAGGCAAGGTCTTCGTTGCCAAGAATGGATCCTTTCTGGAGAAAGAGTTTCTCTCGAAAGAAGTGAGTGGGAGGAAAGTAGAACTTGATGAGGTGACAGTCACCCCTCCCGAACCGAAAAGTAGCGCAGCGCAGGAAATTGTTCCTGAGGTGCCTGCACCGACAAGGGAGGAAGTTAATGATGATGATCATGAAGATACAGATCAAGTTACTACTGAACTTCGAAGGTGCACAAGGACACGTTCCGCACCAGAGTGGTACGGGAACCCTGTCATGGAAATCATGTTGTTAGACAACGGTGAACCTTCGAACTATGAAGAAGCAATGGCAGGCCCGGATTCCAACAAATGGCTTGAAGCCATGAAATCCAAGATAGGATCCATGTATGAAAACAAAGTATGGACTTTGGTGGACTTGCCTGATGATCGGCACTCCATAGAAAATAAATGGATATTTAAGAAGAAGACAGACACGGATGGTAATGTGACCATCTATAAGGCTCGGCTTGTCGCTAAGGGTTATCGACAAGTTCAAGGGATTGACTACGACGAGACTTACTCTCCCGTAGCGATGCTAAAGTCCGTCCGAATCATGTTAGCAATTGCCGCATTCTATGATTATGAGATATGGCAAATGGACGTCAAAACAGCATTCCTTAATGGCTTCCTCAAGGAAGAACTGTATATGATGCAGCCAGAAGGTTTTGTCGATCCACAGAATGCTAACAAGGTATGCAAGCTCCAGCGCTCGATCTACGGGCTGGTGCAAGCATCTCGGAGTTGGAATATTCGCTTTAATGATGTGATCAAAGCGTTTGGCTTTATACAGACTTGGGGAGAAGCCTGTATTTACAAGAAAGTGAGTGGGAGCTTTGTAGCATTTCTCATATTATATGTGGATGACATACTGCTGATGGGAAATGATATAGAATTCTGGGAGAGCATAAAGGCCTACTTGAATAAGAGTTTTTCAATGAAGGACCTTGGAGAAGCTGCTTATATATTAGGAATCAAAATCTATAGAGATAGATCAAGACGCCTCATTGGTCTTTCACAAAGCACATACCTTGATAAGATATTGAAGAAGTTCAATATGGATCAGTCCAAGAAAGGGTTCTTGCCTGTTTTGCAAGGTATGGGATTGAGCACGGCTCAGTCCCCGACCACGGCAGAAGATAGAGAAAAGATGAGTGTCATCCCTATGCCTCAGCCATAGGTTCTATTATGTATGCTATGCTGTGTACCAGACCTGATGTGAACCTTGCCATAAGTTTGGTAGGGAGGTACCAAAGTGATCCCGATATGGAACACTGGACAGCGGTCAAGAACATCCTGAAGTACCTGAAGAGGACTAAGGATATGTTTCTCATTTATGGAGGTGACGAAGAGCTCGTCATAAAGGGTTACGTCGATGCTAGCTTCGACACAGATCTGGATGACTCCAAGTCACAAACCGGATACGTGTATATTTTGAATGGTGGAGCAGTCAGCTGGTGTAGTTGCAAGCAGAGCGTTGTGGCGCATTCTACATGTGAAGCGGAGTACATAGCTGCTTGTGAAGCAGCACAGGAAGGAGTCTGGATGAAGGAGTTCATCACCGACCTAGGAGTCATTCCAAGCGCGTCAAGCCTGATGACTCTCTTCTGTGACAACACTGGAGCTATTGCCATTGCCAAGGAGCCCAGGTTTCACAAGAAGACCAAGCACATCAAGCGTCATTTCAACTCCATCCGGAAATATATTCAAGATGGAGACATAGATATTTGTAAAGTGCATACGGATCTGAATGTCGCAGATCCGTTGACTAAACCTCTTCCACGGGCAAAACATGATCAACACCAGAACTCTATGGGTGTTCGATTCATCACAATGTAACTAGATTGTTGACTCTAGTGCAAGTGGGAGACTGTTGGAAATATGCCCTAGAGGCAATAATAAAAGGATTATTATTATATTTCCTTGTTCATGATAATTGTCTGTTATTCATGCTTGAATTGTATTGTACGGAAACAACGATACATGTGTGAATACATAGACCACAACGTGTCCCTGGTAAGCCTCTAGTTACTAGCTCGTTGATCAACAGATGGTCACGGTTTCCTGACCATGGACATTGGATGTCATTGATAACGGGATCACATCATTAGGAGAATGATGTGATGGACGAGACCCAATCCTAAGTCTAGCACGAGATCGTGTAGTTCGTAATGCTTAAGCTTTTCTAGTGTCAAGTATCTGTTCCTTAGACCATGAGGTTGTCAACTCCCGGATACCGTAGGAATACTTTGGGTGTGCCAAACGTCACAATGTAACTGGGTGGCTATAAAGGTACGCAATGGGTATCTCCGAAAGTGTCTGTTGGGTTGGCACGAACCGAGACTGGGATTTGTCACTCCGTATGACGGAGAGGTATCTCTGGGCCCACTCGGTAAGACATCATCATAATGAGCTCAATGTGACTAAGGAGTTAGTCACGGGATGATGGATTACGGAACGAGTAAAGAGACTTGCCATGACGAGATTGAACAAGGTATCGGTATACCGACGATCGAATCTCGGGCAAGTACCGTATCGATAGACAAAAGGAATTACATACGGGATTAAGTGAATCCTTGACATCGTGGTTCATCCGATGAGATCATCGAGGAACACGTGGGAACCAACATGGGTATCCAGATCCCGCTGTTGGTTATTGACCGGAGAGTCGTCTCGGTCATGTCTACGTGTCTCCCGAACCCGTAGGGTCTACACACTTAAGGTTCAGTGACGCTAGGGTTGTAGAGATATATGCACACGGTAACCCGAATGTTGTTCGGAGTCCCGGATGAGATTCTGGACATCACGAGGAGTTCTGGAATGGTCCGGAGGTAAAGAATGATATATAGGAAGTCAAGTTTCGGCCATCGGGAGAGTTCCGGGGGTCACCGGTAGTGTACCGGGACCACCGGAAGGGTCTCGGGGGTCTATCGGGTGGGGCCACTGATCCCGGAGGGCCTCGTGGGCCGTAGGGGGAGGGGGGCCAGCCCTTAGTGGGCTGGCGCACCCCCATGGGCCTTCCCTCATGCGCCTAGGGTTGAAACCCTAGGGGTGGGGGCGCCCCCTAGGCTTGGGGGGGGGGCAAGCCACCCCTCTTGGCCGCCGCCCCCCTAGGAGATTGGATCTCCTAGGGCCGGCGCCCCCTGGCCCCCTATATATAGTTGGGGGGAGAGAGGGCAGCCGCACCTCAGCCCCTGGCGCCTCTCCCCCCGTTACATCTCCTACTCCTCCCGCAGGGTCTCGGCGAAGCCCTGCAGCTTTTCCCGTTGCATCCACCACCACGCCGTCGTGCTGCTAGATCTCCATCAACCTCTCCTCCCCCCTTGCTGGATCAAGAAGGAGGAGACGTCGCTGTACCGTACATGTGTTGAACGCGGAGGTGCCGTCCGTTCGGCGCTGGGATCATCGGTGACGAGGATCACGACGAGTACGACTCCATCATCCACGTTCCTTCGAACGCTTCCGCTCGCGATCTACAAAGGGTATGTAGATGCACTCCTTTATGCTCGTTGCTAGATGACTCCTTAGATTGATCTTGGTGAAGCGTAGGAACTTTTTTGAATTCTGCTACGTTCCCCAACAGGAGACGTATCATCGCTGCTTTTGGGGATGCGATTTTTTGTGTTGGGTTTCGTGGTAGTAGAGTGGTAGTACAACTTATAAGCGGTACTACCTGTCCCCACGAGCGGTAGCGCCTATTATAAGTAGTAAGCGGTACTACCTCTCCCCCCGAGCGGTAGTACCGCTTATAAGCGGTACTACCTCTCCCCAGAGCAGTACTACCTCTCTCGCACAACTACATCTCGTGTTTTTCTTTCTCTCTTTGGGCTGTTTTGACCGTGCTAAGTGGTAGTACCACTCCTCCAGCGGTAGTACCGCTTGTGCATGACCTGGGTGCATAACGGTTGGATTCGTAGGTGCCTATAAAAGGGGGTCTTCTTCCCCGATGAACCTTATCCTTTGAGCTCGTGTTCTTCCCCCATTGTTGACCTTCTTCGAGCTTGCTATCTCTTAATCCCTCCATGGATTCTTGCTAGTTTTTTGGGGAAAAGAGAGAGGAGATCTAGATCCACATTTTCACCAATCACTTTCTCCTCTGTGTGAGGGGAACCCTTTGGATCAAGAATTTGGAGTTCTTCGTGTTCTCTTCTTCGTTCTTCCTCTCATTTTCCTCCCTAGCATTAGTTGCTTTGGTGGGATTTGAGAGAGAAGGACTTGGGCACTCCGTGTAACCTTGCAATTGCATTTGGTGCATCGTTTTGAGTTCTCCACGGTGATACATGGAAGTTACAAGTTGAGAAGCTTATTACTCATGGGTGCTTCGTACCCTTGAGCTTGTTCCTCTTGGGTGCTTGGGCGCCCTAGACGGTTGAGGTCACCACAGAGCTATATTCCATTGTGGTGAAGCTTCGTGGTGTTGTTGGGAGCCTCCAATTAAGTTGTGGAGGTAGCCCCAACCTTGGTGGTGTTCGGAGCTCAATCATTGTGGTGTAAAGCTCCGGGCAAGCGTCGGGGTCTCCAATTAGTTTGTGGAGATTGCCCCGAGTAATTTGTACGGGTTTGGTGACCGCCCCCAAGGGTTGCCATTTGTATGGGTTCGGTGACCGCCCTCAAGGGTCCCTTAGTGGATTCACAACATCTTGCATTATGCGAGGGTGTGAGGAGATTACGATGGCCCTAGTGGCTTCTTGGGGGGCATTGTGCCTCCACACCGCTCCAAACGGAGATTAGCATTCGCAAGGGTGTGAACTTCTGGATACATCGTCGTCTCCCTGTGGGTCGGCTATATCTTACCCGAGCCCTTTACTTATGCACTTTACTTTGTGATAGCCATATTATTTCTTGTCATATATCTTGCTGTCACCTAGTTGTTTATATTGCTTAGCATAAGTTGTTGGTGCACATAGGTGAGCCTAGTTTTTGTAGGTTTTGTGCTTGACAAATTAACCGCTAGGTTTATTCCGCATTTGTTCAAGCCTAAATCGTAATTATTTTAAAGCGCCTATTCACCCCCCTCTAGGCGACATCCACGATCTTTCTGACCCCTCTAGAACTTCTTGGTTGCGGAGACACTTGGAGCTTGTGTCACGACTGGGATTGGAGCGCGGACATTGAAACCGGAGCCACCACCTATGACACACAACACAAACTTGAGAAAAACCGAGAAGGATTATTGCAAAGACTAGGCCAAAACCAAAAGAAACAAGTGGAAATGAGATTGGGAGGATGAAACAACACAATTTGGAAACACCACGGTAGTACCGGGCTAGGGTGCAAATGTAAAATTTTACAGCCGCGGTAGTACTGTGCCGGGGGGCACGGTAGTACCGTTCCTGGAGCGGAAGTAAAATTTACTTCCGTGCCGCGAGCGGTAGTACTGCTCCATGGAGCGGTAGTACCGCACGGGACGGTGCTCGGGCAAGCGAGCGGTAGTACCACACGGGACGGTGCTCGGGCAAGCGAGCGGTAGTACCTCTCCAGGAGGAGCGGTAGTATCGCACGGATTCAAGAGTGCACGAGAACACCACCTACGGATCTAGAAACATCCGCAAAATTAGATCGGTACTACCGGTGATCAAAACTACACTGTTGCATCACACCAAATAGCATTTCTACTGCACTAGTACTCTCCTACAATCTCCTCTTGCAAAGATTTTGCCGAAAATCACAAGAACTGCACATGCATCTCCCCAAGACCTAGAAGCACAAAAACGGAGCAAAAAGAGAGGAACTAGGGGAGATACCGGGGTCCATGATAAGAGGGCGAGGTGGGGAACGATCCCACATGTCGGAATTCGACGAGAGCGGCCGGAGACGGAGATCCGGCGAGGTCGTCCGGTGCCGTTCTTGGGCAAGAGAGAGAGAGAGAGAGAGAGAGAGAGAGAGAGAGAGACGGGGTGGGGAGAAAGAGATGAATGGGTATGGGGGAGTTGAAATTCCCCTGCCCGTTCTTAACCCCCACCCGCTCGCGACTGCGCGGTAGTACCGCGGGTCATCGCGGTAGTACCGCCCGGGTGGTAGTACCATGCCTGGGATGCAGCTGTGCACACACAGGGCAGCCCAACTCCTACGATAGTATCGTGGCTTGCCACGGTAGTACCGTAACCCAAGAAAGTGCAAAATTCAAGGAAAACAAAGAAGAACGAGGCCTTTGCAGTGCAACCTTCAAGCAACCAGACATGCAAAAGAGCACACACATGAGGCAACTCAAACACAAAAGTGGCTCAAAGGGAAGGCAAAAGACAACAACGACCAAACACGAAACACAACCTCTCCAAAGAGAGGGCAGTGGCCGGAGCCACCTATGTGTGAGTCAATTGGTATGGCACTGCGAAGAATTATCCTTGGGCCCATGACCAAACTCGTCTTTGAAGCACAAGTACCATAAAAATGGCTAATGTGAAAGAGTTGATCAATTTATGCATAATGGGGGGGGGGGTGGAGGGAGAGTTCATTGAGAGAACAACACCCCCCTATGTTCATGCCTACATCTAAACAAGACAACATGATGAGTGAGGTGGGGTGTGCAGGGTTGCAAGCCACATTGCTCAAATCGATGATATTTAGCTCATGCCTTAACTCGCGAAATCTTGCTTCATCCAACGGCTTCGTGAAGATATCTACAAGCTTGTCATGAGTGTTGACCTAATGAAGATCAATCTCCCCTCGCCTAATATACTCCCGGATGAAGTGATACCGAATATCAATATGCTTCGTCTTGAAGTGTTGCACCGGGTTGAGAGAAATCTTGATGGTACTTTCATTGTCACACCAAAGAGGCACTTTGTCACAAATGACACCGTAATCCTTTAAAGTTTGCCTCATCCATAAAAGTTGAGCACAACAACCGCCGACCACCACATACTCGACTTCGATGGATGAGAGAGATACACAACTTTGCTTCTTGGAAGACCAACTCACCAAAGAGCAACCAAGGAAGTGGCACCCTCCGTAAGTTGACTTCCTATCCACTTTGTCTCCCGCCCAATATGAATCCGAGAATCCTACAAGATTGAAGTTTGCTCCTCTAGGGTACCATAAGCCAAAGTTTGGGGTATGCGCCAAATATCAAAAGATTCGCTTGACCGCCACAAAGTGGCTTTCCTTAGGCGAGGCTTGAAACCATGCACAAATTCCAACTCAACATGATATCCGGTCTAGATGCACACATATAACGCAAGGATCCAATAATAGAATGATATACCTTTTGATCCACCGCTTTACCATTGGGATCAATGTCAAGTTGGCATTTGGTAGGCATTGGAGTAGAAGATGGTTTTACATCACTTACATTGAATCTCTTGAGCATGTCTTGAGTATATTTGGCTTGGTTGATGAAGATTCCTTCTCGTCTTTGTTTGACTTCGAACCCGAGAAAGAACTTCAACTCTCCCATCATGGACATCACAAACTCCAGAGTCATGAGTGCGAGAAACTCATCATTGAAAGATTTGTTAGGAGAACCAAAAATAATATCATCAACATATAGCTGGCATACAAATAACTCCCCTTTAACCTTCTTAGTAAAAAGAGTGGGGTCAATTTTCCCAATTTCAAACCCACGATCTTGCAACAACTCGGTAAGGTGCTGCTATTTCTCGAGCTTGCGTTGTATTCCCTCGAAGAGGAAAGGGTGATGCAACACAGTAGCGTAAGTATTTCCCTTAATTTTTCAGAACCAAGGTATCAATCAAGTAGGAGACTATGCGCGAGTCCCTCGCACCCGCACAAACAAATAAGAACTTCGCAGCCAACGTGATAAGGGGTTGTCAATCCCTTTACGGTCACTTAAAAAAGTGAGATCTGTTAGAGATGATAGTTTGATATTTTTGGTATTTTTGGATATAAGAACAGAAAGTAAAAGAGGAAAAGTAAAGTAGATTGTAGATTGATATGTTGAGAATAGATCCAGGGGCCATAGTTTTCTCTAGTGGCTTCTCTCATGATAGCGATATTCTACGGTGGGTAAACAAATTACCGTCGAGCAATTGATAGAAAATCGAATAATTATGAGACTATCTAGGCATGATCATTATATATAGGCATCACGTCCGCAACAAGTAGACCGAAACGATTCTGCATCTACTACTATTACTCCACACATCGACCGCTATCCAGCATGCATCTAGAGTATTAAGTTCATAAGAACAGAGTAACGCCTTAAGTAAGATGACATGATGTAGAGGGATAAACTCAAACATAGTGATATAAACCCCATATTTTTGTCCTTGATGGCAACAATACAATATGTGCCTTGCTGCCCCTACTATCACTGGGAAAGGACACCGCAAGATTGAACCCAAAGCCAAGCACTTTTCCCATTGCAAGAACTATAGATCTAGTAGGCCAAACCAAACCAATAATTCGAAGAGACTTGCAAGGATATTATACTCATACATAAAGAGTTCAGAAAAGAACCAAATATTTCTCATAGATAATCTTGATCATAAACCCACTATTCATCGGATCTCGATAAACACACCGCAAAAAGAGATTACATCGAATAGATCTCCTCGAAGACCGAGGAGAACTTGGTATTGAGATCCAAAGAGAGAGAAGAAGCCATCTAGATACTAGCTATGGACCCGAAGGTCTGTGGTAAACTACTCACAACTCATGGTGAGGCGATGATGATGATGTAGAAGCACTCGATGGAAGATCCCCCCTCCGGCGGAGCTCGGAAACAGGCCCCAAGATGGGATCTCACGGGAACAGAAGGTTGCGGTGGTGGAACTAGGGTTTTCTCTGTTGTTCTGATGGGTTTGGGGTACGTAGGTATATATAGGAAGAAGGAGGGCACAGGGGGCCAGACGTGGGGCCCACGAGGCAGGGGGCATGCCCTGTAGGGGGGCGCCCCCACCCTCGTGGACGCCACTTCAGCCCTATTCCGTGGTTCTCAAATCTCCCGTGCGTATTTTGCTCCAAAAATATCTCTCCCGAAGTTTCGTTCCGTTTGGACTCCGTTTGATATTCCTTTTCTGTAAAACCCTGAAATAGGCAAAAACAACAATCTGGACTGGGCCTTTGGGTTAATAGGTTAGTCCCAAAATGATATAAAAGTGTATAACAAAGCCCATTAAACATCCAAAACATCTTAAATAATAGCATGGAACAATAAAAAATTATAGATACGTTGGAGACGTATCAAGCATCCCCAAGCTTAATTCCTGCTCGTCCTTGAGTAGGTAAATGATAAAAACAGAATTTTTGATGTGGAATGCTAACCAACATAGTTTTCAATGTAATTCTCTTAATTGTGGCATGAATGTTCAGATCTGAAAGATTCAAGACAAAAGTCTATATTGAAATAAGAAATAATAATACTTCAAGCATACTAACAAAGCAATCATGTCTTCTCAAAATACTATGCTAAAGAAAGTTATCCCTACAAAATCATATAGTCTGGCTATGCTCCCTCTTCATCACACAAAATATTCATATAATGCACAACCCTGGTTTCAGCCAAGCACTTGTTTTCATACTCTATTCTTTCAAACCTTTCAACTTTCACGCATTACATGAGCGTGAGCCATGGACATAGCACTATGGGTGGAATAGAGTGGTGGTTGTGGAGAAGACAAAAAGGAGGGAGATAGTCTCACATCGACTAGGCGTATCAACGGGCTATGGAGATGCCCATCAATAGATATCAATGTGAGTGAGTAGGGATTGCCATGCAACGGATGCACTAGAGCTAAGAATGTATGAAAGCTCAACAAAAGAAACTAAGTGGGTGTGCATCCAACCTGCTTGCTCATGAAGACCTAGGGCATTTGAGGAAGCCCATCGTTGGAATATACAAGCCAAGTTCTATAATGAAAATTCCTAGTAGTATATGAAAGTGACTAAACATGAGACTCTCGATCATGAAGAACTAGGTGCTACTTTGAAGCAGAAGTGTGGAAAAGGATAGTAGCAATTGTCCCTTCTCTCTTTTCTATCATATTTTTTGGAGGGGCTTTCTCTCCCTTTTTTTATTTAGCCCCTCTCTATTATTTTGGGCCATCTCTTTTTATTGGCCTTTTCTCACATGGGACAATGCTCTAATAATGATGATCATCACACTTTTATTGATTTACAACTCGATACTAGAACAAAGTATGACTCTATATGAATGCCTCCAGCGGTGTACCAGGATATGCAATGAATCAAGAGTGACATGTATGAAAAATTATACATGGTGGCTTTGCCACAAATACGATGTCAACTACATGGTCATGCATGGCAATATGATAATATGAAGCGTGTCATATCAACAAAACGGTGGAAAGTTGCATGGCAATATATCTCGGAATGGCTATGGAAATGCCATGATAGGTAGGTATGGTGGCTGTTTTGAGGAAGATATATGGTGGCTGTTTTGAGGAAGGATATATAGTGGGTGTATGGTACCGACGAAGGTTGCGCGGTACAAGAGAGGCTAGCAATGGTGGAAGGGTGAGAGTGCGTATAATCCATGGACTCAACATTAGTCATAAGAACTCATATACTTATTGCAAAAATTTACGAGTCATCAAAACAAAGCAATCAACGCATGCTCCTAGGGGGGAGGTTGGTAGGAGTTAACCATCACGCGCCCCCGACCTCCACACAAAGGATGACACTCTACAAATACCTCATGCTCTAACTTCGTCACATAGCGGTTCACCATACGTGCATGCTACGGGAATCACTAACTTTAACACAAGTATTTCTCAATTTCATAATAACTCCACTAGCATGACTCTAATATCACTATACTCGTATCTCAAAACAATTATCAAGCATCCAACTTGTCGGGGAAACTGATCGCCCACGAACACCTATGGGACCGGAGCCCCTTTTCGGTACGGCAGGGGGCGGAGGATGCACGAAGAGCAGATCGAGGCGTGCACACGAGCAGTTTACCCAGGTTAGGGCCGCACGGATGCGTAAAACCCTACTCCTGCTTTGGTTTGTATTGAGTTCTTGCTCGGGAGCGAAGAGAGCTACAGTACACTCTAACCGCTAGCAAGACCGAGCGTGAGAATGATCGATCCCCTTTCTACATGCGCATGGGCCTCCTTTTATATGCTCAAGGGGTCACCGACAGGTGGCAGCGCAGTTGGGGGTAAAAATGTAAAAAGCTTGGTAGTTGGAACAGTGTTCCATACCTAACCCTGACGGCAGGGGACAAGGGCATTAAATGCCCATCGCCGTCGCCCAAACAGTGCAAAAAGTGACCGTCAGGGGCGCCACCGTCCGCCACGACGGTAGTCTTGTCATCGCTGCTTGCCACCGTGTACCCCTGGCTGCACAGCCTTCCGCCACGTGCGCCTGGAAAGGTCCCAGAGCGACACGTGGGTGGATGCGCTGGAGCGCGGGTGCTGAGTGGAAGCTTGCCGCGGCAAGCGCCTTGCCGCGGCTACTATCTTGTCGCTTCCGGGAGCTTGTCTCTCACCGGGCCTTGCCGGGATGCGTGGCACGTTGCGGCAAGTTTCTTGATATGCCTCGGAGGGCCTTCCCGGCAAGCTCCTCTTGCCAGGGTCTTCTGCCTTGAGTGGTCTTTCCGGCAAGCTCCTCTTGCCGGGGCCTTGTCTCCTTGCCTTGGATACTTTGTTCTTGAATGGCTCCAGAGGAACCACGGAGGACCTTGGCGGTCGCCCGGCAAGCCTTGCCGCGGGACGCTGCAACTGCCTGTGCACAAGTTCGGGATACTAAGGTACCCCTACTTTAGTACACCGACAGGAGCCCCCGGGCCTGGGCCATACACGGTGCCAAGCGCTGTTGGGCCAGGCCCAAAGCAGTGCACGGGCACGCGCGGCCTGCGGCACGCTGTATCCCACTCCGTATCCACCGCGCCCTCCCTTAACGACACGCGTTTAATGCGGCGTCATGGGAGAGATCGTGGGGGAGTTCTTTAATTGGAAATGCGGAACGTCCGCCCCCTCCCCCCTTATAAGCAGGGGAAGCACGGGCAGTTCGTCCATCCGCCCGTTGCTTGCTTCAATCTTGAGAACCTCCGCTGCTCCCTTTTTTCCCAAAGCTCGAAAGAGAGCAGCGCTCCGCCTCCCGTCGCCACTAGAACCACCAGCGCCGTCGACCCCCCCTCACTGTTCCCGCCATGGCTCCGAAAGGCGAGAAGGGGAAGACCGTGAAGTCGGTCGAGGCGCTGCGGCTCGCGGCGCTGCGGAAGAAGCGGGCTGTCTTCCCCCCAGTTTGGCGCGAGGGAGCTGAGGGATAAGTTCTACCTTTTCTGGGCGAAGGAGACGCGGGCGCATCCGCGTACCAAGGTACTCCCAGCCATTGCTTGCGAAATGTTCCCGGGCGGCTACGCATTCTTCGTCCTGTTCTTCTACTGCGGGCTCTGCCCGCCCTATTCCGTGTTCTTCTGCGATATCATGAACACCTATGGGTTCCATCTCCTTGACTTCACCCCCAACGCCGTTCTGACCATGGCAGTTTTCGCACATCTGTGCGAAAACTTTGTCGGAGTCTTCCCCAATGTAGCTCTTTTCCGCCATTAATTTACGCCCCGAGTTGAGAGAGGAGAGCCTCTGTCTGGCGGAATCTTCTGGATCTCGAGGACCTACAAGAAGGAGGCGTATCTAAAGGGAGAGCTCCGCGGCAAATGGGATGAGTGGAGAGCCAATTGGTGTTGGATTGTAGAGGAGAACCCGCAGCCATTTACTGTCCGGCGCCAAGCCCCAGTAGTACGCGGCAACGACTGGAGTGACTTGGCCCCGGAGGATAGTAGATTGAAGATTGCCACTGCCCGGATTCTTCGCCTTAAGCTTGCCGGGCTGACTGTAGGCGCAGTTGGCGCAGACTTTCTCCGCCGCCGCATCGCCCCCCTGCAGGAGAGGAAGAGGCCCGCCTGGGAGTTTGAGAACGCGACAGACATCATGAGGCTGCGCCCGGGCCTCAATTATAACTTCACTGTCCTGGAGCTCAACGGGATGCTGCAGGAGCTGTTCAAGTACGACCCCGACCATCCTGAATGGTTCAGGTTGCCGCGCGGCATCGTCCCGCTGTGCAACAATTCTGCGCTCAGCCGCATCCGCGCAATGATGCCGCTATGCGACTCGCACGGGATCGACCCAACTTGGCAGGAGCCCACCGACGAAGCCGTGCAGCAGTTCTCCGACAATGTAGAAGAAACGCCAGTCAACTCCAACAAGAAGAAAGGCCTCACCCGCGACACCACTGACCAGGAGATGGCGTACATCGCCACCAGGCTGGAAGAGGCGGCGGCAGCCGCTGCCGCGGGCGAGTTCGGATACTCCGTGGAGGAGGCGGAGGCAGCGGAGGCGGCAAGCCTTGCCGAGCGAGAAGAGTTCTTCAAAGCGGGGAAGCCTGCCGGGCAAGACGCCGAGCCAAGCGAGCCCGCCGAGCAGGGCGTCGAGTCAAGCAGGCCCGCCGAGCAGGGCGCCGAGTCGAGCGGGCCCGTTGAGGACACGAGCGGCTCGCTGGAGATCGGCTCCTCTTCCTCCTCGTCCTTAGGCAGCTCGCCACCACCGGCAGAGCCTCCAGCTCCACCAAGGAGGCGTCTCCGCAAGGCCGGGGATGTGACGAAGCGGCAGACGGGCCAACAGCCGCCGCGCCGCACGACACGCGCCACCGCGACAAGCTCGGTTGCCGCGGGGGCGCCTCGAGCTTCTGCAGCAACCGGAGTGGGGTCTTCTCGGACCTCTGCTTCTGCCCCTGCCGCTCCCCACGCCTCGGCGGCAGCCGGAGCGGGGTCGCCTCAGACCACCGTCCCTGCTCCCGCCAAACGGCCAAGGGAGCCTACTCCTCCGCCTCCTCGCGCCGGGGTGCATGAGCCAGACTTCGACTTCTCTGCGCTCAGCTCCGATGAGGAAGAAGAAGAGTAAGCTTTGCTGTTTTTGTAGTTCTTCAATTCTTTGCTATTTGTCTTGTATCTCTTTTGCCTCACTCTGAACCTGTTCTTTTTTGTTTCAGAACTCTGGCCCAGAGGGCGGCAAAGAGGGCCAAGGTCCCGGTGATTGTCATCGAGGACGAGTCCGCCGCGACAGCAGGGGGGGGGGGCGCCTGCGGCAAACTTGCCGGACCCGGCAACTGTTCTTCAGAGCTTCCCCCAGCGCAGCCCCCAGCGTAAGTGTGGTTCATCTTCTGCTGTTGGGTGCGCGTGGGCGCATCTCCTTTACTGACGTCTTGTTCGTCGATTCGTGTTGGAGCAGAGCAGCAGCACCAGGAGCGCCAGGAGACTGCTCCCGACGTGCCGCACGCTTCGACCACACCGCAAAGGGGAAGCTCTCCGGCAAGGGAGAGTCCTCCGCCAAGGGCGAATACCCCGCCAAGGGCGAGCTCTCCGGCGAGGGCGAATACTCCGTCAAGGGCGAGCTCTCCGGCAAGGGATGGCACTAGCGGTCCTCCGCCGGCAGAAGCTACAACCACGCCGCCGAGGGAGAGCTCCCCGGCAAGGAACCTCACCGAGGAACCGGCCCGCGCAGGTAACCCCTTTGCTTCAAGCTTCCCTTGGCTTTTCTTCTTTTGATTCTTCTTTTTGGATATTTGCTTGACTGTTTTTCTTTTCTTCTCTTCCGTCAGACCCATCCGCAGCAGAGCCAATGGAGACGGAGGTCGTTGTTGACGACGCCGCCGTTGCCGAAGAAACGGTCAGTGCAGACGATCCCGCCGGCGCAGAGGCCGCTAAGGCTGCCGCCGCAGCAGCCGGCGAAGGGGCTGGCGATCACACTGACGGCCCTGAGGCCGCAAGAGCGCCAGGCGCTACACCGACCGCCGAGCCATCCGCCGCTGCCGCAGCCCCCAGCTCCGACGAGCTCGAGCCAGGAGCCTACTTAAACGCCGGCGACGACGTCTTCATCCAGCTCACGTGGGCGTCCACGTCTAGGGCGCTGGTCGTGGGAGAGGTCTTCGACGGAGAGGTGCTTGCCTCCGCCGGGCTGAAGCTTGTCGACGCGCCGAGCAGCAGCAGCGAGCCTGAGGAGGAGTGGCTGCTGCGCAAGCTGCTGTCGCTTTACCGCGCCCGGCAGGCCAAGTTGGAGTCCCGCGAAGCATTGGTCGCCAAGGCGGGAGTCGATATGGAGAAACGCGCAGAGGAGCTCCGGGGCATCAACCAAGCAGCTCTCCGGTCCTTGGCCGAGGAGCGGGAGCAACTTGCCGAGGAGCAGCAGGCCTTCATCCTCGAGAAGGCCGAAGTGGAGGAACAGCAGCGGCTTGCCGCTGAGAAGCTGTCCACGTTGGAGGGTGAACTGGCGCAGCGGAAGGTCAACCTCGACAGTCACGAGGAGGAACTTGCCGTGCGTGAGCAAGCTGTTGGCGGAGCTCTTCAGGAAGCAAAGGATGCTGCCACAGCTGCTGAGACCGCCAAGATGGAGCTAGAGGCAAGGGTGGCGCAGCTCGAAGCCAACCTCAAGACGAGCGGCGAGGAGGTTGCCGCGCTCAAGCTTGAGCGAGAGAAGGATGCCCACAGCCACTCAGAGCTGCAGGTCCGCCTCGCCGATAAGGGCAAGGAGCTCACCGCAGCCAAGGACTCCATCGCCGATCTCGAGCTGAAGCTGGCGACCTTGACCCAGACGCTGGACGGCGCCAGGGAGCGGGAGGCGACCCTAAAGGAGGAGATTAGGGCCGAGAAGGCGTTGCTGGCGAGCACTGCCGTCACCCAAAACATCTTCAGGGAGAACGTCGAGCACTGGACGGAGGGTCTTGTCAACGCCGCCGCGGATATCGACAAGGAGCTGGCGTAGCTGGGGGCGGAGTATCTCGGGTACTCTACCGACGAGAACCTCCACCCCAGCGCCAAGCTCACTCTGTTCTTCAGAGGCGTGGCGACGGCCCTCCAGCAGCTCCGGGAAAGGATCCCAAGGCAACTGGCGGACGAGTCGCACAAGCTCTGCGCGGGCGCTCTTCAAAAGGTGCTGATGAAGGTGGCTTTCCGCAATCCAGGCCTCAACCTCACCAACGTCCTCAGGAGCTTGCCGTCGGACGTTGATATGGAGGAGCTCAAGGCCCTTGTCGCACCCATTGTGGACAAGGTGAGCGGCATCAAGAGGGTCGAGGGTGACCGCGCGGATTAAGCTTGCCCATTTTCTTCTTTCCTTGCCGCTGCCAACCATGTTATGAACAACAGTCTAATAGAACTGTGACAAGTCACTTTGTAATATAACTCTATTTTGGGTAGTAATTGCAACGTATGTAATGCCCAGGATGGGACTATACCTCCTACGTGTCGAGGCACGACTTAAAGGTATAAGCCCATCCTAGAATGATCTCAAGTTTGGTATCTTTGCACGACTCATGTAAAAGAGGGATTAAATTGCAAAAGAAGATAGTTGGCTTACACTCGCCACTTCACACAATACATTACATAAGCAAGACATCATTCAAAACATCACAACCCGACTACGGGTGAAGATCAAATGAAAGATACCAAAACAACATAAAGCCACAGGTCAGGATCGAATCCTAGTAGAAACCACTACTGATCGTCGAAGCGTCACAAACAAACAGCCATGCTCTTCATCGAGCTCCCAGTGAAGTACTGATCCATCTCCTGCATCAAACTCGGCTGAACCTGCATCTGGTGTGGTGAAGTAACTGTGAGCCACAGAGGACTCAGCAATCCCGTTCCCGGGTAACAAGACTATTTAAGCCTTGGGTGAGGAACAAGGCTAGAGAAAGAATAAGAGGTGAAGGAACAACAAGAGTCTGCACCCGCAACTAGCACTAACTTACGTAAAAGAGAGCGAGAAGAGAAGTGCCTCGGTCGAGAGATGATCACGAAGTGATCCTAACTAAAGCCGGTCAAACATAACCCCACCATGTTCAACTCCCGAATCCCTATTCGGAAATTGACAGTCACGATACACACGCTGGTAGTGTATTGGAACATTGTGTCAAGTTTTCTACAACCGGATATTAACAAGCTCCCATCTGCCACATGACCGCGGGCACGGCTTTTGAAAGTTCAAACCCTGCAGGGGTGTTCCAACTTGACCCATTACAAGCCCACGATCCGCGGAGTCGCAACTCCAAAGTGGGAAGACCCGAGTATTCTCGGAATCCCGTGCTCAAGATACTCCGAACTAAGGTAAGGCTAATCCAGCAAATCCTCCCGGCGTGTCGACACCCTGATAGTAGCCGCGCGTATCTAAGTCTCAGGACACGACCGGATGAGACATCCTACGGGTTTTTACCAGCCCTCGAGTTTCCTTGAGGTGGCCCCGCAGTCCGCTCATTTCGGACCAACACTCATGTGGAGCACTGGCCCGGGGGGTTGAATTAAAATAAAAGGGATAGCTAGTCCACATGCAAGTTTTATTAGTTATTAGGCAAATAGTACCAATGTTGGGATTTGCTGGAAAAGACTTAGCACTTAGCGGTTTATCAAGGGGGTCCCATGCACCCCAACCGTGTTAGGAACGCATAATCAAGGAACATAACACCGGTTTATACGGTTCCTAACGGCATGAGTGGAACAAATCACCAAGCAAAAGGCTTAGCTTTCCACCCTTGCCAGTATATAGATGATTTCAATTAAGCATTTATATAGTGTGATATAACCCAACAAACTTCAACATGAAGCAAGCATCTTCAAACTTCACCTGCAACTAGCAACGCTATAAGAGGGGGCTGAGCGAAGCCTACGTATAGCCAATCAATGGTTTGCATAGGTAGGGTGGTTAAACAAGGCAATGGTTACAAGTAGGAGGCTGACAGGAAAAACATGGGCATCGAGGCAATACTGTAGAGCGAGACTACTAGCAATAGGCAAAGATAGTAATGGTATCCGGGTTCGGTCATCTTGCCTGGGATTCCGCAAGGGAGAAGAACGGATCCATGAAGAAGACGGAGCAATAGAGACGAGAGAATCCTCACAACTCCGGAACGAAACCGAAGCTAACAAGAGAAGCAACCGGAAAGAAAGAAACAACACGGTAAACACACAAGCATAAACATGGCATACGATGCACATCCAAGTATGATGCATGTCCGGTTTAAATATGCATGGCATGGCAAAGTGCACAAACAACACTACAAGTTAAGTGGAGCTCAACATGCAAAGAGTTGCATATTGACGAAACACCACATTTAATTATTTAATTGACTCTCGTTTATTTACAAGACAAGATTAAATGTTGGTTAACATGGCAACAAGGTGAAGCATAAAGAAACTACACTATTTAGGCATTTTAAATGAGGCCGGAAAATAACAACAACATATCCGGAAAATCCCCATATGCATGTTTAGTAATTTTTAGCAACAACAAAACACACATTTATAATGTTGTTAATATGATGCGGATGACATGATCAAGTTTATGCAAGTTTTATTAAAAGGTTGACAAGAAGAAGATATGAAGTATTGTCACCGTGGTGGAAGGAAAGGGTGCCACGGCAACAATCCGAAAGTGATGCAACGGCATCATATCGGTGCCGGTAACTCGTTGAGAGTCCGGTGCAAAAGGAAAGATGGCGTGAGCGGGTCAACGAGATGAAAGGTGGGGCGATCCCGTCACCGGGTTCCCACGGGTCGGCGACGAGGCAACCGAGGAACATGACAAAAGATGATACGGCACGGAGCACACAAGGGAAACATTTCATACAACACAAGCAAGCATCACACGGGTCATCGGCTCGGCGGTTATACCTTCGGAACAAACGTTCACGGGGCGGTTCGAGAGCGTAGAGGAAGAAGTCGTTCACGGTCATCGGTAGGTGTACTCGTTCCGTAGTGGGAAGTAGTGGTACACGGCCGAAGAGGAAGTAGTTGTTCACGGGTCTTTGGCGACGGTAGACGTTCATGAGCTCGTTTTTCCGTAGATGTCCGGGTCGTCGTGGTACTTGTCGCGGTCGTGGTACTTGTCGGTCCGGTCTTGGCGAAACCTCACCACTTTTGTACTTGGCGTTCAACGGCGTCGTGGTACTTGGCGAGTAGTGGTACTTGTCGCGTCGTGGAACTTGCGTTTCTCCTTGTAGTCGTACACGTTCTTGCGGCTGCGGTGCACTTGGCGAAAACAACAGCAACAAACAAAAAAAAAAAACACAGCACGGAGGCGACGAGAGACGACGGCAGCAGCTCGAGGGGGCTCTGGACGGGGAGGCCGGAGGACGCCGAAGGAGCTGGCCGGCGGCGGGACTGGCGCAGGAGATGCTGGGAGGAACGGAGCCGGAGGCGGGGGTGTGCTCCAGCGGCCTTGGTCACCGGCTGGTGGCGAGGCAGAAAAAGTTCTGGCGACGGAGGGCCTGCACGGCAAAGAGGCGAGCGGCCTGAGGGCCGGAGCGCGCGTCTGGCTGCGAGAGGAAGGGCGCCATGGCGAGGGGACGACCTGGAGGCAGGGGCGCTCGGGGCCGGCCCGGGAGCAGAGGCGGGGAGATGGGGGCGCCGCGCTGACTGGAGGGAAACGGAGGCCAGATGGTGCTGGTCGCGGGCCAGGCACGTGGCGGACGGCGCTGCACCGGTGCGGACGCGCTGGAGGACGGTCGACGAGGCGACCGTGGCGTCGGGGCGCGCCGGGACGCAGCGCTGGAGAGGAGGGCGCTCGGGCCATGGCCTGGAGACGGAGGAAGGCGCGGGGCGCGCAGCACCTGGCGATGCGAGGCGCTCGGGGCCATCGCGAGGAAGGGGATCGCGGGGTTCGGGCGATGGGGTTCGGGACTCGGTCGCGAGGGACTCGGGGTGCGGGACGAAGCCAGTGGGGACGAGCGGTCGGGAGAGGGAGAGTGGGTCGGGAGGATGGAGAAGCTGCGGCGGCGCTGGGAGGAAACGGGAGGGAGATGTCGGTCGGGCCAGGTGCAGGCTAGGGTTAGGTCGCCTGGGCCTTGGGCTGGGAAGACTTGGGCCGCAGGGAGGCTGTGAGTGGAAAGGGCCGCGGAGAAAGAATGGTCCGGCTGCTGGTCTCTTATTGCTGTTGTTGCTTTCCAAAAATAAACAGAAAAACAACACCATAGAAAGAAAAGGAAGGAGGTGGCTAGGGAAGAATTAGGACATGAGGTCAAAATCCCTGGACTCACAAAATGTCAGGAATTTAATTAAAATGGTTGGAGGGTTTATTGGAGGAACCTTGATAAACGAGAAAAGAAATAAAGGGAGGTTTTAAGGCAAGGAATTGAGAAGAAAAGGCATGGAGAATATTATGCCAGTGTGTTGGTTAATTCCGAAACAATGGAATATTTATTATATAGCTCCCTAATAATATTGAGAGGCTTTTATATGTTTTAAAGAGAAGACACCTTCCCTCGATTTAAATGGACCGAAGGTCCACACAATTTATTTAAGTTGAGATGCAAGATAAATATGACATGATGGCATGATGACATGATGCAATGCAAAAATTAATAACACAAGCAAAATAAAACACACAGGAGAACCCGGAACATCTGGAATCTTCTGGAATCTTCTGGAATCTTCTGGGACGTCGGTCTTCGGGCGTCACAACTCTCCCACACTAACAGAGGATCTCGACCCGAGATCCTAGAGATATCACCGGGTAAAAACGGAAGAGGAAGAGGTAAAACAAAGTTGCTTCTTTGACAGACGAGTGAAACCAGAAACCTTGAGAGGTTGAATAAATAGAAAGAAGAATGCAACGGAGATGAACGAAGTTAAAAGCACTCCGGTAAAAGGAGGAACACGGAACACAAAGAGAACCTTGTAGGTTGAAAGACATGAAACAAGGGCTCACGGACGGAAAGAATATGAAACCGCAATGGTATAGCCAAGGAATAAGAATGACAGAATTTGGACAGCACTCCGTCTGAAAATTGAAGGAATTAACAAGAACTTGAGGAGATGGAAAGATACTTGATGAAAACAACAACTCACAGCCTCCAGAACAAATAAAAGAATGGCACAAGGTTAAGAAAGATTCAGACAGCACTCCGGTTAAAAGAGAGGCAAACTTGGTAAGATGAGAGAACTAGAATGAAGAATACAACACTCCGGTTAAATGATAAGCAAGGGAAAGAACATGATCTCGATAGAACGATATGATGGTCAAAGAGAGAGCAACATCACAATGCCTCCGGAATGAAAGAATAGAATATAGATCATTGGAAAGAAAAGAACGGAGAAGAAAATGACAACCTCTCTCAAAATGAATTAGGAAATCCTCCTTACAAAGAAGGGTTGAACAGAGTTTTTGGAAATTCAACAACGAAAGAATAAGCTCGTTGTGGGCTTATGGAAAACATCTCGAAATTAAGAGGTGACAACCAGCCACTGACGAAAACAATTGATTTGATTGAGATCAACAAGGAGATGAAAAACTTATCTCACCGGAATGATAAATGAAGAACTTGGGTCATTTATAAGCACCATAATAGCAACAATTCTCAAGGAAAGCTTTTAGGTGAATTATAACCCAAGATAACTCCAACGAATAATTGAAGTGGTTGAAAGGATCTCCTGAACAAGGAAAATGATGGTTTTAAATATCTCATTCTTGACAACTTGTGAATCATTAAACATGAAGGAATTAACAAGAATGACATAACACCATCTGAAAAGATAAGGTAGAAAGAATTGCAATTGGAATGCATGATGAAGAATGCTTGAGCTCCAACAAGAATCTTGATGAAGACTTCAAGGATGAAATAAATCATGATGAACCACCATGAGAACTCCGGTAATGAAAGCATGGGAAGTGAAAGATGAAAAGAAAAAGATTCAAGGCCTGCGATGAATTAGTTGGAGGTTTGGAATGATATAATTGAAATAACTTGGAGCTCCGGAAAACAAGATGAACAACTTGAAGCCTAGAATTTATTCGTCATGAATAAACTCTAAACAAAGGAATTAATCCACTTGGAAGGAACAAGAATAAGAATTATGTCATGCATCTCCTTCACCAATTTAAATTGATGACAACCAAAGGATTTGGCATACTACTTATTCTCGTTGGAAAGGATTAAAGAGAGATCTAGCACAAGCTTGGGTAAATCTTCAACGAACCACCGGTAGGATTATGAAAAGAACAAATGAATTAAAACGATAACAACGGAAGGGTAATCTTGAAATAACCACCGTAAGAATATGGGGACGAACGAAGAGACATCAATGAAGAATATTTGGAGGACGAAGTTGAAAACTGGGAACGAAGAAATATTCTGAAATGATGGCCTTCGGAGGATCACAATAAGAAGAATTCATGAAATGCTTCGGATGGGTATGAAAATAATTCCTCACAATCAAAACGATAATGAGGAAGGCATGAAGCTAGAACCACGAATCTTGAGAGAACGACCAAGATTTAAGAGAAACACTTCTCCGGTCTTCAAAACTGAGAAGACGATGAGATACACCACCATGAATTGTATAGGCACTCCGGAATGAAGAATTAAAAAGGTTGAAACAACGATGAAAAGAATTTGAAAGCGATCTTGGAGAAGGACTGTGACTGATGGGACTCATACTTACGTCACACTATGAAAAGAATTGAGTATAACTCCGGATAAAATTAGAGGAGTCAGGTAAGATCCTGGGAAAAGACCTGTGGGTTAGGGCCCACTCAAAGAAATCACCGTTGAAAAGATTGCTTAAGAGATATAGCACCGGTTGAATTAAATGGCTTGAATAAGATGACAAAGCTCAAAATAACTTGAACGGACTAAGAATGGAATTATGAATCTTCAGCACTCCGGATATGAATAGCAAGAGGAGAATGATTAATTGGAGCACCCGAATAAGAAAGCATTGTGAAAAGACGAGAAGGCTAAGATCAACACCGAAATCTTGAATTACATCCACCGGCAGAATTTGAGAACAAAAGAATGATGAACTTGAAGCTCTTGAGCATCTTCACGACAAATCACCGGATAAGAACATTGAAGGAAATTAATGAAGAAACCTCACATGAATAAAATGGATATTTCATTTGAGAATTTCTGGCTCCGAGAAGGAGAAGGGTGGGAGGGCGGGGAAAACAAAGACAAATTTGAGATGAACAAAAATGGACACCGGTTGAAAAGAATTTAACATGACCATCTTGATGATCAAGAAGGACCTGCACTCTCATAGAAATATGAGAATACCGATTAGGAAAGGTATGGAATCAACATTTGACATCGAAGCAACTCGAATACCAGAATCAAAACAAGAACAAAGGATAGATATGTTTATGAAGAAGATTATGTTGCAACATATCTATCTGAACAGAGAATTGAACGAATGAATTCCGTAGGTACATCAACTTGTCGAGAAGCCAGTTGGGAGAACGAAAGTTAAATAAAAAGGAACAAGGATCAGATAGAACAAATACAAGATAGAAGCTTCGTTCGACATATTCGTGCTGAAAGCTCATGGAACGTGTTACAAAAGGGTTTTGCAATCCCCGGATCAGCATAGCCAAGGACCCTTTAAGATGCAACTCCCGATCGGAACAAGCCCATAAAACCACTTCACTCAATGTAGAACCCCGAACTTCATATCGTGCATCCGTTGGAAGAATGCCTAGAACTACTAGATGAACCCACCTATTAATTTCCGAAAGTTTCCAGTTATGCAATCAGGTGTTGGGGATACAAGGGAAGCACCGCGCAATCAACTCTAAACCTACATCCAGCTGTATCCATCCTTCAACACATAACCAGTTGTTCTCGGAAACCGTTTACCTCGGACCTTCTAAAAGCATCCACTATAACAAGCTATGGCAATACTCTCGAACTACCTCCCCAGTACTGGGTGATGTCGGGGTTATCTTGCTACTAACTGTATAGGAGAGATTTTCGATGTCGGCCGTCTTAAGTATTCTAGTACTGCCGCGATGGATTTGTGACGACAACACCTCGGAGCTCAACTCCCCGGGACACTTCCACAACCCCTAATGACAGGAGGCATCGAGAACAATGTTCTCGTCACAAAGACATCGAAACAATCCAAACAATACTCGCGAGATCCTAAAAAAAAATTTGGTGCAATTTTTGAAAGTAGAAGAGGCAAGAGTAGTCGTCAGGAGTCCTCACCAGAATGAAAAGGGATGAGGAGCAAACAGAAATCCTACTATCCGATATAAATATAGGACTCAAAATATTTTCAGTGTGTGCCTAGACTCAACCGTCAACGATTCGATCAATCAGTGGGGGCTTCTAGGTCGGAGAAGGCTCTGATACCAACTTGTAATGCCCAGGATGGGACTATACCTCCTACGTGTCGAGGCATGACTTAAAGGTATAAGCCCATCCTAGAATGATCTCAAGTTTGGTATCTTTGCACGACTCATGTAAAAGAGGGATTAAATTGCAAAAGAAGATAGTTGGCTTACACTCGCCACTTCACACAATACATTACATAAGCAAGACATCATTCAAAACATCACAACCCGACTACGGGTGAAGATCAAATGAAAGATACCAAAACAACATAAAGCCACAGGTCAGGATCGAATCCTAGTAGAAACCACTACTGATCGTCGAAGCGTCACAAACAAACAGCCATGCTCTTCATCGAGCTCCCAGTGAAGTACTGATCCATCTCCTGCATCAAACTCGGCTGAACCTGCATCTGGTGTGGTGAAGTAACTGTGAGCCACAGAGGACTCAGCAATCCCGTTCCCGGGTAACAAGACTATTTAAGCCTTGGGTGAGGAACAAGGCTGGAGAAAGAATAAGAGGTGAAGGAACAACAAGAGTCTGCAGCCGCAACTAGCACTAACTTACGTAAAAGAGAGCGAGAAGAGAAGTGCCTCGGTCGAGAGATGATCATGAAGTGATCCTAACTAAAGCCGATCAAACATAACCCCACCGTGTTCAACTCCCGAATCCCTATTCGGAAATTGACAGTCACGGTACACACGCTGGTAGTGTATTGGAACATTGTGTCAAGTTTTCTACAACCGGATATTAACAAGCTCCCATCTGCCACATAACCGTGGGCACGGCTTTCGAAAGTTCAAACCGTGCAGGGGTGTTCCAACTTGACCCATTACAAGCCCACGATCCGCGGAGTCGCAACTCCAAAGTGGGAAGACCCGAGTATTCTCAGAATCCCGTGCTCAAGATACTCCGAACTAAGGTAAGGCTAATCCAGCAAATCCTCCCGGCGTGTCGACACCCTGATAGTAGCCGCGCGTATCTAAGTCTCAGGACACGACCGGATGAGACATCCTATGGGTTTTTACCAGCCCTTGAGTTTCCTTGAGGTGGCCCCGCAGTCCGCTCATTTCGGACCAACACTCATGTGGAGCACTGGCCCGGGGGGTTGAATTAAAATAAAAGGGATAGCTAGTCCACATGCAAGTTTTATTAGTTATTAGGCAAATAGTACCAATGTTGGGATTTGCTGGAAAAGACTTAGCACTTAGCGGTTTATCAAGGGGGTCCCATGCACCCCAACCGTGTTAGGAACGCATAATCAAGGAACATAACACCGGTTTATACGGTTCCTAACGGCATGAGTGGAACAAATCACCAAGCAAAAGGCTTAGCTTTCCACCCTTGCCAGTATATAGATGATTTCAATTAAGCATTTATATAGTGTGATATAACCCAACAAACTTCAACATGAAGCAAGCATCTTCAAACTTCACCTGCAACTAGCAACGCTATAAGAGGGGGCTGAGCGAAGCCTACGTATAGCCAATCAATGGTTTGCATAGGTAGGGTGGTTAAACAAGACAATGGTTACAAGTAGGAGGCTGACAGGAAAAACATGGGCATCGAGGCAATACTGTAGAGCGAGACTACTAGCAATAGGCAAAGATAGTAATGGTATCCGGGTTCGGTCATCTTGCCTGGGATTCCGCAAGGGAGAAGAACGGATCCATGAAGAAGACGGAGCAACAGAGACGAGAGAATCCTCACAACTCCGGAACGAAACCGAAGCTAACAAGAGAAGCAACCGGAAAGAAAGAAACAACACGGTAAACACACAAGCATAAACATGGCATACGATGCACATCCAAGTATGATGCATGTCCGGTTTAAATATGCATGGCATGGCAAAGTGCACAAACAACACTACAAGTTAAGTGGAGCTCAACATGCAAAGAGTTGCATATAGACGGAACACCACATTTAATTATTTAATTGACTCTCGTTTATTTACAAGACAAGATTAAATGTTGGTTAACATGGCAACAAGGTGAAGCATAAAGAAACTACACTATTTAGGCATTTTAAATGAGGCCGGAAAATAACAACAACATATCCGGAAAATCCCCATATGCATGTTTAGTAATTTTTAGCAACAACAAAACACACATTTATAATGTTGTTAATATGATGCGGATGACATGATCAAGTTTATGCAAGTTTTATTAAAAGGTTGACAAGAAGAAGATATGAAGTCGTGGTGGAAGGAAAGGGTGCCACGGCAACAATCCGAAAGTGATGCAACGGCATCATATCGGTGCCGGTAACTCGTTGAGAGTCCGGTGCAAAAGGAAAGATGGCGTGAGCGGGTCAACGAGATGAAAGGTGGGGCGATCCCGTCACCGGGTTCCCATGGGTCGGCGACGAGGCAACCGAGGAACATGACAAAAGATGATACGGCACGGAGCATACAAGGGAAACATTTCATACAACACAAGCAAGCATCACACGGGTCATCGGCTCGGCGGTTATACCTTCGGAACAAACGTTCACGGGGCGGTTCGAGAGCGTAGAGGAAGAAGTCGTTCACGGTCATCGGTAGGTGTACTCGTTCCGTAGTGGGAAGTAGTGGTACACGGCCGAAGAGGAAGTAGTTGTTCACGGGTCTTCGGCGACGGTAGACGTTCACGAGCTCGTTTTTCCGTAGATGTCCGGGTCGTCGTGGTACTTGTCGCGGTCGTGGTACTTGTCGGTCCGGTCTTGGCGAAACCTTACCACTTTTGTACTTGGCGTTCAATGGCGTCGTGGTACTTGGCGAGTAGTGGTACTTGTCGCGTCGTGGAACTTGCGTTTCTCCTTGTAGTCGTACACGTTCTTGCGGCGGCGGTGCACTTGGCGAAAACAACAGCAACAAACAAAAAAAAACACAGCACGGAGGCGACGAGAGACGACAGCAGCAGCTCGAGGGGGCTCTGGACGGGGAGGCCGGAGGACGCCGAAGGAGCTGGCCGGCGGCGGGACTGGCGCAGGAGATGCTGGGAGGAACGGAGCCGGAGGCGGGGGCGTGCTCCAGCGGCCTTGGTCACCGGCTGGTGGCGAGGCAGAAAAAGTTCTGGCGACGGAGGGCCTGCACGGTGAAGAGGCGAGCGGCCTGAGGGCCGAAGCGCGCGTCGGGCTGCGAGAGGAAGGGCGCCATGGCGAGGGGACGACCTGGAGGCAGGGGCGCTCGGGGCCGGCCCTGGAGCAGAGGCGGGGAGATGGGGGCGCCGCGCTGACTGGAGGGAAACGGAGGCCAGATGGCGCTGGTCGCGGGCCAGGCACGCGGCGGACGGCGCTGCACCGGTGCGGACGCGCTGGAGGACGGTCGACGAGGCGACCGTGGCATCGGGGCGCGCCGGGACGCAGCGCTGGAGGGGAGGGCGCTCGGGCCACGGCCTGGAGACGGAGGAAGGCGCGGGGCGCGCAGCACCTGGCGATGAGAGGCGCTCGGGGCCATCGCGAGGATGGGGATCGGGGGGTTCGGGCGATGGGGTTCGGGACTCGGTCGCGAGGGACTCGGGGTGCGGGACGAAGCCAGTGGGGACGAGCGGTCGGGCGAGGGAGAGTGGGTCGGGAGGATGGAGAAGCTGCGGCGGCGCTGGGAGGAAACGAGAGGGAGATGTCGGTCGGGCCAAGTGCAGGCTAGGGTTAGGTCGCCTGGGCCTTGGGCTGGGAAGACTTGGGCCGCAGGGAGGCTGTGAGTGGAAAGGGCCGCGGAGAAAGAATGGGCCGGCTGCTGGTCTCTTATTGTTGTTGTTGCTTTCCAAAAATAAACAGAAAAACAACACCATAGAAAGAAAAGGAAGGAGGTGGCTAGGGAAGAATTAGGACATGAGGTCAAAATCCCTGGACTCACAAAATGTCAGGAATTTAATTAAAATGGTTGGAGGGTTTATTGGAGGAACCTTGATAAACGAGAAAAGAAATAAAGGGAGGTTTTAAGGCAAGGAATTGAGAAGAAAAGGCATGGAGAATATTATGCCAGTGTGTTGGTTAATTCCGAAACAATGGAATATTTATTATATAGCTCCCTAATAATATTGAGAGGCTTTTATATGTTTTAAAGAGAAGACACCTTCCCTCGATTTAAATGGACCGAAGGTCCACACAATTTATTTAAGTTGAGATGCAAGATAAATATGACATGATGGCATGATGACATGATGCAATGCAAAAATAAATAACACAAGCAAAATAAAACACACGGGAGAACCCGGAACATCTGGAATCTTCTGGAATCTTCCGGGACGTCGGTCTTCGGGCGTCACACCCGATAAGGGCCTTCCCACTTCGGCGTCAACTTGTTGGAATTCTTGGCGGATTGAACGCGCCGAAGAACAAGGTCGCCTTCCTCGAGACTTCTGGCGTTAACTTTGCGGCTATGGTAGCGGTGCAAAGCTTGCTGGTAGCGAGCAGCTCGTACAGCAGCTTGAAGACGGTTTTCCTCAAGGAGCAGCGCGTCATCTTGTCGCAGCTGCTCCTGCTCGAGCTCATCATAAGCGAGCACTCGAGGTGATCCGTATACGAGTTCCGTGGGGAGAACTGCCTCTGCTCCATAGACTAGAGCGAAAGGTGTCTGTCCAGTGGCTCGATTTGGCGTCGTCCTGATCGACCAAAGAGCCGCTGGCAGCTCCTCGATCCAGTTTCTTCCGCACTTGTGCAGCCTGTCGAAAGTTCTGGTCTTGAGGCCACGCAGCACTTCAGCATTTGCCCTCTCCGCTTGACCGTTGCTTCTCGGGTGAGCAACAGAAGCGAAGCAGACCTTAGCGCCAAGATCTTGGACGTACTGCATGAAGGTGCGGCTCGTGAATTGCGTACCATTGTCGGTGATGATCCTGTTAGGGATTCCGAAGCGGCAAACAATCGACCTGAAGAACTTGACTGCTGACTGTGCGGTCACCTTTCTCACTGGTTCCACTTCCGGCCACTTTGTGAACTTGTCGATTGCAACATACAAGTACTCAAAGCCCCCGGCTGCGCGGGGAAATGGGCCGAGGATGTCGAGCCCCCAGACCGAAAATGGCCAGGATAAAGGGATCGTCTGGAGAGCTTGAGCTGGTTGGTGTATCTGCTTGGAGTGGAACTGGCACGCTTCACACTTGGTTACTTGTGCAGTTGCATCCCGGAGGGCTTCTGGCCAAAAGAAACCCTGCCGGAATGCTTTGCCGGCAAGTGCTCTTGCGCCAATGTGGTGACCACATATGCCTCCGTGTATCTCTGCCAACAGCTTCTGTCCATCTTCCCGGGGAATACACTTCAATTTCACACCGTTGAGTCTTGTTCTGTACAGTATGTTGTCGACAAACCTGTACATACTTGACTGCCGGGCTACTCTCTCTGCTTCTTCTTGCTCTTCGGGAAGTTCTCCTATTTAGAGAAAACGGACAATTTGCTGTGCCCATGCTGGAGCTTGTGGCTCGACAACAAGGACTAAAGGCACATCTGCTGCTGCGGGAACATCTGCTTCTACGGCGAGAACTTGTGTTTCAGCCGGAGCTTGATGTTCCTCGGCAAGCTTGCCGGAGCAAAACTTTTCGGGAGCGTCTGCTTCAACTGTACAAACCCTAGGGCTTGCAGGAGCAGACTGCTCCTCAGCACTCTTAGTGTTGATCTTGGGGACCTTGTTGGCGGCGGCTTCGGGAAGCTCTGCCGGAAAATAGTCACCAGAAATCAACTTCCTCTTCTTGCTCTGTCCAGTTGATGGTGTTATGGATGGTTGTGTCAGCTTGAGCACAAAGATCCCTGGTTCCACAGGTGGCTTAAGTGCGGCGCACTTTGACAAGCCGTCAGCGATGTCGTTCTGAGCTCTTGTGACGTGCTCCATCTGTAGGCCGTCAAAGTGCTCTTCAAGCTTTCTCACTTCATCGACGTAAGCTTCCATCAACGGACTCTGGTAATTCTTGTTGACTTGGCGGACGACGAGCTGTGAGTCACCCCTGACGATGAGCTTCTTTATCCCAAGGTCTGCCGCGATCCTGAGACCGGCAAGCAAACCCTCATACTCTGCAGTATTGTTTGTCGCTTGCTCCTTGGGAAAGTGCATCTGGACTACGTACTTGAGGTGCTCTCCGGTGGGTGCGACAAGCAGCACACCAGCACCAGCGCCTTGCAGTGAGAAGGCACCATCAAAGTACATCAGCTACTCTTTGCTCGCTTCCTTGACGGGGATGCTCGTTTCTGGAATTTCTTCATTTGGTGTTGGCATCCACTCTGCTATGAACTCTGCCAATGCTCTGCTCTGGATAGTTGAAGTGCTTTCAAACTTGAGGCCAAAGCTTGACAGTTCCAGTGCCCACTCAACAATCCTGCCTGTTGCTTCTGGATTTTGCAGTATCCTCTTCAGCGGAAAGCGAGTGACAACTGTTGTCTCATGTGCTTGGAAGTAATGGCGCAGCTTTCTCGAGGCCATGAGAAGGCCGAAAAGCAGCTTCTGCACACCAGAGTACCTTGATCTAGCCCCCTGGAGAAGGGAGCTGACAAAATAAACTGGGCGCTGCACCATCTTCTTCCGTACCTCCTCTTGTGTCTGCGCAGATCCATCCTTGTCGGGACCAGAGCTTGCCGGGGAAGCTCCTTGCTTGTCGCTGGACGTGCTTGCCGCGGTTGCTGGCTCATCATCCGCCTCCCTCTCCGCTACTAATGCAGCACTAACCACTTGATTGGTTGCCGCTAGGTACAGCAGCAACTTCTCTTGTGGTTTAGGTGCGACAAGTATTGGAGTAGAGGACAGGTACCTCTTCAAGTCTTGCAGCACAGCCTCCGCTTCTGGAGTCCATTTCATTGGACCTGCCTTTTTCAAAAGTTTGAAAAACGGCAGGGCGCGTTCAGCTGACTTAGAGATAAACCTGCTGAGAGCAGCCACGCAACCGGCAAGTCTTCGCACATCCTTGACGCGCTTCGGTGCTTCAATCTTCTCAATGGCCTTGATCTTGTCGGGATTGGCTTCAATCCCCCTCTGAGACACGAAGAACCCGAGAAGTTTGCCGGAAGGGACTCCAAACACACACTTCTCGGGGTTGAGCTTGAGCTGGATCTTGCGCAGATTTGCAAAGGTCTCTTCTAGATCTTGAACCAGGGTCGCCCTGTCCTTGCTCTTGACCACTATGTCATCCATGTATGCTTCTACATTTCTATGAATTTGTCGCTCAAAAGCTGTATGGACCACCCTTGCAAACGTTGAACCAGCATTCTTCAAACCAAAAGGCATCCTTATGAAACAGTAAGTGCCACATGGAGTGATGAATGCGGTCTTCTCTTCATCTTCTTCTGCCATGAAGATTTGACGGTATCCTGAGTATGCGTCAAGAAATGAAAGCAGGTCGCATCCGGCCGTGGAGTCAACAATCTGGTCAATGCGCGGCAAGGGAAATGGGTCTTTTGGACAAGCTTTATTTACATCGGTGAAGTCAATACAAAGCCTCCATTTCCCGTTTGCCTTACGCACGACTACTGGATTGGCCAACCACGTTGGATGGAGCACTCCTCTGACAAGGCCTGCTGCTTCCAACTTCTTGATCTCTTCTGCTATGAACTCTTGGCGCTCCACTGCTTGTTTCCTGACTTTTTGCTTGACGGGCCGCGCGTGAGGACAGACAGCGAGCTTGTGCTCAATCACTTTCCTGGGAACACCGGGGATGTCGGACGGTTGCCATGCAAACACATCGACGTTCGCCCGCAGGAAAGCAACGAGCACGCTTTCCTATTTAGGGTCAAGCGTGGCGCTGATGGTGAAAGTACCACCAGTGCCGTCCTCCTTGGCGGGCACCTTCTTGGGTTCTGGTGGAGCTGCCATCGTCTTCTTGCACTTGCCGGTGGAGCTCGATGGTGCGTCCTCGACGGCAGCGCAGCACTCCGAAGAGGTGCGTTTGCCGGAGTGGGCCCCAGAGCTCTTGCCGGACTTGGTCTTCTTCTTTCCTTCGGGAGCTTCAGCGGCAAGTGTTTGTCGATCTGTTGCGGCTGCTGCTTCCCGGTAGATCTTGTCGGCGCAGATAAGGGCATCTTTCTTGTCGCCAGGGACAGAGATGACGCTTATCGAGCCTGGCATCTTGAGCATGTTGTAGGCGTAGTGAGAGGCTGCCATGAACTTGGCAAGTGCTGGACGGCCAAGTATCCCATTGTAAGGCAACGGGAAATCGGCAACGTCAAAGGTGACCCTCTCAGTCCTAAAGTTCAGCTCGCCGCCAAACGTCACTGGCAGTGTGATCTTCCCCTTCGGCTTGCTCCTTCCCAGGTTGATCCCTTGGAACGTGCCGGTTTCTTCGAGCTCGCTGTCAGGGATTTGGAGTTTGTGGAGCACAGCGGAGGAGATCAGGTTCAAGCCGCCCCGCCGTCAACTAACATCTTTGTGACTTTGAGGTTGCGGATAGTTGGTGAGACCAACATCGGCAAGCACCCGACCGTAGTTGTGCGATCAGGGTGGTCCTCAATATCAAAGATGATAGGCGTGCTGGACCATTTTAGAAGTTTGCGCGATTTGACAGGTGGTTCCGCTGCATTGACTTCTCGCACCCACTGTTTGAGTTGGCGGTGCGAAGTGTGCAGAGAAGCACCACCGTCAATGCACAAAACTTCCGTGGCTTTCTGAAACTCCTGCTCGCTGGTCTCACCATCATCCATGTCCTCGTTGTCATCGTCGTCTTCGTCCTTGTCGCGCCCGCGGGGAGGTCTGTCTCCTTGCCACTGCTTGGCCTTGCCGTGGCGTCCTCCCCGGCCATTGAATGGCCGCTTCTTGCCGGACCCTTCACCACCTCCTTGGGCCTTCTCCTTGTCGCGCCGCTCGTACTCAGCCTTCTGCTGCTCAACAAGCTGCTCGACCCTCTTGCAATTTTGGAGGTCGTGGCCCTTGGTGCGGTGGATCTTGCAGTACTGCTTGTCGGTGCCGTCCTGCTTGTCGGCGGCCGCCACAGCCTGGCAGTTGGTGCATGCGGTAGTCTCCTTGCCGGAGCTACCAACTTGGGCTTTCTTGGCGCCAGCTTCCTTGCCGGACTGCTCAACGACTAGCACTTCCTTGTTTTTCTAATTTCTGTTGTTCCGCCGCCGGATTTTCTTTGCCGAGGCGGCTTCCTCACTGTCAGATCCCCCTGCGCCTGTATCCTCTCCGGGGAGTTTCCTCCCCTCCTCAGCGCGTGCACACTTGTCGGCCAGGGCATAAAGCTCACTGACGTCTCGGATCTTGTACATCGCCATCTCCTCCCTCATCCTGCGGTTACACACGTTCTGATGGAACTCTCTGATAACCGCGGCAGGGTGGACGTCTGGGATGTTGTGCTGGACACGACTGAACCTCTGGATATACTTGCGCAGGGGCTCTCCTTCCTTCTGGGCGAGCAGGTCAAGGTCATTCTCCTGGCCATGAGGTTTGTGGCCGCCTGTAAAGGCACCGACAAACTGATGGCAGAGATCTGCCCAAGAAGAAATGGAGTTGTCCGGCAAGTGCATGAGCCAGGACCTGACGTTGGGTTTGAGTACCAGAGGGAAGTAGTTGGCAAGGATCTTCTCGTCTCGTCCCCCGACAGCTTGCACCGCGATGGTGTAGATGCTGAGGAACTCCGACGGATGCGTCTTGCCGTCGTACTTCTCTGGCACATCTGGCTTGAAATTCTTCATGCTGGGCCACTGGACTTGCTGCAGCTCACGAGTGAACGCAGGACAACCTATCGCGTACGGCAAGTCGCCTGGTCCCCCTGGCGCTTGCATGTCGACAGTGGGCCCAGCGCGCTGGTCTGACTGACGCCGCGCTTCTCTTCGGCGCTCGATGCGAGTACGAGCGTCTTCGTGTCGACGATCTTGAAGAACTTGGCGCTGATCGCGACGAGCTCGCGGATCCGACGACGCGGTGGAGTCACTGTCGAGGTTGACCCGATGAGTCGGCGATCTTGGCCTTCGGGGCGGAGAGTGCACGGTGGTTGCACCCCCATCGGTCTTGTCGCCATCAGCCCGCGCCTGGCTGACTTGCCGCGGCCGTGACGTGCTCAGCTGCTGCAGAGTGTCGCCGTTGGCGAAGGCGATGAGACTCTGAATGGTGGCCCTCCAGTCGTCGGCCTTGTCTGCCGCTGGAGGGAAGTCTAGGAGCAGTTGAGCTCGTGCTAGAGCTTCTGCTGGAGTGGCGGGTAGCGGTGGAGAACGGTGCGAGGAGCGGGACATGCTCGGACTTCTAACCGTGGTAGAAGGAGCAGCATCCCGTCCAGGCGACCGTGCCTTGCTCGTGCCGGCACGTTGGTGTGCATGCTGGCCTTGAGCGTCCCGAGATCCGCCGGCTTGGCCTTGGCCCAGCAAACGTATGGTACCGTGGGTACCATGACGCTGCCGGTCCTGCACCTCCTGAGACGGGCGCGGTGCATGTACGGACGCCGAGGTCTTGGAGTGCGCCCGGTCGTCTGCCTTGTCCTTGGACTTGGCGGCGCCGTGAGTTCCCTCGTCGACGTCCGTCCTTCTGCCGGCATCTACCCCACCAGCCGCTGGCTCCGGCGGTGGTGGGATCGACGCGGACGGACCTGCTGCCTCCGAAGCTTTCTTCTTCGGCGGCATGTTGATGAAGAAGTTGAAGATCTAGCCCGTGTGCAGGCCGGATCAGGTTCACACAACCTCGACGCACCCCCTACCTGGCGCGCCAAAGATGTCGGGGAAACTGATCGCTCACGAACACCTATGGGACCGGAGCCCCTTTTCGGTACGGCAGGGGGCAGAGGATGCACGAAGAGCAGATCGAGGCGTGCACACGAGCAGTTTACCCAGGTTCGGGCCGCACGGATGCGTAAAACCCTACTCCTGCTTTGGTTTGTATTGAGTTCTTGCTCGGGAGCGAAGAGAGCTACAGTACACTCTAACCGCTAGCAAGACCGAGCGTGAGAATGATCGATCCCCTTTCTACGTGCGCATGGGCCTCCTTTTATATGCTCAAGGGGTCACCGACAGGTGGCAGCGTAGTTGGGGGTAAAAATGTAAAAATCTTGGTAGTTGGAACAGTGTTCCATACCTAACCCTGACGGCAGGGGACAAGGGCATTAAATGCCCATCGCCGTCGCCCAAACAGTGCAAAAAGTGACCGTTAGGGGCGCCACCGTCCGCCACGACGGTAGTCTTGTCATCGCTGCTTGCCACCGTGTACCCCTGACTGCACAGCCTTCCGCCACGTGCGCTTGGAAAGGTCCCAGAGCGACACGTGGGTGGATGCGCTGGAGCGCGGGTGCTGAGTGGAAGCTTGCCGCGGCAAGCGCCTTGCCGCGGCTACTATCTTGTCGCTTCCGGGAGCTTGTCACTCATCGGGCCTTGCCGGGACGTGTGGCGCGTTGCGGCAAGTTTCTTGAGATGCCTCGGAGGGTCTTCCCGGCAAGCTCCTCTTGCCAGGGTCTTGTGCCTTGAGTGGTCTTTCCGGCAAGCTCCTCTTGCCGGGGCCTTGTCTCCTTGCCTTGGATACTTTGTTCTTGAATGGCTCCAGAGGAACCACGGAGGACCTTGGCGGTCGCCCGGCAAGCCTTGCCGCGGGACGCTGCAACTGCCCGTGCACAAGTTCGGGATACTAAGGTACCCCTACTTTAGTACACCGACACAACTTCTCATCATATTCAATGCACTTAGTGTGAAAGTTTTTACTACATTGATCTTGGATGTCTATCATGTGAAGGCTAGTTTTATAGCCAAAGCACATTACCATGCTGTTTTAATAGACTCTCGAAAGGATATAAGTGAAGCATGAGAGATCAACAATTTCTACAAAATATAATCACCACCGTGCTCTAAAAGATATAAGTGGAGCACTAGAGCAAAAACTATTCAACTCAAAAGATATAAGTGAAGCACATAGAGTGTTCTAACAAATCCTAGGCCATATTTAACTCTCTCAAAAAGGTGTGTCCAGCAAGGATAATTGTGGCAAACTAACAAGCAAAGACTCAAATTATACATGATGCTCCAAGTAAAACACATATCATGTGGTGAATAAAAATATAGCTCCGAGTATAGTTACCGATAGATGAAGACGAAAGAGGGGATGCCTTCCCGGGGCATCCCCAAGCTTAGGTTTTTGGTTTTCCTTGAATTTTACCTTGGGGTGCCTTGGGCATCCCCAAGCTTAGGCTCTTTCCACTCTTTGTTCCATAGTCCATCAAAGCAATACTCAAAACTTGGAAACTTCACAGCACAAAACTTAGACAAAAATCTCGTGAGCTCCATTAGTATAAGAAAACCAACCACTACTCAAAGGTACTATAATGAATTCATTCTTTGTTTATATTGGTGTTAAACCTACTGTATTCCAACTTCTCTATGATTCATACCTGCCAATACTACTCATAGATGCATTGAAATAAGCAAACAACACACGAAAAACAGAATCTGTCAAAAACAGAACAGTCTGTAGTAATCTGTAACTTTCTCATACTTCTGTAACTCCAAAAAAATTGAAATAAACTGGAGACATGAGGAATTTGTCTATTAATCATCTGCAAAAAGAATCAACTAAATATCACGCTCCAGTAAACTTTGGAGACCATTCTAGCAAGCGCTAACGATTCTGTTTTTCATAGCACGATAATATAAACTTCACACAAGTCTTCCCAAAGGTTCTACTTGGCACAAACACTAATTAAAACACAAAACCACATCTAAATAGAAGCTAGATGCAATATTTATTCCTACGCAGAAGCAAAAACAAAAAAATATAAAATTGGGTTGCCTCCCAACAAGCGCTATCGTTTTACGCCCCTAGCTAGGCACGATACAAGGATAGATCTAAGGAATGCCATAATGATACGATATATCGCGAAAAATCATCTCATATTCCCTACGTTCAGCATAAAGTTTCCTTTGTGACTAGAAAAAGTAATCAAAAGGGCTAAATTTAATGGGACAAAAGTCCCCATATCAAGCTCAGGAGGAATAGGTTCCTCTTTTGGCCCTTTATAGTGTACAACCAATTCATCATTATAGGCATTCTTTTGGCAGAATGTCATGAGCCTTCGCTCAAGGGAGAATCCCAACCCATTGTTTTGAATAGCAAAATCATCGTTCAACTCAGAAATTCTATCAACCAAGACATCGGTAGGAACCTTTTTTCTAAGGTTTTCATTAAAAGCAACATGATCAGGAGATCGCAACCGCATTATGTCTTCTTGATTAAATAAGATAGCCTCTATCGGAGGTCAGCCAGCATCTACCCCGTAATGAGCAAAGATTTCTTTGGCCTCTTTCATGATAAATCTAAATTCATGAGCCAAAAAGATAGTGCACGCTTAACAGAAGAATGCTCAATATTGGAAAATTCTAGAAAGATTATCTGAATACAGGGATGCATATGGATAAATTGCCTTTCAGTTTCAACTACAAGCATAGATATAGCATCTGCAAGGCTACTAGTTCTGTTTAGAATATAGCCACCCATAGTGGGCAAAGCACCGGCACAAGTAAAGAAGTCTTGAAGAACTCCTTTCCCAATGATATTTCCACTACCAACCCGGGACTTCTTAATATGTAAAGTGGTAGTTTCATCCGGAGGGTCAACATAGACGTTGCCCTCAACATTACTACCCTTCTCGATAAAATCTTCCCCCATCTCAGACATGAGGGCAGGCAAACGATAAACACACGGCAGAAGAAGGGCAAATAAAGCGGCAAGGGTGAAGTGGGGAGAGAAAAACAAGAGGAAAGAAAATGTAATGCGAAGGATAAGGGTTTGTGATAGGTACTTGGTATATGAATTTTGCGTAAGCCTCCCCGGCAACGGCGCCAGAAATTCTTCTTGCTACTTCTCGAGCTTGCGTTGTATTCCCTCGAAGAGGAAAGGGTGATGCAGCACAATAGCGTAAGTATTTCCCTCAATTTTTGAGAACCAAGGTATCAATCTAGTAGGAGACCACGTGCGAGTCCCTCGCACCTGCACAAACAAGTAAGAACTTCGCAGCCAACACGATAAGGGGTTGTCAATCCCTTTACGGTCACTTACGAAAGTGAGATCTGATAGAGATGATAGTTTGATATTTTTGGTATTTTTGGATATAAGAACAGAAAGTAAAATCGTAAAATTAAAGTAGATTGTAGATTGATATGTTGAGAATAGACCCGGGGGCCATAGTTTTCTCTAGTGACTTCTCTCATGATAGCGATATTCTACAGCAGGTAAACAAATTACTGTCGAACAATTGATAGAAAAGCGAATAATTGTGAGACTATCTAGGCATGATCATTATGTATAGGTATCACGTCCGAAACAAGTAGACCGAAACGATTCTGCATCTACTACTATTACTCCACACATCGACCGCTATCCAGCATGCATCTAGAGTATTAAGTTCATAAGAACAGAGTAATGCCTTAAGCAAGATGACATGATGTAGAGGGATAAACTCAAACATAATGATATAAACCCCATCTTTTTATCCTCGATGGCAACAATACAATACGTGCCTTGCTGCCCCTACTATCACTGGGAAAGGACACTTCAAGATTGAACCCAAAGCCAAGCACTTCTCCCATTGCAAGAACTATAGATCTAGTAGGCCAAACCAAACCAATAATTCGAATAGACTTGCAAGGATATTATAATCTTAAATAAAGAGTTTAGAAAAGAACCAAATATTTCTCATAGACAATCTTGATCATAAACCCATCGGATCTCGACAAACACACCGCAAAAAGAGATTACATCAAATAGATCTCCTCGAAGACCGAGGAGAACTTGGTATTGAGATCCAAAGAGAGAGAAGAAGCCATCTAGATACTAGCTATGGACCCGAAGGTCTGTGGTAAACTACTCACAACTCATGGTGAGGCAATGATGATGATGTAGAAGCACTATGTGGAAGATCCCCCTCCGGCGGAGCTCCGGAACATGCCCCAAGATGGGATCTCACGGGAACAGAAGGTTGCGGCGGTGGAACTAGGGTTTTCTCTCTTGTTCTGATGGTTTCGGGGTACGTAGATATATATAGGAAGAAGGAGGGCACTGGGGGCCAGACGTGGGGCCCACGAGGCAGGGGCGCGCCCTGTAGGGGGGCGCGCCCCCACCCTCGTGGACGCCACCTAAGCCCTATTCCATGGTTCTCAAGTCTCCCATGCATATTGTGCTCCAAAAATATCTCTCCCGAAGTTTCGTTCCGTTTGGACTCCGTTTGGTATTCCTTTTCTGTAAAACCTTGAAATAGGCAAAAACAACAATCTGGACTGGGCCTTTGGGTTAATAGGTTAGTCCCAAAAATAGTATAAAAGTGTATAACAAAGGCCATTAAACATCCAAAACATCTTAAATAATAACAGGGAACAATAAAAATTTATAGATACGTTGGAGACGTATCAGGTGCTCATACCACGCATGTGGGGCTTGTTTAAGGACATAGAGCGCCTTATCGAGTTGATACACATGATTGGAGAACTTAGGATCCTCAAACCCCAGGGGTTGTTTGACATACACCAACTCATTAAGAGGACCATTCAGAAAAGCACTCTTCACATCCATTTGTTGCAACTTAAAGTTATGATGAGAAGCATAGGCAAGCAACAGACGTATATATTCAAGGCGAGCAACGGGGGCAAAGGTTTCACCGTAGTCGATACCTTTGACTTGGGAGTAGCCTTGTGCCACCAAGCGAGCCTTGTTGAGGATGACAATCCCGTGAGTATTTTTCTTGTTCTTGAAGATCCATTTGGTTCCAATGACATCGTGGTTCTCCTCTGGCCTTGGCACCAACCGCCACACCTTGTTGCATTCGAAGTTATGGAGTTCTTCATGCATGGCATTGAGACAATCCAGATCTTCGAGCGCCTCATAGACCTTTTGGGGTTCAACACAAGAGACAAACGCATGATGAGCACAATAGTTTGCTAATTGTTTACGAGTGCTTACCCCCTTTGTGATGCTTCCAAGGATATTCTCCATGTGATGCTCTCTAGAAGCGAGCCTGGAAGCAAATTTGGCGGCACGACGCTCCAATTGCTCCTCAAGAGAGAGTTGAGGTGCGGTAGCTTGATCATCATGAGCGTCGTCTTGAGCTTGTTCTTGATCTTAAACTTGCTCAGGAGGAGGAACTTGGCCTTGTGCATCACTTGGTGGATCATCACCTCTTACGGTTGATCTTGCACTTGGCCTTGTTCACTGGGTTGAGAGCCTTCACTTTGTTCTTCGGAAGCGTGTGGCTCTTGGGTCGATGATGGTTCTACTTGAGTAGAACATTGCCCTTCTCCTTCGGCCACAAGGGGTTCCTAAATGGGTAGGATATGACCAACACCCATTCTTCTTATGGCTTGGGGAGGAATTTCATCACCTACATCACAAGTACCACTTTGCTCCACTTGGGAGCCGTTATTCTCATCAAACTCCACGTTACATGTCTCCTCAATGAGTCCCGTGGACTTGTTGAGGGCACGGTAAGCATGAGAGTTTGTAGCGCAACCAACAAATATGCCCTCATGAGCTCTAGCTTCAAATTTAGACAAATGAACACCTTTCTTGAGTATGAAACACTTACAACCGAACACCCAGAAGTACTTGAGGTTGGGCTTGTTGCCGGTAAGTATATCGTATGGAGTCTTGTTAAAGCCTTTGCGGATATAGAGCCGATTAGATGCATGACAAGCAGTGTTGATGGCTTCGGCCCAAAACTTGTATGGAGACTTGAACTCCGCCATCATGGTCCTTGCCGCGTCCATCAATGTCCGGTTCTTCCTCTCCGCCACACCATTTTGTTGAGGGGTATAAGGTGCGGCATATTGATGCTTGATACCATCATCACTAAGAAACTCATCCAATGTGTAGTTCTTTAACTCGGTGCCGTTGTCACTTCGAATCATCAAGATCTTTGCATCATGTTGACGTTGAGCTTCATTTGCAAAGTTGATGACAGTTTGTTGGGTCTCATTCTTCCTCTTGAAGAAATATACCCAAGTGTATCTTGAATAATCATCCACAATCACCAAGCAATACTTTCTACCCCCAAGACTATCAAAGGATGGAGGCCCAAAGAGATCCATGTGAAGGACCTCCAAAGGCCTCGTCGAGTAGATGATAGTCATGGGAGGGTGAGCCTTCTCATGTAGCTTTCCTTCGATACAAGCACTTGAAGCACGATCTTTGGCAAAACTAACATTTGTTATTCCATGTACATGGTCCCCCTTGAGAAGACTTTGCAAATATATCATATTGACGTGGGCTAAACGGCGATGCCAAATCCATCCCACGTCAACTTTAGCCATTAGGCATGTCGCGGTCTTAGTGGGTCGCTCCAAGAAGTTAACCACATAGAAACCGTTCTCGACATGCCCAACAAAGGCTACTTTAAGAGTCTTGCTCCACAAGAGGGCCACAGAATCAATATCAAAGAAAGTAGCAAAACTCATGCATGCAAGTTAACGAACGGAAAGTAAATTGTATGCAAGGGACTCAACAAGCATGACTTTCTCTATCGTGAGATCATGAGAAACGACAACCTTGCCAAGACCCAATACCTTAGAAGATGATGCATCACCCCATTCGACATTGGTGGGCATAGATGAGACTTTGTGCACGTCCACCACCAAGTCTTTGCTTCCGGTCATATGATTTGTGGCTCCACTATCGAGCAACCATGATCCCCCACTAGAAGTAAACTCCTACAAGAGATCAATGCTTGGTTTTAGGTACCCATTTAGTAATGGGTCCTTTGATGTTAGCAACAAGGGTCTTAGGAACCCAAACAGACCATTCAATGTATTCATAAGAAGAACCAACAAATTTGGCATAAACATGCCCATCACTAGCACGACACAACACATAAGATGGGTTAAAGTCGCCGGCTTTGTTGGAAGGAGTGGCTTTGTCCTTCTTGACACCACCACCCTTCACATTGTTCTTCTTCTCCTTAGTAGTGCCCTCTCCCTCCTTCACAAACATTTGCTTGAGAGAAAGAGGTTGCTTGGTCTTGTCATTCTTCTTCTTCTTGGACTTGGGGGCAAACCCAATTCCCTCCTTGGCCACAACTTCCTTTTGATTGCTCAAAAGGTCGCCGAGTTTTTTCTCACCTTGTATGCAAGACACAAGACCTTTCTCAAGTTGCTTCTTCAACTTGGCATTCTCCTCCATAAGATGCACATGCTCACAACAAGGGTTAGTAGCATTTGCATTATCAATTATAACCATATGAGGAAAAGTGGCTTTCTCCTTAGTTAGCGATACTTGGAGTTGATCATGAGACTCCTTGAGGCTAGCATGAACACTCTTCAAGACCTTGTGGGCCTTGTCAAGTGTATCAAACTCCTCATTGAGTCTAGCATGGTCAACCCCAAGTTTGGCCTTCTCGGAATTGAGCACACAAGAGACAACAATAGCATGATCGAGATCTTTCTTTAATTTAGCATGATCATCATTGTATGACTCCTTGAGAGCCAAATGATGATCACGCTCTTCCTCAAGAACATTAGAGAGGTCCGATATCTCATCGGCATAGTCACGACTATGTCCTTCCATCTTAGAGAGCAACAAAGTGCTTCTTGGATCTACCTTTGAGTTTACTCATAAAAGACTAAAATTCATTTTCCTCCTCCTCCGCTCCTCACTTTCATCAATGCAATCCACCAATGAGGGATTAGTAGTGATGGTAGACTTGACGTTGGGGGTTACCTTGTTGGTGGCTTTAGCCATGAGGCACTTGGCGGTGATGTTCTCGTTGGGTGAATCGAAGAGGGATAACCATGGAGTTGTTGCAATGGCAACGGTGGCCATGGTAACCATCTCGTCATCTTCATCATCATCCTCATCCTCATCATACTCTTATTGTGCCACCAATCCGTTGGGAGGAGTCTTATTGGTGAAGTTGTTCTTGTTGGGGAAAGACTTGGCCTTGTCTTTTCGGATAAGCTTGACTCCATTGTCTTCCCTTTTCTCATATGGGCAATCAACAACAAAATGACTCGCATTGCCACAATTGTAGCACGTCCTCACTCGTTTCTTGCCCTTGAAGCCACTTGAGTTGTTCTTGTTGAAATTGGGTCTTGAGTTCTTCTTGTTGCCCCAAAATTGTCGTGAAGCAAGAGCCATGTGCTCATGATATGCATATTTGGTGTCTTCGGGGCAACACTCCTCTTCTTCCTCTTCATAATCTTCTTCCCCACAAGCATTGGCCTTCAAAGCAAGGTTTGGTTTCTTTGATCGTTGATTCCGCAACACTGCATTGTCGGCGGTCTTGTCCAAGATCCTCATAGCAAAAAACTCATCCAACACTTCACTTGATGACAAGGTGTGGAAGTTCGGCCTTTGACAGATGACGGAGGACATGACCTTGTGATAGGGCATCATGGCCTTGAGAAACTTGCGCTTGATCCAATTTTCATCCGTATCCTTGCTCCCATGATCTCGGAGTGAGACAGCGAGAGTGGTTAATCTTCGATAAAGTTCACGAGGTTCTTCATCTTCGATCATGGCAAACTCATCGGCCTCATCTTGCACCACTTCATATTTTGAGCGTTGGATGTTGCACTTCCCTTGTATAAGGAGACCACATGTTCCCATGCTTCCTTGACCACGGAGAAGGGTCAAAGGTGAGCAATATCTTTAGGAGGGATATCATCTTGGAGAATGCAGAGAACGGACTCCTTGAATTGATGATCCACGGCTTCTCTAGGAGTGAAGTTGTATGGATTGTGCGGGTAGAAACCTTGCTCAATAATTCTCCAAAGATTAGTAGAAAAATGATTTAAATGATGTTTAAAGATAAAAACCCAAGTAGCAAAATCTACATTTTTCACATACTTCGGGGGAGGACCAACATGATTTAGATGTGTGGAGGGAACGTGTCCTCCATAAGTAATGGGAGGTTCACCATGGGCAAAGATGCCACTCCCTATTTTAGGAAAATGAGTTTGGTCACTACTAGCTTCCGCCTTATCGGTATGAGCATCCGCCACCTTGTTAGTGGGACTAGCCACTTCCAAACGTGCGGTGGATAACTTAAGCCCATCGAGAAATTTTTTGAACATGCCTTTGACCTTGGTCGTCATAGAGGTTTTCAATGTGTCCAAAGCCGCATTGAACTCCTCACGAGAGACCGAGGATCCCCCATCGGCCGTAGACAAGGATGGAATCACACCGAAGTGCTCCTCCCTCTCGACTACGGTATCACCTATACTCTTTGGACGGTAAAGTCCTTAATAAAGAGATGAGGCTCTGATGCCAATTGAAAGGATGGATATGGTTGACTAGGGGGTGGAGTGAATAGGCAACTAACAATTTTTAGCTTTTCTTTACCAAATTAAACTTACATCAAAATAGGTTGTCTAGATATGCAACTAGGCGGGCAACCTATATGATGCAACAATAACAAGCACACAAGCAAGCAAGAGATACAACACAACAAAATCTTGCACAAGTAAAGGTTAGAGATGACCATGAGTGGAACCGGTGGAGACGAGGATGTGTTACCGAAGTTCCTTCCCTTTGAGAGGAAGTACGTCTCCGTTAGAGCGGTGTGGAGGCACAATGCTCCCCAATATGCAACTAAGGCCACCGTATTCTCCTCACACCCTCACACAATGCGAGATGTCGTGATTCCACTAGTCACGCCCTTGAAGGCGGCGACCGAACCTTTACAAACAAGGTTGGGCCTATCTCCACAACTGAATTGGAGGCTCTCAAAAACACCACAAAGCTTCACCACAATGGAATATGGCTTCGAGGTGACCTCAACCCTCTAGGGTGCTCAAACACCCAAGAGTAACAAGATCCGCAAGGATTAGTGGGGGGAATAAAATTTCTCTGGGTGGAAGTGTAGATCGGGGCCTTCTCAACCAATCCGTAGGAAATTAACTAGTTTGATTGGCTAGGGAGAGAGATCGGGCGAAAATGGAGCTTTGAGCAACAATGGAGCTTAGGGAGGGAAGAAGTAGTCAACTTGGGGAAGAAGACCCCCCTTATATAGTAAGAGGAAAGATCCAACCGTTACCCACTTACTCAGCTCGCGACATGCGGTACTACCGCACATGCCCACGGTACTACCGCATAGCCATGCGGTACTACCGCTCGTGCGGCATGAACCAGACGAGGCCCTGTTGCGTTTAGCACCGAGCGGTAGAACCGCCGGAGCGGTACTACCGCGCGTCCTTGTGGTACTACCACAAGGCAGGGTTTGACTAGGCTGGGAAGGCACGGACTAATAAAAATACATCTGTGGCTACTTCCGTTGAGCTTTGGTCGGTGCAAATAATCTGGCACGGTACTACCGCTCATAGGGATCGGTACTACCGCGTAGGGTGCGGAAGTAAAAAATTACTTCCGCTCCTACTTCCGCGCTTGCCACCGTACTGGGCTAGAGTCCACGGTACTACCGCGTGCTAGGGGCAGTACTACCATGGGCCTCTGCGGTCCTACCGCTCCCTTGAGCAGTACTAACGCACGCCACAGAGTAGTAGCACTTGGAAGCCTTCATCTTCGCAACGACAAGGGAAACGATCGGTGCTCCAATGAAGAGAAGGAAAGGTGGTGCAAAGGAATAGATGTGTACGCGTTGATTCCACCCTAACCTTTCTGAAGCGAACCCCGTCTTAATAGTACGGCTTTCCCCCGACTCAATTCCGCCGAAAAGAAACATAGAGAACCGCCGTCTTCGATAGGTTCCGAGGGGCACCGAATCGTCTTGTTCCTAGACATGAGATATCCGAAATACTCAATGCACACGATTACTTTACAAACAAGGTTGGGGCTATCTCCGCAAAAGCATTGTCATCAATCACCAAAACCACTTAGGGAGAAAATGCCCTTACAAACTCTATGTCCATGCAGAATAATTTTAGCGAGCGACTGAGAGTGCACATCACATCATTTCGGTTTTAAAAAAAACCAATGGTTTTTGGTTTTTACTTGAAAAACCCGAATGGCATGCGGTTTTAATATATGGAAACCGTAACTTGAACCGAAAACGATAAAAACAATAATTTTGGTTCGATTTGGTTTTTTGGTTCAATTTTGGGTTTTTGTTCGGTTTTGCACACCCTGACCAATACGTGAATCTTTTTTGGCGAGATAAAAGTAAGTCGCTTACAATTATGCGCCTAAGAAATTTTAAAGGCTCATCCAAACATGGTTGTACCATATTACAAGTAGCACGCCTAGCAAGATGTTCTACCACCTCGTAAGCTTCACGAGGGCAATGAGCAAAATCTACTTTAGAGTGCTCCTTGTGTGAAGGAGCACGAGTAAATACTAGCATGAAATTACCATAATTCATGTTAGGGTTTCCAAAAACTACAACTTTTTTGGACAAAACACTACAAATCTACGGGTAATATGTTGCAAAAAACTACCACATTCTCTTAGGTATCGGTTCAGCCTTTTTAACCCTGTGTGACAACGGTGGCCCACCAGTCAGGTCCACGTGGCCACGGGGGAGACATGGACATAGTGATAAGTCTATCTGCATCATCGTTTCTATTATAATCTATTATGTACCAATGATGTTTTACCACGGGAATCCACCATGTACTCCAGATTGCAAAATCCGATGATCTAACCTGGAGCGTAGTTTTTGACTTGGCCGATCTGGCCGGTCAAGTTAGCGATGAGAGTGATGGCACCGAAGACAAACATTTGACCCGGTGTGTAGATTGTGACGACGTTCATCGGATATCAATCAGACATTCGCGTTCACCACACGGAACCTAAATATGGGTCACCATTGTTGGAGATGATTCCGGTAGACCCCCCCAGTAGTATATCTCAACGTGGTGATTAGGTCGGAGGGGAAACATGAGACGATTTTACCCAGGTATAGGCCCTCTGATAGAGGACAAACCTATTCCGGCTCTGTGTATATTGTGATTAGGGTGTACAAAGCACGGGTAATACCTAAGGATTGTATGATGATCTATCGATTAGCTTGGCCCTGTCTTGTATAAGATACCACCTCCTAGGATTACACAACCTATTCGACTACGTCGGTGGAGGGGGGGGGGGGGTCCTCCACGGCTATGACTTCCTTGTATTGAATGTCAAGCCTTCCATAGTCTTCTTCTATGAGGCCCATGACCCTGACTCATAGTCCAAGGTAGAACCAACCTAGAGATCCTTGGGGCGACCAACAAGGGACGACAACAGACAAGATGAGGCATTCTTAAACTATACCACTGTCAACCATCATGTTCACAGGGGTGTGTGATACGTCCATTTTGTATCATGCTCTTTATGTTGATATTTATTGCATTATGGACTGCTATTTCACATTATGGTACAATAATTATGCCTTTTCTCTTTTATTTTACAAGATTTACATGAAGAGGGAGAATGCTGGAAGCTGGAATTCTGGACCGAAAAGGAGCAAATCTTAGAGGTCTATTCTGCACAATTACAAACATCCTAAAATTTTATAGAGAATTGTTTTGGAATATATAAAAAATACTGGGTGAAGAATATCCAGAAGGGGACCCACCAAGAGGCCACAAGCCTAGGGGCGCTTGGGCCCCTTGGCCAGTCTCCGGCGCCCATCTTCTGCTATATGGAGGGTTTTGACCTGGAAAAAAAATCATAAGGAAGCTTTCGGGACGAAGCGCCGCCGTCTCGAGGCGGAACCTCGGCAAAACCAATCTAGGGCTCCGGCGGAGCTGTTCTGCTAGGGAGACTTCCCTCTGGGAGGGGTAAATTGAAGCCATCTTCATCACCAATGATCCTCTCATCGAGGGAGGGTCAATCTCCATCAACATCTTCACCAGCACCATCTCCTCTCAAACCCTAGTTCATCTCTTGTATTCAATCTTTGCCTCAAAACCTCATATTGGTACATGTGAGTTGCTAGTAGTGTTGATTAGTCCTTGTAGTTGATGCTAGTTGGTTTACTTGGTGGAAGATCATATGTTCAGATCCTTGATGCTATTAAATACTCCTATAGTTATGAACATGAATATGTTCTATGAGTAGCTATGTTTGTTTCTGAGGACATGGGAGAAGCCTTGTTATAAGTAATCATGTGAATTCGGTATTCCTTCGATATTTTGATGATAGGTATGTTGTCTTTCCTCTAGTGGTGTTATGAGAACGTCAACTACATGATGCTTCACCATTATTTGGGTCTAGGGGAAGGCAATGGGAAGTAATAAGTAGATGATGGGTTGCTAGAGTGACAAAATCTTAAACCCTAGTTTATGTGTTGCTTCGTAAGGGGCTCATTTGGATCCACATGTTTCATGCTATCGTTAGATTTATCTTAATTCTTCTTTTGCACTTGCAGATGCTTGCGAGAGGGGTTAATCATAAGTGGGAAGCTTGTACAAGTAAGGATAACACCCAAGCACCGGTCCATCCCCATATCAAATTATCAAAGTAACGAATGCGAATCATGTGAGCATGATGAAAACCAACTTGATAATAATTCCCACTAGATCATTGACGGCGTGCGTTGCCGCGCTCGTCAATTTGTACGATAGAACCTACACTAAGAAAAAGAAGAAAAATGTTACGGGTATTTTCTTTTTTCTATAACAGAAAATCTAAGGGAAATAATACATACAGTTAGTGAAAGAGGATAAGTATCTTGGGAGCGCTCTGAAATTAAAATCTGCCTAGTCATCTTTGGGACTATGCTTTGTGGGATAAAACAGCTTCATATTCAATTATATACAATAGAATGGGTTCAAAGTTTGCCTAATTCCCAAGAAATAAGAACGTTTGCAATGACATACAGGTCAAGTAAACAAAGCTCTTCTAACTACCGCTTGTACAAATAAATAAACTGAGGGACAATAACGAAATAAGAAAGCAACATCCGACAATATAAATGTTTTGTCAAAGAAGATCAGGATTAGGAAACATGACAAGCCCACTTTTACCTGGAGATGCTGCTATCGTTAACCAACAATTTAACAACAGAATTTTGATTTCTTTCCTCTCACTATGAGCAGAATTTATAATTTATATGTACATGAAACAAAATCATATCATGTTGAATCCTATTTATAATGATATCTTCAGAGTGAATCCTACTATATTGCTTATCTGTGCAACTACATGCTGATGTATAAGAACATATGATTTAATAGTGCATACCCCAATTTTTGCCACTGGAACCTACGGTTTGCAGTGCAGGATTATACAAACTGGTAGCAAGGGTCATGCCTGACACGAAGTGCAGAATCATATATCTTTTTTGACAGATAAAATCATACATGTATCTGAAAAGGGAGACCAGCCTGACGTGCGCACCTAGTATCGAATCACATACCTTTTTTATGTATATAGTCATACAAGACTCCAATTCAAGTAGGCCAACCATAACTAAGACGAAACTGTATCCAGCTAGTGGCATCACACAGCGGTCCTAACTGTATTAATATTTTTTTGTTTTCTATATTTATTACGAGCCAAACGGCTTTCCTATGCATGTCACACCGTGTACTTATAGGAAAGAAAATATCCACACCATAATTGGGCTTTGCTCGATTGTGGACAAACGCTGAAGATGTTGATGGTTCGCCTCCCTCTACAACAACATGGTTAAATTCTTTGCACATTCTAATATACCGTTCTAAAGTAACCTATTCCATACAACATGAAGGTATGAATAACACAGAAACCTGTAATATAAGCAATCATGGGGCATAAAATCATTACAACATTTGATTAGGTATGGAGTAATATAAGCCATCTGAGATTATTAGTTGCTGAATTAAAAATATTTTTAAAAAAAATCTGATTACCAGTCTCGAAGATATGCCCAAATTAATTGGCCACGACCAACTTGAATACAACGTGTATGTACATGTTGGATCGACAGGATATTAGTACAATGCAATTATTTGGTGGAAGAAGGAACCGCTCACATGAATCATTGGTTAATATTGAATGAACCTTCGGCTCATAGAAGTCCAAAGACACTGTGCACCAACATGATACCATCGACAACAACAACTTGTGAAACTATGATTTCAGAATAGCTGCTCCAGGCCCTTATAACGCATACTCTGTCTATAAATTTCACAAGGGAGCATAATCTCGATTTTTGAAAAACAGTTTAACAACTTTATTAAAATTTGCATCACATGGATAAATAGCATACAATGACATGTTTTGTATAGCATACAGAGACAATTATAATTTCTTACCCTTCCATTATCTTCTGTGATAATATGTTCCTCAATTTGTAAATCAGCAGGTGGTCTTCAATCATTATAATATCATTGCAAAAGATGATACCGTGATTCAGAGAAAAAGAATAGAAAACATTGAAAAATTGCAATAAAACACCTGAACAATAATAGGAATTATGTCAGTTAGAACTTAGAACTTGTCCAAGATGCAAGTTAGACCACTTCATTACAACATATGGTTGGACCTCTATTTTGATTTTTCACCACTGAGACTAATCAAGGAAACAAAAGCCTTTTTTTGCAGGGTATTAAAGAACAGCAGCATGTGCCCCTTTATGTAGGTTGATGGGAACCATTCATCACTATCGAGGACTGATGGCAAGACCTTTTGCACAATATTTAACTGTGAAATACAACTCCGACTTGTAACCTACAAGGAGAAATAACAATAAACACTTGAGGAGACATTACTTCATCAAAGTGAGTTAGCAGATTGCAATAAGCATTGACATCTCATAACTCTGATCATAACATCAAATTGGAGACTGGACACTGCATCAAAGGGTTGCTCGCAATAATACAGTGAAGCAATCTACTCACAAGAAATGGCAGAAATTGGGCAGGCGCGATCTCTTCAGTGATGTCCACGAGCGCCACCCCGAACACCTTTGGGCCGGCTGGGCACCTTACAAAATTGGCGATGGGGACATTGTGTCCATCCATAACACAGTTCGGTTGGTGTTTAAAATGCATTTAGGATAACAAAACTGTAGCTAAGTTGGCTATTAGAATGCTTGTTGTCATTGTTGTTGCAGCTAACGTCACTAGATGCACCAGACGATGCAAGGCATGAGAGGAAAATGATGTTCCCGGAGAGGTACCGCGGTGGTCAGCAGGGAGGGTCGGAGTGGAACGGGTGAGGCAAAAGTGGAGGCAGCACAAAGGATGGGACATCAGCCGCCATGAAATTTTTTGCAGAGAAACCGAAGAATGATTGCGGCCTTCAATAGGAAGCTGCAGAATCTGCCCAAATCAATTGTCAATGTGTAGCATGAACATCACCTGCACATATTTTTGTTGGGAGAGGATATGAGTTTCTGTTCTTGAGACAACACGAGGACATTGATGCAATTTACAGTAGCATACCTGAGCATGTCGCTGAAGAAGATATTGCTATTGGAGTAAGATGTGTATAGACAGCCAGGGAGGGAAGCATTATATAGTACCTGCGAGGTTTGCTACTTTACCAGGCATTAATAATATGAATGAATGATAATAGCCATGAATGAATGATAATATGCCATAATCGCGAGCTTGAAGGAGAGCAGAGCAGTTTCCAGCGGAATAATGCCATGATTACGAGCTTGAAGGAGAGAAGGGAAGTCACGAGTACACAAGATGTCTGCCATTTAATCCCACTCCTCTCCCCGTGGGATCGACCGGATGGACTCGGCCCCTGGATCCCGCTCCTCCAGTTGTAGGGATCTCCAGTAGCTGAGGTCGATAGGATGGACTCGATCCCATCTCTAACCTCAGGTGGACGGATGAATCACTGGATGGAACCGACCGTCCCTCTCTGTGCCTTGATTCCGGAGGGGAATCGATGCGGTCCCGTTCCCATCAGCCTCGATCGGGACTCGATTAGTCACGTTCCCCTCAGCCTCGGTCTAGACTCGGTTAGGGTTCACGAGTGTTTTTTTAGCAGTTAGGTATGTGGCAGCTCGTAGGTAGGGGTACCTTAGTACCCCAACTTGTGCACGGGCGGTAGCAGCTTCCCGTGGCGGGGCTTACCACGTGCTTGCCGGAAACCTTTCTGGTCCCTATAAAGCCATTCAAGAACAAAGTATACAAGTCAGAAGATCAAGGCCCCGACAAGAGGAGCTTGCCGGGAAGGCCGCGCGAGGCTCAAGGATTAACATTTTAGCGCAAGACCCTGGCAAGAGGAGCTTGCCAGGAAGGCCAAGGAATACATATCTCAAGAGATGCCTCGGTGCGTCATGCACCCCGGCAGGGCCCGGAGAGCGACAAGCTTCCGAGCCCGGCAAGATCACTACCCCGGCAAGGTGCTTGCCGGGGAGACCGACATCTGTGTACCCGCGCTCCAGCTCATCGGCCCATGCGTCGCCCTGGGGACCTTCCAGGAGCACGTGGCGGATGGCTGTGCAGCCTGGGGCATGCGGTGGCAAGCTGCGGTGACGAGGCTACCATCGTGGCAGACGGAGGAGCATGGACAGATGCTTTTGGGGTCGACGGCGACGGGCATTTAATGCCCTTGTCCCCCACTGTCAAGGTTAGGTGAAGACCACTGTTCATCCACTATTCAAGCACTATTCACACACTGTTACAACTACCACCAAATTTACACTTTTACCCTCCTCTACGTTGACACCTGTCGGTGACCCCTTGAGCTATAAAAGGAGGCCCATGCACAACGTAGAAAGGGTTCGAAACCTAGACAACTCTCTTGCTCGGTGTAGCTAGTACTGTAGCTCTTCAAGCTCCCGAGCTCAAGAACTCAATACAACCAAGGCAGGAGTAGGGTTTTACGCGTCCGCGCGGCCCGAACCTGGGTAAACTGCCCGCGTGCGCTCCTCGATCTGCTCTCCGTGCTCCCTCCGCTCCCTTACCGCAACGTAGAAGGGGCTCCGGTCCCATAGGTGCTCGTGGGAGGACAGTTTCCCCCGACATCTTTGGCGCGCCAGGTAGGGGGCGTCGAGGTTGTGCGAACCTGATCCGGCGCTCATGCGGGCATTCTTCATCAACCTCTCCAGGTTCATCAACTCCATCAGCTGCAGCGACATGCCTCCGAAGAAGAAGGCTTCGGAGGTCGGAGGCCCGTCTGCGTCGATTCCACCGCCACCAGAACCAACGGTTGGTGGAGGAGACGCCGACGGAAGGGTGGTCGCCGGCGAGGAAACTCACGGCGCCACCAAGTCCAAGGACAAGACGGACGACCGGGCGAATTCCAAAGCCTCGGTGTCCGTGGACGCGCCATGTCTCTCTCAGGAGGTGCAAGGCCAGCAGCGCCGTGGTACAGGAGGTACCATACGCTTGCTGGGACAAGGACAAATCGGAGGATCGCGGGACGCTCAAGGCCACCGTCCTGGTACGAGCAAGGCGCGGTCGCCGGGGCAGGAAACTGCTCCTTCTAACCCTGTTAGAAGTCCGAGCATATCTCGCTCCTCGCACCGCTCGCCGCCGCTCCCCTCCTCTCCAGCAGAAGCTCTAGCCAGAGCGCAACTGCTCCTCGACTTCCCTCCAGCAGCAGATAAAGCCGAGGACTGGAGGGCGACGATTCAGAGCCTCATCGCCTTCGCCAACAACGACACGCCGCAGCAGCCGGCGACATCGCGACCGCGGCAAGTCGACCAGACGAAGGCCGATGGAGACAAGACCGCCGGGGGTGCAACCACCGTGCACTCCCCACCGCGGAAGCAGAAGACGCCACCTCGCCGGATTAACGTCGACGACGACTCCACGGCGTCGTCGGATCCGCGGGCTCGGCGTGACCAGCGCCAGGTCCTCGACGACAGGCGGCAAGAAGACGCTCGGACGCGCATCGAGCGCCGACGAGAAGCCCGACGACAATCAGATCAGCGCGCTGGGACCGCTGTCGACACGCACGCGCCCGGTGAATCAGGCGACTTGCCGTACGCGGCAGGTTGCCCTGCATTCACCCGTGAGCTGAGGCGAGTCCAGTGGCCCAGCATGAAAAACTTCAAGCCCGACGTACCCGAGAAGTACGACGGCAAGACGCACCCCTCGGAGTTCCTCAGCATCTACACCATCGCGGTGCAGGCTGCCGGGGGACGCGACGAGAAGATACTAGCCAACTACTTCCCGCTAGTGCTTAAGCCGAACGTCCGTTCTTGGCTTATGCACTTGCCGGAGAGCTCCATTTCTTCATGGGCGGATCTGTGCCACCAATTTGTTGGCGCCTTCACGGGCTGCCACAAACCCCACGGTCAAGAGAGCGATCTCCACATCCTAGCCCAGAAGGAGGGAGAATCCCTGCGCAAGTACATCCAGAGGTTCAGCCGCGTACAACACAACATTCCCGATGTCCACCCTGCCGTGGTTATCAGCGCGTTCCACCAGAACGTGCGTAACCGCCGCATGAGGGAAGAGATGGCCATGACCAAGATCCGGGATGTCAGCGAGCTCTACGCTCTGGCTGACAAGTGCGCGCGCGCCGAAGAGGGGAGGAGACTCCCCGGAGAGGATGCTGGCGCAGGAGGAAGCGACAGCGAGGATGCCGCCCCGGCAAGGAAGAGCCGGCGGCGGAACAACAGAAAGAAGAAGAGCAAGGAGGTGCTAGTCGTCGAGTAGTCCGGCAAGGAGGCTCCCGCCAAGAAAGTACAGACCGGCGGTTCCGGCAAGGAACCCGCCCCTGTAGCGGCAGCCGACAAGCAGGACGGCTCCGACAAGCAATACTGCAAGATCCACCGCACTAAGGGCCACGACCTTCAGAACTGCAAGCGAGTCGAGTACCTCGTAGAGCAGCAGAAAGCTCAATACGAGCGACGCGACAAGGAGAAGGCCCAAGGAGGCGGAGGAGAACCAAGCAAGAAGCGTCCATTCAATGGCCGGGGAGGACGCCGCAGCAAGGCCAAGCAGCGGCAAGGTGATAGACCTCCCTGGGGCCGCGATAAGGATGAGGAAGAAGACGACGACGATGACATGGAAGAAGGAGATAACAGCGAGCAGGAGTTCCAGAAGGCCACAGAAGTTCTGTGTGTCGACGGAGGCGCCTCTCTGCACACTTCCCACCGCCAACTCAAGCAGTGGGTGCGGGAAGTGAATGCAGCTGATCCGCCCGTCGAGTCACGCAGGCTGCTGAAATGATCCAGCACGCCCATCATCTTTGACTTTGAGGACCACCCTGACCGCACAACTGCGGTCGGGTGCTTGCTGATGTTGGTCTCACCAACTGTCCGCAACCTCAAGGTCACCAAGATGTTGGTTGACGGCGGGGCCGGCCTGAACTTGATCTCCTCAGCTATGATCAAGAAGCTACAGATCCCAGACGGCGAGCTCGAAGAAACCGGGTCGTTCCAAGGGATCAACCCGGGAAGGAGCAAGCCGAAGGGCAAGATTACTCTGCCAGTGACCTTTGGCGGGGAGCTCAACTTCAGGACGGAGAGAATCACGTTTGATGTTGCCGATATCCCATTGCCATACAATGGGATACTTGGACGTCCTGCCCTCGCCAAGTTCATGGCAGCTTCCCACTATGCCTACAACATCCTCAAGATGTCGGGGCCGATAAGCGTCATCTCTGTCCCTGGCGACAAGAAGGACGCGCTTATCTGCGCCAACAAGATTTACCGGGATGCAGCAGCCGCAGCAGAAAGCAACACACTTGCCGCTGAAGCTCCCGGGGGGAAGATCAAAACCAAGTCCGGCAAGAGCTCTGGGGCCCACTCCGGCAAACGCACCTCTTCGGAGTGCTGCGCTACCGTCGAGGACGCACCATCGAGCTCCACCAGCAAGTGCAAGAAAGGGATGGCGGCTCCACCGGCAACCAAGAAGGTGTCCGCCAAGGAGGACGGCACTGGTGGTTCCTTCACCATCTGTGCTACGCTCGACAACAAATAGGAAAGCGCGCTCGTTGGCTTCCTGCGGGCGAATGTCGATGTGCTTGCGTGGCAACCATCTGACATCCTCGGCGTTCCCAGGAAGGTAATTGAGCACAAGCTTGCTGTTTGTCCTCATGCGCGGCCCGTCAAGCAGAAGGTCAGGAAGCAAGCCGTGGAGCGCCAAGAATTCATCGCCGAAGAGATAAAGAAATTGGAAGCAGCAGGCCTGGTTAGAGGCGTGATCCATCCCACGTGGTTAGCAAATCCAGTTGTCGTGCGCAAGGCTAACGGGAAGTGGAGACTTTGTATAGACTTCACTGATGTGAATAAAGCATGTCCCAAGGATCCATTTCCCTTGCCGCGTATTGACCAAATTGTCGACTCCACCGCCGGATGCGAGCTGCTTTCCTTCCTTGATGCATACTCAGGTTACCACCAGATTTTTATGGCCAGGGAAGATGAAGAGAAGACTGCATTCATTACTCCATGCGGCACATACTGCTTCATACGCATGCCCTTTGGATTGAAGAATGCAGGCTCGACATTTGCAAGGGTGGTGCATACTGCTTTTGAGCCACAGATCCACATAAATGTAGAAGCCTACATGGATGATATAGTGGTCAAGAGCAAGAGCAAAGATACACTGGTCCAAGATTTAGAAGAGACTTTTGAGAATCTGCGCAAGATCCAGCTCAAGTTGAACCCCGAGAAGTGCGTCTTCGGAGTCCCCTCCGGCAAGCTTCTCGGGTTCTTTGTGTCCCAGAGGGGGATTGAAGCCAATCCCGGCAAGATCAAAGCCATCGAGCAGATTGAAGCCCCGAAGCGCGTCAAGGACGTAAGAAGACTTGCTGGTTGTGTGGCTGCCCTCAGCAGGTTCATTTCAAAGTCTGCAGAACGCGCCCTGCCTTTCTTCAAAATCTTGAAAAAGGCAGGTCCTATGAAATGGACTCCGGAAGCGGAGGCAGCGCTGCAAGACTTGAAAGGATACCTGTCCTCTACTCCAATACTTGTCGCACCTAGGCCACAAGAGAAGTTGCTGCTGTACCTAGCGGCAACCAATCAAGTGGTTAGTGTTGCGTTAGTAGCGGAGAGGGAGGCGGATGAGGAATCCACATCCCCGGCAAGCGAACTCAGCGACAAGCAGGGGGCTTCCCCGACAAGCTCTGGCCCCGACAAGGACAAGTCTGCGCAGGAACAAGGTGAAGTGCGAAAGAAGATGGTGCAGCGCCCAGTGTATTTTGTAAGTTCCCTCTTGCAGGGGGCTAGATCAAGATACTATGGGGTGCAGAAGTTGCTTTTCGGTCTCCTCATGGCCTCAAGAAAGCTGCGCCATTACTTCCAAGCACACGAGATAACAGTGGTCACTCGCTTTCCGTTGAAGAGGATATTGCAGAATCCAGAAGCAACAGGCAGGATCGTCGAGTGGGCACTGGAACTGTCAAGGTTTGGTCTCAAGTTTGAGAGTACTTCAACCATACAGAGCAGAGCTTTGGCAGAATTCATAGCGGAATGGACCCCAACGCCAGATGAAGAAGTCCAAGAGACAAGCGTCCCCGTCCAAGAAGCGAGCAATGAATGGATGATGTACTTTGATGGTGCTTTCTTGCTACAAGGCGCCGGTGCCGGCGTGGTACTCATAGCGCCCACCGGAGAGCACCTCAAGTATGTTGTCCAGATGCACTTTCCCAAGGAACAAGCGACAAACAATACTGCTGAGTATGAAGGTCTGCTTGCCGGCCTCAGAATTGCGGCCGAGCTTGGGATCAAGAAGTTGATTGTGCGGGGAGATTCTCAGTTGGTGGTCCGGCAAGTGAATAAGAGTTATCAGAGCCCCTTGATGGAAGCTTATGTTGATGAAGTGAGGAAGCTTGAAGAGCACTTTGAAGGTCTGCAAATGGAACACGTTCCGAGAGCTCACAATGATATTGCAGATGGCCTCTCAAAGTGTGCTGCAATGAAGTTACCTGTGGAACCAGGGACCTTCCTGCTCAAGCTAACTCAACCATCCATTACACCATCAGTTGGGCAGAACAAGAAGAGAAAGTTGGTCTCCGGCGACTACCTGCCGGCGGATCTTCCCGAAGCCGCCGCCAAGGTCCCCAAGATCAACGGCCAAGATGCTGAGGAACAGTTTGCTCCTGCAGATCCAAGGGTCTGTACAGCTGAAGCAGACGTTCCCGACAAGCCCTGCCCCGGCAGGCTTGCCGGGGGACCATCAGCTCCGGCAGAGCCGGAGGTTCTTGCCGTAGAAGCTGGGGTCCCCGCAGCAGCCCTCATGCCTTTAGTCCTCGCCATCGAGCCTCGGGCTCCAGCATGGGCACAACAGATCGTCCGCTTTCTGCAAACTGGAGAACTTCCCGACGAGCCAGAAGAGATAGAGAAGATAACCAGGCAGTCAAGTATGTATCAGTTCGTTGACAATGAACTATACAGAAGAAGACTCAATGGTGTCAGGTTGAAGTGCATTTCCAGAGAAGATGGACAGAAGCTGTTGGCAGAGATACACGGAGGCATATGTGGCCATCACATTGGCGCAAGGGCACTTGCCGGGAAGGCGTTCCGGCAAGGGTTCTTCTGGCCAGAAGCCCTCCAAGATGCAACTGCACAAGTAACAAAGTGTGAAGCGTGCCAGTTCCATGCCAAGCAAATTCACCAGCCAGCTCAAGCTCTCCAGACGATTCCTTTGTCCTGGCCCTTCTCGGTCTGGGGGCTCGATATCCTCGGCCCCTTTCCTGTTCTGTCGGGGGCTTTGAGTACTTGTACGTTGCAATCGACAAGTTCACAAAGTGGCCAGAAGTGGAACCAGTGAGAAAGGTGACAGCACAGTCAGCAGTCAGGTTCTTCAGAGCGATTGTTTGCCGTTTCGGAATCCCTAACAGGATCATCACCGACAACGGCACACAATTTAGAAGTCACACCTTCATGCAGTACGTCCAAGACCTTGGCGCCAAGGTCTGCTTCGCTTCTGTTGCTCACCCGAGGAGCAATGGTCAAGCGGAAAGGGCCAATGCTGAAGTGCTGCGCGGACTCAAGACAAGAACCTTCGACAGGCTGCGCAAGTGCGGAAGAAACTGGATAGAGGAGTTGCCGGCGGCTCTTTGGTCAATCAGGACGACACCAAATCGAGCCACCGGACAGACACCCTTTGCTCTTGTCTATGGAGCAGAGGCAGTTCTCCCCACGGAACTCGTATACGGATCTCCTCGAGTGCTCGCTTATGATGAGCTCGAGCAAGAGCAACTGCGACAAAATGATGCATTGCTCCTCGAGGAGGAACGTCTCCAGGCTGCTGTACAAGCTGCTCGATACCAGCAAGCCTTGCGTCGCTACCATAGCCGCAGGGTCAAGGCCAGGAGTCTCGAGGAAGGCGACCTTGTTCTTCGGCGTGTTCAGTCCGCCAAGAATTCCAACAAGTTGACGCCGAAGTGGGAAGGCCCTTATCGGGTGAGACAAGTCACAAGGCCTGGCGCTGTCCGCCTTGAGACCGAAGAAGGCTTACCGGTGAGCAACTCCTGGAACATAGAGCATTTTCGCAAGTTTCACCCATAAGGCGCGGTTGCCGTGATCCGCTCCGGCAACCACCTTTTGTACAAGTCTTGCCGCTGTTGCATGTAAACCTTTGTACAAAGCCGGGCGCAGATCCCGTGCATCAGTAAAGCTTTTGTGCTTCACACTATTTGCCATTTCCATGTTTTTCCTTGTTGATTGCATGCATTGTTTGGCACCTGGTGCAACACACAACCCCGGTAAGCATTAGCTAGCCATGAGGCCATACACTTGTTTTCTCTCCTCTTTTTCTTTCCCTCTTAAGCAGCAGGAATATTCCTCGCGCACAAGTTTGCCGGGGGGGAAGGAAGTGGAGGATGAACCAAGTGTTGTTCAAGAAAGAGAAGCCTTGTCGGGGGACGAGCAATTTATGAAAGCTAAGTTACCGAAGTTTGAGTAATTCAAATTTTTAATTTTTAGTTATCTTCCTTGAACAACCACATTTTGTATGGAAAACCTGTGCGCGGAGGAACCTACCCGTGGCTAGCCGCGCCCTTACTCTGTTTCGAGCACGCTCAACGGCTTAAGTGAGCTGCAACAAGTGTCGCGCCCTTACTTCGTTTTTGAGTTCGCTCAGCAGTTTAAGTGTGCTGCGATTAGTTGCGGCAAGGTTACTTGCCGACAAGGTCTTTTGCCAGCAGGCCGCTAAGAGTCCAGCACTCAGCGCTCGCGGCAAGGGCCCTTTGCCGGCAAGTCCCCTGAAAGCGTAGGGTAGAAAGCATACAAAGTGGAGGACCAAAAGCAAGGGAGATAACACTGCATTGACTGATCAAAATAAGATTGTATATTACAAAGATAACTTGCCGTAGTACTAATAGATTCTTGTCCATAACATGCCTTGCAGCGGCAAGGGAAACAGAAAGAAAGAAATCTAATCTACGCGGTCGCCTTCACGTCTTGTGATCTTGTTCACCTTGGCGACGATGTGGGCAACCTGCGCCTTCAACGCCTCCTGATCAGCTTCGGCCGGCAAGGTGCGGAGGACGTTGACAAGGTTGATGCCGGGGTTGCGGTAGACGATCTTCGTCAAGACACGCTCCAAGGTGCCCATGCAGAGCCGACGCGCCTCGTCGGCCAGCTGCATGGGGATCTTCTCCTGCAGCCGCACGAGCGCCGGCGCGATTCCTCTGAAGAACAGACTCAACTTGGCGCTGTGGGGGAGATTCTCGTCCGGGGAGTACGCGAGATGCTCCGCCCTCAGCGCCACCATCTCCTTGTCGATATTGGCAGCGGAGGTGACCAGATCATCAGTCCATTGCTCCACCGCCCGGCTGAAGTTGTTCGCTGAGATGGCGGCGCTCTCCACCAAGTTCCGCTCCTTGCGGAGCTCGTCCTTCAGCTTCGTCTCGCGGTGCCGGGTAGCGTCGAGCGAATCAGTCAGAGTGGAGACCTTCAACTCTAAGTCAGCAATCGAGTCCTTGGCGGCAGTGAGCTCGTCGCCTTTCTTGGAGAGACGTACCTGCAAGTCAGAGTTGGTGTGGGCATCTTTCTCCCGCTCCACATTGAGCGCGGTGATTCTGTCCGTGCTCGCCTTCAGGTACCTCTCCAGCTGCTCCACCTTGGCCTCAAGGTCCTTCTTGGCGGTCTCCGCGGTGGCTGCGGCGGCCTTCGCCTCCTTCAGGGCCCCGCCAATAGCCTGCTCCCGGGCGGTGAGGTCGTCCTCGTGGGCATCGAGGTCGACCTTCCGCTGGTTGAGCACCCCTTCTCGCCGAGACAGCTCCTCGGCGGCCAACCGTTGCTGCTCGTCCACCTCGGCCTTCTCCAGGAGGAAGGCTTGCTGCGCTCCGGCAAGCTCTTCGCGCTCCTCAGCCAGGTGGCGGAGGGCTGCTTGGTTGTCGGCGCGAAGCTCCGCGGCGCGTTTCTCCAAGTCAGCTCCAGCCTTGGCGGCAAGAGCTTCCCGAGACTCTAGCTTCGCCTGCCTGGCCCGGTACAGAGCCAGAAGACGGCGAAGGAGCTTCTCCTCTTCGGGCTCATCGCTGCCGCCAGGTGCTTCAACAACCTTCAACCCCGCGGAGGCGAGGACCTCTCCATCGAAGGTTTCTCCCTCCACGGGTGCTCGAGATGAGGACGCCCAAGGGACTTGTATAAATATCCCGTTGGGGGCCTCAAGGTAGACACCCGACCGCTCCGTGGAGGCGGAGGGGTCGGCGGCCGGAGTAGCGTCCGACGCTCCTGCGGCCTCCGGGCCAGCAGTGTGGTCGCCGGCCTCTTCCCCAGCCGCGGCGTCTGCGGTCGGGGCGGTCTCCTCGACGACCGGCTCGCCAGCTCCAGCCGTTCCCTCGGTGGCAGTGGCGTTGTCGCCGTCGCCGTGCACTTCCTCCTCGGCGGTGGCTTCCGTCTCCATCAACTCCGGGGCGGGAGGATCTAGTAGAAGAAAAAGAAAAGAAAGAATCAAGCAAATATCCAAAAAGAAGAATCCAAGAAGAAGAAGTTGCAAGACTTACCTTCGCGGATCTCTTCAATGACAGGGTCCCTCGCCGGGGAGTTCTCCCTTGGCGGCGGAGCAGTGGCCCCTGCTGGCGGAGGGCCGCCCGCGCCCTCCCTTGGCGGGGTGCTCACCCTTGTCGGGCTGCTCACCCTTGGCGGGGTACTCGCCCTTGGCGGAGTGCCCGTCCTTGGCGGAGCATTCTCCCTCGCCGGGGAGCTCACCCTTGGCGGGGAGGGTGGAGCAAGTAGCTCGTCGGGGGCGACCTCCTGGCGCTCCTGTGGCTGCGGCTCCACTTCTGCACAAGACAAACAAGATATCAGATGAAGATGATCACCTCAAGCGCGCCCGTCAAGCAAAAACATAAAACTAGACTTACGCTGGGGCTGCGCTGGGGGCTGCTCCTCGGAGCAGCAGGTTGATCCGGCAAGTTTGCCGACGGCACGTCTCCGGTCGCCGCGGCGGGCGAGTCGTCCTCAACCTCGACCACAGGGATCTTGGCCCTCTTCGCCATCCGCTGGGTCAGGGTCCTGGAAGCAAAACAAAAACAAGATCAGAATCAACAAGGAAAATCAAGACGGAATCGAAGAAACTAAAGAATTGCAAGTACTTACTCCTCTTCCTCCTCGTCGGAGCTGAGGGCGGAGACGTCAAAATCCGCCTGGGGTGCTCCTGCGCGAGGAGCTGGAGGAGAAGGCTCCCTCGGGCGCTTGGCGGTCTCCGGGGCTGGGGGCTGCGAAGACCCAGCCCCCGTCGTCGTCGAGGGCCGAGGAGCAGAAGGGGCGGCCGTTCCGCTCCGGGAGGATCCCCTCCGCTTGGCGCTGGCGCACGGGGCGCCTCCTTGACGACTTTGCTCGTCCTGGTGGCGCGCGTTGCACGGCGCGCTGGCTGCTGTCGGGGCGCCTACGGCCTCACCGTCTCGGCTGCCTTGCAGAGGCGCTTCTTCGGTTGCTGCGTGGGACTTGCCGGAGGCGGGGAGTTCTCTGAGGATGAGGAGGCGTCGTCATCAAGATTCAGAGATCCACCGGAGTCTTCATCAGCCTCTGCGTCCTCCTCCTCCTCGGCAGGCCCGCTGGACTCAGCGCCATGTCCGGCGACCTCGCTCCCTCCGGCGACTTCGCTCCCTCCGGCGACCTCGCTCCCTCCGGCAACCTCGCTCGTCCCGGCAAACTTCAGGGAAGGCACCCCGGCAAACTCCTCGGGCGGAAGCTTGAGCAGCTTGAGGATTTCTGCCTCCTCTGCTTGACTCACCGCGTCCGCGGCCTATGCCTCGTCCACAGTGTATCCAAACTCGCCCGCCGCTGCGGCTACAGCGGCCTCCTCCATCCTGGAGGCGATGTAAGCTATATCCCGTGCTGTAGTAGCCCGGGTGAGGCCTTTGTTCTCCTCGGTGTTTTTGGGCGTCTCGACCAAGTTATCAAAAAAGGACAGCACAGTATCCGGCGGAGGCTCTATCCAGGTGGGGGCAATGCCGTGGGAGTCGCAGGCGGGCATCATCGCTCGCAAGGAATCGCGGGCAGTGCTGTTGCACAGCGGCACCACTCCCCGGGAAGGTCTGAACCACTCCGGGTGGGCTGGGTCATGCTTAAAGAGTTCCCGGACCATCCCCTTCAACTCCAAGGCAGTGAAGTTATAGTTTAATCCAGGGCGCAGCCTCATGATATCCGCCGCATTGCCGAATTCCCAGGCGGACCTCTTCCTTTCTTGTAGAGGGGCGATGCGGCGACAGAGGAAATCTGCCCCAACCTCTCCGATAGTCAGATTGGCTACCCGGAGACGAATGATCCTAATGAGGGCGATGCTAAGCTTGTTGTCCTCCGGGGCCAATTCGCTCCAATCCCTGCCGCGCACTATGGCTTTTGTGCGCGGCGCAGTGAAGGGCTCCGGCTTATCTTCCACCACCCAACACCAATCGGCTCTCCATTCCTCCCACTTGCCGCGGAGTTATCCCCTCAGGTACGAATCCTTCTTGTTCAGCCTGAAGATCCAGGAGATGCCGCCGGAAAGGGGAGCGCCTGACTCTACTCTGGGCATGAAGAAGTGGTGGAAAAGAGCTACAATGGGATGAACCCCAACATAGTTTTCACACAGATGTGCGAAAACAGCCATCGTAAGGATGGCGTTGGGGGTGAAATCTAGGAGGTGGAGGCCATATGTGTTCATGATATCACAAAAGAACTCCGAGAACGGAGGGCACAGTCCACAGTGGAAAAATGCAGCGAAGAAGAAGTACCCGCCGGGGAACATATCTTTGGCGATGGCAGGGAAGACGTGGGTGCGGGGATGAGCTTTGGTCTCCCTCGCCCAGAACAGATAATATTTGTCCCGCAGCTCCCTCGGACCAAGCCTTGGCGCGAAGACCACGCACCTCTTCCGCAGGGCGGCCAGCTTCGCCGCCTGCTCAGACTTCTCCTTCTTGGCCTTGTCGCTCTTGGCCTTGTCGCTTTTGGCCATGTCTCTCTTCGGAGCCATGGCGGAGGCGGCGAGGGAAGAGGCGAGGAGCTCGACGGCGCCGCAGATGCGGAAGATGGCGGAGGAGGGGGCGGGGGCAAGAAGCAGCGGAGGTTTTCTGGAGAATGAAGACGCAATGAAGACGATGGAGGGAACTGCCCCTGCTTCCTCTGCTTTTAAGGGGGAAGTGGGGGACGCTCCGCATTTCCCATTAAACAACAGGCCACGATCTCTCCCACGACGCCGCAATCGACGCATGCCGTTAGGGAGGGACGCGGCGGATACGGAAGGGGATACGGCTTGCCGTGGGCCGCGTGTGCCCGTGCACTATTCTGGGCCTGGCCCAACAGCGCTCGGCACCGTGTGTGGCCCAGGCCCGGGGGCTCCTGTCGGTGTACTAAGATAGGGGTACCTTAGTACCCCAACTTGTGCACGGGCGGTAGCAGCTTCCCGTGGCGGGGCTTGCCACGTGCTTGCCGGAAACCTTTCTGGTCCCTATAAAGCCATTCAAGAACAAAGTATACAAGTCAGAAGATCAAGGCCCCGGCAAGAGGAGCTTGCCGGGAAGGCCGCGCCAGGCTCAAGGATTAACATTTTAGCGCAAGACCCTGGCAAGAGGAGCTTGCCAGGAAGGCCAAGGAATACATATCTCAAGAGATGCCTCGGTGCATCATGCACCCCGGCAGGGCCCGGAGAGCGACAAGCTTCCGGGCCCGGCAAGATCACTACCCCGGCAAGGTGCTTGCCGGGGAGACCGACATATGTGTACCCGCGCTCCAGCTCATCGGCCCACGCGTCGCCTTGGGGCCCTTCCAGGAGCACGTGGCGGATGGCTGTGCAGCCTGGGGCATGCGGTGGCAAGCTGCGGTGACGAGGCTACCATCATGGCAGACGGAGGAGCATGGACGGACGCTTTTGGGGTCGACGGCGACGGGCATTTAATGCCCTTGTCCCCCACTGTCAAGGTTAGGTGAAGACCACTGTTCATCCACTGTTCATGCACTATTCACACACTGTTACAACTACCACCAAATTTACACTTTTACCCTCCTCTACGTTGACACCTGTCGGTGACCCCTTGAGCTATAAAAGGAGGCCCATGCACAACGTAGAAAGGGTTCGAAACCTAGACAACTCTCTCGCTCGGTGTAGCTAGTACTGTAGCTCTTCAAGCTCCCGAGCTCAAGAACTCAATACAACCAAGGCAGGAGTAGGGTTTTACGCGTCCGCGCGGCCCGAACCTGGGTAAACTGCCCGCGTGCGCTCCTCGATCTGCTCTCCGTGCTCCCTCCACTCCCTTACCGCAACGTAGAAGGGGCTCCGGTCCCATAGGTGCTCGTGGGAGGACAGTTTCCCCCGACAGTAGGCCTCCCTCATTCGGAGTGTGCTGCTGGCTCACCGAAGGCCCAGTGCACCACATGCGTTCGATTCGACCCGTGGAGTGGCAGCCCACAGGACAGCTGGGCCAATTGACACAGATCGCGAAACAGATTGCAGCAGAGACGAATCCGATGGCCAAAAACTTCCAGATCAGTAAAACGAACGGTCGAAAACCCAAATTGCTGTGAGGGCAGGGATTAGGTGCGGTTATACTATCCTTAATGTGTCCTTGAGAGTGCTTTGCTTTATATAAGAGTTCATCCATGCTTATCCTTTGCTATAAAAAGGATTGGGCCACCTTGCTGCACCTTTGTTGCACTTGTTAGTTGTTACCCGTTACAAATCATCTTATCACAAAACAATCTGGTACCGACAATTTTACAGTTTGCAGAAAATACCTTACTCAAAACCGCTTGTAATTTCCTTTTGCTCCTCGTTGGTTCGACACTCTTAATTATCGAAAGGACTACGATAGATCCCCTACACTTGTGGTTCATCAGTATACGTTTCGGTTACAGAAGCCTCCTGGGTGGCCCGTGCGCACGTCGTCTTGGAGGCCCGTGGGCACGGGGTCACCTGGGAGTCTTCATCTTGCAGGGCTCCTCCTTCTCCGTGGCCTTGGTGTCCTTCTCCTACTCATTTGGTGTGTCCCTTTGGGGTCCAATGAAAAATGTTTTGTGACAACACTGGAGCAATAGCCTAGGCGAAGGAATCCAGGTTTCACAAGAGAACCAAGCACATCAAGAGACGCTTCACTTCCATCCGCGGTCAAGTCAAGGAGGGACACATAGATATTTTCAAAATACATACGAATCTGAATGTCACGGACCCGTTGACTAAGCCTCTTCCACGAGTAAAACATGATCAGAACCAAGACTCCATGGGTGTTATAATCATAACTATGTAATCTAGATTATTGACTCTAGTGCAAGTGGGAGACTGAAGGAAATATGCCCTAGAGCAATAATAAAGTTGGTATTTATATTTCCTTATATATCATGATAAATGTCTTTTATTCATGCTAGAATTGTATTAACCGGAAACTTGATACATGTGTGGATGCATAGACAAAACAGAGTGTCCCTAGTATGCCTCTACTTGACTAGCTCGTTAATCAAAGATGGTTGAGTTTCCTAGCCATAGACATGTGTTGTCATTTGATGAACAAGATCACATCATTAATAAAATGATGTGACGGAAAACTCCCATCCGTTAGCTTAGCATAATGATCGTTTAGTTTTATTGCTATTGCTTTCTTCATGACTTATACATGTTCCTCTGACTATCAGATTATGCAACTCCCGAATACCGGAGGTCAACCTTGTGTGCTATCAAATGTCACAACGTAACTGGGTGATTATAAAGATGCTCTGCAGGTGTCTCCGAAGGTGTTTGAGGTGTTGGCATAGATCGAGAATATGATTTGTCACTCCGAGTGTCGGAGAGGTATCTCTGGGCCCTCTCGGTAATGCACATCACTATAAGCCTTGCAAGCAATGTGACTAATGAATTAGTTGCGGGATGATGCATCACAGAACGAGTAAAGAGACTTGCCAGCAACGAGATTGAACTAGGTATGAAGATACGACGATCGAATCTCGGGCAAGTAACATAATGATGACAAAGGGAATAACGTATGTTGTTATGCGGTTTGACCGATAAAGATCTTGGTAGAATATGTAGGAGCCAATATGAGCATCGTGGTTCCTCTATTGGTTATTGAATTGAGATGTGCCTCGGTCATGTCTACATAGTTCTCGAACTCGTAGGGTCCGCACGCTTAACGTTCGATGACGATTCGTATTATGAGTTATGTGTTTTTTGATGACCGGAGAGTCCCGGATGAGATCACGGACATGATGAGGAGTCTCGAAATGGTCGACACACAAAGAATGATATATTGGACGATGTTATTCGGACACTGGATGAGTTTCGGGGGTTACTGAATCACTATCGGAGTGCCAGGGGGGG